>CM046874.1:593889860-594544802 GCA_025667525.1 Glebionis coronaria
CTGAGAGTTATGCTCAGCCGCTTTCCTTTTCATGTTCCCAAAATGGCAGGTACTCAAGGACGCTCGTAGACTTTAAGCGTACGTGCATATGGATTGGAAGCTTCCTAGCCTTCTTTACTTTATGCATTTCTTTATACTTTGATACTCATTTCCATGGACATTGTTTAGTCCTTTCATTTAGAGTACTTATGTTTGTGTGTGATGAGTTCTACTTTTGGGGTACTGATGTTTGATTCCGGTACATGTAATGTTTTATACATGTATCCTTGTATGCTTTGATGACACGCCATAATCACGCGTGACATTCCATTTATCAGAATGGGGTGTTACAATAAGAATCGGTACTGAACATCCCCCCTGTAATTGTACATGCTCCCATAGCAATAACATATTTTGGTTCAGGCATTTGCTCGTATAATCTCACTAAGGAGGGGGCCATTTTCATTGTTACTGTTCCGGCTATTAAAATAAGGTCTGCTTGTCTAGGACTCGATCTTGGTACTAGTCCATAACGATCAAAGTCGAATCGTGAGCCTATTAGTGAAGCAAATTCAATGAAGCAACAACTAGTACCATAGAGAAGTGGCCATAAACTATAGAGTCTTAACCAATTTGAAAGATCATTTAATGTAGTTGAAATAACTGAATTTTGGGTTATTCGATGAAATAAGGGAAACTTAATGGAATTCATAACTATCTCAATTTTTTCCTTTTTTTCTTTTTATTGTCTGAATATTCAGGAGCTAAGACCATTCTAATGCGCCCTTTCGCCATGCATAAACTAAACCAATAATTAAAATAAGCACTAAAATTAAATTTTCTACAAATATGGATACACCTAATACATCAAAACTCATTGCCCATGGATAAAGAAAAACGGTTTCAACATCAAAAACAACAAAAACTAGAGCAAACATATAATGGCGGATTCGGAATTGTAACTAAGCGTCGCCTATTGGTTCTATACCCGATTCATAACTAGAAAGTTTCTCGGTCCTTTGCTACTCAGAGCTAAAAATCCCGAAATGAAAAATACCAAAATAGGAATAAGACTTGATATTATCAGAGATGCCCAAAAAGTATCATATTCATAAAGCAGAAACATAGATGCACTCCTACGAACATGGAAAATATACCAGATTAGTCAATTCAACTTGAAATTGTTAAGTCGTTCATAACGGTTTAGTTAAAGTAAGAATTACTTTTGATCCAACCATCTAGTTTCCTTTCGAGATTGATCGATTAGAATCCTATTTTTTTTTCATTTATAGTTAAAACTAACTATTGCTCTTATGCAAATTCTCTTGTTTTCATCTCAATCTTACCTAGGATTCTCTCTAAAGAAAAGCGATTCCAAATAGAATTCTCATTTTTATTTATTTTTTCTCATTTTTATTTGACATTTATTTATTATTAGTTATAGTTAAGTTATTAGGAATTGGTCAAAATTGACATCGATTTGTATTCTCTTTTCTATTTTATTATCTTTGTTTATTTATTTTAATTTTTTTATGAATATGCCCATTTGTCTCTTTGTTTAGTGGTTTAGAATAGAACAAGCAATAAAATGTCTAGGAATTTTAATATCAAGTCAAGATTGATTTATAGTATAGAATTGGTATATTCCTTTTATTTATATTAGAATCCAATCTCGATGGAGGATTTTCTATCGAAAGAAAAGAGAAGACTAGGTCTAAGTAAGGTATACGAAGGAAAGCCCCTTTTACGTTGTTGACAATGTTTACAATGAAACTTAAATTAGCAAATTGGCTTTTAAAGCTTTATCTTGTGCACAACTATCGCACAATACCTGCGTAAATTACTATTAGATTTGATTGGGGTTGGGTTAGTTGGAGTTTTTAACCAGACTCGTGGCATGATAAAAAATTCACTCGAATTGGATATACCAAACCAAAGAAGGGCAGTATAATTAACTCGTGGATTTCAGACAGGAGAAGATGCAAATTCCATATGCATTTTCCTCCGAAGAGTAATGCAGAAAAGTCGGTTTGCTTATCCACAACTGGAAAAGATAAATTGGGTCCATTGAAATGAAATTTGTTTTTTCTTTGATGTTATACTTTAAACGATTCCCATGGATGGGGTTATAGGAATGATTATCTTTTGATGAACCAATCAGTCAGTTAAAAAATAACGAGGAAATTCAAGATACGTTTTTTCTTTAATTTTAAATAATATTATAAGGCTTTAGGGCTATACGGGCTCGAACCGTAGACCTTCTCGGTAAAACAGATCAAATTTATTATTATCAAAATGATATGAACTGTTTCAAAGACCCAACATGCATTTTTTGTGCATTGGGCTCTTTCATTAACTGATAGAAATATCAGCAAGTCCGCCATTTTTATTTTTGACAGAAAAATAAGGAGATGGCTCCATGTGCTCTAAGTTATTATGTGCATTCAGATTCAGGAACACTACCAAAGTTTTTCAAAGGGGGGGGGGGGCTATATTGACGTAGGTCTGCCTCTGGCCTAGATTAACCTAAGTGAAATGAAGTCTCTATCGCTCTACTTAAAAATCAAATATGAAACTTCATACACCTTAAAGTTCATAGGACGAAAAGAGATTTTTTTGAGGCCCTGATACTCAGCCTAGCATTGAATAGACTGGGTATTCACCTTATCAATATATAAAATCAATGATGGGGGTCTGTTTGGCACCTAATTAGCACCTAAATCAACCGAATCCTTGTCAGACTATTTTTCTCCTCTTCCCTCAAAGTTATGGAGTAAGACATCGATTTCTCAATAAGATCAATTTTTTTATTGCATGATCCACTCCCCTGAAAAACATCAGCGCGCGTGTAAACGAGGTGCTCTACCAACTGAGCTACAACCCTTAGTGCTTCTAATACATATTTTATTATGTAGATAATTTATTGTCAAGATGAATATTCTCAAGATGACTATTCTATGATCCAAGATCATATTGATCGGTATTGCTTCTAAGCAATATGATATTTATAATCCATCGATGGGATGAGTCTCTTTTAGTTTTCTTTGTGAAGATAAATGACCTACTTAACTCAGCGGTTAGAGTATCGCTTTCATACGGCGGGAGTCATTGGTTCAAATCTAATAGTAGGTAGAACTTATTAGATACCCCGGTCAATGGTATCTAATAAGTAATTTTATTTTAGTAATATTTATTTTGTATCTTTTTTATTGATTTTCTTTTTAGTTACATCAAAATTTGATTGCGCTTTATTGTATTTACTCGGAAGAATCAATTCAAATAAAACAACCAGGGTGTATAAATCGATGATTATTCGGACACACCGACTGGTTATGAAATGGCATTGATAGCCTCTACTCGTGTCCTAGCCAGTCGGAGAGATAGATTTTCCTCAATTATTTGTCTCTTTCCTTCAGCTTTTCTCAAAGCAGCTTTCGTTATTTCAAGAGTTTGCTGAGCTTCTTCTGGATCAATGTCACCACTTTTCTCTGCATCATTTGCTAAAACAGTGATCTCATTATTACCTATTCTAGCAAAACCACCCATCAAAGCCATCGTTAGCCATTGGTCGTTAAGGTGTATTCTCAAAATACCTATATCTAATGATGTGGCAATAGGAGCGTGATTTGGTAATACGTCAATTTATCCACTATTTTTAGATAAAATGATTTCTTTCACTTCTGAATCCTAAACGATTCGATTAGGGGTCAGTACACAAAGATTTAAGGTCATTTCTTCGAATTGCTCTCCGTTTCTAAGTTAATAGCCTTCGTCGTAGCTTCATCGATGTTGTTGGGACTTAGAGATCTTGAGTTGATATGACAAAATAAGATGAAGGACCTAGTAGTAATATATTAGCTTAGATAGTAAGCTAGGGTTGTTATGTAACCCTAGTACCTCTATTATATAAAGAGGGTTAGGCACACATGGTCATTCACTCATTCACAAACAATGTAAACCATAGGTGTGTGTGCGTTCCTCCTGGTGTCAAGCCTATAAGGCACCAGGAGTAGTTGTTAGTAGCATTATTAATAGTAATCTTTATTAGTGAAAGCCTTGTTCTTGGTTATGATTATGTTCTTTATGTTCCGCTGTGCTTATTACAATCATGATCATGATATCCTAGATGAGTCTAGATCCTAAGACTCAACAAGTGGTATCAGAGCTTGTTGGCTCTCGATCTGGTTGATCTACAAGGTTTTCGTTAGTATTTTATGTTTTAATAAAATGGTGTTCATGTTGATCTAGGGTTTTCACAACAAACCCTTGATGATTGGTGCTGCTGTTCGTATGATGTTTCTGCTGATGTTGCTGCTATTATTTGGTGTTCTTGTTGCTGAATAAGGATTCACGTTCGTTTTGTTGATTCTGCTAGCTTTGGTGAGTTGATCATAGATCAATGGTGAACCCTAGCAGAATTATAACCAACCATACTTGTTGCCATTCGTGCTATGTTGCTACTGATTGATTTAGGGTTTCGGTGTATTTCATCTAAACCTTAGATTAATTATTATCATTGCTGCCAAATGAGAAATTCATGTTTAGGGTTTCTTTTGTTTGAAACCCTAGGCACTCAATTGATTGGTGTCCATTCTTCTTAGGCAGCAGATGAAAGCTGATGGAAAGAAAAGATGTCTGGATCAAGAAGTGTTCGTGTGGTGGCTTAGGGTTTCCTTGATTATCCAAACACTATTCACTATAACAGTAGCAAGAGTGTATGACGAAAGAGATATGTGTCATACTGTTTGCTGGATTTATTGATGTTGCCAAAGTTATTGATGTCACGTGAAGTGTGATCCAAAAACAGTACTACACAAGATATGGACGTGGGATTGCATAACACCATTGGTCAAATTAAACGGTGCATGCTTTGGCTCAGATGGACGTGTTGTGTCGTTCATATTGTACTGGTCCAATAGGACGAGTAACAAAGAATGGACGAGTAAAAGATTGGTACACTGATCGTGGGTACAAAAATACTTTGCAAAACGAGTGTTGCTATGGTCCAAGACAATCATGTAAGGTATTGTATTGGTGGTTCATCACGTGAAGAAAAAAAGAAGGTGTTTTGTTTAAGGAAAGGGATGTGGGATCCGAAATTTTTTGGCAAGGTATTATTATCTGTTACTATTATTTGGACGCAATATTTTAATGGACAGAATTTGGCTTCTTACGTGATTTGTGGGGGGATATCTCTGTGATTAATTGTGCCCCTACATTGTAGGAATATGGTTTGACTTATTATGTAGATAAGTCATGGAAAATTGGAAACAATTGAATGTCCAGCGTAGGTTGTGGGTTTATACGATTTGATTTTCCTTATCTTTAGGAATTGAGATATTCTTCATTTGTGTCAGACGTGTACCAGGTTAGCTAGCAAAATTATAGGGATCATAATATCTTCCTTATATAACTTTCTATATTCTTTGGGACACAAGTTATTCTGGTACAAGGTTTATAACAGACTGGACGTATCTATAGCAGGCACGATAAACACGTTTTGTGACAGCTAAGCAACAGATTAGTGACGGTTCTTGCGCCACTAAAAGTTTGCAGGAAGAAGGATGGTTTGGTGTTAGCAATAGTTTTAGCAACGTCTAGTGACAGACTGTGAAAAAAATGAAACAAAATGAAGAAAAAAATGAAGAAAAAAAATGAAAAAAAAGGTTTGGAGATGCTAGTGGTAGGTTTTCGTTATTCCACCTGGTCTCATATATTATTCATGTTGGTTGTGTTCTCGGTTCCTCCTGGTAATATTTGATGGTTCCTCCTGGTTGAATCATCGGTTCATACTAGTCGGTTCCTACTGGTCTGTACCACTGGTCAGTTCCTACTAGTTTGTTCCTCCTGGTAGGCGTATGTTCTTGCTGACTTGATTATGGTTCCTGCTGGCTTTTTGTATACTAACTTTTCTTTGGCCGGTTTTGGTTCCTACTAGTCAAGTAAGATTGGTACTACTCTGATTTAGTGACTAGTCTGATGTCACTACTGTTACTGGAGGAGGAGTTCTCAGCCATCATCATTTCTTTGTGGAGATTCATTGAAGAAGACATTTGCGTATCACTTATTTTATGTTGTAGTTGATTTTCACAGCTTTTGTGTTCTTATCATATCTTAGAAGGAAGGGAGTACCTTTTAAGATAACTTGCTTGGTTTGTATGGTGACGAAGACTCGACATATCTAGCGAAGGGGTACGATCTATTTTTATCTTAAAAGGAGTAGTAGCCTTTTTAAGATAACTTGCTCTATGCGTACATTTGCTATCGCTTGAATGGGTTACGTTATTGTGCTCAGTGTCTCATTTATTTGAGGATTTTGTTCATGCTCGACATCACGTGGTTAGTGCAAGACATAAGACACAAGTTTGGGAGATTCCACTTCTTCATCAAATTTGTTATACTTGATTTTCTTCATCAGTGATCTCTCCATGGAGCCTACTGGATTCGACATGCACTTCTTAAGGGGAAGACGATACCTTTTGAGTTGATGTGACAAAAAGGGGAAGAATGCATGGATCGAGGGGAAGCTTATCCTTCATCTATATTAGCTTCAGGGGAAGCTTGTGCTTACTGGTTTTGTCAAATCAACTATGGGAAGATTGTTGGGACTTAGAGATCTTGATTTGATATGACAAAACAAGATGAAGGACCTAGTAGTAATATATTAGCTTAGATAGTAAGCTAGGGTTGTGATGTAACCCTAGTACCTATATTATATAAAGAGGGTTAGGCACACATGGTCATTCACTCATTCACAAACAATGTAAACCATAGGTGTGTGTGCGTTCCTCCTGGTGTCAAGCCTATAAGGCACCAGGAGTAGTTGTTAGTAGCATTATTAATAGTAATCTTTATTAGTGAAAGCCTTGTTCTTGGTTATGATTATGTTCTTTATGTTTCGCTGTGCTTATTACAATCATGATCATGATATCCCAGATGAGTCTAGATCCTAAGACTCAATAGATGTTACCTACCAAATAAAAGGCCTGTTCAGGAAGACCATCAAATTCTCCGGAAAGGATTAATTTAAAGCCTCTAATTGTTTCGGCTAAACCAACATATTTTCTCGGAGAACCCATAAATACTTCTGCTACGAAAAAAGGTTGTGATAGGAAACGCTCTATTTTTCGTGCTCTTGCTACAGTTAACCGATCTTCTTCGGATAATTCGTCCAATCCAAGAATGGCTATAATATCTTGAAGTTCTTTGTAACGTTGTGAAGTTTCCTTAACGCTTTGTGCAGTGTCATAATGGTCGTCACCAACGATCTAGAGTTGTAGCATAGTTGACGTTGAATCTAAAGGATCTACTGCTGGATAGATACCTTTGGCGGCTAATCCTCTTGAAAGTACGATAGTAGCAGCTAAATGTGCAAATGTCGTAGCAAGAGCAGGGTCGGTCAAATCATCTGCAGGTACATAAACAGCTTGAATAGAAGTTATGGACCCCTGTTTAGTAGAAGTAATTCTTTCTTGTAAAGAACCCATTTAGGTACTAAGGGTAGGTTGATAACCCACAGCGGAAGGCATTCTACCCAACAAGGCAGATACTTCAGATCCTGCTTGAACAAAACAGAAGATATTGTAAATAAATAAAAGTACGTCTTTTTCATTAACATCTCGGAAATATTCCGCCATAGTTAGGGCAGTCAACCCAACTCTCATACGAGCTCACGGCGGTTCATTCATCTGACCGTAAACTAGAGCCACTTTTGATTCTGCAATATTTTTTTCATTAATTACTCCAGATTCTTTCATTTCCATGTAAAGATCATTTCCTTCACGAGTCCGTTCACCAACTCCGCCAAATACAGATACGCCTCCGTGAGCTTTGGCATTATTGTTAATCAATTCCATAATGAGTACTGTTTTACCTACGCCAGCTCCCTCAAATAGTCCAATTTTTCTTCCACGACGATAAGGGGCTAAAAGATCTACTACTTTAATTCCGGTTTCAAAAATAGATAATTTTGTATCTAATTGTATAAAGGCAGGCGCCGATCTATGAATAGGAAATGTTATGCTTTGATCTACAGGACCTAAGTTATCAACAGGCTCGCCAAGCACATTAAAAATTCGACCGAGAGTCGCTCCACCGACCAGAACACTTAGCAAAGCTCCCGTATTAATTACGTCCATTCCACTCGTTAGACCGTCTGTAGCACTCATAGCTACGACCCTAATTCGATTGTTTCCTAATAATTGTTGGACCTCGCAAGTCACATTAATTGGTTCACCCTTGATATCTCGGCCCTTAACTACCACATTGTTATAAATATTAGGCATTTTGCCTGACGGAAAAGATACATCTAGTACCGGACCGATGATTTGGCAGATACGCCCCAGGTCCTTTTGCGTGGCAACTCCAGAACTAGCAAGATTCATTCTGATAATATAATAATAAAGTAAAAAAAATATCTAAATTTTTGCAAAAACTATCGCATTAAAAATAAATGTCTGATGGCAAGTTGATCGGTTAATTCAATAAGAAATGGGAGTTAGCACACGGTTAGTACCATCCAATCGAATTCAATTTCCTTGTTTACCTATTCAATTTCAATGAGTGAATTTTCAAGTTCAACCAACCCATTTTGAAAATATCAATAAGAATCTTGAGCAAATCTTTCATTTGTCTATCATTATAGACAATCCGATCTATATTATCTATGGAATCGAACCTGAACTCTCTTTACGATTCCATTGAAAATTTTAGTTTATACATTGGAAAAATCCGTTTTGTTATTAATATACTAGGAAAGGGGCAAAAGAATAACTGAAAGAAAGGAAATCAATTAGTTATTCGTTAAAGTTTCATTTATTCAATGACTAAAATTAGACGGGGATATATCGCTCGGAGACGTAGAACAAAAATTTGTTTATTTGCATCAATCTTTCGGGGGGCTCATTCAAGACTTACTCGAACTATTACTCAACAAAAAATTAGAGCTTTGGTTTCGGTTCATCGGGATAGAGATAAGCAAAAAATAAATTTTCGGCGTTTGTGGATCACTCGAATAAATGCAGCAATTTGTGAAAAGGGGGGTATGCTATAGTTATAGTAGATTAATAAATGCTCTGTACAAGAAAGTTGCTTCTTAATCGTAAAATACTTGCACAAATAGCTATATCAAACAGGAATTATCTTTATATGATTTCCAGTGAGATCATAAAAGAAGCGAGTTGGAAGGAATCCACCGGTTAAACGGAATTGCCCGCAGAATAAGCTTTGGGAAGGTCAAATAAAACTGAATAGAATTAATATATGATAAAATATGATAAAATAGTCAAAATAAATATGAATCAACACGTCCACTAAAAACAATTTATTCTTCCCAGATTATTCTTTTTTTTCTTACGACATGAGAATTCAATCTATATTCTTGTATTTTTCCAACAAAATATCAATCCGCATTTGAGTTCGGATGGGGATTTGAATTCAAGTGACGAAAATGTAAACCTATCTTTTTTGGTCTCTAAGACTAGGAGTTCTAGTGGTCGGCTCGGTTCTTTCAAGTTGTTTCTCATTATTAAGAAAGGGTAACAAATATAAAATACGAGCTTGTTTTATAGCAATCGTAATTAATCGTTGTTGCTTCAAGGTCAATTTATTCACTCGTCTAGATAATATTTTTCCCTGTTCACTAATAAATCGACTAATTAAACTCATGTTTTTATAATCAATTCGATCCCCCGATTGGATCGGGGGCAAACGCCTACGAAAAGATCGCTTGGATTTAAGAAAAGTTCGCTTGGATTTATCCATGGTTTGGTTAGTTTATTTCTTATCCCTAAAATACTATTTAGGCCATATATCTGATCTCCAATTAGAATAAATAAACAGGATTTGGTTTGTTTATAATTATCTATAACTATGTTAACTATGTTATATATATATAATATAATGTCATTTTCCCTTTACTTGTAAGATAAGGGGCAGGTGCTCAGTTCGATCTATTTCTTTATCTCCCCGTGAGTCGTATGTTTGTTACAATATGGACAGAATTTTAGCAACTCCATCGATTAGGTGTATTGTGCCGGTTCTTTTGAGTAATATATCTGGAAATGCCCTTTGATTCCTTATTAACACTGGTTCGAACACAGGTGGTACATTCCAAAGGAACCGGTATTCTCACATCTTTACCCTTGGCCATGAACCTCCTTTGGATTTTTCATTTACTCAACTCTTCCTCTTTCAATTCGAAACGAAAAAAGAAGAAAGGAAAGAAAAAACAAAATCAAATTTGTAACTTGCTATCCTCTTATGCAAGATTTCACTACAATCAATTCAATATGGAAATAAGATAGAAGGATTTCTAACCGATATTTCTATACAGTTTTTCATATAATATATCTTGTACTTGTATAATACTCTTTCCATAGAACGAGAGTTTTTATTCGACTTCCATAGAAATTTAATTTAATTCCAACCTTAACCCGAGTCTCGCGGCTGTTGAATGCACTTTTATTCTTTCTCTTTCCTCCCTTATTCTAAAAAGGGAAAAAAAGAGAAAAGAAGGGGGCTTCTACTTAATTGTATCTCTAATCTTCTTTAGTCCTTCCCGCGTCAATAACTAGAATGAAAATAAGGGGAACGTCAACGCATCCGGGAAAAAACGATTAATTTCTATCAATAAACCTGCCAAAGAACCGAACCATAGAGTACTTAGTACCGGTGACACGGAAAGATATGTTTTTAGATCTCGCATTGAAATAACTCCTTCATTTTATTGTAATACATAAGATAATACATATTGAAATGTCAATCATCCAGTAAATAATATTTACTTTTTGTTAAATACAGAAAAAACGTCTCTTTCTTCCCCAATATTCCCCCAAAAGATTCTAGGGGTTCCCTTCCATATTTCTATATAGATAGAAGTATTTTATTGTTATATGTTAAATGAGACCAAAAAGACGAAATGGACATAAAATATTGTTATATGTTAAATGAGACTAAAAAGACGAAATGGACATAAAAATTCGAGATTTTAATAGAGGCGATAATGATGTGGAAAACAAGACAGGAATTCTCTACAATGACACTGTGACCAACGGAAGGGATGTAGCTTGGTAGCGCGTTTGTTTTGGGTACAAAATGTCACGGGTTCAAATCATGTCATCCCTACCTATTACTGCTCCTTTAAGCAATAACGAGGGATTTTTTGAGATCAATTCACATTAGACATATCATGGAGAATCTTTCATTCTTTTGATACTATTGTATGCATACAAGATGTATTGGGGCCAATATTTTTCTTTACAGTCTTATCGTTTATGAGAAGAAAGTGCTCTTAGTTCAGTTCGGTAGAACGTGGGTCTCCAAAACCCGATGTCGTAGGTTCAAATCCTACAGAGTAATTTGATAGAGTTGAAGCAAGTATATAAGGGCTAGATAAACTTCATGATAATTACTTGTGGCTAAACCCTTCTCTTCTTTACCTCTATTTTCTTTGCATGTATATATGTTAATAAATAATCAAGAACGGTTTTAATTGGTTTGTAGTCTCTTATGCATTTTTATCTAATCATTCATGGTTGGTATAAGTATGTTTTAAGATTCTAAGTTAGAACATTTTATGTGTATTAGAATTATGTCATGCTTAATACTTAGAGGGTGTTTTTCCTTTTATTCTTTTCAAATTTCTTTGTGAGGAATAAAGAAAAATAAGAGCGGCTTACAAAAAAATGAGTGGCTAGAAAAAAAAAAGAGAAAAAGACAAAAAGAAAAAAAAAGAAAAAAAATAATTATACAAGACTCCCAAGAGGGGTAGTGAAGTGTTAATTATAGTAACTATTGAATTACAATATTACCTTGATGGGTTGCGGGGATTTGATAGTTGCTCCAATCCAATATTACCTAGACGGGTTGCGGGATTGAAGATCCAAAGTCCCAAAAAGGCGGCGGATGTAAATAATTGCGTGAGTTTTATTTTTCTTTCCTTAGAGAGTGTGTAGCTACTTATTAATGCATGACATGAGAATTTTACACATAAGGAGAATGACTTATTATTCTTGAAACGGACTTATATTAATTGTGAGCGGTTTTTCAAGTAATGGATGAGAGGATTATTTAGGATTAAAACCGTGCTTCCTTATTTTTGGATTTTACATTTCATATATTTCACGCTTCAAATAATGACAAATTTGATTTCAAGCAATTTGCTCAAATAATAACCGGTTCCACATTTAATTGTTATGGATAAGTTGATGCACTTTTTACTTGTGAATGCAATGATCCCATTTTTAAGCTTGGTATGGGGAAAGTGAAACTTGAGGGTGATAAGTGTGCATGGTACCCAAGCCCTAATTCAAGTCATTGATTTCTTTATGAGTTTTTCCATCAAAACCATTTATGAAAAATAAAAAATATATAAATAGAATTGTTCTTCTTTACATTGCATTGTACAAAATCAAAATCATGCATCATATAGTGTAGAGTAGTGTAAAAACATTCCATATTGGCCAAGGTGGATTAATTATGAGGAAAATTTAAATTTATGCTTTAAATATAGCATTGCATGAGGTAATGGAAATGTTCAAGTGTACGGGATTTGATATGAGCAAAATCTCATATCAATTAATCAACAATCACCCTAAAACACATAGAAATTACCTAGCTTTTGTGCTATAAAGTAGTATTATGTGGTATGTTTTGTGTTTGTGCTTAAATAGGTAACAAGGATACAATTTCAAGCAAACAAGAGGAAATCAAGCTCATTTATGATGAAAAGACAAGAGAAGGATCAAAGATGACAAGCCATTTGAAGATGAAGGACCTATCTTGACAACATTCAAAAGTTAAGGGACTTAAATGCAAACTTTGGAAAAAGTCAAGATTAATGTAAAACTTGGTAAAACTTCAAGTCAAACAAGTCAAGGGAGTCAAATAAGCAAGAATACAAGTCAAAGGACTAAAATTGCCATTAAAATGAAGAAAGGAGCTCAAATTAAGAAGTTGTTGAAGTTCAAGGGCTAAAAGTGTTGAAAATGCACAAACATTGGCTTGATCCGCGTGAACACATGGAGGACCAATCAGATTGCAAGAAAATAAAGTTATGGGTTGCTAACGTAATGGCCAGCTCACCCTCCATTTAATAAACCAAATCTCCAACAGTGCAACGCACTATCTTTATATTATCCAATAAGAGATCAACACTCCATAATTCATTTTATCCAATACGGATAATGATCCGTGTGAGGGGAAAACTTCCAATCAAATTATAACACGTGGCATCTTCAACAAAGAACAAGTCTAGGATCGATTTCGAGCTACAATGCATTTCATGAAGAACTTTATACATGAAAAATACTCAAAATGAAGAGACGAATCCAACTACATAAGTCAACTAGACTAAAATTGAAAGGATAAAGAAGCCCCTTTGGTGTTCTTGATAAAGAATCTACAATTCACCAGATTGTGACACCTGGCATCTCCCCATTGGATGAGACACGTCATGCTACCCCAACAACTCATCATCAACCTCTATAAATAGCATATTGTACCTTTATTTTCAGTGTGTAGTAAAGTGTGCAAAAACACACACTTATAGTTTTTCTCTCTCAAATTTTTTCCTTCATTCTGTTAGATAACAACTCTTAAGTGTTTGACACACACTTAAGAGTTTGTTAAATAGTTAGTTAATCAGTTGTAACCTCTTTTCCTTCCTAAATCAATAAAAGCACAAAAATATTCAGTTTCCTATTCTCATCTTCATTTCCTATACTCAATCCTGCTTAGCTGTTATTCTATTGTGATGTTACTGATCATAAGTGATCAATGAAGTGAGTTTGATACAATTTTGGAAGCTATTCATGTTCAATTCAGCCTAGAAGTTCATTCATGTCCCATTGTAGCAGTTTGTAGAAGTTCTTGTTCATTTGGTTCAGAAATAGCATTTGGAGGTGATGAAT
This sequence comes from Glebionis coronaria, assembly GCA_025667525.1. Classification (NCBI taxonomy): domain Eukaryota; kingdom Viridiplantae; phylum Streptophyta; class Magnoliopsida; order Asterales; family Asteraceae; genus Glebionis; species Glebionis coronaria. The sequence goes on from CM046874.1 coordinate 593,903,750, forward strand.
TGGGTTAATGGTGGTGTATTGGTGGTGTTCTTGTAGATCTTAGTTGGCTCAGCGCCATACTACTCCATCAATGGAGGCTTCAAGCTAGAAGGTGTATAATTCTGTTTTTAGGTTCCACTCAATTGAACTTTGCATGCTAAATTCCTAGAGTAAACTTTGCCTGCTGCTATGATAATGTGTTCAGCTTTGATTTAGTGTAATTTTGTTGGCTTGATATCATTTGAGAAGTTTTGTACCTTAAATCTACTTTTACTTGATTTCAGTTCTCATTTTCATCAATTAAAAGCTTTTGAGTGCATTTTGTGAGTTAGCTTGTGAACAAGTCTGAATTCAGTCACTTTTACTTTCATTTCATTCACTAAACATGTTTTGATATAAGTCATAGTTTGATTAACTCTTTTACTCAAAATTGCTTTGAAATAGTTCTTAACAGCTTTGATAACCGGTGTTTGGATTTACTTAGTACTTGTGATTAGAGTTTGTTAATCCAGTTGAGACCTGCTCATTGACATTTAGTAATATAGTGGTAACAAGTTTGTTCGGTTTTGAAGTCAAAACAATAGTCAAAAAGGCAATTGACATCAAAAAGTATGGGTCAAGGTCTGTGAACATTTTCATTCAGGAAACTTGCTTAATTCAAATCTATGCCATTTAATCATTTCTTAACCATTTTTCTTGAAACTACTTCTCACTTGTAGTTTAACATCCAAATTTTAAATTTGTAAGAGGAAATTCTACAGTATCAAGTTTTCAATTAGAAATTAGCTTTTTAATAAGCTCCTTAGCATATGCAAGTTTCTGTGATAAAAGTTGGACTGTTTTCTCATATCTTGAATTCTACTTCACAAATCTGCCAATTTTTCTTCAGAAACCATGTTAGAAACATGTCCTGAGTAGTTTTGGCCATTTTCAGCTTTTTCATATTTTTGGTCAAAGTTGGTCAAATAAGCACTTTCCAGCTTAAGTTCATTTTCCATCTTATCAAGTGAATCATTTTCAAATTTGAAAGACATTCCACACTCCTATTGAGCTGTTTTATAAGATTGAGCATAAAAATTTGATTGTGGAAGTCTCATTTTCAATATAGCTTATTTTTGGCTTATTTGAATAAGCTAACTTGAGTTTGAATAGTTTTTAAGCAGATTCCTTACACTTGTCTAGCTAAAATTAGATTTTAGGCATTTTAAAACAAGTTGGAGCTTATTTGGTTCATTATTAAGCTCTAACGAGCTTATTCATTCAGTTCTGCCTGATTTTGTTAAGTTTTCCATATTAATTGCTCTTTGGTCCTCATTGTTTGTTTCAGTTGTCATTTGTAGCTAAACTTGCAAGTAATTAGGGTTTGCTAGTTTACAACCCCTTAACTTTCAGTTTTTGTCAAAATTGGTTAGGCAGTTTGTTAAAGTTGTTAAGAGTAGTTACAAGTATGTTGGATTTTACATGTTTGGTCCTTTAACTTTCTGAATTTCACATTTCAGTCCTTTACTTTCATTTAGCTTACATTTTAGCACTTTTAATTTCATGTTTTTACATTTTGAAATTTTGTGAATATTAATTGGTATTTGCAAAGTGTTTTACGGATAAGTAGCTTAATATTTTTCATCATTTTTACGTGTTGATTGAAATAGACATAGAATATCCAAATACCCTATCAACTAAGAACAATTAAAGACTTGAGATTTTTAGGACTTTCAATTTGTCAATAATCGAGAGAAAAACGAATTTCAAATTACTCAATTTCAAGAATTTTTGGATTATGCAAAGGCAAACGATGCTAAGTTTGATAACATGCAACATGAGATGATTAGCTTAAGATCCGAGTTGAAAAATGAGCTTAAAAATAAACTTGCTAATGAATTGAAAACTCATGCTAACAAAATGGAAGGAAACGTTCAACGTCTTTAACAAAATCAACAAAAGATGGAACAAGGTCAACATGAGATTAAGCATGAGTTGTTAAAAGCGGATGCAAGGCAATCAAAATTTGAAGATCGAATGGCTAAAATGTTTGAAGCAATCATGTGTAAACCCTCTTCCTCGGGTGGTCTTCCTAGTGATGCCATTGCAAACTCGAAAGGAGAAATGAAGGTTATTACTACTCGTAGTGGTAAAACTTTCAAGGAACCAATCTCTCATCCTAGTACTTCTACGGAGAAGGAAATCGAGAAAGAGCCCGAGGTGATGGTCGAAAAGGAGCATATCACAAGCCCACGAAGTCCCTCTCATACCACACATACGGTTGAACCAATACCTATTATGGAACCCGAGATTCTAAGGCCGTTTCCTATGCCCCAACCCACACCACCCATACCTTACCGATCAAGACGAAACAAAGAGAAAATGCAAGAACGTAACAAACAACAAATTGATCTTTTTATAAAAATGTTTCAACAAGTGCATTTTAATGTGAGTTTATTCGACTCGTTCTTATACATGCCTCGTTTTGCTTCCACTTTCAAAGGTATGATGAACGATAAGGAAAAGCTCTCGAAGCTATCTAATTGTTCTTCGGTTTATCTTAATCGAATACCAGATGAAGTTGGTGACCCCGGGAAGTTTCTCATTCCTTGTGATATACAAGATATGAAAGAATCCCTCGCCTTGGCCGATCTTGGTGCGAGCATTAATTTGATGCCATTTTCCATTTGGAAATCGTTATCGCTTTCGGCTCTTACTCCTTCGAGGATGTCTATCGAGATGGCCGATCATTCTACGATTTTAGCATGTGGAGTAGCCGAGGATGTTTTTGTGAAAGTGGGGAAGTTATACTATCCCGTTGATTTTATAGTAGTTTACATCCCCGCGGATCCTCAAGTTCCTCTAATTTTAGGTCGTCCATTTTTAGACACCTCGAGATCGCTTATCGGCGTTCATGCAAGAACTATTACTTTGAGATTCAACGAAGAGGAACTTGTTATAAACGCTACTCAAACCTCTACACCTTCTCATGTTTATGCAATCTCTATCATCAATCACATTGACTTAGTTGATGTGGTTTGCGATGAGTTTTCACAAGAAGTGTTAGGTTTTTCCGATAGTTCGTCAAGTGGCAACCCACTATTTTGGATCCGATTCTTGCTAATTCTATACAAAATCTCACTCCATTCCAAGGAGGCGATTTTACCTCAAATGAAATCGACAATGAAGATGAGGTGATTATTGGTAATGTTACTCTTATTCCACCATTTCTTCCGCCGATGAAAGTTATGAGTGTTGAACAAAAATCTTCGATCGAGGAACCGATAATCCTTGAATTGAAAGATCTTCCATCTCACCTTGAATACGCATTCTTGGAAGGTGATGACAAGTTTCTGGTTACTATTACAAAAGATTGCTAATGATGAAAAAACCGCACTTTTGAAAGTTAGCTCATAAAGGGGAAATTGCGTGGAAAATTTCTGACATTAAGGGTATTGACCCAAAATTTTGTACTCACAAGATTTTAATGGAGAAGGACTACAAACCCGCAATTCAAAGTCAAAGAAGTGTAAACCCCAAAATTCATGATGTCATCAAGAAGGAAGTCTTAAAACTTCTTGATGCGGGAATGATTTATCCAATCTCCGATAGCCCATGGGTGAGCCCAATCCATTGTGCCCTAAGAAGGGAGGAATGACCATTGTGCCCAATGAAAACAACGAGTTAATTCCCACTCGTGGTGTGACCGGTTGGAGGGTGTGTATTGACTATCGAAAGTTAAATGACGTCACTCGTAAAGACCACTTTCCCTTGCCCTTCATGGATCAAATGTTGGAGCGACTTGCGGGAAATGACTTCTATTGCTTTTTAGATGGTTTTTTCGGTTATTTTCAAATCCCTATCGACCCTCGTGATCAATAGAAAACTACGTTTACGTGTCCTTATGGACCGTTTGCTTATCGTAGAATGCCTTTCGGAGTTTGCAATGCACCGGGTACGTTTCAACTATGTATGATGGCTATTTTTCATGATATGATCGAGAATTCGATGGAAGTATTCATGGATGACTTTTCGGTGTTAGGTAATTCGTTCACGTCGTGTTTATCCAATCTCGAGAAAATGTTAAAACATTGTGAAGAAACCAACCTTGTGCTTAATTGGGAAAAATGTCATTTTATGTGTAAACAAGGAATCGTCTTAGGGAACAAGGTCTCGAAAGCGGGGATTGAGGTCGATAAAGCTAAGATAGACGTCATCTCCAAGTTACCTCATCCCAAAACCGCCAAGGGAGTTAGGAGTTTCCTAGGCCACGCGGGCTTTTATCGTCGTTTCATCAAAGACTTTTCAAAAATCTCTCGACCTATGACACACCTTCTCAAGAAGGATGCTCTTTTTAAATTTAATGAGGATTGTGTTAGATCTTTCGAAACTCTTAAAAGGAAACTTACCGAAGCTCCCATTCTTGTTGCTCCTAATTGGGAATTACCCTTTGAAATCATGTGCGATGCAAGTGATTATGCAATAGGGGCCGTCTTATGGCAACGTTATGAAAAGCACTTTCGTCCTATCCATTATGCTAGCAAGACGATGACTAAGGCTCAACTTAAGTACACCACAACGGAAAAGGAATTCATAGTCGTGGTTTATGCTTTTGAGAAATTCTGACCTTATCTCGTCTTGACTAAAAGCATCGTGTATACGGACCATTCGGCTATCAAGTGCCTCTTATCTAAGCAATATGCTAAGCCGAGATTGCTTCGTTGGATGCTCCTCCTCCAAGAATTTGATGTCACCGTGCTTGACAAAAAAGGAGCCGAGAATCTAGCGGCCGATCATCTCTCTCGTCTAGAAGATCCTCACAAAGATGTTTTCGAGAACAAGGAAATTACCGAAACATTTCCTCTCGAGATTCTCGGTGTAGTGAGTTCTAAAGAGAACACCCCATGGTTTGCCGACATTGCAAATTACCATGCGGGGAACTTCATAATAAAGGGTATGGCGACACAACAAAAGAGAAAAGTCTTTCGTGACATCAAGTTCTATTTTTGGGATGACCCTTATCTCTTTCGGGTTTGTGCGGATCAACTCTTTCGACGTTGTGTCTTTGGTACCGAAGCTTCTAACATCCTTAGAGCTTGTCACGAGGGACCCACGGGTGGTCACCACGGTGCTACTCTCACGACTAATAAAGTGTTCGATGCCGACTTCTTTTGGCCTACGATATATCGTGATGCACACGCACTTGTGAAGTCGTGTGATTCTTGCCAACGCCAAGGAAAATCGTTGCAAAAGGATAAAATGCCTCAAAACATAATTCAAGTGTGTGAGATTTTCGATATTTGGGGCATTGACTTTGTAGAATATTGATAATCAATGAATCTATGAAGGGGTTTGTTAATTTCTAGAGAGAGAAAGTTAGAGAGAGAAAGTGAGAGAAACTATGTGAATTTTATTAAGTGGAAATTAAGAAATGATAACAACCAACCCCTTTCCTTAGTGGAAAGGGGTATTTATAGTTCCAAGTCATAAGTGGACTTGGGCCGGTCCATGACAAGCCCATGGACCGGTTCTTACTTAAGTTAATAAGCAAATGATAACTAATTACTAACTACGAGCTATTACAACATAAATCATATTGTGGAGTGACCGATACTTCTAATATACGTTAAAACGTATTTCTAACAATCTCCCCCTAAGGGAGGTCACTCCACGTTACAAAGTTCTAAACCTAGCATACTATACTAAGTCTTCGTTCTTTAGCTCGTAGTCTTTTCTTCTTTTTCTTTCTTTTGTTGTGAATATGTTGGTTTGATCTTTTTGGCTTTGACTTGAGAGCATTGTTCTTTGGCCTTTCACGTGCGATCTTTGCCTTTCTTGTGAACTTTGCCTCCTCGTGACTTCATGTTCCACACACTTACGTCTTTTTGTTGGATTCTTGAAAGCTTCAGAGTTTGGTACAGCAGAAGACTTCATCTTGTACTTTCTTGAATTTTTGTTGCAAAAGACATAAGCATGTGGGAACGACTTTCACAGGTACACCGCAACACCACCGTCTTCACTGGTACACAGCAACGCCACCGTCTTCAACAGGTACTCAGCAACGCCACCGTCTTTAGCAGGTACACAGCAACGACACGAATAAAATGGCTTTGAACATTTTATTCTAATTCGGTAGCATTTTACCTCCGGTCGGTGAAGACCGTTGGACGATATTAGATATCGTACCCGTGACGGATAGTTTCAATTAAGTAACTTCCTGACAGGATTTCGCGGGTAAACCCGTTCTCTTTATTCGACCGTCCAAAGCTGACTGCGAACATAAAGAGTGAATCACTTGGATAAATTATCCTTGTGATTAAAAGCCGTCAATTCATGAAACCTGGAACAAGTGAATTTCAATTAAGATTTTCACCATCGTTGCTTTCCAGTTGTCACGAGCTCGATTCATAAAGAATCTTGCACGTTACCTACCAAGTGCTGTTTGATGTTGACACTAGAAGGATTTCCACTCGTCACTGTGGTCAATAAAGAGTCACTCTGAGTGTTCTGGCAAGATCATATGATAATGCGAAGAGGCCTGGAACGAGTTTAAGTTCAATTAAGAATTAAACCACTGTTACCTTCCAGTTTTTTCACAAGATTGGTTCTAAAAGAACCGCACGTGTAACCTACCATGAGCTTGTTTGATGTTGGCTCAAGCAGGATTTCCATCTTCATTGTAATACTTACGTATTACTCGGATGTTCTGGCAATATTACAAGAATATTGCATAGGACTCATGAAAATCTCTTACTTTTCACAGTGTGTGAGAAAGCAAGGAATAAATGGAAAGTGTCCTAATGAGACTTTTAATGATCTCTTGGCTCTAGACTCGATTGTGTGTTTTGATTTAGTGAGCGATGGCTGGAGAGGAGTGCCACCTTTTCAATACCAGTTTATTCGGAGTGAATAAACCAATAGATAACGTGTTGATCTCCGTGAGATTAAAACAAATACCTTTTTGAGAGATATTTGAGTTAGCTGGGGAAGGGTTGTGCATTGCATCACTGGGTCCATGATGTCTTTCTTCAATACCGAGAATCATTAACAAAAATGACCTCAATAGCATATGTATTGACCCGGTTTCTGCCTAAAGTTGTAAGGAGGGCTTCTTTCTTTACACCCTTTATCTTTACATTTCTTTTTCATTCTTCAACCCCTTCAATGCTTACCAATACGTCATCACTAGCACCTTGTTGTGATTGTTCCAGTGCTAGCTTAAGTACTTGGTCGGCATTCAGCTACGTTCACATTCTTTCTCCATCTTTCCTAGGACTTCTAATTCTATCTAGGGAATTGTCCTTGGGAAGATTCCATCGGCTCTGATGAATCATTGGACTAAACCTATTCCTACCACCCTTTTGTCACCACATCCGTCGTGAATTAAGCGTGTTTTGGGAAGGAATTGCCACCATGAAAACATCATTGAAAATCACCTAAGGTACTTGTGATATTAAAATCAAAAGTTTTGTACCTTAGGTGTTTTGATCATCAAAAACGCTCCCCCTTAACACGTGCTTAACACATATTAAGTTGGATTATCATTAAGTCTTTTTCATTTTAGCCAAGTAACACTTACGTCTCCTTAATCCCATTTTCTCCCCTTATCCAAAATGTTAACCATTAATATTTGGGATATTGAATGGATTAACCGGTCTTTGGGTAAAAATGAAATCAATGTTTGGCCATAGAACAAGTTATTGCTCCCCCTTAAGTTAATAAGGGATAGTTGTAGTGCTTTGGTATGACATATTTTGAAAGATTTAGAATCTCGTGAGAAATTCTTGAAAAATTATCATACCTTAACACTACACCAAGCCATTCAAGCACATTATTCACAAATTTACATATTCACAATTGAAAACCAATATAAAGTGACCTGAGATGTACGACCCATCAGATGGATCGTTGCAGTAGCTTGTGGTGCACTAAATACGGTCTTCCACCCACGAATCTTTCCAAGCTCCTCATCAATCTACGTTCCCGGAGCTTTTGATCGATCTTTTTGATCACATACTTTGCCATCTGCCGGTAACCCGGATGCCAATCCTCCGTCATCTCTGGCAAAGTCCCACCCGAGTTCAGATGCTCCAACTTATCTCTGACTTGTATAAGAGTTCCATCACTATACTTGTGAAGCTCACCCACCCTCATAAACTTCATCAAACCTCGACTGTTCAAGTAGAAAATGCCGGAATTCGGGACAGAAATGCCGGTATAGGGACATCTTTCTACATGTTGAGGTAGCACTTGATTCACATGACGGGTTAAGTTGAGCCTCCTCTGATAGCTTTCGACTCCCAACTGAAGATCCTCAACTCGTGACTTGATGACAATGCTTCGTGTGAACATACGAAGTGCTGTATTCAAAGCAATCAGATCTTCACGAGGAATGTGAGTAAGTTGATCTCGGGTCATCAGAAGCAGCATATCTTCAATATCCTCAAGGCGAATGATGGAAAAATCTCCTTGCTGGATTTTATATTCCCTGTCATCCTCCCTTTTCAAGCGAATCTCCGTCACATGATAGTAGCCGTTCTTGGCTTCAGTTTTCATTCCTAAGATGCTGGAGATACGGATGTCGGATCTAACATTGCTTCCAGACTTGACCATGCAGCAACCCCTGTACGCCCTTCGGACTCGTTCGTCCCAATGAGATGCACCTATGACAGCATACATATCATAATTACGATTCATTTTTGGGACCCAGAGTCGATTTACCTTTTCCTCGATGAAGGGTATTGTCCCCCAGTTGGCAGCTTTCAGCAAAGTCAGGGATGTTGCATACTTTGATGATCCCTTCAGTAGATACTCATTCACTCCAGCGACACTCAAAGAGTTGGCAGAAGAATCAGCTGAATAGTCGTGGTAAACTATTCAGAGTATCCTTTGGTTGTGATCATGTATATTATCGTAAATATATAAACCACAAAAAGAAAATACAAAAATATAAAACCAAGAAAAACCATAAAAAATATAAAACCAAGAAAAACCATAAAAAATATAAAACCAAGAAAAACCCAAAAATATTTTTCGTTTTAAATCGGGCATGTCTTTTAGTACGGTAATATTTACGGCCTTAGAAATGTCGATCAATATTGACACGGTGCCATAAATAGAGTCCGTATAAAAGTTGTACATTTTTAACACATGCCCATTTTGGCTTGTAGTTATTTCTGACTGCAACCCGGTTTTCATATTAAAGTCACGTATTTCCTTGGAAAACGTTGGCTCAGAACGGGAATTAATTTTCTCGGGCGTGATTTACAAGCCAAATCATGCAAAGGGATCAAGGTTACTTTATACCTTGGTCTGACACGAATTTGTGTACGTCTCAGTGCATTAATTTGTTAAAATAAGAGAAATCTTATTAAAACCACGAATCAAAATTTTTCAAGAAATAAATTGGAAATGCTTTCATCACTATTTGACTCTTTAAACAATGACTACAGCTCTTTAAATAGAAAACGGGTCATCGTTTAAGGGGGAGAAAATAGTAAAATCATCTTTGTCATTAAAATTGCTTTTCAAAAGTGATTGTGAAAATTAAGGGCTACATGGTAATTGAGTGATGAAGAGGGTATGGGGCCGTTCCCATCGTTTCATGGAAACAAGTATGTCGCCGTCGACTACCTTTCTAAGTGGGTGGAAGCTAAGGCTTTGCCAACGAATGACGATCGTGTGGTGGTGAAGTTTTTGAAGAAAATATTCTCTCGGTTTGGAACCCCTCGTACTATTATAAGTGATCGTGGAACCCATTTTTGTAATGACCAATTCGAAAAGGTTCTAAGGAAATATGGAGTTACACATCGTCTTTATACGGCTTATCACCCGCAAACAAGTGGGCAAATCGAGGTTTCAAACTGAGCATTGAAAAGGATTTTGGAGAGGTCGATTGGAGAAAAACGTTCTTCATGGTCCGACAAACTCGATGATGCTTTATGGGCCTTTCGGACCGCTTATAAGAGACCTATCGGTTGTACTCCTTATAAGTTGGTTTATGGAAAGAATTGTCATTTGCCTATTGAATTGGATCATAAGGCATATTGGGCCCTAAAGCATGCAAATTATGATTTGAAGACCGAGGGAGATCACCGGAAGATACAACTTAATGAATTGGATGAATTAAGAGATAATGCTTATGAAAATTCATTGATTTTTAAGGAAAAGACTAAAAAGTTTCATGATTCAAAGATTAAAAACCGGGTTTTTAATGTTGGTGATCAAGTGTTACTTTTTAACTCTCGTTTGAAGATATTTTCTGGGAAATTGAAATCTCGTTGGTCGGGTCCGTTCACCATAACACAAGTGTAACCGTATGGGACCACCGAGCTAGCTCAAAATGATGGTCCTAATTTCAAGGTGAATGGACATAGGCTTAAGCACTACTTCTGTGGGGAAGTCCCTTCGTTGGACGACCTCGACCAAGTCACCTTCCCCAATGATAATTAGCATTGAGGGGATCGAGTCGAGCTCATGACTCGGTAATAAAAAATGAGGTGCCTCGTGGGGGAGATCCCATGCTTATCCTTTGTACATATTATCGCTTTCTAATGTAGTTAATGAGAGGGGATTTGTGCCCTTCCAACTCGTTGTCTCGTGGTTGTTTGTGAATGTGTTATCTAGATCATCATCATCGCCACGATTGAAGACTCCCGTGTTCATTTACGCGAGCCTCAATCGTTTGCTTGAAGAATTTTTCACGAATCCATGACATATCCTTTATTGTTCTAACAATTATCTTTTAGCATAATTCATAAACGGCTTTAGATATATTGTTGATCACCCTTTCCATGCTAGATCCTAAGCATTCGACTCTTCATCTTTAGTATGGGGGAGCTCCACCTTTAGACTCGAAACATTGAGGACAATGTTTAATTTTAGTATAGGGGGTGAATGATACTTGCCTTGCTACGCCCACACGTTTTCCAATTTTCAACGTTTTGTTGCTAATAAGGCTAAAAATGGCCCAATTTAAAAAATTTTCTTAGTTTTCATAAGTGTTTTTAAGACACGAATGTATTTTTTCTGATGGGTAGAATAAGAGTTAATTTTTGACTTGATGGGCATTTGGAGCCCTTTACATTCCTTAACCCGCTTGAATCAAGTTTTACTAGACTCTTATATAGGGAACTTTAAAACGCGAAAGTCTTAGCTCATACGGGTTAAGAACAAGAACTTTTCGCAAGTTCCTGTAATTGATACTAGAAAGTCACTTATCAAGGGAACTTTAAAATGCATTCTCTAAACTTGAAAAAGTCTAAGAAAGTGCAAGATCCTATAGGTGGCTTAAAAACCCAAAACTTCGATTTGATATAGTCTTAATGAAAGCTAATCCAATTTTGGCTTAATTTTGACTTGCATAGCTAAGTATTCACGAGTCTCTTAAATTAGAGGTCTTTAAATAGTGAAGAACGAGAAATGATAGAGTTAGACAAGTGATCATGCTAAACGTAGAACATGAAAATGTTCTTTCAAAAACTCATATATTTTTAATTGTGGCTTTTTCTCCTATAAGATCAATGCATTAGGAATAAAATAATTGCAATAAGTAAGGTCGTACGATTTGAAAGGTTACTTAGCTTCTAGCACAAAATCGTTTAAAAGTTGCTCGGGGTTGAATAGAGTTCATAGCCAAGGCATAACTTATTGAAGCGGGACGCGCGTATTGGTGAAGATCCAAAAAGGCCCTAACAAGGCATGAGGAGCTCTATTTTGTTGCTAAAGATCCAAGATGATGTGAAGTATCATTATTCCAAAATCAATATGAAGGATCGAGACACACGAAGAAAAGAAATTACTCCCCTAAAGATCATGGAGAAATTCTATCCAAAAAGACCCTTACAAGGTATGAGGATAACTATATCCATGTCCTAAAAGGAGGCGGATCGTTGTATATCAAAATCTAAAATAAAGATTGAAGAAAAATGATGAAGTCGTGGTCTAAGTATGAAGAATCTCTCAAAAACGTCAAGTGAGGAAATTCCAAAATATGAAGAGAAGACCATAATTTCAAGAACGTCTTCCGAAGATTTGAAGTATGAAGTACATGCTAAATATCGGTCCAAGAAAGGTCTCAAATCGTGAAACGAGTTATGCCAAGATATGAACTTAAGGAGATACACGAGAAGCCGTTTTAAAAGATTTTGTCCTTTAGCTAACTATCGATTAAATCGTGCTACTTTACTTTCGGACTAATAAATACTCAAATAAGTCAATATGAATCACTTGTGATCCATGACAAATAGTTAAAAAATTATAGAAACCTTTTCTTTTCATAATAACTAGGATTAGGGGGAGAAAAAGTATTACACAATTTGGACGTATAAGTAGTGTTATCATTGTGACTTGTACCAACAATGATCTCGTTTTTGCACTTAACATGGAATGTATGACAATCAAGGATGACGAACTTTACTCTATGAGACATTCACTTGTTTCTATTATTTGACCCTAAAAGTCACTTTTGTGATGAAAATCATACATTATGTCTTTAACATATCTTCGTAGTATTGTAGCAAGTTTTACTCTTCAATAAAGCTTAATAAAATTGAATTTTGGAGATGCTTAGATACTTTATTCTAGCATTGCGTGAGGGCACGTCAATGGTTTAGTATGGGGGAGTGATGAGATGGCATTTATACATGATCTCATCGTTCTTTTCGGGCTTAAATGCATAAATGTCATAAAAATACCATATATATGCTTGTGTTTGTTTACTTGTTTATATTAGGTATGGATATCGTGAAAAAGATAAAAGATCACAAGAAACAAGGAAAAACGAACACGAGAAACGATGACGCACAATGAACCGGGCCCTAGTTATGGATTTCTCAAAGAATAACCCTTGAATATGTACAAGAATGATCCCTCATTTATAAAGAAATGACACTTAATACCATTGTATATTCATAATTACAAGTTTAGTCCTTAAGTTTGTCAAAATGACAAAAAGGTCCTTCAACTTTGAAGATTTAGTAAGTTTAGTCCCTCAACAATTCTAAATTGTCAACAATGGTCCCTCATGAAGTCAAACATCCAATGAAGACCTTCAAAGATGAGAAATGTCCAAGTTCAGTCCTTGAATTATGCAAAAGTGGCAAAACAAACCCTTAAAACCCTTGACACAAAGTTTTGTGGCCAAGCTATGAAATCTGAAACTTCAATTACAAGGGAAAACGGGTTTGAAAGACTAAAAGACATTATTTACAAGTTTTCCCAAAGACTGAGGACTGATATTGCCACAACCAAATATTTAAACTCAAAAATGCGTCAAAACAACTTACCTTTCCCCTAATTTCGGATCAAACGAGTTACTATTCACCCTCAAGAACCCAGTAACTATTGAACTTACAACAAAGGGTAAATTTCAATTACCCTGACCCACATGTGATTCACCTTAAACCAAATCATTCCACATTCTCAGAACAAAAATCCAATCAATACATGGCCCCCACCATTCAACCCGTTCACCAATAAAAACACAACTTCCTCTCCAAGAAAAACCACGTGGCAAGATCAATGATTTAGAATCATTACTTGGTCCCAAAGGATAAATGAACGTTTTGGATGACTTTGGAAAGCTCACAACATCAAACACGCCTCAAGCACTCAAGGGCATTTTAGAGATTTGCTAGCTAGGGTTTTCATGCATTTTCATTCTAGATTTGTCTATTGTTGCCTATATAAAGACTCCTCAACATGTGAGAGAGCTTTGTTCCAAATTTTGGCTAAGAAATTTGGTAATTCCTTTTATGAAATAAAAAGTTGGTATTTTCTTAAAAAAGTCTTGTAATCCCTTTTTTGTTTATAAAGTTGGTGTTCTTTTTAGCTGAATCTGAGTTCCATTAATCTGTCTATTGAGTTTTGAGGAAAGGTTTTATGGTCTTAAATCCTTGTTTTCAAAAATCAGTCATTATTGTATTTGGTTCACCTTTGCGTTTGTTGATCTTAGCAGGTACAAAAGGTGGAAGCTAGTGGTTGTTCTGCTACCACTTAAGCTCACACAATCCAAAGCATGGATGTATGTTTTGGAGGTGCACATCTCCAAACCTTTTTACTTTTCTAAATATTTTATGCTATGTGATTGAATCTGAGTTGTGGTTTTTGAATCTGTGTTTTTGTGGTTGAATCTGGTTATTTGAAGTTTACTTATTGTGATTTAGTTGATTTAAGCTTGATTTGTGGTGTGATTCAAACATTTCCTTTGAAAAATTGTGAAATCAGTAATATAAGGGGTGTTTGGGTTTACTGCATAATCTAGGTTTGGGTCAAACTGAGTAGGTGTTATTTGGTATTTTGTGTTTGTTCTTGTTTTTATTGTGCTTCTAGTTGTTTATCTGCAGGATTGAGCTTTGTATCACCATAATCCTAATATTAGCCATAAAATCTGTTTTTCTTGTTGTTTTGGACTGAGGTTTTGGGGACACCTAGAATACATGCAATACTAGGGTTAACAAGTGCTAGATCTAAGTTAATACAACCTGAGTAGTGGATTTGTGGTGTTGAAATTGGGTCTGTGGTCATCTAGTTTAGCAAAAATAGGATTTGTGCTCATTTGTTCATCAGTAAGCTACTTAGGGTTTAAAAACAGATCTAATCATTGAACCAGGGACTGAATTGAGTTTTTTTGTGTTTGATTAACTTTTATTAAGATTGTGTAAGCTTTTTGTGCAATCTGGTGGGCTTATTCTAGCTTAAACTACTTATTTCATTGTTCACTTTTCATATTTCATATCTGTATCATATCTGGGAACTGACTGAATTAACTGTATCATTTGGCTGGATCATATTGTGTTTAATTGCTTGATTGTGACTCCTTACAACCCACTGGTTGTAAGGGTGCCCTTTTTTTCCATTAAATCTAAGTGAAACTCTCTAAATCATCAAGTCAAATATTCAAAGCAATGGGAACCCTTTCCCACTGCTGCTAGCCACTGCTAGTGTTATTATTGGTTCAGCTTATCAATAAGCTATTCTATCTTATTCAAACGTGCAACAACTTTAATTTGGTAATAGGTTCATCATTTGACCCAATTGTTCATTTTGGAGCTTTTGAGCTGTTGACTTTAGGGTTTGACTAGAAAACCAACTTGTTTGACATTTGCATAAGTCCTTATTAACTTATTCAACTTTTTTGGCTTTGCTTATTGAATTTTTCTTGGTTGATTTGGCTTAATTAAGTTATTTAGAGTCTTTTGCAAGTTAAATCAAGTCATGAGGTGGTCTAAAACTCTAAGTCGACTATTTTGTCGTTTAGTGAATTTGTACTTGGCTTATTTATGGCTTATTGGTTGTGCTTTTTCAAAATTTCTTTTCACATATCTCTTAAGCATCCCAGAAGAAGGTTGTGTGTGAAATTAGATCTTATGGCATTGTCTTATAGCTTAATGGGCCAAAAATTCCATTAAGAATAAGTTGTTGTACATTTAAGCTGTGATAAGCTGATATCCAGCTATTGGGCCTTCAGAGTTTTGTGTTTAGAATTAAATTTTAAGATAGACTAGTGATTTTCAGCTTATTTGGTTGAGTTTGATCTTATTGGGCCAAAAAGCCCATTTCTTTGGACTATTTTTGTTTTTAGCCCATTTGGGGCCCAATAGGGGTATTTTGGTAATTTGACTTTCATTTTCTGTTTATTTAGGTTAACATAAACTAGTTTGCAACTTTTTAGAAATTTTTATAATGTTTGGATTTTTAATATTATTTTAATATTATTTTATTATTAAAAATTGTTTTTAGGATTTTAGCAACTTTAGCATTTTTTCCTAGGTTAAATACATTAAGTTAAGATTTTTAAAACTCTTAGATTAATTTTCTCATCATTTTATTATTTTTTAGAATTATTTTAACATTTTAGTAGTTTTTAATCATTTAAAAATAGTTTTCATTAGTTTAAAATTTCATAAAAATAGTTTTTAGTCTAATTAAGTCATTTTAGAGTTTTACAAAGTGAAAAATCTTTTTTTGGGCTTTTTATTAATTATTTGGATTTTTAGGGCTTTAATTAGCATTTAAAAATTAATATTTAATTAATTAAAAGGTTTGAAAAAGTTTTGATCAGTTGTAAACTCTTAGTTTATTTTTAGCGATTTTTGGTAATTTTTTGGGAATTTTTAAAATTAATTTTTATTTTGTCACTTTTTACGGTTTTTCGTTTTATCGTCGTAGCGTAATTTTAACGTATCCGTCATTCTAATTTCTCATCTTTTCTTTCTCTCATATTAATCCAAAATCATTACGAGTTATTCACACACATATACCTCCTTGGGAAACGAACTTATTTGGGTCATTAACACTTGATTTTCCTAAATCATTTGTTTAATACTTACCGCTTTTACACCTTTTTCCTAAAAGGTCGTATTTTACCACAATCATTTTGGCGCCACCGTCGGGGAGGTGTGTCGTGATTAATTTGTTCATTTTGTTTTTAATATCTAACCATAAATATTATTGTATTAGTAGAACTCTACTAATACGTATTATCAGTTTTTCCGTTTTTCTTGTGAAAATATTATTACTATATTGTATAAGTATCACAACAAATCTAAAATATCTCCAAAAGTGTGAAAACACAACCTTAATTGAGATTTGATCTCCTAATTATTGTATTCGAATCTCAAAAAAAAAAGAAAAAAAGAAAAAATAGATAAATACTTTCGTGAAGTTCTATTTTGAAAAATACGAACTATAAGGTGAATAGATAGGAAACGTGCTATAAAAGGCCGTTAAAGGGAAGCTAGGTACTTAAGTGCTTCGCGCCACCTCATTCCCTCCGTTCACTTGTGAGTATTTGAGATTGAAGGCTAATCGAGGGTTTTGCCGCCCAAAGTATTATTACCTATCATATATATTTGTTTGGTTTCTTTGTGATTAAACCCTCTTGAACAATTTGGTTTTCACCAAAGTTCTAAAGTCAATCGAAGGCGTTCACTCCACGTGATCATTTTCATTCTTTTGAGGCTTCTTTAATCAAGAGTTTGATTCGAGGAGAGATTTGGTAGATTGTTGTCTACAAATACACACAAAATCCCAAAAAATTAAAAACAATCAAAAACACAAAAAAATTGAAAATTCACAAAACACCCAAAATAATCTTCTTTGCTCACCTCTACGTTCTACGTCACGTTTATGCAAACTCGTAATCAAGCATAACGAGCTCGCAAACGTCGTCAAAACCAAGGAAATTTGATTGAAGAAGAAACTCCAATTGTCGAACCCCTTGTAGAACGAATAGTCACCATGGCTAATCGTACTATGATGGAGTTGCTTCAAGCAACCACCGAGGGTTTTGGAGAAGCTATTGTGATTCCGGCCATCCTTGCGGATAATTTCGAGATTAAGACGGGTTTAATGTCGATGCTACAAGCAAACAAGTTTCGAGGTCATGAGAAAGACAACTCGCATCATCACATACGGAATTTCAATCGTCTCACCGCAACAAGCAAGTTTAAGGATGTTTCGCATGACGCCATTAAGATGATGTTGTTTCCATACTCGTTGGATAGACCCGTAAAAATATGGCTCGATAACGAACCACCAAATTCGATTTTGAAATGGGGTGATCTCGTTTCTAAGTTTGTGAACCAATTTTTTCCACCATCTAAGACAACACATTTGAAAAATGAGATTTCAAGGTTTACACAACGTAATAATGAGAGTTTTTCAATGGAATGGGAACGATTTAAGGAAATGTTACATGAATGTCCTCACCATGATTTTTCGGAATTGTATCAAATTGATACTTTTTATAATGGGCTTAACGATCATGAACGAGGTTATTTGCATGCCGCCGCGGGTGGTAATTTTTTGTGCAAAACGACCGATGAGGCTTTAAAGATTATCGAGAATAGATCTAAGGTTTATAATCCTCGTAACACGCCGAGTGTTGCCAATATGGGTTCATTGTCATCGTCATCATCTCGTAACATGAATGCGTTACATGATGAAGCAAATGAGGAAAATCGATTTTTCGATAGATTTTTGACGCTTATGACACATTGGAAAGTACAAGATGCTTTGAATTCCGCATCGTTTAAAGCGGTTGAAAAGAGTTGTATATCTTGTGGTGGAGCTCATGATTTTTCCGAGTGCATTATCGCCGGTGGCAACACTTCGAGTGCTTACGTAGCAACGGGAACTTACAACCAAAACGGCCAAGGTTCCCGCCCAAATCAAGCTCCCCAAAATCAGAATGTTAACAACTATCGAAACAACAATCAAAATGGTGGTTATCAAGGCAATCAACATAACTACAACAAGGGTAATTACCAAAGTGGGAATGGGCAAGTTCAAAATCAAAACCAAAACCGTGATTTCAAAACACTACACAAGGTTTTCAAAATGCTCACACTAAAAATCTAAATGGAGATTTTTTGGATTATGCAAAGGCAAACGATGCTAAGTTTGATAACATACAACATGAGATGATTAGCTTAAGATCCGAGTTGAAAAACGAGCTTAAAAACGAACTTGCTAATGAATTGAAAACTCATGCTAACAAAATGGAATGAAACGTTCAACGTCTTCAACAAAAGATGGAACAAGGTCAACATGAGATTAAGCAAGAGTTGTTAAAAGCAGATGCAAGGCAATCAAAATTTGAAGATCGAATGGCTAAAATGTTTGAAGCAATCATGTGTAAACCCTCTTCCTCGGGTGGTCTTCCTAGTGATATCATTGCAAAACCAAAGGAAGAAATGAAGGTTATTACTACTCGTAGTGTGAAAACTTTTAAGGAACCAATCTCTCATCCTAGTACTTCTACGGAGAAGGAAATCGAGAAAGAGCCCGAGGTGATGGTCGAAAAGGAGCATATCACAAGCCCACGAAGTACCTCTCATACCACACCTACAGTTGAACCAATACCCATTGTGGAACCCGAGATTCCAAGGCCGTTGCCTATCCCCCAACCCACACCACCCTTACCTTACCCATCAAGACGAAACAAAGAGAAAATGCAAGAACGTAAAAAACAAAAAATTGAGTTTTTTTATAAAAATGTTTCAACAAGTGCATTTTAATGTGAGTTTAGCCGACGCGTTGTTATACATGCCTCGTTTCGCTTCCACTTTCAAAGGTATGATGAACGCTAAGGAAAAGCTCTCGAAGCTATCTAATTGTTCTTCGTTTTGTTATTAATTGAATACCGGAAAAAGTTGGTGACCCCGAGAAGTTTCTCATTCTTTGTGATATACAAGATATGAAAGAATGCCTCGCCTTGGTCGATCTTGGTGTGAGCATTAATTTGATGCCATTTTCCATTTGGAAATCGTTATCGCTTTCGGCTCTTACTCCTTCGAACATGTCTATCGAGATGGCCGATCATTCTACGATTTTAGCATGTGGAGTAGCCGAGAATGTTTTCGTGAAAGTGGGTAAGTTCTACTATCCCGTTGATTTTATAGTAGTTGACATCCCCGAAGATCCTCAAGTTCCTCTTATTTTAGGTCGTCCATTTTTAGACACCTCGAGATCGTTTATCGACGTTCATGCAAAAACTATTACTTTGAGATTCAACGAAGAGGAACTTTTTATAAATGCTACTCAAACCTCTACACCTTCTCATGTTTATGCAATCTCTACCATCAATCACATTGACTTAGTTGATGTGGTATGCGATGAGTTTTCACAAGAAGTGTTAGGTTTTTCCGATAGTTCGTCAAGTGGCAATCCCACTATTTTGGATCCGATTCTTGCTAATTCTACACCAAATTCTCACTCCATTCCAAGGAGGCGATTTTACCTCAAATGAAATCGACAATGAAGATGAGGTGATTATTGGTAATGATACACTTATTCCACCATCTCTTCCGCCGATGAAAGTTATGAGTGTTGAACAAAAATCTTCGATCGAGGAACCGCCAGTCCTTGAATTGAAAGATCTTCCATCTCACCTTGAATACGCATTCTTGGAAGGTGATGACAAGTTGCCGGTTATTATTGCAAAAGATCTTGCTAATGTTGAAAAAACCGCACTTTTGAAAGTTCTTAAAGCTCATAAAGGGGCAATTGCGTGGAAAATTTCCGACATTAAGGGTATTGACCCAAAATTTTGTACTCACAATATTTTAATGGGGGAGGACTACAAACCCGCAATTCTAAGTCAAAGAAGGTTAAACCCCAAAATTTACGATGTCATCAAAAAGGAAGTCTTAAAACTTCTTGACGCGGGAATGAATTATCCTATCTCCGATAGCCCATGGGTGAGCCCAATCCATTGTGTCCCTAAGAAGGGAGGAATGACCGTTGTGCCCAATGAAAACAACGAGTTAATTCCCACTCGTGTTGTGGCCGGTTGGAGGGTGTGTATTGACTACCGAAAGTTAAATGACGCCACTCGTAAAGACCACTTTCCCTTGCCCTTCATGGATCAAATGTTGGAGCGACTTGCGAGAAATGACTTCTATTTCTTTTTAGATGGTTTTTCTGGTTACTTTCAAATCCCTATCGATCCTCGTGATCAAGAGAAAACTTCGTTTATGTGTCCTTATGGAACATTTGCTTATCGTAGAATGCCTTTCGGACTTTGCAATGCACTGGGTACGTTTCAACGATGTATGATGGCTATTTTTCATGATATGATCGTGAAGTCGATGGAAGTATTCATGGATGACTTTTCGGTGTTTGGTGATTTGTTCACGTCGTGTTTATCCAATCTTGAGAAAATGTTAAAACATTGTGAAGAAACCAACCTTGTGCTTAATTGGGAAAAATGTCATTTTATGTGTAAACAAGGAATCGTCTTAGGGCACAAGGTTTCGAAAGCAGGGATTGAGGTCGATAAAGATAAGATCGACGTCATCGCCATGTTTTATCATCCCAAAGCCGTTAAGGGTGTTAGGAGTTTCCTAGGCCACGCGGGCTTTTATCGTCGTTTCATCAAAGACTTTTCGAAAATATCTCGACCTATGACACACCTTCTCGAGAAGGATGCTCCTTTTAACTTTAATGAGGATTGTGTTAGAGCTTCCGAAACTCTTAAAAGGAAACTTACCGAAGCTCCCATTCTTGTTGCTCCTAATTGGGAATTACCCTTTGAAATCATGTGTGATGCAAGTGATTATGCAATAGTGGTCGTCTGAGGGCAACTTTATGAAAAGCACTTTCGTCCTATCCATTATGCTATCAAGACGATGACTGAGGCTCAACTAAAGTACACCACAACGCAAAAGAAATTCCTAGCCGTGGTTTATGCTTTTGAGAAATATCGACCTTATCTCGTCTTGACTAAAAGCATCGTGTATACGGACCATTCGGCTATCAAGTACCTCTTAGCTAAGCAAGATGCTAAGCCGTGATTGCTTCGTTGGATGCTCCTCCTCCAAGAATTTGATGTAACCGCGCTTGACAAAAAAGGAGCCGAGAATCTAGCGGCCGATCATCTCCCTCGTCTAGAAGATCCTCACAAAGATGTTTTTGAGAACAAGGAAATTACCGAAAAATTTCCTCTCGAGACTCTCGGTGTAGTGAATTCTAAAGACAACACCCCATGGTTTGCCGACATTGCAAATTACCATGCGGGGAACTTCATAATCAAGGGTATGACGACAAAATAAAAGTGAAAATTCTTTCGTGACATCAAGTTCTATTTTTGGGACGACCCTTATCTCTTTCGGGTTTGTGCGGATAAACTCATTCGACGTGGTGTCTTTGGTACCGAAGCTTCTAACATCCTTAGAGCTTGTCACGAGGGACCCACGGGTGGTCACCACGGTGGTAATCACACGGCTAAGAAAGTTTTCGATGTCGGCTTCTTTTGGCTTACGGTATATCGTGATGTACACGCACTTGTGAAGTCGTGTGATTCTTGCCAACACCAAGGAAAATCGTCGCAAAAGGATGAAATGCCTCAAAACATAATTCAAGTGTGTTAGATTTTTGACATTTGGGGTATTGACTTTATGGGGCCGTTCCCATCGTCTCATGGAAACAAGTTTATCCTCGTCGCCGTCGACTACCTTTCTAAGTGGGTGGAAGCTAAGGCTTTTCCTACGAATGATGCCCGTGTGGTGGTGAAGTTTTTGAAGCAACTATTCTCTCGGTTTGGAACCCCTCGTGCTATTATAAGCGATCGTGGAACCCATTTTTGTAATGACCAATTCAAAAAGGTTCTAAAGAAATATGGAGTTACACATCGTCTTTCTACGGCTTATCACCCGCAAACGAGTGGGCAAGTCGAGGTTTCAAACCGAGCATTGAAAAGTATTTTGGAGAGGTCGATTGGAGAAAACCGTGCTTCATGGTCCGACAAACTCGATGATGCTTTATGGGCCTGTTGAACCGCTTATAAGACACCTACCAGTTGTACTCCTTATAATTTGGTTTATGGAAAGAATTGTCATTTGCCTATTGAATTGGATCATAAGGCATATTGGGCCCTAAAGCATGCAAATTATGATTTGAAGACCGAGGGAGATCACCGGAAAATACAACTTAATGAACTGGATGAATAAGAGATAATGCTTATGAAAATTCACTGATTTTTAAGGAAAAGACTAAAAAGTTTCATGATTCAAAGATTAAAAACCGGGTTTTTAACGTTGGTGATCAAGTGTTACTTTTTAACTCTCGTTTGAAGATATTTTCGAGGAAATTGAAATCTCGTTGGTCGGGTCCGTTCACCATAACACAAGTGTAACCGTATGGGACCATCGAGCTAGCTCAAAATGATGGTCCTAATTTCAAGGTGAATGGACATAGGCTTAAGCACTACTTCTGTGGGGAAGTCCCTTCGTTGGACGACCTCGACCAAGTCACCTTCCCCAATGATAATTAGCATTGAGGGGATCGAGTCGAGCTCATGACTCGGTAATAAAAAATGAGATGCCTCGTGGGGGAGATCCCATGCTTATCCTTTGTACATATTATCGCTTTCTAATGTAGTTAATGAGAGGGGATTTATGCCCTTCCAACTCGTTGTCTCGTGGTTGTTTGTGAATGTGTTATCTAGATCATCATCATCGCCACGATTGAAGACTCCCGTGTTCATTTACGCGAGCCTCAATCGTTTGCTTGAAGAATTTTTCACGAATCCATGACATATCCTTTATTGTTCTAACAATTATCTTTTAGCATAATTCATAAACGGCTTTAGATATATTGTTGATCACCCTTTCCATGCTAGATCCTAAGCATTCGACTCTTCATCTTTAGTATGGGGGAGCTCCACCTTTAGACTCGAAACATTGAGGACAATGTTTAATTTTAGTATGGGGGTGAATGATACTTGCCTTTCTACGCCCACACGTTTTCCAATTTTCAACGTTTTGTTGCTAATAAGGCTAAAAATGGCCCAATTTAAAAAAATTTCTTAGTTTTCATAAGTGTTTTTAAGACACGAATGTATATTTTCTGATGGGTAGAATAAGAGTTAATTTTTGACTTGATGGGCATTTGGAGCCCTTCACATTCCTTAACCCGCTTGAATCAAGTTTTACTAGACTCTTATATAGGGAACTTTAAAACGCGAAAGTCTTAGCTCATACGGGTTAAGAACAAGAACTTTTCGCAAGTTCCTGTAATTGATCCTAGAAAGTCACTTATCAAGAGAACTTTAAAATGCATTCTCTAAACTTGAAAAAGTCTAAGAAAGTGCAAGATCCTATAGGTGGCTTGAAAACCCAAAACTTCGATTTGATATAGTCTTAATGAAAGCTAATCCAATTTTGGCTTAATTTTGACTTGCATGGCTAAGTATTCACGAGTCTCTTAAATTAGAGGTCTTTAAATAGTGAAGAACGAGAAATGATAGAGTTAGACAAGTGATCATGCTAAACGTAGAACATGAAAATGTTCTTTCAAAAACTCATATATTTTTAATTGTGGCTTTTTCTCCTATAAGATCAATGCATTAGGAATAAAATAATTGTAATAAGTAAGGTCGTACGATTTGAAAGGTTACTTAGCTTCTAGCACAAGATCGTTTAAAAGTTGCTCGGGGTTGAAAAGAGTTCATAGCCAAGGCATAACTTATTGAAGCGGGACGCGAGGATTGGTGAAGATCCAAAAAGGCCCTAACAAGGCATGGACATAGTCTTAAGCACTACTTCTGTGGGGAAGTCCCTTCGTTGGACGACCTCGACCAAGTCACGTTCCCCAATTATAATTAGCATTGAGGGGATCGAGTCGAGCTCATGACTCGGTAATAAAAAATGAGGTGCCTCGTGGAGGAGACCCCATGCTTATCCTTTTTACATATTATCGCTTTCTAATGTAGTTAATGAGAGGGGATTTGTGCCCTTCCAACTCGTTGTCTCATGGTTGTTTGTGAATGTGTTATCTAGATCATCATCATCGCCATGATTGATTTAACACCCCCAAATTTAAAAGCAGCGGAATACATCTTTGGGTGCTAAACAATGATACAACAACACATAATTTATAAAGAACGACTCGAAAAGAGACGTTTCAAATTTTTCATTCCTAAAACATTTGTCAGAGTAGCGTAGTCCCAAGACATCGTAACCAAAGTACAAACAAAACAAAAGATTTTAAATTGTTTTGAACAAACGGAACAACAAACATTCAAAGAGTTTATATTACAAAGTAGTGCACAACATTCATTCCCGTGGCTTCCAAGCTTCACCCTTCTTGATTACCTGAAATACATGTGAGAAAAATCATCAGCAAAAATGCCGAGTTATCTATAGGTTTATATAATCATTTTGAACACAAGCAAAGATTATAAGTTTGTGGCATACTTGAAGGCAACAAGCATCAAATTATAATTTGCATCAACAATAATAATTGTATATAGCATAAATTGCAATAAGCTCATGGAACCGAGCACTTAGACACTCCGTTAGGTCTAATAAGACAAGAGATTTATTAATTTTCGGTTACCTCTAGATTATTGGTACATTGCCGTATACCTGACTTCTCAATACAATATGTTCAAACAGTGTGGAGGTCGGGCCTAAGCTTCTATGACAAGTCCACAAAGACTGAACCGGGGCGGCTTCCCCCATAGATCTATTAATTGTACTAGCGGCTAGCCCATCATAAGCTAGTTAACGGTCCATAATTGAGGCTTTAACAAAGGCAATCACTTAATGCAATTTAAAGGCAACCACGGGTCCATTCATAGAGGGACAAGCATACCATAAAAATCTTGTGTTCTAAGTTTATAAAACATGTAATCCCCCTCGAGGGTTTTTAAAATCATATAATTGCGCAAACGAGGCTATAGACTCACCTTAGTACATATAGTAGTTGAAGACGATCGCCGACGATAGTAGATGCCCGAAAAACCCGACAACCGCAACCTAGCAAATAAGGTGCGTACATTAATAATAGACTCGAGGAATAAATGATACATAATAAAATCAAACTAAAGTATAAAATCATGACAACTTGAGTGAAAACGACACAAGTGGTTCTATTATACTCTCTTATACGTTGACTTTATTATTCTATGCCTTAAATAAAAATCTGCTGGAACATACCGAATGTCCAAGCCGTTTTCCCATACTTAGACACATCAAAACTTCATGATACTACTCAGAGAACTTACTTACTATATATAGAAAGTCCTCCCAAGAGCCCATTAAAAGATTTTACTTCTAAAGTTCCCTGCCCGACTCATCTTTGAATCACAAAATCCGGACAGTTTAGCGACCTTGACTTACGAAACCATTTTGACCATTCTAAACAACTCCATTTGTAAAACCGCCACTTGATTATAAAAATAGACTCAAAACACTAAACTTTGAGCCTGAGAACAGCCCTTGAATCATTTTAAACTCATTTTATAGTCCTCGAGATTCGATCCAAATATCGACAACAATTTTCGGATTGTGTCAACACTCGTCTCCCGGTACACGAAAATCAAACTAGTGTATCTTCCACCTCGTTTGGAGTTGGAAGGCCTACTTTATATCAAATCGAAGCTAACGAAATTCTCTACGACATACTCCCATAATAACAACCTATAATCAGACTTAAGACCCCCGAAAATGGCCTCAAACCTACTGCCTAAAATTGACCATTTAAAAACCATACAAAATCAATTTTTCAACACAATCTACCCATTTCTATACCACTAATATGATTATTCTAACACTCCTACACTATGATCAACCTCCTAACACACTTGCATGACCCTTTTACAAAATTTATTCAAATTTTTAAACACAACAACTAGCAAAAACACTAGTCACAATATAAAATTAATATATATACATGATCATACAAGCATCAACTTGATCAGAATTCATCAAAAATTAAAATGTAATGCATGTATAAAAATTTTATACCAATGTGTAGCCCTTGTGATTTCTAGGATGGGACTTTAATTTGTTTTGGAAGATTCAAAGTTGAAATCAAAATTTTTGAGGGTTTTGTTGATGGGGGGTGTACGGCAAAAGGAAAGAAAAAGGGGAGGAGGAAGAATTTTTTTTGTAATGAGTTAGTGGAATTCATTTATATAGTGTAAGGTTAGGATAGTTTTTGCCAATTTGTGATAGTTTTGGTCCAAAATATAAATATTAGTTAAAAAGCAGGAAACGACTAAAAGTCAATTTTACAAATATTTACGGGACTCGGGTTTCGTAAAAATACTTAAAAGTTTAAACGCACACGAAAAATAATAATATAACGACTCGATACGTAATTAAAACGATATCGTCGAAAGTATTAAATATCGAAACGATCGATAATAAAATATAAAATATTAGGCATCCGACGGTATCGCGATCACTAGTAGTCCTCGTTGCTCGTCAAAATATTAAAATAAAATATTCAATATCGGTTACAACTTAAACCGTTAAACATAATAATTTTTAACGTCATATATACTTCAAAAATATTTGAAAAGTAAGATTAAGTAATGACCTTATTTTTGTGGGTTTTACATCCTCACCACCTTAGGAGAGCACCATCCCGAGGCTTACTTCTCCTTAGGTCCGTCTACGAATAAATGTGGGTACTTGTTCTTGAAGTAGTCCTCTCGCTCCCAAGTGTATTCGGGTCCACGTCGGGAATTCCATCGCACTTTCACTATCGGGATCCGACTTTGCTTAAGCCGTTTCACCTCTCGATCCATAATCTCCACTGGTTCCTCGATAAAATGCAGCTTGTCGTCCAGTTGAATCTCCTCAAGTGGAATTATCAAATTTTCGTCCGCCAAACACCTCTTAAGATTAGAAACGTGAAAAGTATTGTGAATAGCACTTAACTTCTCTGGCAATTCCAACTTATATGCCACAGGACCAACTCGATCAATAATCTTGAATGGACCTATATAGCGTGGACTAAGCTTTCCTCGCTTGCCAAATCGAATTACTCCTTTCCAAGGTGATACTTTCAACATAACCATGTCGCCAATATCAAACTCCATTGGTTTTCTCCTCTTATCCGCATAGCTCTTCTGCCTACTAGGAGCTGTCAATAAACGATTCTTGATTTGTACGATCTTCTCAGTCGTTTCTCTAATCAATTCAGGACCCGTCAATTGGCTTTCTCCAACTTCACACCAACCAACTGGTGATCTACACTTTCGCCCGTAAAGTGCTTCAAAAGGCGCAACCTTGATACTTGCATGATAACTGTTGTTATATGAGAACTCCACCAAAGGTAAGTGTCGATCCCAACTACCTCCAAAGTCTATTACACACGCTCGTAACATATCCTCCAAGGTCTGAATAGTCCTTTCACTTTGTCCGTCTGTTTCCGGATGATACGCAGTGCTCATGTCCAACTGAGTCCCCAAAGCTCGCTGAAGCGATTTCCAAAACTCAGATGTGAACCGACTATCTCGATCAGAAATAATTGACAAAGGAACTCCATGTCTACAAACAACTTCCTTCAAATACAACCGAGTAAGTTTGTCTAAGTCATCAGTTTTCTTTATCGGCAAGAAATGAGCCGACTTAGTCAACCAATCAACAATCACCCAAATCGTATCATAACCATTAGAAGTTCTCGGAAGTCCCGAAACAAAGTCCATAGTGATCTTCTCCCATTTCCATTCTGGAATTTCAAGTTGTTGAAGTAAACCCGAAGGTCTCTTGTGCTCAAACTTCACCTTAGCACATGTCAAGCATTTACTAACATAAGTAGCAATGTTAGCCTTCATATTCGGCCACCAGTAGCATTTCTTCAAGTCTTGGTACATTTTATACGATCCAGGGTGAATCGAATATTTAGACTTATGAGATTCGTGGATAATTAGATCTCTCAGTCCTCCATACACCGGTAACCATACACGATTCTCGAAATACCGAATTCCGTCATCACAAATTTCGAATATAGGTGTCATCCTTCTACCCAAGTCTTCATCTCTCACATTCTCCTCTTTCATCGCCTTTGTTTGAGCTTTAAGTATTCGATTAGATAAATCAGAATAAGTTGTCATGGCTAAAGCTCTAACCCTTTTGGTTATTTCTCTATCCTTCCTACTAAGAGCATCGGCAACTACGTTCGCCTTGCCGGGATGATTGCAAATTTGAATGTCGTAATCACTCAACAATTCTACCCATTTTCTCTGCCTCACATTGAGCTCCTTCTGATCTAGAATATGTTGCAGGCTTTTATGATCGGTATATACCACACTCTTTGTACCATAGAGATAGTGTCTCCAAAGTCTAAGAGCAAAGACAACAGCTCCTAATTCCAAATCATGTGTAGTATAGTTCTCCTCATGATTCCTCAATTGACAAGATGCATACGCGATCACTTTCTCCCTCTGCATCAACACAGCACCAAAACCCTTACATGATGCGTCGCAATATACCACAAAGTCTTCAGCTCCGTCGGGCAAATCCAAAATTGGTGCAGAACACAGCTTCCGCTTCAAAGTTTGGAATGCTTCTTCTTCTTCTGAACCCCACTCATACTTCTTGTTTTTCTGTGTAAGTTTAGTAAGAGGTTTAGAAATTAAAGATAATCCTTCGATGAATCGCCGATAGTACCCAGCTAATCCCATGAATTGTCTAACTTCCGTCAGGGTTGTAGGCCTAGCCCAATCTCTAATAGCTTCAATTTTGGAAGGATCAACATGAACACCGCTACTATCGATCACGTGCCCAAGGAATTGGACTGAATCCAACCAAAATTCACACTTGGAGAATTTTGCATACAACTTCTCCTTCTTCAACAACTCCAAAATAATTTTCAGATGACCTTCATGCTCTTCCCGACTTTTGGAATAAATCAGGATATCGTCGATAAATACAATCACAAACTTGTCGAGGTATGGTTTACACACACGATTCATTAAGTCCATGAATACCGCAGGTGCGTTTGTTAACCCTAACGGCATCACTTGAAATTCAAAGTGTCCATAACGCGTCCGAAAAGCTGTAATAGGTATGTCCACCTCTTTAACACGAAGTTGATGATAACCCGACCTCAAGTCGATCTTCGAGTACACACACGAACCTTGAAGTTGATCGAACAAATCATCGATCCTAGGAAGTGGATAACGATTTTTAATAGTTAACTTGTACTCTCGGTAGTCTATGCACATTCTGAACAATCCGTCCTTCTTCTTCACGAACAATACTAGAGCTCCCCAAGGTGACAAACTTGGTCTAATGAACCCCTTCTCCATTAACTCCTTCAACTGATCTGCCAACTCCTTCGTTTCAGACGGTGTCAAACGATAAGGTGCACGCGCCATCGGTGCAGCTCCTGGCACTAGGTCAATCTTGAACTCGACTTCTCGCTGAGGCGGAACCCTGGCAAGTCATCGGGAAATACTTCAGGAAAATCACGAATAACCGGAACATCTTCTACACGCCTAACCGGTATTTCTTTCTCCAATACTTGAGCCAAGAACAGGTGACAACCTCTTTTTACATATTTCCTCGCCTTGATACAAGATATCACCGTCAGACGAGATCTACCGACATCACCTTTAACTACTAACACCTTACCCTTCACCGGTATGTGAACAACTTTCTCCCCACATACAATCACCGCATCATGTGCAACCAACCAATCCATACCAACAATCACATCGAACGAACCCCACTCTATCGGCATCAAATCAATTTCAAACAAATGATTTGCTAATTTCAAAGGACACTTCTTAAATATAGTGGTAGTACTAACTAATTGTCCATCAGCTAACTCGACCTCATAACTAGCATTTAGGCTTGTTGGCTCAATATCAATTAAACGACTAAAGGAAGTGCTTATAAAGCTCCTATCAGATCCTGAGTCAAACAACACACTAGCATAACGATGGCTGAGTAAGAACGTAACCGTCACCACATTTGGACCTTGTGCCTGATCAGCATCCTTAACAACATAAACTGTCCCAGCAGCTTCACCTGCTTTCTTGTTCACCAAATTTGGACATTGAGGGCGAATATGATCACGTTCTCCACATTCAAAACAAGTCCTGATCGAAATAGCATTCACTCCAGTGGCAGGAACCCTTGTCTTGCATTTCTCCACAACATGCCCAACCTTTCCACACTTAGTGCACCTGGGTGGACAATCACCAAAGTGACAAGCACCACAACTCTTACATTTCTGGGCTGGTCCCCCTTGGTCAGCATTATCATTCTTGTTAGTTGCAACTCTAGCCCCATCATTTCTCTTCTGATTGTACTGTCTATGTAGGTTACAACCTTGATTACCACTCTGCGAATTCTCCCATTTCCTTTTACTACCCTCAGCAGCTCTCTCAGCCCTATCTTGAACTTTCTGCCCCATAAGTGTATGAGCCATTCTTATAGTTTCAACAAAGTTCTTGGGTCGAGATGAAGTTGTCTCACCTTTAATGTACCCAGGAAGCCCTTTGATGTATTGGTCCATCTTCTTCTTCTCAGTAACAAAAGCATCTGGGCACAACAAAACCAACTCATTGAATCGGCTAGTATATGCAGCAATGTTATTATCTTTCAACTTCAGGTGACTCAACTCATCCTCCAAAGCAGATAACTCTTCTTCTGGACAAAACTCTTCTTTCAGCAACCTTTTAATTTCATCCCAAGGTTTCCAGTTTGCAGCTTCTAAACGAACTGTAGCAACTTGAGTCTTCCACCAGCTTAAAGCTCTATCCTTGAAAGTAGCAACTGCGAACTTAACCTTGTTCCTTTCTGAGCAATCACTAATCTCAAATGTTGTTTCTGTTTTCTCAATCCACCTGAATAATTCCAGTGCTCCACCAGTTCCTTGAAATGTAGTAGGTCCACACTTCATGTATCCTACAAAAGTACACTCTTTAACCGCAGCAGCAGCCGGAGCAATCTCATCTGTAGGATCTTCAGCTACACCTGCTCCTCCAACAGCTTCTGGTCCAGCAGTTCACCTTCACCTTCAGCACCCACACCTCCAGAGCCACCTGTTCCTTCAGTGTTAACACGTGCATCTCTATCCGCAGCTAATGCTTTCGCAACCTCTTCAGCAACTAGCCTTGCAATGGCATCATTTGTCATTCTCCTAGGTGGCATGATTCTGTCATATCACAAAGAGAGATGATAAAATGAATGAGTTAATTGTAATCATGGTATAGTCATATCATGTACAACATCAATCATCAAATGCATACACATTCTCAATACCAGGATTCACAATCATTATAAGGATCAAAGGAAACTATTATCATCGATCAACAAGGAATGATCTTAAAGACAAATAGAGTACAATGACACAAAATAATAGACACTAGTCACGTGGGGATCCACATGGCTTATTTGACTGTGACTCGCTTACAGCAGTGGAACCTGCTTCCTCCTCATCGAAGAAGTATTTTTGACGGTGGTAAATTTCACAAAATAGGTATAAGGTCATAATAAAATGAAATAAAATAATTTCCAAAATTTTAAACCAATATAGAAAATCCTTCAAAATAAATACAGGAAATTTTCAGAAATTTATTCAAATAAATCATTAGTAAATGATAAACTTTTATCGAAAAGTTTAACGATATTAATATATATCGATCATGAATTATAGTATTTATTTATAAATACTTAGCAATAAAGGATACATAATAATGTATACTGAAATTGTAATCTAAGAAGTAGCTTGAACCTGAAGTCACGCGAAGTCTCTTTGAAAAATAAAAACTGACAGTTATAGTTTAGGTTTTCAGAAAAAGACCTAGTTCTCTATAACTCATGGGTCTGATACCAATCTTTAACACCCCCAAATTTACACGCAGCGGAATACATCTTTGGGTTCTAAACAATGATACAACAACACATAATTTATAAAGAACGACTCGAAAAGAGACGTTTCAAATTTATCATTCCTAAAACATTTGTCAGAGTAGCGTAGTCCCAAGACATCGTAACCAAAGTACAAACAAAACAAAAGATTTTAAATTGTTTTGAACAAACGGAACGACAAACATTCAAAGAGTTTATATTACAAAGTAGTGCACAACATTCATTCCTGTGGCTTCCAAGCTTCACCCTTCTTGATTACCTGAAATACATGTGAGAAAAATCATCAACAAAAATGCCGAGTGAATCTATAGGTTTATATAATCATTTTGAACACAAGCAAAGATTATAAGTTTGTGGCATACTTGAAGGCAACAAGCATCAAATAATAATTTGCATCAACAATAATAATTGTATATAGCATAAATTGCAATAAGCTCATGGAACCGAGCCCTTAGACACTCTGTTAGGTCTAATAAGACAAGAGATTTATTAATTGTCGGCTACCTCTAGATTATTGGTACATTGCCGTATACCTGACTTCTCAATACAATATGTTCAAACAGTGTGGAGGTCGGGCCTAAGCTTCTATGACAAGTCCACAAAAACTGAACTGTTGATCCTAAACTTAGATCGATTAGCTTTGTGTATACGAGATTAGATCAAGTAATACACGTAGAGAAACCTTTGTATATGCTTTGTGAATCTAAGTGTTATGCGGAATTTAACACTTAAACAAGAACACACAAGATATAAACAAACTTTCACTTTGATTATCAATATCGAACTTGCTTACAATGAAAGATGTTTATGAACGAAAACTTATGTAAAACTTAATAATAAACATTAACCTAAAGGCCTTCTTTTATAGACTAAGAAGCCTTGTACAATAAGCTACGTATCAACTATTCTAGGTAAAGATAAATATAGAAAATACATTGTCGTTTCTATCCTTACTAGAAGTATTCTAGAATATATTAAATGTGTAGAT
The DNA here is from genome assembly GCA_025667525.1 of Glebionis coronaria. Classification (NCBI taxonomy): domain Eukaryota; kingdom Viridiplantae; phylum Streptophyta; class Magnoliopsida; order Asterales; family Asteraceae; genus Glebionis; species Glebionis coronaria. The sequence continues at coordinate 593,936,819 of CM046874.1, forward strand.
TATATCTTCCATCAGTGCTTGTCTTCAATGTGTCAACGTTTGACTTTAACTTGTCAACGCTTGAGCTGTCAGCGCTTGCTTTGCTCTTGTCAACGCTTGAATTGTTCTTGTCAGCGCTCAAGTGATCTGGCCTTAATTTATTCCCAACAATCCTCCCCTAAACTTGATATCCACTCTTATGATCAAGTTTCTGAATAAGCATTAAGAACTTGGAGGAGTCTGACAAACCTTGTCATATTGATAATAAATAAATCTGATCAAATCCTTTGCCACGTCACTTGAATAATCTATCTCCAGCTGAGTGTCCTTCATCTTTTCCAAAACAGCCTTGGATATGAAATACTGAGCATCCACAAGTAGATACTCAGCAAACTTTGTAGAACTCAAATGGTATACACCAGCAGCTGAATATAACCTCCATTGAAGACCACTGAGGTCATCTTCAAGATCCTTCCATATTTCAGGATCTTCCTCTTTTGTCCCACACATTCTTTTGAATGTGGTCCAAAGTTTTATTCCATTAGCTGAAGTTGGTGCTTCAGCCTCATACTTGGTCTCCAGCAACCTCCAAAGGTCCACCAAGTCTTCTCTATCACAACATGCAAATAAAGATATGAGAGTAGTAAAAGTGTGTACCTCCTTGCCAAATCTGCCAATCTTCTAGAATCCACATTCATCCTCATCATAACTCACAATTGGATTCCTGGAATCTAATGGTAACACTTGCACCATATCTGAAGCTTCTAATGGGGAGAGCTTGAGGCTCTTTCTTATAACTGCTTCACTTGGATATAGTGGATCCATATCTTTTGGAAACTCAAATTTAAATCCCTTCTTCACTGGCCTGGGAATCATTATAGCTTTCTTGATTTCCATTTCTTCTGCAAGTTGCTCCTTTCTTTCATCTGAAAGAAGTCTGAGAGTGTTTGCTTCCTGCACTCTCCCCCAAATAGGATAAGCCCTATGTTCCAACTCATCAAATGTCAAAGCCTTCAACTTCTGATGTGTCCATCCAACTCCATGACATCTGAGCAACATAAAGTAGAGCTCTCGTTTATCCCTTTTCAACTCTGAGAGAATATTGCTTGCCTTGTGCTTCAAAATCACCTTACAATCCTTCTGAACTCTAAGAAGAAGCTCCAAACCCCATATTTGATCTGAAATGGTCAAGTCTGGATTATCCATGCAGCTTTCTTCCCAAGAATTGTACATTTGAACCACCTCTGGCATGTCAAAGTCAACCTGCAATTTCAATTCTCTCAACTTTTCCCTAGCAAGCTCATCACCATACTCAAGCCTTTCAGGCTCTACAATCATCACACTTGAGTCTGAGCTAGCTCCATCACTTTCTTCTTCAGAAGTCACAACAAATGGTGACTTTTCCTTTTCACCTTGTTCCATCATTTGTTCAGCCAATCTTCTATCAAATTCAACTTGGGCTGCATCCTTTGGAACAATCTCTTCTACCAATTTACCCTTACCCTTATCTGATGGTGCAATGGTTGGTAAGGTAGATGGTAATACCTGAGTAGGAACCTCCTTGATGATAGATGATGACTGGGATACATCACCTTCATGTGCAGGTCTGTCAACGCCCAAATTTCCTCTATCAGCGCCCAAAATACTTCTATCAGCGTCCAAATTTGTCTTGTCAACGCTCAAATATTTTCCCTCAATGCCTTGTGTAACCTCTCTCAACATAGCTGTAACTGACAAATTTAGATTGGTTGGAGAGATTAAGGACGTATCAAAACCTGTTTGTTCCTTCAAAGTTGTAAGGGCTTCAGCAACATCCATTGATTGACCATCTTGGCTGCCCTTATCACTCAGATTTCTTTGATCTTCCTCCCCTTTGGAAGACTCCTCCATACCCCTTCTAACACGATCACTTTCCAAAACAACAATCCTCTCCCTCAATTGCTTGAGTTCAAGGCCTTGAGAGCTGACAATTTGTACTAAGTCTGCATTTTGCTTTTGCAAGCTAATGCAGACTGCCGTCAATTCCAAAAGAGTCATTGGTTCCAGTCTGCCCTCTTCTGAAATGGGGATTTGACCTCCCAAGTCAGGTTCATTGGGAAAGGATGAGGACTTAATTATGGTGGGACTGCCTTGGCCAGCATCTAAGCCAGAACCAATAGTCCCAGCCTCATCCAGGTCACCAGCCACACTTATGGTGGTGGTTCTCTCTGCTTCATGGCTAAGACCACCAGAGGAGAACACTCCAGTAGTCCTTTGGTGTTTCATCAACCTATATTCAGGTGGTGTGGAAGATGGTGTGGAAGAATGGGTAGATGTGGGTTGGTTAAGGGGTGTTTGGGATTGTGAAGGTTGTGTGTCAGCGTGGGAAATAGGCACATCAACGCCAACATTTGATGTGTCAGCGTCAAAGTGTTCTTGGTCAATTTGCATTTGTTAAGGTGAGGGTAAAGGTTCGGGAATGGGTTCAAGTTGTGGTTGAGGGTCAATTTGAGGTTGAGGGTCTGGTTGGGGTTGTGCTGCTGCAATAACAGCAAGCATGGCTGGGGTTAAAGGTAAGTCTCTATGGGGTGGTGAATTCATCTTCGTAAAAATAGCTTTCTTTTGCTCAGGGATTTTATAAAAATCATTGTGATCCCTTGAGCAGTAACCTTGATCATCAAAAATCATTTGCAGAAAACGGGGATAAGCTAAAGTCATTTTTGTCCCCTTGTTTTTACACATCCCTTCAAAAATCATTTTAGAATAGTTATATTTTTGCCCTGTTGCAATGCACACAATAGCACTAGCAATGGATCTATTGATCTCATTGTGTGCAGTACATTTGGGACTCAAACATTGAAGGAGGATGTGGATGAGATACTTCCAGACTAGGGGAAATTCCTGCTTATGATACTTATTAAGAGTACCTTCATCAGGAAAAGGATATCCCAAAGCCCTAAGCCCTTGTTCTATTTCATTTATGGGAAGGATGGCTACACCATCAGCATCATCAAGATGCAAGGCCTGGCGTACCAAGGCCTCAGTAACCACCCAAGACCTCCCATGAACAATAGAAGTTAATGTGGTCACTCCATTAACTGTTGAGGAACTAACAGTGTTCCAAAACTGCTTAATGTGTGTGACTGGAATGAGTGGTGCATGAGAAAGAGCATACCTTAATGGGGATGCGTTCAAATACGCCACCATTTGTGTGTATTGAGGAAACAAAGTATCATCAGCAGCAAGATAAGCAATCATGTTGTGTTCAGACTTGAACCCCAATGCCAATTCTGCTGAGTTAAACTTTGGTGCCATTGATGAAATCTGTTAATTTTAAGTGTAGAAGATGAAGTTGATAAGAGAAAAGTGTTAGAAAAGAATTATAGATACCCTGTTAAAAATAGGAGCCAAATTTATAGGAGAAAAATAATGCATGTGATTGGCCCAAAAATAGGCAAAGATTTTCAAAAACTAATCATGAAAATATTGAAAAAGTTATAAGTTATCTCATGCATTAAATGAAAGTAACAACTCCTAAAATTACGACTTGAAAATATGTCAAAAAGTAACAACTGGGTAGGTCCCATTGAGTGTCAATGGTCAAAAATAACCTATCAACGCCCAACGGCTATAATCTTGTCAACGTTTGCCTAAAGCCATGTCAGCGTCCAATTTGGTCACAACAACGTTTGGAAATTTCTTGTCAGCGTCCAAAAATAAAATTGTTTTAAAAAGTGAAAAATGACCTTAACAAGTAATTTATCCTAGAGAAGATAACCAAAAGCTGATAATTATTATAGGGCGGCAAGCACTGTCCAGTTATGCACACTTGCAAAAGCAAGATAGACATAACAGTCCTCTAGTGTCCCTTGCTAACCAAAATTCTTAACAACAAAGTTACCTTATAAAATCCTTGTTACTCCCAGGTAAATCCCATATAAAAATCATTCCCAAGTCTCCCAACAGACCACAACCAATTCTAGGCCAAAAATGTCTTGGCAGCATGCAAAGTTGATATACTATGCATGCTACAGTGCCTCATGGTTTAGTAAAACTAACCCATACTCACCTGTGGACACAACCTAGAATTGTGATAAGAGTATCATATGGATACCCAAACATCCTAAAGGTTCCTAAAACCTCCCCTTAAACGATGATACAAAAAGTTTGCTAAAATCATGCATGAACATAAAAAATTTATGTCAAGATAGGAATGAAACATTCCAACCATCATCCATAAATAAAAACTTGTCCAAATGCTTCTCCATTGATCCATAAGCAACTCTGTATCCAATGGTATACTGCTAACACCATCTGCACATTTAGATTAAAAACCACAAAACTAACATTGTTGCTGACAACGCCCCGATAACACATGACAGCGTTGAGGGAAGCTTTGTCAGCGTTAGAAAATTATATTGCTGACAACGTTGCAAAGACACTTATCAGCGTTCAAGCAACCTTTGTCAGTGTTAGAAAAATATAGTGGAAAATCTAAATCATCAATAAGACCAATAATAATAATGCATCATCTTGTACATACTTTTACAAAAAGAATCCAAAACACATATTATGTGAGATTAACCATTTCAATACTTGTTACCAAGTATTGAAATCTCCCAGCATCAAAAGGTTTAGTTAATAAATCTGACACATTTTCCTCAGTGTCAATCCTATCTGGTTGTATTAAACCTTTCTCAAAGCAATCTCTTATAAAATGGTGTCTAATTTCTATGTGTTTAGTTTTAGAATGATGTACAGGATTCTTAATGATGCATAAAGTACTTTATTGTCAACAAATATCTTAGTATGCATGAAATTATACACATAATCCAACAGCTGGTTCTGAATCCACAACACTTGACCACAACATGCTGCTGCAGCCACATACTCTGCTTCAGTTGTAGAATTAGCCGCCACTGTTTATTTCTTGCATTGCCAAGATATTAATCTGCTCCAAGAAACTGACATCCACCAGTTGTGGATTTCCTATCAAACTTATCACCTCCATAATCACTATCTAAATATGCAATCAGCTCCAATGGTGAATCCTTTGGGTACCACAAACCAAGACTGGGGTAACATCTTAGGTACCTAAAGATCCTCTTCACAGCATAAAGGTGACATTCTTTGGGAGTCACTTGATGGCGTGCACAAGCACACACAGCAAACATGATATCAGGTCTGGAAGCAGTAAGATACATCAAGGATCCAATCATGGATCTATAGTGCCTGACATCAACATCTTTCCCATCTCCAATCTTTCCCCAAGGGTGTTCTCTATCCATAGGAGTAGCAGCCCTCTTTTCATGTGGAGAAAAGCCAAACTTCTTCAAGATCTCAGCAACATATTTGTCCTGGGAGATGAAGATACCATCTTCTTTCTGCTGAACTTGTAAACCAAGAAAGAAGTTCATCTCCCCCATAGCACTCATCTTGAATTTGTCTGTCATAAGCTTGGAGAAATCCTCACTCATCTTTGGATCAGTAGACCCAAAAATGATATCATCAACATAGACCTGAACAAGCAACACATCCTTGCCTTTCTTCTTTATAAATAGTGTCTGATCTATGTGCCCCTCTTGAATCCATTGTCCACCAAATAGGTAGACAGAGTACCATACCATGCTTTAGGGGCTTGATGAAGGCCATACATAGCCTTTTTGACTCTATACACTTTATCTGGATGCTCTGGATCCTCAAAACCAGGAGGTTGCATGACATAAACTTCCTCAACAATAGTTCCATAGAGGAAAGCACTCTTGACATCCATTTGATAGACTATGAAGCCCATGCAGGAAGCATAGGCTAGAAAAATCCTAATAGCTTCAATCCTTGCAACTGGAGCAAAGACCTCCTCATAGTCTATCCCTTCCTCTTGTGTATAACCTTGAGCCACTAACCTTGCCTTGTTTCTGACCACAATACCTCTTTCATATCTTTTGTTCCTGAGAACCCATCTTGTCCCTATAGGTCTGACATATCTAGGATAATCAACCAGCTCCCAAACATCCTGAATTGCAAATTGGTGAAGCTCATCCTGCATTGCTTCCACCCAACTTGGTTCTTTGAGAGCATCAAATATTTTCTTGGGTTCTTCTTGTGACAGAAAACATGCAAACAAACATGCTTGCATAAGAGGGGTATCAACCTTCTTGTGTATAATGGCAATAAACCCACCAAGACCTTGATGAGATCTTCTAGTCTAAACTGGAGTCATAATATCACCAATGATCTGAGATGTGGGGTGATTCTTCATTGTGGAAGTGAGAACCCCTCCTTCAAAAAGTCTGGTGTCCTCAACTTCACGCTCCATGTTGCCAATATCTTCTTCATCAGACTCTCTTTGATCAACAGGAATCTCTTCATGAACATTGGAAGGTCCACCTTGTTCAAAACTGGAAGAGAAAAGATGTGCAAAGGTGTTGTCAACGTCTGAACCTTGTTTGTCAGCGCTTGGGCTAACAACGCTTGAACTATTGTTGTCAACGTCTGAGCCATCAACGTCTGAATTGGTCTTGTCAGCGCTAGATTTACCTTTGTCAGCGCCTGAAGAACCATGCATGTTTGTATCTAGTGGTATTTGGAAACCACCATTATCTTGTCCAGCAGCAGCAGCAGCAGCAAAAGCATCTGTCCAAATGGGAATTGTAACATATTCAAATGTAGGAGATGCCTTTTCTGCTTGTGATCCAACCTTCTCAAGAACCTGTGTACCTGAAACATTAACAACTTGTTCCTCCACAAGACTTGAAGGTACCTTCACAATGTCTGGATTAGTGACAAGCATATAATTTAAGTTCTAGATAAGGGTTCCAAATCAAACAACCAATTAGGACCACTTTCAGGATCACTAGGTTTATTCTCTAAGAACCTAACATGTACTCTCTCAACTATACGTTTGTCCTCTTTAAGATAAACCCTATAACCCTTGCTCTGGACTGAATACCCCATGAAGTAACCCTCATCACCTTTTGCACTAAATTTCCCTAAGGCATCACTAGTATCCAATACTACTACATGACATCCAAAAGGTCTGAGAAAACCAATATTAGGTTTTCTTCCCCAAAGTAACTCATAAGGTGTTTTGTTCTGAATTTTGTTAACCAATGCTCTATTTTGCACATAGCATGCTGTATTGCCTAGTAATTCCTTTCCTGGCACAAAAATCATCTAGCTTCTTGTTCCTAAATTCTCCACCTATTTGCTCTTATACTAGCAAGAGCCATGTTCCACTTGATGTCCATCTCTTCCAAGTGCTCATCACTTATCTGCTCAAGGTCCTAATATGTAATCACTGAACCATTGGGCAAAGAAGCAATGTAAGCACAAACAGTATCCAAATCCAAACCAGCAGGTTTAACTCTTGGGGAGTCATTCATGAATGTGTCAGCGTCTGAAAAGGAGACGTTGACAGGACTTGTTCCAGCGCTGACATATGATGATCCAGTAACTGGATGCATATAAGAGTCCTTCTGATTGAATTGACCTTCACTATGAGAGAAGAAGGCCATGTTGCTGGAGCTAGATTTGCTTCCATGATCTGAAAGAGTTTCATCTTCCAACAGTCTTAGTTTGTTGTAGATGTCATCAAACGAGGAGCTCTTGTAAGTATTGTTGGCAAGAATAGATCTTGCCTCAATCTTCCATGCCTCACCAAGACTTTTAAGAAAGGTATCATTGGTTTCAACATCACCTACTTGTGTCCCCATGAAGGACAACTTGCTTGTGATGTCAAGCAATCTGCTTCTCACACTACTCAGTTTCTCATTGTGTTGAGCTTTGAAGACAGCATAATCATGTAGAAGTTGCTTTTTCTTTTCTTCCTTAGTGTCTGCATTGCCACCATATGCAACTTCAAGTGCTTCCCAAAGATCCTTAGCAGATTCATAGCCTCTATATTTGTGTTGGTTTTCTTGTCCCAGAGAGACTTTCAGAATATTTAGGGCTTTCATGTCAACCCTTTTCTTTGCAATATCTTCAGCACCTACAGCTTTACCATCTCCTGGTTTTTCTTTCTTATCCTCATCAGGGCATCCTTCAACAGCTGATCTTTGAGTAATGGCATCAAGAATCTTTTGAGCCTTATTGAATGAGTTTCCATATTCAATAATCTCCCAGAGTGTGTAGTCATAGATCCCCAGATATTGTTCAAAGTTGAACTTCCATAAGTCAAAGTGGGTTGCATCAAGCATGGGAATCTTGATGTTAGGTAAGGCTGAGGAGGAGGAGGTTATTGCTTCAGACATGATGTTGTTAGGGTTTTAGTGTTTTTAGGGTTTCTGAGAAAATTAGGGTTTTGGTGTTCGTGTATGGTTCTGGTGTTCTTCAAAGATCAAAAGTTCCTCAACAAGCTCTGATACCACTTGTTGATCCCAAACTTAGATCGATTAGCTTTGTGTATACGAGATTAGATCAAGTAATACACGTAGAGAAACCTTTGTATATGCTTTGTGAATCTAAGTGTTATGCGGAATTTAACACTTAAACAAGAACACACAAGATATAAACAAACTTTCACTTTGATTATCAATATCGAACTTGCTTACAATGAAAGATGTTTATGAACGAAAACTTATGTAAAACTTAATAATAAACATTAACCTAAAGGCCTTCTTTTATAGACTTAGAAGCCTTGTACAATAAGCTACGTATCAACTATTCTAGGTAAAGATAAATATAGAAAATACATTGTCGTTTCTATCCTTACTAGAAGTATTCTAGAATATAATAAACGTGTAGATTATATCTTCCATCAGTGCTTGTCTTCAATGTGTCAACGCTTGACTTTAACTTGTCAACGCTTGAGCTGTCAGCGCTTGCTTTGCTCTTGTCAACGCTTGAATTGTTCTTGTCAGCGCTCAAGTGATCTGGCCTTAATTTATTCCCAACATGAACCGGGGCGGCTTCCCCCATAGATCTATTATTTTTACTAGCGGCTAGCCCATCATAAGCTAGTTAACGGTCCATAATTGAGGCTTTAACAACGGCAATCACTTAACGCAATTTAAAGGCAACCACGGGTCCATTCATAGAGGGACAAGCATACCATAAAAATATTGTGTTCTAAGTTTATAAAACATGTATTCCCCCTCGCGGGTTTTAAAATCATATAATTGCGCAAACGAGGCTATAGACTCATCTTAGTACTTATAGTAGTTGAAGACGATCGCCCACGATAGTAGATGCCCGAAAAACACGACAACCGCAACCTAGCAAATAAGGTGCGTACATTAATAATAGACTCGAGGAATAAATGATACATAATGAAATCAAACTCAAGTATAAAATCATGACAACTTGAGTGAAAACGACACAAGTGGTTCTATTATACTCTCTTATACGTTGACTTTATTATTATATGCCTTTAATAAAAATCTGCCAGAACATACCGAATGTCCAAGCCGTTTTCCCATACTTAGACACATCAAAACTTCATGATACTACTCAGAGAAATTACTTACTATATATAGAAAGTCCTCCCAAGAGCCCATTAAAAGTTTTTACTTCTAAAGTTCCCTGCCCGACTCATCTTTGAATCACAAAATCCGGACAGTTTAGCGACCTTGACTTACGAAACCATTTTGACCATTCTAAACAACTCCATTTGTAAAACCGCCACTTGATTATAAAAATAGACTCAAAACACTAAACTTTGAGCCTGAGAACAGCCCTTGAATCATTTTAAAACTCATTTTATAGTCCCCGAGATTCGATCCAAATATCGACAACAATTTTCGGATTGTGTCAACACTCGTCTCCCGGTACACGAAAATCAAACTAGTGTATCTTCCACCTCGTTTGGAGTTGGAAGGCCTACTTTATATCAAATCGAAGCTAACGAAATTCTCTACGACATAATCCCATAATAACAACCTATAAATAGACTTAAGACCCCCGAAAATGGCCTCAAACCTACTGCCTAAAATTGACCATTTAAAAACCATACAAAATCAATTTTTCAACACAATCTACCCATTTCTATACCACTAATATGATTATTCTAACACTCCTACACTATGATCAACCTCCTAACACACTTGCATGACCCTTTTACAAAATTTACTCAAATATTTAAACATAACAACTAGCAAAAACACTAGTCACAATATAAAATTAATATATATACATGATCAAACAAGCATCAACTTGATAAAAATTCATCAAAAATTAAAATGTAATGCATGTATAAAATTTGTATACCAATGTGTAGCCCTTGTGATTTCTAGGATGGGACTTTAATTTTTTTTGGAATATTCCAAGTTGAAATCAAAATTTTGAGGGTTTTGTTGATGGGGGGTGTACGGCAAAAGTAAAGAAAAAGGGGAGGGGGAAGAAATTTTTTTGTTAAATGAATTTAAAATGAAAATGAGTTAGTGGAATTCATTTATATAGTGTAAGGTTATGATAGTTTTTGCCAATTTGTGATAGTTTTGGTCCAAAATGTAAATATTAGTTAAAAAGCGGGAAACGACTAAAAGTCAATTTTACAAATATTTACGCGACTCGGGTTTCGTAAAAATACATAAAAGTTTAAACGCACAAGAAAAATAATAATATAACGAATTGATACGTCATTAAAACGATATCGTCGAAAGTATTAAATATTGAAACGATCGATAATCAAATATAAAATATTGGGCATCCGTCGGTATCGCGATCACTAGTAGTCCTCGTTGCTCGTCAAAATATTAAAATAAAATATTCAATATCGGTTTTAACTTAAACCGTTAAACATAATAATTTTAACGTCATATATACTTCAAAAATATTTGAAAAGTAAGATTAAGTAATGACCTTATTTTTGTGGGTTTTATAGTTGAAGACTCTCGTGTTCATTTACGTGAGCCTCGATAGTTTGCTTGAAGAATTTTGCACGAATCCATGACATATCCTTTATTGTTCTAACAATTATCTTTTAGCATAATTCATAAACGGCTTTAGATATATTGTTGATCACCCTTTCCATGCTAGATCCTAAGCATTTAACTCTTCATCTCTAGTATGCGGTTGCTCCACCTTTAGACTTGAAACATTTAGGACAATGTTTAATTTTAGTATGGGGGTGAATAGATACTTTCCTTGCTACGCCCTCACGTTTTTCAATTTTCAACGTTTTGTTGCTAATAAGGCTAAAAATGGCCCAATTTTAAAAATTTTCTTAGTTTTCATAAGTGTTTTTAAGACATGAATGTATATTTTCCGATGGGTAGAATAAGAGTTATTTTTTACTTGATGGGCATTTGGAGCCCTTTACATTCCTTAATCCGCTTGAATCAAGTTTTGCTAGACTTTTATATATGGAACTTTAAAACGCGAAATTCTTAGCTCATACGGGTTAAGAACAAGAACTTTTCACAAGTTCCTATAATTGATCCTAGAATGTCACTTATCAAGGGAACTTTAAAATGCATTCTCTAAACTTGAAAAAGTCTAAGAAAGTGCAAGATCCTATAGGTGGCTTGAAAACCCAAAACTTCGATTTGATATAGTCTTAATGAAAGCTAATCTAAATTTGGCTTAATTTTGACTTGCATGGCTAAGTATTCACGAGTCTCTTAAATTAGAGGTCTTTAAATTGTGAAGACCGAGAAATGATAGAGTTAGACAAGTGATCATGCTAAACGTAGAACATGAAAATGTTCTTTCAAAAACTCATATGTTTTTAATTGTGGCTTTTTCTCCCATAAGATCAATGCATTAGGAATAAAATAATTGCAATAAGTAAGGTAGTACGATTTGAAAGGTTACTTAGCTTCTAGCACAAGATCGTTTAAAAGTTGCCCGGGGTTGAATAGAGTTCATAGCCAAGGCATAACTTATTGAAGCGGGACGCGAAGATTGGTGAAGATCCAAAAATGCCCTAACAAGGCATGAGGAGCTCTATTTTGTTGCTAAAAATGCAAGATGATGTGAAGTATCATTATTCCAAAATCAATATGAAGGATCGAGACACACGACGAAAAGCAATTACTCCCCCAAAGATCATGGAGAAAGTCTATCCAAAAAGACCCTTACAGGTATGAGGATAAATATATACAAGTCCTAAAAGGAGGCGGATCGTTATATATCAAAATCCAAAATAAAGATTGAAGAAAAATGATGAAGTCGTGGTCTAAGTATAAAGAATCTCTCAAAAACGTCAAGTGAAGAAATTCCAAAATATGAAGAGAAGACCATAATTTCAAGAACGTCTTCCTAAGATTTGAAGTATGAAGTACATGCCAAATATCAGTCCGAGAAAGGTCTCAAATCGTGAAAAGAGTTATGCCAAGATATGAACTTAAGGAGATACACGAGAAGCCGTTTAAAAAGATTTTGTCCTTTAGCTAACTATCGATTAAATCGTGCTACTTTATTTTCGGACTAATAAATACTCAAATAAGTCAATATGAATCACTTGTGATCCATGACAAATAGTTAAAAAATTCTAGAAACCTTTTCTTTTCATAATAACTAGGATTGCGGGGAGAAAAAGTATTACACAATTTGGATGTATGAGTAGTGTTAGCATTGTGACATGTACCAATAATGATCTCGTTTTTCACTTAGCATGGAATGTATGAGAATCAAGGATGACGAACTTTACTCTATGAGACATTCACTTGTTTCTATTCTTTGACTCTAATAGCCACTTTCGTGATGAAAATCATACATTATGTCTTTAACATATCTTCGTAGTATTGTAGCAAGTTTTATTCGTCAATAAAGGTTAATAAATTTGAATTTTGGAGATGCTTAGATACTTTATTCTAGCATTGCGTGACGGCACGACAATATTTTAGTATGCGGGAGTGATGAGATGGCATTTATACATGATTTCATCATTTTTTTTGGGCTTTAAATGCATAAATTGTCATAAAAATACCATATATATGCTTGTGTTTTTTTACTTGTGTATTTTAGGTATGGATATCGTGAAAAAGACAAAAGATCACAAGAAACAAGGAAAAACGAACACGAGAAACGAAGCCGCACAATGAACCGGGCCCTAGTTATGGATTTCTCAAAGAATAACCCTTGAAGACTTGAAGATGTACAAGAATGATCCCTAATTTATAAAGAAATGAGACTTAATACCCTTGTATATTCATAATTACAAGTTTGTTCCCTTAAGTTTGTCAAAATGACAAAAAGGTCCTTCAACTTTGAAGATTTGGCAAGTTTAGTCCCTCAACAATTCTAAATTTTCAACAATGGTCCCTCATGAAGTCAAACATCCAATGAAGACCTTCAAAGATGAGAAATTTCCAAGTTCAGTCCTTGAATTATGCAAAAGTGGCAAAACAAACCCTTAAAACCCATGACACAAAGTTTTGTGGCCAAACTATGAAATCTGAAACATCAATTAAAAGGGAAAACGGGTTTGAACGGCTAAAAGACTTTGTTTACAAGTTTTCCCAAATACTGAGGACTGATATTGCCACAACCAAACATTTAAACTCAAAAATGCGCCAAACAACTTACCTTTCCCCTAATTTCAGATCAAACGAGTTACTATTAACCCTCAAGAACCCAGTAACTATTGAACTTAAAACAAAGGGTAAATTTCAATTACCCTAACCCACGTGTGATTCACCTTAAACCAAATCATTCCAGACTCTCACAACAACAATCCCATCAACACATGGCCCCCACCATTCAACCCATTCACCAATAAAAACACAACTTCTTCTCCAAGAAAAACCACGTGGCAAGATCAACAATTTAGAATCATTACTTGGTCCCAAAGGATAAATGAACGTTTTGGATGACTTTCGACAACTCACAACATCAAAAACGCCTCAAGCACTCAAGGGCATTTTAGAGATTTGCTAGCTATGGTTTTCATGCATTTTCATTCTAGAATTGTCTATTGTTGCCTATATAAAGACTCCTCAACATGTGAGAGAGCTTTGTTCCAGATTTTGGCTAAGAAATTTTGTAATTCCTTTTATGAAATATAAAGTTGGTATTTTCTTAAGAAAGTCTTGTAATCCTTTTTTTTGTTTATAAAGTTGGTGTTTTTCTTAGCTGAATCTGAGTTCCATTAATCTGTTTGTTGAGTTTTGAGGAAAGGTTTTATGGTCTTAAATCCTTGTTTTCAAAAATCAGTCATTATTGTATTTGGTTCACCTTTGTGTTTGTTGATCTTAGCAGGTACAAAAGGTGGAAGCTAGTGGTTGTTCTACTACCACTTAAGCTCACACAATCCAAAGCATGGATGTATGTTTTGGAGGTGCACATCACTAAACCTTTTTACTTTTCTGAATATTTTATGCTATGTGATTGAATCTGAGTTGTGGTTTTTGAATCTGTGTTTTTGTGGTTGAATCTGTGTTTTTGTGGTTAAATCTGGTTATTTGAAATTTACTTATTGTGATTTAGTTGATTTAAGCTTGATTTCTGGTGTGATTCAAACATTTCCTTTGAAAAATTTTGAAATCAGTAATATAAGGGGTGTTTGTGTTTACTTCATAATCTAGGTTTGGGTCAAACTGAGTAGGTGTTATTTGGTATTTTGTGTTTGTTCTTGTTTTTATTGTGCTTCTAGTTGTTTATCTGTAGGATTGAGCTTTGTATCACCATAATCCTAATATTAGCCATAAAATCTGTTTTTCTTGTTGTTTTGGACTGAGGTTTTGGGGACACCTATAATACATGCTATACTAGTGTTAAGTGCTAGATCTAAGTTAATACAACCTGAGTAGTAGATTTGTGGTGTTGAAATTGGATTCGTGGTCATCTAGTTCAGCAAAAATAGGATTTGTGCTCATTTGTTCATCAGTAAGCTACTTAGAGTTTAAAAACAGATCTAATCATTGTACCAAGGATTGAATTGAGTTGTTTTGTGTTTGATTAAGTTTTATTAAGATTGTGTAAGGTTTTTGTGCAATCTGGTGGGCTTATTCTAGCTTAAACTGCTTATTTCATTGTTCACTGTTCATATTTCATATCTATATCATATCTGGGAACTGATTGAATTAACTGTATCATTTGGTTGGATCATATTGTGTTTAATTGCTTTATTGTGAATCCTGATAGCCCACTGGTTGTAAGGGTGCCTTTTTTGTCCATTGAATCCAAGTGAAACTCTCTAAATCATCAAGTCAAATAGTCAAAGCAGTGGGAATCCTTTCCCACTGCTGTAAGCCACATCTAGTGTTATTATTGGTTCAGCTTATCAATAAGCTATTCTAGCTTATTAAAACGTGCAACAACTTTAATTTGGTAATAGGTCTTCATCATTTGACCCAATTGTTCATTCTGGAGCTTTTGAGCTGTTGACTTTATGGTTTGACTAGAAAACCAACTTGTTTGACTTTTGCATAAGTGCTTATTGACTTATTCAGCCTTTTTGGCTTTGCTTATTGGATTTTTCTTGATTGATTTGGCTTAGTTAAGTCATTTAGAGTCTTTTGCAAGTTAAATCAAGTCCTGAGGTGGTCTAAAACTCTAAGTCGACTATTTTGTCGTTTAGTGAATTTGTACTTGGCTTATTTCTGGCTTATTGGTTGTGCTTTTTCAAAATTTCTTTTAACAGATCTCTTAAGCATCCCAAAAGAAGTTTGTGTGTCAAATTAGAGCTTATGGCATTGGCTTATAGCTTAATGGGCCAAAAAGCCCATTAAGAATAAGTTGTTGTACATTTAAGCTGTGATAAGCTCATATTCAGCTTTTGGGCCTTCAGAGTTTTGTGTTTAGAATTAAATTTTAAGCTAGACTAGTGATTTTCAGCTTATTTGGTTGAGTTTGATCTTATTGGGCCAAAAAGCTCATTTCTTTGGACTGTTTTTGTTTTTAGCCCATTTGGGGGCCTAATAGGGGTATTGTGGTAATATCACTTTCATTTTCTGTTTACTAAGCTTAAAATAAACTACTTTGCAAGTTTTTAGAAATTTTTATAATTTATTTTTAATATTATTTTAATATTATTTATTATTAAAAATTGTTTTTAGGATTTTTGCAACTTTTACATTTTTCCCAGGTCAAATACATTAAGTTAGGATTTTTAAAACTGTTAGATTAATTTTCTCATCATTTTATTAACTTTTAGAATTATTTTAATATTTTAATAGTTTTTAATCATTTCAAAATAGTTTTCATTAGTTTAAAATTCCATAAAAATAGTTTTTAGTCTAATTAAGTCATTTTATAGTTTTACAAAGAGAAAAATCATTCTTTCGGCTTTTTATTAATTATTTGGATTTTTAGGGCTTTAATTAGCATTTAAAAATTAATATTTAATTAATTAAAAGGTTTGAAAAAGTTTTGATCATTTGTAAACTCTTAGTTTATTTTTAGCTATATTTGGTAATTATTTGGGAATTTTTAGAATCGATTTTTATTTTGTCACTTTTTACGGTTTTTCGTTTTATCGTCGTAGCATAATTTTAACGTATTCGTCATTCTAATTTCTCATCTTTTCTTTCTCGCATATTAATCCAAAATCATTACGAGTTATTCACACACATATACCTCCTTGGGAAACGAACTTATTCGGGTCATTAACACTTGATTTTCCTAAATCATTTGTTTAATACTTGCCGCTTTTACGCCTTTTTCCTAAAAGGTCGTATTTTGCCACAATCATTTTGCTTAATAATGTGGTAGTTTTATTTTGATTTAGTTTATGATTTAGATCTGAATGTTTTTTATCTGATATTGTTGGGTTGTGAACACGAATAAGCTGTTATTGTATTTGATTGTTCTGAATTTTAGGTCCATTTAATAAAGTTTTATGATAATCAGAGTAACTGACTAGTGTCTATCATTGCTGTTTCGTGGAGTATTTCTATTCGTGATATATCTCATAAACTTTGTTGTTTCTATCGCTGTGTTGTGGTAATAATTTGCTTACTGCCACGGATTGTTATAATTGCGGTTAATCTGAGAATTTCGTAATTGCTTAAAATTGAATTATCTTCAAATGTGTTTGCTGAAATTAGGGTGTTGGAGTTTACTTTAATCTGCTATTTTATCATGTTTGAAGTATTATATTGCTTTGAATGATGAATAATTTTGGGATTAATTGATTGAAAGATCAATGCTGCATAAGTTCTGATTGTCAGTTTTGTTGTTCCTGATTGGTTTGTGTTTCGACTGCTATTGGAGTGAAATGATTATATCGAGTTTTTGTGTTTAAATTCAATTTGATTTCAACGGCTGGTTTTAGTTTAAAAATAGCTGATTTTAGTGTCAGTTAAATTAATTGAGATCAGGGTTCAGATTTTGTAATTCTTTTCGTTTTGTGATGTCATGTGAGAGTAAGATCTTTATTAGGAGTTATTTTTGGTATAAGATGATTTGCTGATTTTGGATTGAGTTATTGTTTTATTTATTAGCTGATTTTCGTTTTTAGCTGCTGTTTCATTTCTTTGTGGCTATTGATTTGATCTACGTCTTGAGTGTTTGGGTTTACTGTAATTTCTGTGTGATTATAATTTGGCTATACTGTATATTTCTTATCATACTGGAGTGTTGATATTATAATTTTAATCATTTCTAAAAATAAATATAAAAAAAAATTCATCATAGGGCTCGAACTCGAGACCTCTCACTCAACACCACACATCCTTTACCATAGGGCTAGCCTCACGTTTTTGTATACTTCTACTTTAAGTATTTAATATACATTTAGTATTTCGAACCGTCATTTAAGTTAACAAACGTTTTTCATCACATTCTTAGTTCTAAAAGTTTAAATAAATTGAAATATAATTACTTTTGTTAACTAATTTGTTTATATAAAATTGGCTCAATTTATTAATAAAATAATATAATAATAAAAAATATTAAAATAATATAGTTTTTAATTCGTCTTGTAGTTAGTTTTTAGCGATCCATTCGCTTTTATTAAAAAACGTAGGATTTAGATAAAAACCGAACCAATTCAAATAAATTGTCCAAATCAAAACGAAAGTATCAAATTCACAATTTCTTCGTGTACAACAAACCGGGATCACTCTTATGTTATTTAATCCGTCTTTAGCTAATTTTAGATTATTACTTTTTCCTAAAGGTAATTTTCTACTATTAGTTCTATAACGTATTTTATTAAATACACCGACACGTTTCCCACACATCAAAAATTTTGGCGCTGTTGTCGGGGAATATGTGTACGATTCTTTCGTGGCGATTTGTCGATCGTTGATTTGAAGACCCTTTCCATCCTTGGAAAGTTTTTATTAGTTTTCTATATAAATAATATAAATATCGTTTTTCGTGTTTTTTGTTGCTAATATATTGTATTACGTAGAACAATAACTTTACCTACCTTCAAAAGCGTGAGAACGCAAACCTTAGTTGGGATTTCATCACCTAGTTATTGTATTCGAATCCAAAACGAAGAATAAAGGCAAAATAGATAAATACTAATTAAGTGCTTTGTGCCACCTTGTTTCCCCGCTTGCTTGTGCGTATATTGAGAGGGGGAACCGATTATTGGTTTGCCAACTCAAGTAGTAATAAACTTTATTTTTGTCGTTGTTTACTTATTGAACCTCCAGACGTTTATGTTTTCACCTACGTTTCAAATTCGAATGAGGGTAGTTTACTTCCATAGTAATTATCCTTACTCCTTGTTTTTATCAATCTTTGATTGATTTGATAAATAAAAATACCAAAAATAATCTTCTTCTAATCTATTTTATTTTCTTCAACCCTCTAAATTCTCGTCATTTTGGTTTATGTAATTACGATCTAATCGACTTTTGATTAATCACGATAGACTTGAAAACATCCCTCGTAGGAATAGGAATCGTCAACAACGAGTAGTGGAACCCGAGCTTCCAACTATTTTTGTAGAGATGGTCGATAACCGAACAATGGAGGATTTGCTCCGTGTACCCACCGAATGGTACAGGGAATCAATCGTTGTGCCAGTTATTTTGGCGGATCATTATGAGATTAAGATGGGTCTTTTATCACTCATTCGTGCCGACCAATTTCGAGGCAATGAGACGGATAACCCGCATTCTCACATTCGGAATTTTCTTTGTGTCACCTCGACTCTCAAGTTTAGGGATGTGCCAAATGACGCAATTAAGCTCATGCTTTTTCCGTATTCACTCGAGGGAAATGCTAATTGTTGGTATGAAAAGGAACCACCGGGTTTGATTTTGACATGGGACGATCTAGTGTCTAAGTTCATGAATTATTTCTTTCCACCATCTAAAACAACTCACTTTAAGAATGAAATAACTAGGTTTGAACAAAAAGTGCATGAATCATTTGGAGATGCTTGGGAAAGGTAGGATTTATTGAGACAATGTCCACACCACAGTTTCACGGAGTTACACCAAATAAATACTTTTTTATAATGGACTTAATATGGTTGAACAAGATTCTTTAAATGCCGCCGCGGGTGGTAATCTTTTAAGAAAAACTCCGAGAGACGCGTGGGGCATCATTGAGAATAAGTCTAGAGTTCAATATTCACGGAACACACCAGTTGTTTCTCATGTGAATTCATCTAATCCCGAGATTGCTAGATTGGACTCTAAGATAGATACGATTTTGAATGAGATTAGGAAGAATCCTCATGGATCGATTAATGCGGTTGAGAATTTTTGTATATTGTGTGGTGGAGCACATCTGAATTATGATTGTTCATCCACGTGGTTTGATCAAGATAGTTCTTTTGCGGCAACAGGAACTTATGGCCGGTCAAGCTCCTCGTCAAAATCATGTTGCTCCACCGGTTCAAAATAGATACAACAATGGAAACAAATGGAATAATTTTAACCGTGGTAACCAAGGGAATTTTAATCAAGGAAATGGATTTCATGGGAATCAAAACAATCAAGGTTTTCAAAACAATAATCATAATGATTTATCAAGCTATATCAAAACAAATGAGGCAAATTTGAAAGCTTTTCAAAATAATCTTCAAGGACAAATGAACACATTGAAACTTGATTTTTAAAATATGATCAAGGGGAAAAATAACAAGATTGAGCTTAATCAAACTCGTTTAGAGCAAAACCAAAACCGTATTGAGGGAAATCAAGCTTAGTTTGAGAACAAAATACTTTTGATGTTTGAAGCAATAATGAACAAACCTTCCTCTTCTTCGGGTGGCTTACCTAGCAACACCATTCCAAACCCGAAGGGTGAGATGAAAGATATTACCACACGTAGTGGTAAGGCTTTAGACAGACCTTTGCTTCCACATGTTAGTACCTCTCCGGTGAGGGAAGTGGAACAAGAACCCGAGGTGGTTAAAGAAAAGGAAATTCCTAATCCACCAAAGGTAGACCGATTGCCTATTCCGAAACCCGAGCTTCCGAAGACTAAACCCACACTACCCTACCCTTCGAGACTTAACCAAGAGAAGCTTCGCGAAAGGTACAATGCTCAAATGTCTACATTTCTTAAAATGTTTAAGCAACTTTATTTTAATGTTAGTTTCGCGGATGCATTGCTTTACATGCCTAAGTTTGCTTCAACGATCAAGAAGTTGATGAACGATAAAGGGAAATTGGTAGAAGTGTCTACATCTTTAGATGCTAATTGTTCCGTGGTTCTTACACAAAAGCTTCCCGAAAAGCTTGGAGACCCGGGCAAGATTCTTATACCATGTGATTTCCCTAATATGGAAAAATGCTTAGCATTATCCGATCTTGGCGCTAGCATTAACTTGATGCCTCTTTTCGTGTGGAATAGGTTATCACTTCTCGAGCTTACACCTACTAAGATGAATCTTGAGCTAGCGGACCGATCGGTTGCAATTCCAAAAGGAATAGCCGAGGATGTGTTTGTCAAAGTAGGGAAACTTGTCTTTCCAACGGATTTTGTGGTTGTCGATTATCCGGAAGACTCTCGAATACCTCTTATTTTGGGAAGACCGTTTTTATACACGGCTAGTGCTTTAGTTGATATGAAAGCGGGGAATTGACTTTACGTGTTGATGATGAATATATCATGTTTGATATTGGTCATATCTCGAGATATTCTTCCAAGTACTATGAGGAATCAATGAATCAAATCAATGTGATTGATGTTGCTAGTGAAGAAGTTTCGCAAGATATTCTTGGTTTTTGGGATATTTCCAAAAGTGGCATCCCGCTTCATCGAATCCGATTATCTCTTTAGCTACACATCCACTCACTCCATTTGAGGGAGGGGCCTTCTTTCTAGAAGAGCTCGAGGATAATGTTCGTTCAAAGATCGATAAGGAAATTGATGATTACCTTAGTACACCATTCGATGCTAGTGAGTTTGATAATGAAAATTTCGATCCGGAGGGAGATATTGCTTTAATTGAAAAATTGTTAAATATGGACCCATTTTCACTCCCTTCGATGGACTTAAAAGTTGTAAATGAAAATGAAACAAAAGTGAAAACTTCTCTTGAAGAAGCACCCGAACTTGTACTTAAGGATCTTCCCACTCATTTGGAGTATGCTTTTCTTAAGGGAACGGATAAATTACCGGTGATTATTGCTAAAGGATTGAAAGATAATGAAAAGGAGGAACTTATTAAGGTTTTAAAGAAACATAAACGGGCCATTGCATGGAAAATCTCCGACATCAAGGGTATTGACCCAAAATTTTGTACTCATAAAATTTTGATGGAGGAAGATTATAAACCCGCTATCCAGAATCAAAGAAGGGTTAATCCAAAGATTCATGAGGTGTTAAAAAAGGAAGTTATGAAACTTCTAGACTCCGGAATGATCTACCCTATCTCCGATAGCCCATGGGTTAGCCCCGTGCATTATGATCCAAAGAAAGGAGGAATGACGGTTGTTACTAATAAGGATAATAAGTTGATTCCTACTAGACTCGTGACCGGAGGCGTGTTTGTATTGACTATAGGAAGCTTAATGATGCCACTAGGAAGGATCATTTTCCATTACCTTTTATGGATCAAATGTTAGAGTGACTAGCGGGAAATGAATTCTATTGCTTTTTGGATGGATTTTTTCCGGCTATTTCCAAATTCCTATAGACCCTCGTGATCAAGAAAAAACTACATTCACTTGTCCTTATGGAACATTTTCTTATCGTAGAATGCCTTTTGGGTTATGTAATGCTCCGGGGACGTCCAAAGGTGTATGATGGCCATTTTTCATGATATGATTAAGAAAACCATGGAAGTCTTCATGGATGATTTCTCGGTTTTTGGGGAGTCTTTCACTTCATGTCTCTCTAACTTGGAACGAATGTTACAACGTTGTGAGGAAACAAATCTCGTGCTTAACGATGAAAAATGCCATTTCATGTGCAAAGAAGGCATTGTTTAGGACATAAGATCTCTAAGGCCGGTATTGAGGTAGATAGGGCCAAAATCGACGTGATTGCCAAATTGCCTCCACCCACCACCATTAAGGGAGTTAGGAGTTTTCTCGGCCATGCCGGCTTCAATAGACGTTTTATCCAAGACTTCTCTAAGATAGCTCGGCCTATGACCCATCTTTTGGAAAAAGAGACTCCATTCTTCTTTTCGGATGAGTGCATCAAAGCCTTTGAGATAATTAAAAAGAAATTAACCAAATCACCAATTTTAGTTCCCTCGGATTAAGATCTACCTTTTGAAATAATGTGTAATGCTAGTGATTACGCGGTAGGTGCGATTTTGGGGCAACATAAGACCAAACATTTCTTGCCAATACACTATGCAAGTAAGACTATGACGGATGCTCAAACTAAGTATACTACAACGGAAAAGGAGTTACTTGTCGTTGTATATGCTTTCGAAAAGTTTAGACCATACCTCGTCTTGTCTAAAACCATAGTGTATACGAACCACTCGGCTATCAAATATCTTCTTAATAAACAAGATGCAAAGCCGACGTTGCTCCGGTGGATTCTCCTCCTTCAAGAATTTAATGTCAAAATTCTAGACAGAAAAGGAGCCGAGAATCTCGCGGCCGATCATCTTTCTAGACTTGAAAATCCTCACCAAAGCGATCGAGAGAACAAGGAAATTAATGGAACATTTCCTCTCGAGACGCTTGGTATGATTGATTTTCGTGGTGATGATAGTACCCCATGGTTTACGGACATCGCAAATTACCATGCGGGGAAGTTCGTGATTAAGGGTATGTCGTCCCAACAAAAACGGAAATTTTTCAAGGACATATCTTACTATTTTTGGGACGACCCCTATTTGTTTCGAGTGTGCGCGGATCAATTGATTCGTAGGTGTGTGTTTGGAAAAGAAGCTAAAGATATTCTTAAAGCTTGTCATGAAGGACCCACCGGGGGACATCATGGTGCCAACTCCACTGCAAAAAAGTCTTTGACGCTGGTTTCTTTTGGCCTTCCATATATCGAGATGCCCAAGACTTGATCCAGACTTGTGATGCTTGTCAACATCAAGGAAAGAATTCACAAAGGGATTAAATTCCCCAAAACATAATACAAGTTTGTGAAATCTTTGACGTATGGGGAATCGATTTTATGTGGCCATTTCCATCATCAAAAGGAAATAAGTATATTCTCGTAGCCGTGGACTATTTGTCAAAATGGATTGAAGCTAAGGCTTTGCCTAATAATGATGCTCGAGTAGTGGTGAAATTTTTGAAACAACTCTTTGCTAGGTTTGGAACTCCGCGGTCTATGATAAGTGATCAAGGGACCCATTTTTGTAATGAAGAATTTGAAAAAGTTCTAAAGAAATATGGTGTCACTCATCGACTTTCGACGGCTTATCACCCTCAAACGAGTGGTAAAGTGGAGGTTTCAAACCGAGCTCTTAAGCGAATTTTTTTGTGCTAACCGTGATTTCCGACTCATTGGCCGACTAATCCACGGGGTTTGAGCTCTTAAGCGAATTTTAGGGCATTCTATTAGAGAAAATCACACTTCTTGGTCGGATAAATTGGACGATTCATTGTGGGCTTTCCGTACAGCCTATAAGACGCCCATTGGTTGTACACCATCTAGGTTGGTCTACAGAAAGGCATGCCACTTGCCAATTGAACTCGAACATAAGGCGTATTGGGCTCTGAAACATTGTAACTTTGATTTGAGGACCCGGGTGATCATCGCAAGGTTCAATTGAATGAACTAAGTGAATTAAGGGATCAACCTTATGAGAACTCTTTGATCTATAAAGAGAAGACTAAGAGGATTCATGACTCTAAAATCAAAAACCGCATTTTTAATGTTGGTGATCAAGTCCTCTTATTCAACTCTAGACTTAAGATTTTCTCGAGCAAGCTTAAGTCCCGTTGGTCCGGACCATTCACCATTTCACAAGTATTCCTTTATGGCACCGTTGAGCTAGCTCAAAAATACGGGCCTAACTTTAAGGTAAATGGTCATCGAGTGAAGCACTACTTTGGAGGGGACATACCTACAGAGGTTGTTCCGGATCTTTAAACTTTCCCTAAGGACCAATGAACTCGGGGATCGAGTCGAGCTCATGACTTGGTTAACAAAAACGAGGTGCCTTGTGGGGGAGTCCCATACATTCTATCTTCTTTCTATTTTCTAACACTAATAATGGCTTGATCTTTTCAAGCTCGTGCTCGTGTTTTGTTGTGATGTGAATCTTAGGTATGACCCTAATCATTAAAGACTCTCGTGTTCGGTTTCTGCCCGGTCCACTCGAGCTTCCTTACTTTGATTGTCAAATGGGGAATTTGTTATCCTTTGATTTTTATCGACTAACGTCTTATCTTGGGCATAATTAATAAACGGCTTATAGATTTGCGTACTCTTACCATGTTAGGACTTTTGCATTCGACTCTTCGTGTTTTAGCAAGGGGGTGTTACTCTTAATCTAGGAAACATTGAGGATAATGTTTGGTTTTAGCATGGGGATTCAATCGATATAATCGCTTGCACTTGCTTTTGTCGTGTTCAAACGTAATCGTTTTTCTCATTTTTCATTAAAAAATTTAAATTTTTAGTGCAATTTTGTGTTTAATAATAAAGAAAATAAGTGTTTTTGACACAAATGTAGGATTTCTGTTGTTGAAAATAAGAATAGTTTTTGACTCGACCGGTTTTTACCTTAGCTCATTCCTTAACCGCTTAAATCAGGTTTTGCTAGACTTTTATATAGGGAACTTTAAAACGCGAAAGTCTTAACTCATACGGGTTTAAGAACAAGAACTTTTCACAAGTTCCTATAATTGATCCTAGAAAGTCATTTATCAAGGGAACTTTAAAACGCAAATTCTAAACTTGAAAAAGTCTAAGAAGATGCAAGATCCTATAGATGACTTAAAAACCCAAAACTTTGATTTAATTTGGTCTTAATTTAGACTTGCAAGGCTAAGTATCCATTAGTCTCACATCTTTGAGATTTTACAATATGGAGAACAAGAGATGATAGAGTTTAATCATAAGTTTTGAGGTTAAGCCTTCCTTATATAAGTTTTTTGTGTGGCTCTTTCTCCTCGTATTTATTTTTCATGCTTGAATATTTAATTGTTAATAAATGAAGTTTTTAGCGGTTTGGGTTCAATATCTTAACTCTTAACTCCTTCTTTTTCATCCCTTGTAATTAAAGTAAGAACACATTGAGGGTATCAACGTCATGGACTTTTTGATCATGGGATTGCGGAATTTGGCATACTATATGTATCATAAATAAAGAAGAATAAATAAAAACATGTTCTCTATGAGCCTTCAGGTGGGAGTCATGTAGCACTAGCCTTGTCATTAGAGTCTTAGGGTGTATGGCATGGTGAAGTGTTGAATAAAAATTTCTTCATCATTTTGAGCCTTAGGGTGTGATGATGAATGTCAATTCCCTTGTTTATGTCCAAGGAGCCTTAGGGTGTGGATCATAGATAAGGAGCACTTTTACATCTTAAAGAGCCTCAAGGTATATGATGTAAATGTTGCTAACTCCATTAATAAAGTCAATTCGACTTTGGAGGAATAATTGTTGCTTTAAGTAGTCCTATTAGCCAAATTTTGGATCCAGGAATTCATTCCTAAAACCGTGTTAAGTTATTCTTGATGTGGGCTTTATTTAGTAACAACGGTTTTTGAGGATGAGGTTAGGTTTTAAGTGTTGGGTCTACAACGTTTTTTCCTTCATTTTTGGACTAATAATTATTAAATAAGTAAAATGAGCCTACGGGTGAATGAAAAAATTTAAAATTTAGAGATACAACTAGGAATAAAGGAGATTGAGTTTAACACAAATTACTTGTATGAGTGTTCTTAACATTGGGACTTATGATTGACAATGATCTAGTTTTTAAACTTGGCATGGAAAGAGTGAAAAGTCGAGGACGATGAATCTATTTCAAGTTTTATGATCCTAAAAGTTATTTCTTAATAATGAAAGAAATACATTATGTCTTTTTATAAAATAAAGTGTCAAAAGTCGAATAAAAATATAGTTAGCAGTTTTATTTATTTATTGTGTGAGGACATGGCAATTGCTTAGCAAGGGGGAGTTTGATATGAGTGTAATTACTCATATCATTTATATCACAATACGGACTTAAAATGCATAAAACACATGAATATGGTATTGTATATGCTTGTTTTATTGTTTCATGTGTGTAGGTACCAAGTTCACAAAAACCGGAAAAAATCGACACGAGCTTGAAGATTTCACCAAAAGCCAAAAGACAAGTTCGTTTTTATTCGTGGATTCAATTTTAGAAAAGATTATTGGGCTTTTGTGGGACCCACTTGAGCTTAATGGGCCTGAAAGCCCATTAATATAGTTATGAAGTTATATTGAATAAATTAATTTGTAAAGGCCCAATAAAAGATCAAAGGAAGTAACAGATAGAAGTATTATACAATCTTTGGGTCCAAGTTTCGCATCAAAGGCCCAATTAAAGAAAGTCAGATGGTGGAAAGTTTATTTATAAACTTTGGTCAACACTTTTTGGTCAAACACCAATATATAAAGAAACGAAGAGAAAGAAAAAGGGGATGAACCAAGAGCAGTCAAGAACCCTAATAATTATTGATCCCAATTAATTGGGCGATTGAGAGACACATGAGTGCAATCAGAGAAAAGAGGGAGTTTGGATGCGTGATACCACAAAGATACCAAGTACCAAGCTCCACGTGGAGCTTGGATTCGTCACAGCTCTCTTCTTATTGGCTGATTTTCTACAATCCTGACAAGGGGCCAATCACTACCCTCCACCTCAGCAGCAAACTAGCACACATCTTGCCATGTTGGCAATTTGTGTGAGGATGATTAATACTCCATTGTCGGATCAAAACTGAATGGAAAGAGAGTCCAATATGCTTCATCAAGGGTCGAAAATCGTCTTCATCAACAAACCCCAACCCTCACCTCGCCTATATAAACCCCCTCATATTCTGTAATCATCATCCCTCTTTTTACTAGTCGTTATAATGGTAGTTTACATTTAGATTCGTATTTCTTTTTATAAATATTGTAATTTCTGTTTGATTTAATAAAAAAATTCGAGTTCAGTTATAACATTTTATATCTTGCAATTTAATCTTGTTATTTAAATGTTTTGTTTTCAATCTAGGTTTTAAACTGATATTATATGAGTATATTATTTATATAAGCTCAAGCAATAGCTTATGTGATTAATAAAGTAGAATAAGGGATATATGCTTAATCCCACTGATTAAGCTTAAAGATTGCTGCTGAATCGAGAATATGATGTGGTTCTGGATCTTGTTTTTAAATGTGGTTTAATTGTTTGGAGTCGAGTATAAGGTAGCTCAGCGCTCACCTTATACATAACGGGTTATCTTCAAGTTAAATGGTTAAGCGCCTTTTTATTTTTCTGCATCCTTAGTATAAATTAGTTAACTAGTTGATTGCTGAGTGTTATTGAACTTGAATCTGCTATTTTCGATTTAGGTTTGTTGATTTAGTAGTTGTTAGAGTTAGTTAACTGTGGTGTTAATCTATAGTGTTTGAATCTGTTTTTTTTACATTAGTTTTGCTTAATAGTGTGGTAGTTTTCTTTTGATTTAGTTTATGATTTAGATCTATATGTTTTTGATATAATATTGTTGAGTTGTGAACACGAATAAGCTGTTATTGTATTTGATTGTTTTGAATTTTAGGTCCATTTAATAAAGTTTTATGATAATCAGAGTAACTGACTAGTGTCTATCATTGCTATTTCGTGGAGTATTTTTATTCGTGATATATCTCGTAAACTTTGTTGATTCTATCGCTGTGTTGTCTTAATAATTTGCTTATTTCCACGGATTGTTATAATTGCGGTTAATCTGAGAATTTCGTAATTGCTTCAAATTGAATTCTCTTCAAATGCGTTTGCTAATATAAGGGTGTTGGAGTTTACTTTAATCTGCTATTTTATCATGTTTGAAGTGCTATATTGCTTTGAATGATGAATGGTTTTGGGATTAATTGATTGAAAGATCAATGTTGCATAAGTTATGCTTGTCAGTTTGTTTGTTCCTGATTGGTTTGTGTTTCGACTGCTATTGGAGTGAAATGATTATGTGGAGTTTTCGTGTTTAATGTCAACTTGATTTCAACTGCTGGTTTTAGTTTAAAAAATAGTTGATTTTAGTGTGAGTTAAATCAATTGAGATCAGGTTTCTGATTTTGTAATTCTTTTCGTTTTGTGATGTCATGTGAGAGTAAGATTTTTATTAGGAGTTATTTATGGTATAAGATGATTTGCTTATTTTGGATTGAGTTACTGTTTTACTCATTAGCTGATTTTCGTTTTTAGTTGATGTTTCATTTCCTTGTGGCTATTGATTTGATCTACGTCTTGAGTGTTTGGGTTTACTGTAGTTTCTGTGTGATTATAAATTGGCTATACTGTATATTTCTTATCATACTGGAGTGTTGATATAATAATTATAACCTGTTCCTAAAGATAAATATAAAAAAAATTGTCATCATAGGGCTCGAACTCGAGACCTCTCACTCAACACCACACAGCCTTTACCACTGGGCTAGCCTCGCGTTTTTGTATGCTTCTACTTTAAGTATTTAATATACGTTTAGTATTTTGAACTGTCATTTAAGTTAACAAACGTTTTTCATCACTTTCTAGTTCTAAAAGTTTAAATAAACTGAAAATATAATTACTTTTGTTAACTAATTTGTTTATATAAAACTGGCTCAATTTATTAATAAAATAATATAATAATAAAAAATATATAAAAATAATATAGTTTTTAATTTATCTTGTAGTTAGTTTTTTGTGATTCATGCACTTTTATTAAAAACGTAGGATTTAGATAAAACCGAACCAATTCAAATAAATTGTCCAAATCAAAACCAAAGTCTCAAATTCACAATTTCTTCGTGTACAACGAACCAGGATCACTCTCGTGTTATTTAATCCGTCTTTAGCTAATTTTAGATTATTACTTTTTCCTAAAGGTAATTTTCTACTATTAGTTCTATAACGTATTATATTAAATACATCGACACGTTTCCCACACATCAATGCATTCCATCATACATTTTTACTTAGTTGTTTGGACATTGTTTAGTCCTTTTCCTTTACAATACTTATGATTGTGTGTGATGAGCTTATACTTAGGGTACTGATGTTTGTTTCCGGTATTTCCTTTCATGGTCATTGAATGTTTTTAAGACATTTACTTTGTATGCTTTGATGACACACCATAATCAAGCGTAACATTCCATTTACCAAAATGGGGTGTTACAATTATGGTATCAGAGCCAAGGCTTCTACCTGTAGGCTCTCAAAACCCGACCTGTGATTAGTGGGTAGTCATTATGGTCTTCCTAGAACTGGCAGTCGGTTTTCATGCATTCATGTCATATGTCATTGTCGCAGGTTTATGACTAAGTAATGGTTGGTACAGGACTGGCCCTATTTAGTCGCATGTGCTATTATCAAAACTTTTAACTTTGGGACCGACCCATAGGCGTCCCCTCTCCATGTCTTTTGTTTTGGGTGAACTGACCATAGGCGTTCACTCTCGCGCATATAAAAGTTTTCATAAACTGCATCATGCATTCATGCATAAAAATTTTCTCATGATTTATTGGCATACATTTTTTTCATATATATATTTTATGTTTAATCAGTTTAATCATGCATTTTATTTTATACTGTCAGATGGTTCTCACACGCGAGCACGAACAACTCAATGCAGTAGTCCAAGTTGCGATGCAGGCTTTGCTTCTTCAGCTGAGGAACGAAATCAGGGCTGAGGTACAAG
The DNA here is from genome assembly GCA_025667525.1 of Glebionis coronaria. Taxonomy (NCBI): domain Eukaryota; kingdom Viridiplantae; phylum Streptophyta; class Magnoliopsida; order Asterales; family Asteraceae; genus Glebionis; species Glebionis coronaria. The sequence continues at coordinate 593,966,861 of CM046874.1, forward strand.
CTGCCAACAATCAGCAACAACACCCAGTTCCTCCTCCTCCTCCTCCAGTAACACTGGTCACATGGCTAGAGAGATTCAACAAGCAACGTCCTCGATCTTTCAAGAGAACTGACAGCTACAGTGAGACTGAAAGCTGGTTAGCTCATATCGAGAAGATATTTGATGCAATGGGTTGCGACCCCGTCTTCAAGTTGAGGTTGGCATGTTACAAGTTCGAAGGTGATGTACTGGGATTGTGGAAGGCAGTGAAGCAGTCTGAGGGAGGTGACTATTGGGTGGCTGGTTTGACTTGGGCTCAGTTCAGGGAGTTAGTGATGGGACAGTTCTTCCCCAAGGCTGAGCAAGACAAGTTGAAGAGGGAGTACCACGGAATCAGACAGAGAGCTGGGGAAAACAACAATGAGTTCATGCAACGCTTTCTTCGTTTGGCTGGTTTTCTTGGCACAGCAGCAGGTACTGCAGAGGGGCAAGCATACCACTTTCGTTGGGCTCTTCGTACATCGGTCGCCGACTACTTGGTGTGTGCTGCCTTCAACACAGTGGCACAAGTAGCCGATGCAACACGTAAGCTGGAGATGCTGCAGGAGAGAGAGGAATTCGGGGAAGCAGGGAAACCCGAGAAGAGGTATTTGTTCGTCATTCAGCGGTGACCATTTTAAATTCATTCAGTACTATCCAATATTTATCTTTCTCTTTAAACTGCATCTTTCAGGCAGAAGACTGGGGACCGGTCTCTACCGGCTACTCAGCAACAGCCTACTCAGCCCAAGGGTAACGGTCAGTCTCAAGACCGTTATTCTACGGATAGGCGTGGTGGTAATGATAATTACCGTAACAACGCTGGAAACTCTAACAGCAGCAGGTCCCTACACTTACTCATTTCTTATGTTACACGTTTATGATTCATAATTCTGACACATTAGCAATCTTCTAGCAAGAATCATGGTAACTAGAGGGAGCAGGACCAGAGAGGTTCACAGCCTAACCGTACAGCTATCACTGGTATTACGTCTTACAGTTTTCCCGCATTGTCCTTTTATACCTATAAACCATGTCTCATGTGTACTTTTCCGAACAGGCTTCCAGCCAGCAAGGGCACCTACTGGAGGGTACACTCACCCTCTCTGAACTACCTATAACCATAGGCACCCAGGGCCATGTCGCCGCGAAAGCGACGCTTGCTTCAAATGTGGCCTTACTGGCCATCGCATGAAGGACTGTAACACCCCATTTTGGAAATGGAAATATCACAGCAATTATGGCGTGTCATCAAAGCATACAAGGTAAAATGTCTAAACATTACTTGACCATATAAAGGAAAATACCGGAATCAAACATCGGTAGTCCAAAAGTAAAGCTCATCACACACAAACATAGTATAGTAAAGGAAAAGGATGAAACAATGTCCAAAGCATAAGTATCATAAAGAAAAGAAATGCATAATGTAAAGAAGGCTAGACAGCTTCCAGTCCATATGCACGTACTCTTAGTGTCTACGAGCGTCCCTGAGTACCTGCCGTTTTGGGAACATAGAAAAGGAAAACGGCTGAGCAATACGCTCAGTGCACGGATGTACAATAAAGCATGAATAGGATAAGCATATAACTTAATAACAGCGGAAGAAACTAAGTCCCGAGTAACCTGGTTAAGTCTTAATAAAACTGGTTTTATAGTTTGAAAGTCTTATGTTTATCTTATAAAAGTTGTTTGTCATATTTTACCGTTAGTCAATATAGGTCATGAATATCCACCGTGCATGAATAATTGAAGGGGTGACCTCATCATGCAAATTAGAGGGGCTGCCTCTAATTTAATATACTGGTTTTATGGGTAGGAGGGATCAGCTCCTTGTGAAGGATGCAAGGCACACACCACATTCACCATGAAATCCTAAATAAAAACATGTAACTAGGATGCACCCATATGCCCCACATGATAAATATAAATAAATGGCCAAAAGCTGAAGGGACGCCACGAGCAATCACTCTACCATGGTGAAGTCATAACATCAGTGCCTCTAATGTTATGGTTATGGTACCTCCATAACTAGGTGAAATTGGTCATGCATGTATATGGCTATAGGTAATCATATTTAAACATAAGCAATCAAACTCATACTTATACTACGGGAAAACAGTTGGCTGCATACGGGGAAATCCTAATAAGGAAAGAATGTCCATACTGAAAGGACGGGAATCCGTACCTTATGTCCAGTGAACGAGAACGATGAACTGCGAGAATCCTATTTCCGAAACACTAGTGCTACATAAATACGTACATGAAATAAGTATCTACTTACTATATACATAGCTGGTTTTATATCATGTCTTAGCTTATTTTATGTGTTCTTACTATTTACACTGTTTAAAGCCTTAAACTGTGTTAAATCCTATATTCTGTTCACTCTGATTAAGTATTACTGATATTTCATGTGTTATTATACTTACTGTGTAATAATAAGTAACTTTCCAAAAATAGCAGGTTTCCATAAATAGAAAGTTTCCAAAAATAGAAAGTTTCCAAAAATAGAAAGTTTCTAAAAATAGAAACTTTCCAAAAATAGAAAGTTACCAAAAATAGAAAGTTTCCAAAAATATAAAGTTTCCAAAAATAGATTTACTGCTTAAAATAGATAAATTTCTAAAAATAGAAAGTTTCCATAAATAGATTAGCTTCCTTAATAAAATAAGTTTCCATAAATAGATTAGCTTCCTTAAATAAATAAGTTTCTAAAAATAGCTTGTTTCCATAAATAAAATAGCTGCCTTATTTAATTAAGTTTCTAAAAATAGAAAATTTCCATAATTAGAAATAAGCTGGTTAAATAAGCTAAGTAAATAAGCCTAAGTATTTTCATGATTATTTTCTAAGTCATATGATATATTATATAGTTTAATAATTATTTCATGTAATTTAATTAAACTATAGGTTATAATATTTAATTAAAGTATGACATGTTTTAATTAAATATATTAAATACTTAGGTTAAAATATGTATTATTAAATACTAATAATATAACCTAAGTCATGTTTAATTAATTAATTATATCCATGGTTTTTAAAATAATTAATTAATTATAAGTCTTAATAATAAAAATACTTAGGTTAAAATAATTCATGTTTATTAATAATTAGTTAACCTAAGTCATGTTATTAAATTAATTACATCTTTATTAATTTAATTTTTAACATAAGTTTATAACATAAACAACTAACATAATCATGATCCGGATCTAAGCTTAAAAACATGCACCGGATATGAACAAACACCGTACCCCGAACCAAATCGGGGTACCCCCTTGCTGCCGTGGGACCCACACGCACCAACCAAGACCAAAAAGGTCTTGGTGGTGGTCGGCTAAAAACAAACCGAGCCCCCTTTGGGGTCGGTTGTACCTGCGGCCCAAAACAAACACCCCTTAGATCGACCCCTTTGATTAATTAATGACCAAAACATGTTAGATCTAGGTTTAATTAATGTGTTTTTATGAAAAGCATCACGTGTTCATAATTAATAAAAGATTAATTAAAAAGAAAAGGGTTTAAAAAGGTTTTACCGTATTCGTGGATCAAGAGGGTGAAGAACAAACACGAACAAACACTAAATTAACAAGATCCAAGATCAAAGAAATCACCTTGATGGTGATTTGATGGTGGCGGCACCAAAGGAGGAGGAGGAAGGGATTTAGGTTTTCTTGAAATTCTTCTGTAAAAGTAATTTGAGTAGTAAAAACTCTTAACCCTTCCTTTTAGTAAAATTGACAATAGGCTTGGCCCATTGTCCTTATTTTGGCCGCGGGTAGGGACTCCCTTGTGGGGGTCCCGTACCTCGTTTCGTGTCTTGTAATTTCGTACACATTTATGTTTAATTATGTTCGTGTTTTAAAAGTTCTCGTTACGTAAATATCCTACACTTATATATTTAATTACGCTCGTATTAAATATATATACGTAATTAATAATATCTCGTGTTTTAATTACGCTCGTGATCTCGTGATCGTATGTTCGTGATTAATTATTGCTAAATAATTATTACGTGATCGTTCATATAAAATACTTATCATGTTCTAACACGTACGTAATACATAAACTCCTAATACGTAATCGTAATCATGCTATATTAGGAAATTTTTTAACTAGTACGTACGAACTTAAGGTACTATGAATGGTAAAAGCATGCGGGTTTTACAACTCTTCCCCCCTAAAAAGAATAATTCGTCCCTGAATTATAGATAAAGTAACCTGGAAAAGAAGAACATACCCGAATTCAAAATATGAAATGAGGGTAAGAAGTCCGGATAGACTCCTCTGTTTCCCAAGTGGCTTCCCGCTCGGTATGATCCCTCCATAGAATTTTGACGAATGGAATCGTCTTCTTTCTCATGACTCGTTCTTGCCTGTCAAGAACTCGTTCGGGTTCTTCTATAAAAGTGAGATCTTCACGAATCTGTTCCAGTGGATACTGAACCATGTGAAGGGGATGATATTGATACCCTCTGAGTAAGGACACATGAAACACATTGTGCACATGCGAAAGTTGCGGAGGTAACGCCAATCGGTAAGATACTTCACCGACTCGTTCAATGATATCAAACGGTCCGATGAAACGAGGACTGAGCTTCCCTTTAATCCTGAAGCGTCTAACACCACGTGCCGGCGAAACCTTAAGGAAGACGTGATCTCCTACGTTAAAGTGTAAATCCCTACGATGCTTGTCGGCGTAACTCTTTTGACGTGACCGTGCCTCCTGAATTTTCTGCCTAGCTACTGCGATCTTCTCATTTGTCATCTCTATGATCTCTGGTCCTTCGAGTGTTCGCTCGCCAACCTGATCCCAGCAGATTGGGGCGCGACACTTTCTGCCATACAACATCTCAAATAGAGCACACTTGATGCTCGCGTGCCAGCTGTTTTTGTACGCAAACTCCACCAAACAGATGTATTCGTCCCAATCACCCGTCCATTCCAACGCACATGACCTCAACATATCCTCTAATTTCTGAATGGTTCGCTCTGACTGTCCGTCCGTTTGAGGATGAAAGGCCGTGCTAAGCTTAAGTTGTGTACCCCAAGCTTTCTGCAGACTTTTCCAAAAGCGCGAAGTGAATCGAGGATCTCTGTCTGAGACGATGCTGGATGGTGCACTGTGTTGTCTCATGATCTCTCGTATGTACGTATCTGCGAGTTTACTTACCGGATCTTCCTTGCGGATCGGTAAGAAATGAGCTGATTTGGTAAGTCGATCAACGATAACCCAAATTGCATCGTGCTTCCTTTTGGTAGGTGGAAGACCGGTAACAAAATCCATGGTGATTTTATCCCACTTCCACTCTGGAATATCTAACGGTTAAAGGAGACCGCCAGATCGTTGATGCTCGATCTTAACCTGCTGGCAGGTAAGACATTTGGAGACGTAAGTGGCCACATCCTGCTTCATACCACTCCATCAAAAGTACTGCTTGATGTCATGGTACATTTTAGTTAAACCAGGATGTATCGAGAATGGGGAGCTATGAGCTTCTGCTAGCAAAGCTTCCCGGAGTTCTTGGTCATCAGGAACAGAAAGTCTAGTGCCCTGCCATACGATACCATCTGCATCTACTCTGAATTCTGTCTGCTTCTCCAAATTCTGTATTATCGCCCATATTTCTCCGTCATCCTTCTGAGCTTCCTTGATCTTAGATAGTAACTCGGGTTCTACTCTAAGATTAGCCCAGTAAACGTGTTGTCCACGTACCATGATCTTGATGTCTAGTCTCTCCAAGTCTCTTATGATTTCCTCATCGATTCTGATGTTGTTGATCATTCCGGACTTCCTGCTAAGGGCATCTGCTACTACATTTGCCTTTCCGGGATGATACTGAAGATTAATGTCATAATCCTTCAACAGCTCCAACCATCTCCTCTGCCTCATGTTCAATTCACGTTGAGTGAAGATATACTTCAAGCTCTTGTGGTCCGTGAAAATGTCACATGATTCTCCATATAAGTAGTGTCTCCATATCTTCAATGCAAACACGACTATAGCAAGTTCCAGATCGTGCGTGGGGTAATTCTCTTCATAAGGCTTAAGCTGTCGTGAAGCGTACACGATCACTTTCCCATGTTGCATGAGAACACAGCCAAGTCCCTTCCCTGATGCATCGCTGTAGATTTGAAATCCACCCGTACCAGATGGTAGAGTAAGAATAGGTGCAGATACTAGCTTTTGCTTCAGGTCTTCAAGCTCTTCTCTCGATCTTCAGTCCAGACGAATTTCTCCCCTTTCCGCATCAGTTTGGTCAATGGTAGTGCTAAGCGGGAAAAGTTCTCCACGAACCTACGGTAGTAGCCAGCTAAGCCTAAGAAACTGCGGACTTCCGTCGCTGATGTCGGCCTCGGCCACTTAGTGATGGCCTCAACCTTCGCTGGATCCATAGTGATTCCTTCTGCTGATACAATGTGACCTAAGAATGCCACCTTGTCTAACCAGAACTCACACTTGGAGAATTTAGCATACAGCTGCTTCTGGCGAAGAATCTGTAGTATTGTACGAAGATGGTCTTCGTGTTCCTCCTTGGACTTAGAGAAAATCAGGATGTCATCGATGAAAACAATGACGAATTTGTCCAAAAATTCATGGAAGATTCTGTTCATCAAATCCATGAACACGGCTGGAGCATTTGTCAGGCCAAATGGCATAACTACAAACTCGTAGTTGCCATAACGAGTACGAAAGGCAGTCTTAGCAATATCCTGCTCCTTGACTCGTAACTGATGATAGCCTGACCTAAGATCGATCTTGGAGAAGTGTTTGGCCCCTTGGAGTCTGTCAAACAGATCGTCAATGCGTGGCAGTGGATATCTATTCCGAATGGTAATCTTGTTGAGCTCGCGATAGTCTATGCAAAGACGCATACTGTCGTCCTTCTTCTTAACAAATAAAACCGGTGCGCCCCATGGAGATGCGCTCGGTCGTATGAAACCTCTTTCGAGAAGTTCTTGCAGTTGATCCTTCAGCTCCTTCAGCTCTATGGGAGCCATGCGGTAAGGAGCCTTAGAGATTGGTTCAGCTCCTGGAACCAGCTCGATACTGAATTCCACTTCTCGTGCAGGTGGTATGCCCGGAAGTTCTGCTGGAAACACGTCTTGGAATTCCGACACTATTGGTTGATCCTGAATCGATGGAGATTCAGCATCCATGTCGTGAACCGTAGCTAGATAACCCTCGCAGCCATGTGACAGTAGTGCACGTGCTTGCAGGGTGGATATGATTTGTACAGACCATCCGGGTATGAACCCGTTATGAATGTACTCTGGTGCATTGACATCACCGAAGATAACCCGATATGAATGGTAGTCTATGGTAGCATGATACTTGGATAGCCAATCCATGCCCAAAATCATGTCGAAGTCATTCATGTCCAGCGGAAGTGCGTCGACAGGTCGAACCTTATCATCAAATCCTAGGGGAAGACTCTTGTATACATGGGTGATTAATACAGAGTCCCTCAAAGGCGTGGAAATAGTAAGCCTATTTTCTAGTGGCAAGGGAGGCATCCTAATGTTCTTAGCATAAGCAGTAGAAATAACCGAGTGAGTAGCACCCGTATCGAAAAGAACACATGCAGCGCGACCATACATATACAAGATTCCAGTGATGGTACCTGTAGACGTGTTGGCCTGGTCTCTAGATGTCGTGTAGACACGCCCGGCAGTAGGAGGCGGCTTGGTATCAGCATGTCCCGATGTACCCTCCATCTCGCCCTTACGGCAATCCTTCATAATATGGCCAGGAAGACCACACTTGAAGCACGCATCAGTATTACGACGACATGGTCCTGGGTACCTACGGTGGCAAGTAGAGCAAAGAGGATGAGTGTATCCTCCAGCAGGTGCTCTGGCTGGCTGAGGACCTGATAAAACATTTTACATGAGACATAATAGTTGGGTACAATGAACAACGCGGATAATCGTAAGATTGAATACCAGTGATAGCTGGACGGCTAGGCTGCGAACCTCTCTGGTTCTGGTCCCTACCGTTTCCATGGTTCCTGGTAGAATTTTGCTAGAGTGTCAGAATATGAGTTGTAACATAAAACATAAGAAATTTCGTAAGTATTGAGACCTGCTGTTGCTGGATTGCCCGACGTTGTTACGGTAATTGTCATTACCACCACGCCTATCCGTAGCAGATCGGTCATTAGTCTGACCATTTCCCTTGGGCTGATGAGGCTGCTGCTGAGTAGCCGGCTGAGACCGGTCCCCAGTTTTCTGCCTGGAAGATACATTTAAAGAGATGAATAATTGACATATAGAAAGTATACGGATTAAGCACCGCTTGAATATGAAGGTTTTACCTCTTGTCGGGTCTTTCAGCTTCCCCGAACTCATCCCTCTCCTGCAGCATCTCTAGTTTACGTGCTGCATCTGCTACTTGTGCTACCGTATCCAACGGAGCACCTGACAAGTTATTTGCAATCCTTGGATTTAGAGCCCAACGAAAATGTATTGCTTGTTCTTCAGTGGTGCCCGCAGCTGCTCTCAGGACACCAGTATAGCGAAGGAAACGCTGCTTGAAGTCATTGATGTCTTCGTCAGGTCACTGTCTGATGCTATAGTATTCCCTCATGAGTCGATTCCTTCCTTCCATGGGGAAGATGTTGGGCGGAGGAGGATAACCGTCGCTATGAAGAAGAGCATCTTGCATCTCTGCATCAGCAGCTGCAAATATTGCCCAGATATCGTTTGCGTTTGCCATCTGACAGTATGACATAAAACATATGATTAACAGTTCAAAACATAAAATATAAAATATATACATGAAAAAAAAAATCTACTAAAAATTTCACGAGAAAAAATTTATGCAAGAAAATTTTTGTATGAATGCATGATGCAGTTTTATGAAAACTTTGGAGGCTCGAGAGTGAACGCCTCTGGTCAGTTCACTCAAAACAAAAGACATATCGAGGGGATGCCTATGGGTCGGTCCCAAATCTAAAAGTTTCGATAAAACACATGCGACTAAATAGGGCCAGTCCTGTACCAACCATTACTTAGTCAAAAACCCTGTAACAATGACATATATATATGTATGCTTAAAAATGATGAATGCATGAAAACAACTGTCAATTCTAGGAAGACCGTAGTGACTACCCACTAATCAGAGGTCATATTTGAGAGCCTACAGGTCGAAGCCTTGGCTCTGATACCATAATTGTAACACCCCATTTTGGAAATGGAAATATCACAGCAATTATGGCGTGTCATCAAAGCATACAAGGTAAAATGTCTAAACATTACTTGACCATATAAAGGAAAATACCGGAATCAAACATCGGTAGTCCAAAAGTAAAGCTCATCACACACAAACATAGTATAGTAAAGGAAAAGGACGAAACAATGTCCAAAGCATAAGTATCATAAAGAAAAGAAATGCATAATGTAAAGAAGGCTAGACAGCTTCCAGTCCATATGCACGTACTCTTAGTGTCTACGAGCGTCCCTGAGTACCTGCCGTTTTGGGAACATAGAAAAGGAAAACGGCTGAGCAATACGCTCAGTGCACGGATGTACAATAAAGCATGAATAGGATAAGCATATGACATAATAACAGCGGAAGAAACTAAGTCCCGAGTAACCTGGTTAAGTCTTAATAAAACTGGTTTTATAGTTTGAAAGTCTTATGTTTATCTTATAAAAGTTGTTTGTCATATTTTACCGTTAGCCAATATAGGTCATGAATATCCACCATGCATGAATAATTGGAGGGGTGACCTCATCATGCAAATTAGAGGGGCTGCCTCTAATTTAATATACTGGTTTTATGGGTAGGAGGGATCAGCTCCTTGTGAAGGATGCAAGGCACACACCACATTCACCATGAAATCCTGAATAAAAACATGTAACTAGGATGCACCCATACGTCCCACATGATAAATATAAATAAATGGCCAGAAGCTGAAGGGACGCCACGAGCAATCACTCCGCCGTGGTGAAGTCATAACATCAGTGCCTCTAATGTTATGGTTATGGTACCTCCATAACTAGGTGAAACTGGTCATGCATGTATATGGCTATAGGTAATCATATTTAAACATAAGCAATCAAACTCATACTTATACTACGGGAAAACAGCTGGCTGCATACGGGGAAATCCTAATAAGGAAAGATTGTCCATACTGAAAGGACGGGAATCCGTACCTTATGTCCAGTGAACGAGAACGATGAACTGCGAGAATCCTACTTCCGAAACACTAGTGCTACATAAATACGTACATGAAATAAGTATCTGCTTACTATATACATAGCTGGTTTTATATCATGTCTTAGCTTATTTTATGCGTTCTTACTATTTACACTGTTTAAAGCCTTAAACTGTGTTAAATCCTATATTCTGTTCACTCTGATTAAGTATTACTGATATTTCATGTGTTATTATACTTACTGTGTAATAATAAGTAACTTTCCAAAAATAGCAGGTTTCCTTAAATAGAAAGTTTCCAAAAATAGAAAGTTTCCAAAAATAGAAAGTTTCCAAAAATAGAAAGTTACCAAAAATAGAAAGTTTCCAAAAATAGATTTACTGCTTAAAATAGATAAGTTTCTAAAAATAGAAAATTTCCATAAATAGATTAGCTGCCTTAATTAAATAAGTTTCCATAAATAGATTAGCTGCCTTAAATAAATAAGTTTCTAAAAATAGCTGGTTTCCATAAATAAAATAGCTGCCTTATTTAATTAAGTTTCTAAAATAGAAAGTTTCCATAATTAGAAATAAGCTGGTTAAATAAGCTAAGTAAATAAGCCTAAGTATTTTCATGATTATTTTCTAAGTCATATGATATATTATATAGTTTAATAATTATTTCATGTAATTTAATTAAACTATAGGTTATAATATTTAATTAAAGTATGACATGTTTTAATTAAATATATTAAATACTTAGGTTAAAATATGTATTATTAAATACTAATAATATAACCTAAGTCATGTTTAATTAATTAATTATATCCATGGTTTTTAAAATAATTAATTAATTATAAGTCTTAATAATAAAAATACTTAGGTTAAAATAATTCATGTTTATTAATAATTAGTTAACCTAAGTCATGTTATTAAATTAATTACATCTTTATTAATTTAATTTTTAACATAAGTTTATAACATAAACAACTAACATAATCATGATCCGGATCTAAGCTTAAAAACATGCACCGGATATGAACAAACACCGTACCCCAAACCAAATCGGGGTACCCCCTTGCTGTCGTGGGACCCACACGCACCAACCAAGACCAAAAAGGTCTTGGTGGTGGTCGGCTAAAAACAAACCGAGCCCCCTTTGGGGTCGGTTGTACCTGCGGCCCAAAACAAACACCCCTTAGATCGACCCCTTTGATTAATTAATGACCAAAACATGTTAGATCTAGGTTTAATTAATGTGTTTTTATGAAAAGCATCACGTGTTCATAATTAATAAAAGATTAATTAAAAAGAAAAGGGTTTAAAAAGGTTTTACCGTATTCGTGGATCAAGAGGGTGAAGAACAAACACGAACAAACACTAAATTAACAAGATCCAAGATCAAAGAAATCACCTTGATGGTGATTTGATGGTGGCGGCACAAAAGGAGGAGGAGGAAGGGATTTAGGTTTTCTTGAAATTCTTCTGTAAAAGTAATTTGAGTAGTAAAAACTCTTAACCCTTCCTTTTAGTAAAATTGACAATGGGCTTGGCCCATTGTCCTTATTTTGGCCGCGGGTAGGGACTCCCTTGTGGGGGTCCCGTACCTCGTTTCGTGTCTTGTAATTTCGTACACATTTATGTTTAATTATGTTCGTGTTTTAAAAGTTCTCGTTACGTAAATATCCTACACTTATATATTTAATTACGCTCGTATTAAATATATATACGTAATTAATAATATCTCGTGTTTTAATTACGCTCGTGATCTCGTGATCGTATGTTCGTGATTAATTATTGCTAAATAATTATTACGTGATCGTTCATATAAAATACTTATCGTGTTCTAACACGTACGTAATACATAAACTCCTAATACGTAATCGTAATCATGCTATATTAGGAAAGTTTAACTAGTATGTACGAACTTAAGGTACTATGCATGGTAAAAGCATGCGGGTTTTACAAGGACTGTCGCAAGGGCGAGATGGAGGGCACATCTAGACATTTTGATTCCAAGCCACCCCCTACTAGTGGACGGGTGTACACAACTTCTCGCGATCAGGCCAACAAGTATACATGTACCATCACTGGAATCTTTTATATGTATGGTCAAGTTGCATGTGTTTTATTTGACACGGGTGCTACTCACTCTGTCATTTCTACTGCTTATGCCAAGAATGTTAGGATTTCCCCTATGCCATTAGAGAATGTATTAAACATTTCCACGCCTTTAAGAGACTATGTACGCATAAACCATGGGTATAAGAGCCTTCCCCTAGAATTTGACGACAAGATTCGTCCTATTGATGCACTTCCTTTGGATATGTGCGATTTTGACATGAGATTTTGCATGGACTGGCTATCCAAACATCACGCCACCATAGACTGTCATACTTATCGGGTCATCTTCGGTGATGCTAATGCACCAGAGTACATTCACAATGGTTTCATACCCGGAAGGTCAGTACAAATAATTTCGACCTTACAAGCACGTGCACTACTGTCACATGGTTGTGAGGGCTATCTTGCTATTGTTCATGATTTGGAGGCTGAATCTCCATCTATCCAGAATCAGCCGTTTGTGTCAGAATTACCAGATGTGTTTCCGGAAGAACTTTCGGGCATACCACCTGCTCGTGAAGTGGAGTTTAATATTGAGCTCGTCCCAGGAGCTGAGCCAATATCTAAGTCTCCTTATCGTATGGCTCCCATAGAGCTAAAGGAGTTAAAGGAACAACTACAAGAATTGTTGGAATGCGGTTTCATTCGACCTAGTGCTTCTCCATGGGGTGCACCTGTTATCTTCGTAAAGAAGAAGGACGACAGTATGCGTCTATGCATAGATTATCGTGAGCTCAACAAGATCACCATCAGGAATAGATATCCATTGCCACGCATTGATGACTTATTTTACCAACTCCAAGGGGCCAAACATTTCTCCAAGATTGATCTGAGGTCGGGCTATCATCAGTTACGGGTTAAAGAGCAAGACATCGCCAAGACTGCTTTCAGTACACGCTATGGGCACTACGAACTTGTAGTCATGGCATTTGGCCTTACCAATGCTCCAGCTGTCTTCATGGACTTGATGAACCGTATCTTCCAGGAGTTCCTGGACAAGTTCGTCATTGTCTTCATTGACGACATTTTGATTTTCTCTAAGTCAAAGGAGGAACACGAAGACCATCTTTGTATTGTACTACAGATACTTCGCCAGAAGCATCTGTATGCCAAATTCTCCAAGTGTGAGTTCTTGTTAGACAAGGTGGCGTTCCTAGGCCTCATTTTATCAGCAGAAGGAATCACCATGGATCCAGCGAAGGTTGAGGCTATTACCAAGTGGCCAAGACCTACATCAGCGAATGAATTTCACAGTTTCCTAGGCTTAGCTGGTTACTACCTTAGGTTCATAGAGAACTTTTCCTGGTTAGCACTGCCATTGACCAAACTGATACGGAAAGGGGAGAAATTCGTCTTGACTGAATAAAGAGAGAGGAGCTTTGAAGACCTAAAGCAGAAATTAGTATTTTCACCGATTCTTACTCTCCCATCTGGTACAGGTTGTGTTTTGGTTGTGTTCTCATGCAACATGGGAAAGTGATTGCGTACGCTTCACGACAGCATAAGCCTTATGAGGAGAATTACCCTACGCATGACTTGGAACTTGTAGCAGTCGTGTTTGCATTGAAGATATGGAGGCACTACTTGTATGGAGAATCATGTGATATATTCACAGATCACAAGAGCCTGAAATACATCTTCATTCAACGTGCACTGAACATGAGACAAAGAAGATAGTTAGAGCTGTTGAAGGATTATGACATTAATCTGCAGTATCATCCCGGTAAGGCGAATGTAGTGGCATATGAACTTAGTAGGAAGTCCGGTATGATCAACGACATTAAAATTGAGGAAGAGATTATAAGAGACTTAGAGCGACTAGACATTGAGATCATGGTGCGTAGACATCACGGTTACTGGGATAATCTTAGAGTGGGACCTGGGTTACTCTCTAGGATCAAGGAAGCTCAGAAGGATGATGGTGAAATTTGGGCGATCATTCAGAACATAGAACAGCAGACGAAGTTTTGGTTGGATGACGACGGTATCTTACGGCAGGGCACCGGACTTGCGTTCCTGATGATCTTACTCTTAGGGAAGCATTATTAGCTGAAGCTCATTGCTCCCCATTCTCCATTCATCCTGGTTCAACCAAGATGTACCACGACATCAAGTAGTACTTTTGGTGGAGTGGTATGAAACAGGATGTTGCTACTTATGTCCACAAATCTCTTACCTACAAGCACGTTAAAATCGAGCATCAGCGGTCTAGTGGTCTACTACAACAGTTAGACATTACAGAGTGGAAGTGGTACAAGATCACCATGGATTTTGTTACCGGTATTCCGAAGACAAAGAGGAGGCATGATGCGATTTGGGTTATCGTTGATTGACTTACTAAGTCAGCTCATTTCTTACCGATCCGCAAGGATGATCCGGTCAGCAAACTCGCCGATAATTACAAGAAGGAGATCATGAGACTTCATGGTGCTCCATCCAGTATCGTCTCGGGCAGATATCCTCGGTTCACTTTGCGATTTTGGAGGAGTCTACAAAAAGCTTGGGGTACCAGACTTAAGCTTAGCACGGCTTTTCATCCTCAAACAGACGGACAATCGAAGCGGACGATTCAAACATTGTAAGACATGCTCCGAGCATGTGCATTGGAGTGGACATGATACTGGGATGATTACATCTGTTTAGTAGAGTTTGCATACAACAACAGTTGGCACCCCAGCATCAAGTGTGCACCATTCGAGATGTTGTATGGCAGGAAGTTTCGCACCCCAATCTGCTGGGATCAGGTTGGTGAGCGAACACTTGAAGGACCAGAGATGATAGAGTTGACCAACGAGAAGGTCGTTGCAGCTAATCAAAAATTGCAGGAAGCTCGTACACGTCAGAAGAGTTATGCCGACAAGCATCGTAGCGACTTACATTTCAACGTAGGAGATCACGTCTTTCTTAAGGTATCACCGGAACGTGGTGTTAAGCGTTTTGGAATCAAAGGGAAACTCAGTCCTCAATTCATCGAACCGTTTGATGTCATCGAGCGAGTCGGTGAAGTATCTTATCGCTTAGCGTTACCTCCACAGCTTTCTCACGTTCATGACATTTTCCATGTGTCCTTACTCAGAGGGTACAATTATCATCCCCTTCACATGGCTCTGTATCCACTCTAACATATTCGTGAAGATCTTACCTTCATAGAGGAACCCGAACAAGTTCTTGACAGACAAGAACGAGTCATGAGGAAGAAGACGATTCCATTCGCCAACATCCTTTGGAGGGATCATACCGAGTGGGAAGCCACTTGGGAAACAGAGGAGTCTATCCGGGCTTCTTACCCTCATTTCATATTTTGAATTCGGGTATGTTCCTCTTTCAGTTTATTTTATCTATAATTCGGGGACGAATTATTCTTTTTAGGGGGGAAGAGTTGTAAAACCCGCATGCTTTTATCATGAACAGTACACTTAGTAAACGTACGTACATATTAAAACTTTCCTTTTATAGCATGAAGGCGTGTCACGATTAGATATTTCAGAAGTTATGTACGTATAATTACACGATAAGTATTAAGTACGTGATAGTACACGATAATTATTAACAATAATAATTATAATCACGAACATGAAGTCATGAACGTAAAAATCACGAACACGTAATTACGTACTTAATTTAAATAATACGATTAATATCGTTACGTACAAGTATTTAAATATAACACGAACAATTATAACACGAATATACGAACATACGAACACGTAAATTTAAAACACAGGAAAACTCCGGGTTTTCCCTTCTGGGCCCTACAAGCCGCGGCACCAAGGAGAGACAAGGGTTCAAACCCACTTGATTTTAGTAAATAAAAAATAAAGGGAAACTTATTTTTACTTTAAAGAATTTTCAAGAAAATCAAAACCCTAATTCTTTCTTTCTCTCTCTTGGCTGGCGGTAACAACCACCACCAAAGGGGTGTTGGTTTGATTTTTGGATAACTGAATTCAAGATCGTGTTCGTGTTATTGTTCTTCAATCTTTACACGTATTCGGTAATCCATAAACCTTTTTTTCTTTTATTCTTTTTTTTAATTGTTAACACATGAACATGAATTAAATAAAAACAAGGATGAAAACATGTCACGTGATCATGGGGGGTAAAATTAAAGGGTTTGTTTTGGGTTTGGTTGCTTGGCCGACACACAAACCAAGATCCTAAGGCTCTCGGCGTGTCTTTGATCACGCCACCAACCGATATCTATGATCTCGGTGGTGTTGGTCTCGGTCGGCAGCAAGGACAAGGAACCCCGACGCAAGTCGGGGTGTCCTTGTGGTTCGGTTGGGTCTCGGCAGCAAGCATCCCCACACTGGCACACAGCCGGTAGCAGGTTGGGTCGAGCAGGGGGAACGCAGTATAAGCAGGGGGACCACCGGCACACAGCCGGTGGGATCCCACTGCTGGTCAGCGGCTAGCCAAGAAGGGAACCACCGGCTTAAGCCGGTGGCAGTTTAACAAGAACAGTGGCAACCGACCGAGTTGGTTTGCCACTGTTAAGGGGTGTTTGGTTCAGAACGGTTCAAGGGTTCTGGTTCCCGTTCATGACTAAAATAATACAAGTATTTTTTATTTTTTACAACTATTTATTATTAACAAGATATTAAATTAATTAAACAGGACATGTAATTAATTAAATTAATCATGGACTTAGGTTAATTATTATTTAGTAAATAATACATGTTTTAACCTATGTATTTAAATATTTAATTTAGAATATACTATTAGTTAATTATTAAAACATGGAATATAATTAATTAATAATCATGACTTATGTTATAATTAATATAATATTAATACATATTTAACCTTAGTATTTTATGTACCTTAATTTAATTAAATCATGCTTATATTTAATTAAATCGTATAACATATAGTTTATTTAATTAACATGATATTATTAATAAACTATACTAATAATCACATGACTTATGATATTTAACTAGTAAACTTAAGCTTATACTATTAGCTTATTATTTCAGCTTAATTCTAAATATGGAAACTTTCTAATTCAGGAAACTTACTATTGCTGGAAACTTTCTATTTTTAGAAACTGATCTATTTTAAGAAGTTAATCTATTTTCGGAAACTTTCTATTTTTGGAAACTTTCTATTTTAGGAAACCTGCTATTTTTAGAAAGTTACTTATTAATACACAACAAGTATAATAATACAAGAAATACAAGTAATACTTAATCAGAATACGTAGAATACATGATAAACACAGCATAACCTTAAAATCAGTAAAACAAGACATGAACATATAAAACAAGCTAAGACATGATAAAATCAGTTAAGTACTCACTAAGCAGAATACCTATACATGTACACTATTTATGTAGCATTAATGAGATCGAAGTAGGACTTCCATTCGTTCGTCTTCTTCGTTCACTGGACATAAGGTACGGATTTCCCGTCCTTCAGTATGGATATTCTTTCCTTATTAGGATTCCCCGTTTGCAGCCAACTGTGTTCCCAGTAATTGTTTTATATGTTTGATACTTATGTTAGAATAAGAGCCTAAGCCATATACATGCATGACCAGTATCACCTAGTTATGGAGGTACCATAACCATAACACTAGAGGCACCAATGTTATGACTTCCCCATGGTGAAGTGATTGCTCGTGGCGTCCCTTTTTAGTTTTGGCCATTATATTATATTATCATGTGGGGCCTATGGGTGCATCCTAGTTACATGTTTACCAGTTTTATAAGAGTGAATGCGATGTTTGCCTTGCATCCTTCACTAGGAGTTGATCCCTCCTACCCAGACTAATTAATTAGAGGCAACCCCTCTAATTGCATGACGAGGTCTCCCCTCCAAGTATTCATGCATGGTGGAACCTCATGACCTATATGGGCTATTTGGCTAATTAAACAGATTTTCATAGAAACATAAGTCTTTTCAAACTAAAAAACCAGTTTTATGAACATGATACCAGATTGCTTAGAACTTATTATATTCCGTTGCTATTAGTCTTATATGTTATGCTATTCCATGCTATGCTTGTATATCCGTGCACTGAGCGTTATGCTCACTCGTTTTCCTTTCATGATCCAAACGGCAGGTACTCAAGGGCGCTCGTAGACTTTAAGCGTACGTGCATATGGATTGGAAGCTATCTAGCCTTCTCTACTTTATGCATTTCATCATACATTTTGCTACTTAGTTCTTTGGACATTTTTTAGTCGTTTTCCTTTACAGTACTTATGTTTGTGTGTGATGAGCTTATACTTGGGGTACCGATGTTTGTTTCCGGTATTTCTTGTCATGGTCATTGAATGTCTTTAAGACATTTACCTTGTATGCTTTGATGACACGCCATAATCACGCGTGAGATTCCATTTACCAAAATGGGGTGTTACAAATTGGAATAAAAGGAAATAAAGATTAAACTTTCAACCATGAAGAACAACAAAATGATAAATACACCAATGTGATCAATCTTACAAGATCCTTATAAACACTAATCCAAGCTTGCTTTAGCCATGAATTATACCATCTATATGAGTCCTAAACTCAGCCTCAAGATCCTTATATTAACTCTTAACTAAGCTCGTCCACCAAGCTTATATCACCCATAAATTACTAATGACTAGTTACCAACAATGAATCTCCAAATCTAGCTTATTATTCAACATCTTTCACACCAATTCATGTATTTTCCAATCAATATCAATCCTTGAATATCATTCAACCTCAGCCTAATAAACCTTATGGAACTTCCTTAACCAAGATTCAAATGGTTAAACCAATATCACCACTAGTTTGGTGTGATGAAAGAGTAACAAGTATCGCTAGATTTTTAATCTCTTAAATATATGCCTAATAATAACTAGAATTTTATTAAGTTGAAATCGTCTCGACTCAATTCAAATTGACTACGGTTGAAAGTGTGACTCAGTTGTTCTTGGTGGAAAAGAAATAGATTTGGTCGTTGTTTAAAATAAAGAAACAAACTTTCACGTAAAAGACAAGGTAATAAAATCTAAAACTGATTAAAACGTAAATGGTGAAAAATTACGACTTTAAAAGTAAATTAATTAAATGACTAGAAATTAAAGCTTGACGAAAAGTAAATTTAAAAAACTTAATAAGAATGAAAACTTGAAATTTAAAATAAAATAAAACAATTAAAATAACACTTAACAAAATTGGCGGGAAAAATAAAGATTTAAAATAATACTAAAAACAAGGAACAAAACCTAAGTCAGAATACACCCAAAACAAGACCTAGTTCGGAATCTGAAATCTAACCTAATTCGGAAAACATGGTTTCCTATCTAATTTGGAATGTATCCACGACCTAATCCGGAAACCACAAATTGCAACTAATTCGGAATGCACGTTTAGCACCTAATTCGGAATCAAGATGTTGAACCTAATTCGGAATATGAGTCTTGCTTCTAATTCGGAATGCAGGCAAATAGTTAATCCAGAATGATGGGTTCAGTACCTAGTTCGGAATACATGTCCCCTCCCTAGTTCGGAATACTCATCCTACACTCAATCTGGGAAACTAGATTAGGCACTTAATTCGGAATGGGTGATGGACTTAATTCGGGAAAATTAAAATTGCACTTAAGTCTGAATATGCATCACACGCTTAATTCGGGATAAGGACAATATGCATGTAGTTCAGGAAAAGAGGGTTTTGGGAAAACCCAGATTAGGCCAAAAATAAGCAAAACAAAATTAAGTTAAAATCCAAATAAGCACTTATCTAAAAATTTAACCAAATCAAGTTTAAGAAAAAGAAAATAAGCAAAAATTTAAAAACTTTTAAAAACACTAAATAATAAAAATATTTAAAATCAACTTTTTATAAAATAACTTTTAAAAACACTTAATTAAAATTAAGAAAAGCACACAATAAGCTATAAAATCAATAAGCTAACATAATCAAACACATAAAAACATAACGAAAAATCAAATAAGTATGACAATAAGCAAATAAACATAAATATTAATCAAAACAAGAAAGGTAGAATGAGAGATTAATTAAAAACTTGATTAAAATTAAAGATTCTACAATAAAATTAAAACTTACTCGAAATAATCTTGAAATTAAAGAACAATTAAGTAAATGACAATATGAAAGTGCAAGAAAATAAAATGGAAAGACTAATGTGTCAAATTAGCTAACACCTCCTAATAACACATTAGGAGGGTATTTATAGGGAGATTAAATGTCATGATGCTTTCTTCCTCTTCTCGTCTTTTCGTCTTTATATATTCTTCGACTTTCTCGACGTTGTCTTGGGATTTGTCGATATAGATTGAACTCGTCTTATAATTTTCTTCTTTTATTAGACTTGGTTCTTCGACTTCATGAAACTTCCGTCTTTAGACTTTTTCTTCGATAAATCTTCAGAATAGGCCTTGGACTTCCGTTATTTTTGCACTCTTGGTCTTTTGACTTTATCTTTTGTCTTTTTCTTCGATAGAAGCCCGTGAAAGACCGTGTTTTCTTCCCTTTTCACGTTTTGGTCCTAAATCACAACAAAAACACAAACCACGCATAATTCCGACATTTACGACATAAATACACGTTTTGGCTTGGTTATTATTATAATTAAGTGGAAAAAGGATAAGTGTTTTCACACTTATTAAATCCACTACACTTGACCATTGCAATGTCCTCATGCAATGCAATAGTTACAAAGCAAGTTTTACATTTTCCATCATAATCAATCCACCTTGGCCTTTATTAAACATAAGACATTAAGGAAACTTAAAGAGATAGAAAATTACAAAATATTTGAAGGAAGAAAAAAAAGTAAAGAGATCGAAGACTTACATTAGGGCTTTGGGTTGTCATGAATGTTTATCACCCTCAAGTTTCACGTTCCCTATACCACGCTTAAAAACAAGATCATTGTTATTATAAGTTAGCAAACTAACACAAACTCATGTGGCCCAATTATTCACTTAGACTCCCTTATTTCTAGGTGTATCTCTTGAATTTTATTGTTGTCTTGAATGATCACGAGGATGCATTGTTGACTTATTTCGATAGTTATTTAGACTAAAAATAAAGTAGGACGATTTAATCAATAGTTAGCTAAAGGACAAAATATTTTAAAACTTCTTCTCGGGATCTCATAAAGTCCATATCTTGGCATAACTCGCTTCACGATTTAAGACCTTTCTCGGATCGATATTTGGCATTGACTTCATACTTCAAATCTTGAGAGACGTTCATGAAATAATGGTCTTCTCTTCATAATAGGAATTTCTTCACTTGAAGTTTTGAGAGATTCTTCATACTTGGACCACGACTTCTTCATTTTTCTCCAATCTTTATTTGGTATTTTGATATACAACGATCTGCCTCCTTTTAGGACTTGGATCTATTTATCCTCATACCTTGTTGGGCCTTTTTGGATAGACATCTCCATGATCTTTAGGGGAGTATTTGCTTTTCGTTGTGTGTCTTGATCCTTCATATTGATTGTTGATAAATGATTCTTCACATCACTTTGGATCTTTAGCAACAAAATGTAGCCCTCATGCCTTGTTAGGGCCTTTTCAGACTCGCCAATCTTCGCATCCCGCTTCAATAAGTTATGCCTTGGCTATGAACTCTAATTAATACCGAGCAACTTTCAAACGATATTGTGCTAGAAGCTAAGTAACTTTTCAAATCGTACGACCTTACTTATTGCTATACTTTTAACAAGCGATGGGAGAAAAAGCTCATAATTAACTCACATAAAATTATGAAAGAATACCAAACTTATAATTGACTCTATCATCTATCCTTCTCCACAATTTAAAATCTCAAGGAATGAGACTCGTGGATGCTTAGCCTATTAAATCGAAGTTTCGGGTTTTCAAGTCATCTATAGGATCTTGCATCTTCTTAGACTTTTTCATGTTTAGAATTTGAATTTTAAAGTTCCCTTTATAAACGACTTTCTAAGATCAATTATAGGAACTTGCGAAAAGTTCTTGTTCTTAACCCGTAAGAGTTAAGACTTTCGCGTTTTAAAGTTCCCTATATAAAAGCCTAGCAAAACTTGACTTAAACACGTTAAGGATACTAGCTAGAGTAAACTTAGATAAGTAAACTCTGGTTGAGTCAAAAGATTCAAGACGTTGAAAAATACATCAAAGAAATCTAAACTTATTAAAACCATTTTATTAAAAATTATTCTAGCAATGAAAAATAACGATAACAAAGGAAAAACTACTAACCAAAATAGAACAAAAATTTTGAAAAATGTCGAAAAATCAATTTTCCAGTTAAAATGAGGACATATACAAGGAAAAGCCCACTCAACTTCGATAGAAGTCCCCCCTAAACTTAGTATAAACATTGTCCTGAATGTTTAAGCATGTGTAAGTAAACTCCCCTACACTTAGGACATTGTGCACTTTGTTTAAATCTTGCTAAGGAAGAGACAACTAAAGTGATTCCTATTTTAATATTGAAGAATATATAAAATATTGAATCAAAAGAGTTTAGGATAAAACCGGGAAGACGGGTACACGGAATCACGGGTCGTCAAAAGTCATCAAGAATGGATCTTTAAAAGCTCGAATCCCTGCATATGATTAGAAAGAAGACAACAAACACATACTAGGGTCTCCCCCTACACTTATTATAAAAACAAAAGAAAAAGGATAGATACTCGGGTTGCCTCCCGAGAAGCGCTTGTTTTTGTTCACCGAGTCGTGGGCCTGACTCGACCTTGATTATCATGGGAAGAAGCTTGAAACACATCCACCGGGATCAAATACATGGTTTTCATCCATCAAGTAGCACAAGCTTAACGTGAACAAGGCAAGCCAAAGAAGAGTAGGCAAGGTTCCCTTAAGCAGTTGTTAATCTCTTAAATATATGCCTAATAATAACTGGAATTTTATTAAGTTGAAATCGTCTCAACTCAATTCGAATTGACTTCGGTTGAAAGTGTGACTCAGTTGTTCTTGGTGGAAAAGAAATAGATTTGGTCGTTGTTTAAAATAAAGAAACAAACTTTCACGTAAAAGACAAGGTAATAAAAGCTAAAACTAATTAAAACGTATGGATTCTTATATAAAGTTTCAAACATCTCCTTAGTGGCATACTTCTTTGCAGCTCCCTTCAGTCTCATGATTACTTCATCATCCAACTCCAGGCAATACTGCTTAGGAGCTAAAAGCAAGCCCCTTACCACTTTAGCTTCCAGTTTAAACATACCCATTGAAGAGGAAATCAATTCATCAGGGAGGGGAGAACCTAGCACTACTGAATCTGTGTCAGTGTAGTAGCAGTCATCCCTTCAGATATAAGGGTACATATAGATTCCAGCTACGAAATTCAAGCAATAAGGGCCGGTGCCACCCACTATTCTAGTTAGACTAGGAAATTCCCCCCCGCCTCTGGTTAGTTAATTCTTATATAAGTATAAGCGGGTTTAGGCTTAGAAGAAAAGAAAGCACCAGGCTTAGAACGGGCATGGAACACAGGATTGGCTGCCAAGTGTGTAAGGCTAGCATTAGAACATAGCCAGAGAAATTGATAGCGAAATGGCACCGCTAGATCGCCTAGCAAGTAAGGAATAAAAGTGCAAAGGTAGTAAAGGCGAGTGCGGTGAAAAACTAAGACTTTAAAAGTAAATTAATTAAATGACTAGAAATTAAAGCTTGACGAAAAGTAAATTTAAAAAACTTAATAAGAATGCAAACTTGAAATTTAAAATAAAATAAAACAATTAAATTAACACTTAAAAAAATTGGCGGGAAAAATAAAGATTTAAAATAATACTGAAAACAAGGAACAAAACCTAAGTCGGAATACACCCAAAACAAGACCGAGTTCAGAATCTGAAATCTAACCTAATTCGGAAAACATGATTTCTTATCTAATTCGGAATGCATCCACGACCTAATCCGGAATCCACAAATTGCAACTAACTCGGAATGCAAGTTTAGCACCTAATTCGGAATCAAGATGTTGAACCTAATTCGGAATATGAGTCTTGCTTCTAATTCGAAATGCAGGCAAATAGTTTATCCGGAATGATGGGTTCAGTACCTAGTTTGGAATACATGTCCCCTTCCTAGTTCGGAATACTCATCCTACACTCAATCCGGGAAACTAGATTAGGCACATAATTCGGAATGGGTGATGGACTTAATTCGGGAAAATGAAAATTGCACTTAAGTCTGAATATGCATCACACACTTAATTCGGGATAAGAACAATCTGCATGTAGTTCGGGAAAAGAGGGTTTTGGGAAAACCCGGATTAGACCAAAAATAAGCAAAACAAAATTAAGCTAAAATCCAAATAAGCACTTATCTAAAAATTTAACCAAATCAAGTTTAAGAAAAATCAAATAAGCCAAAATTTAAAAACTTTTAAAAACACTAAATAATAAAAATATTTAAAATCAACTTTTTATAAAATAACTTTTAAAAACACTTAATTAAAATTAAGAAAAGCACACAATAAGCTATAAAATCAATAAGCTAACACAATCAAACACATAAAAATATAACAAACAATCAAATAAGCATGAAAATAAACAAATAAACATAAAGATTAAGCAAAACAAGAAAGGTAGAATGAGAGATTAATTAAAAACCTTATTAAAAATAAAGATTCAACAATAAAATTAAAACTTACTTGAAATAATCTTGAAATTAAAGAACAATCAAGTAAATGACAATATGAAAGTGCAAGAAAATAAAATGGAAAGACTAATGGTCAAATTAGCTAACACCTCCTAATGACACATTAGGAGGGTATTTATAGGGAGATTAAATGTCTTGATGCTTTCTTCCTCTTCTCGTCTTTTCGTCTTTATAAATTCTTTGACTTTCTCGACGTTGTCTTGGGATTTGTCGATATAGATTGAACTTGTCTTATAATTTTCTTCTTTTATTAGACTTGGTTCTTTGACTTCATTAAACTTCCGTCTTTAGACTTTTTCTTCGATAAATCTTCATAATAGGCCTTGGATTCCGTTCTTTTTGCACTCTTGATCTTTTGACTTTGTCTTTTGTCTTTTTCTTCGATAAAAGCCTGTGAAAGACCGTGTTTTCTTCCCTTTTTATATTTTGGTCCTAAATCACAACAAAAATACAAACCACGCATAATTCCGACATTTACGACATAAAATACACGTTTTGGCTTGGTTATTATTATAATTAAGTGGAAAAAGGATAAGTGTTTTCACACTTATTACCTAAAAAAATTAGGTAAGAAAAATGATGATGATGGTTAAATTTTTGGTGTTGTTTGACGTTAGAAACAAGGGAGAAACAAAGAGGATAGTTGTTTATTTTTTTGTAAATGAGAAGGTTAGTGGAATATGTAAGCTTATACATGTCTAAGACAATTGCCAAGTGGTCATAAATTGAAACCTTAAAAAGAAGGTTGGTGAGACGTGTAGTGTGCATAAAGGGGTGAGATTTAATATAAATCTTGACCCACAATTTGCTAAAATGGGTATTATCAAAGTCCGATATTTTTAGAGTTATGCGACTTGAAAGATACACGTAAAACACTAAAAATAAACGGTCAATATAAAAAAACGTCGATATTCGGAGAACATTGATATTTTGATAAATAAATGTGGGCTTATGATTTAATAAACTTTAGCGTCTCTTATAAACGAAGCCTTAAGGCTTAACGTAATTTATGAAGAATGCTCATAAAACGAGAAATTAAAATGACGACTATAGAAAATGTTTCTATGTCATAACAAGGATATTTATGGTCGATGACGGACATATAATTTGCTGATAAATAATAAATGACATATATTAGTAAAACGAACATGGTAGATAAAAGTCGGGTATTAAATATTGGTCCGAAAATTACAAATTACTACAGTCTCTACCACTTAACGAAAATCCGTCCCGGATTTTTAGCTTGTCTTACATCCTCTTGAATGATATTTGTGTTCCCAAGGTATGCTCTGGTCCTTTTCAAGAATTCCAACGACTTTGACAATTGGAATCTTAATTTTTTGAAGTTGCTTAGCTTGTCGCTTCATAACTTCAATTGGTTTTACAACGAACGTAACTTTGTGTGGAGTCAACCCTTTTTAAGTAGAAATATGAGTTACTCGCCTGATAGACATTTCTTCCAATTTGGATAAATGAAAGACATTATGAATTCCACTAAGTACTTGTCGTAATTCAAGTCTATAGGTTACCGAATCTATCCTAACGAGGATTTTTAATGGTCCGATATAACAATGACTCAACTTTCCTTTCTTCTCCACACGATTATGCCTTTCCATGGCGAGACTTTCAACAAGACTATACCATCTAAGTTGGTTATTCCCAACTTTGCTGCAACAAATTAGCGATCGACCTTTCCTTTCTAAAAATGCTTTAAAATGCACGATATTAATGCTCCCATGATAACTATGCTTATAGAAAGTTTTACAGAATGGAGAGTGTTTATCTGAGCTACTCACATAGTCGATAATACATGTTTGTAACGTATATTCTAAGGTTTAAATAGTCCTTTTGCTTTGACCATCCGTTGGCGGGTGGTGAGCGCTACTAATATCTAATTGGGTACCCAAGGCTTCTTGAGCGATTTCCAAAACCTCGAAGTAACATAACTATCCCTATGGGCGATAATCGATATTATAATTTTGTGTTCACGAACAATATCCTTCAAGTATAACTTGGTTAGTTTCTCCATTTGAGCTTTAGTTAAGCGATCTACAATTACTCAAATTCTTTCGTAACCGCTTGGATTTTTCAAAAGTTTAGGTTAACCAAAATCCATAGCAATGCGTTTCCACTTTCATTTGGGAATCTCGAGTTGTTGCAATACCACTAAAACTCATAATTTTTTTCCTTGTCTTTAGAAAAGTTAATACACTTTTAATATAAGTGATGATTTCGACCTTCTCATATAGCCACTAATATAGTCATTTAAGATCGTGATATTTTTTCTGTTCACATGAGGACTTATGTGACTCATACATGATCAAATATCTTAAAACTAACCACCAGACTTTATCCCTAAGTAGTAGGTTTCATCAGAACTAGTCTCGATTGACTCGTCCTTCCTTCGTAAATCTTAAGTCGTTAAGTTTCCGTTAATAATGGCATTAACTTAATAATCGTGAAATTACGTAGAAAAGCTTAAGTGAATAGTCATGATTAACACTCGAGTAGTCATGTTAAGGTGTCAAATACGACATACTCCTTTCCGGGGTGATAATGCATTTCTCAAATAATATTACTAAGAAGTTCGATCCACTAACGATCTTATGTGATAAAAATGGGTGCATTTATAAGTCTTCCTTTAGAACCTAGGTGTTTCATTTTCTTCCTTGCCTTATTCGTACCTCTTCCTAAGGTTTTTCACCATCGAGAAAAGCATTTAATGAACCCTTGATGATAGCAAGACAATTTATAAAATTCTTTCACTTGAGGTGTTGGCTGCGACTGTTGGGAATAAAATGAGCTACGTCGCTGAGACGCTGACAAGAGTAATTTGGACGCTGACAAGAGGAAATGAAGCGCTGACAGGTCAAGCACTAACAAGAAATATTCAAGCGCTGATAAGAAGAAGTCCAACCAATGATAGTAATACTTAGTCAACACGTTTTGTATTTGAAGTAAAGATATGCTCAATATTGTATTTTCTATATTTATCTTTACCTAGAATAGTTGATAGGTAAACCTTTGTACATGACTCCTTGTGTTATAAAAGGAGGTTGTAGGGTTTGTAGTTTATATACATTATTCAGTTTTACAACTTTCAGTGTGAGCAAGTTCGTTTATCAATCAAAAGTGAAAGTTTGGTTTACTTTGTTTGTTTGTTCTTTATTCTAAGTGTTAATTCCGCATAACACTTGGATTGTTAAATACAACAAATTTTCTCTAAGAATTAATCTTGATTCAATCTCGTTTATTACAAAGCTAATCGATCTAAGTTTGGGATCAACAAGTGGTATCAGAGCTTGTTGAGGAACTTTGATCTAAAAGAACAACAAACCCTAAAGTCACCAGAAACCCTAAAACCAAACAAGATGTCTGTAACATCCCACTTTGATAAGTAGACCGTTACACGTAATTATGGCGTGTTATCAAAGTATGCAAGGTAATATGTAGTAAAACATACATGACCATAGGTAAAATCGGAATCAAACATAGGTTCCCAACATAAGCCCAAAACATAAATAAAGTAAATGAACTAGGAAAGACTAGACAAGCATAAGTATATGGGCAAAAAGGAGAAGAAGTCTATGGCAGCTTCCATCCTATGCACTTCCTCCAAATGCTCGGGTCCGTCCTTGGGTACCTGCCGTTTTGGGACATGGAAAGGAAAGTAACGGCTGAGCATAACGCTCAGTGTACGAATATACGACATAACATGAATGGCTAAAACATAACTAAGACTAATAGCAGTGGAATAATATAAGTTCTAAGAAATCTGGATTTATGTTCATAAAACAGGTTTTATAGTTTGAAAAGACATATGTTTTTATGAAAATCTGTTTAAATAGCCAAATAGCCCATATAGGTCATGAGGTTCCACCGTGCATGAATACTTGGAGGGGAGACCTCGTCATGCAATTAGAGGGGTTGTCTCTAATTAAATAGTCTGTATAGGAGGGATCAACTCCTAGTGAAGGATGCAAGACACACATCGGATTCACTCTGATAATACAGCTGAACATGTAACTAGGATGCACCCATACACCTCACATGATAATATAATATAATGGCCAAAACTGAAAAGGGGCGCCACGAGCAATCACTTCGCCGTGGGAAAGTCATAACACTGGTGCCTCCAGTGTTATGGTTATGGTACCTCCATAACTAGGTGGCACTGGACATGCATGTATATGGCTTAGGCTCTTCTTCTAACATAAGTATCAAACATATAAAACAAACACTAGGAAAACAGTTGGCTACAAACGGGGAATCCTAATAAGAAAAGAATGTGCATACTGAAAGGACGGGAAATCCGTACCTTATGTCCAATGAACGAGAAGATGAACGGAAGAGAGTCCTAATTTGATCTCACTAATGATACATAAATAGTATACGTGTATAAGTAGTCTGATTACTGAGTACGTAACTGATTTTATATCGTCTTAGCTTGTTTTATATGTTCATGTCTTGTTTTACTCATTTTAACGTTATGTTGTGTTTATCATGTATTCTGTATTTTCTGATTAAGTATTACATGTATTTCTTGTATTAGTATACTTGTTGTGTAATAATAAGTAACTTTCTAAAAATATCAGGTTTCCTAAAATAGAAAGTTTCCAAAAACAGAAACTTACCAAAAACAGATTAACTTCTTAAAGTAGATCAGTTTCTAAAAATAGAAAGTTTACAAAAATAGTAAGTTTCCTGAATTAGAAAGTTTCCATATTTAGAATTAAGCTGAATTAATATCATATGTCATGTAGTTATAGTATAGTTTATTAATAATATTATGTAAATTAAATAAACTATAGGTTATACGATTTAATTAAATATAAGCATGATTTAATTAAATTAAAGTGTATAAAAATATTTAGGTTAAAACATGCATTAATACTATATTAATATAACCTAAGTCATGATTACTAATTAATTATATGTCATGTTTAATAATTAATTAATACTATAGCGTAAAATAAATAAATAAATACTTAGTTTAAAACATGTATTATTTAATAATAATAATAACCTAAGTTTCATGTTTAATTAAATTAATTATAAGTCATGTATTAATTAATTTAATTATCTTGTTAAAATAATATACTTGTAAAATTAATTAGACTTGTAAAAATAATCATGAACCGAACCCGTGTGTTATCTAATTAAAACATGTCATGAACCGGACCCTTGAAAGCCCATGAACCGGTCCGAAACAAACACCCCCAAAACAGTGGAAAACCGGCCAAGCTGGTTGCCCCTATCCTTGGTAAACTGCCACCGACTGCTGCCGGTGGTCTTTGTTTCTCTCGGTTAGCAGCTGACACAAGAGTTCCCGCCGGCTATAGCCGGTGGTTCTCCCTGCGTGCGCTGCGGCTCCCCTTGCTTGACCAATTTAGCCACCGGCTTAAGCCGGTGGTGTTGGTTTGCTTTCTGTCGAGACCCATATAAACCACACGGACACCCCGACGCATGTCAGGGTCCCTTGTACCTGCTGTCGACCGAGACCAAGCCACACCACCGAGATCTAGATCTCGGTTGGTGGTCGTGACAAGAACACACCGAGAGCCATGGGACTCTCGGTTTGTGTGTCGGCCGAAACAACCAACCCGAAAACACCCTTAATCTTTACCCCTTGATCCCATGTCATGTTTTTATCCATGTTTTTATTTAATTAAAGTTCATGTTTCAATTAATTAAATAAAAGAAAAAAACAAAAGGGTTTACGGATTACCAAACACGTAGAATGAATGGATAATGATTTCACGAACACACTCCTATGATTTATTTAATCAAGATCAAACAAACACCCCCTTGTGGTGTTTTTGCCGCCGGCCAAAGAGAGAGAGACAAGAGATTAGGGTTTTTGCAATATTGTGAAAACTCTGTAAATGTCTAGTTTCCCTTTTTATTATTTTTTTAATAAAACAAATCATGGGCTGGGCCCCTCTCTTCTCTTGTGTCGCGGCTTTTAGGGCCCACAAGGGGAAACCCGAAGCCTTTCTCGTGTCTATTTTATTACGTGTTCGTGTGTTCCTATTTACGTGTTACGTTATTATTAATTATCCGTGTTGTTATAAATACTTGTACGTAACGATATTTATCGTATTAATAATATACATAAATACATAATTATATGTTCTTGATTCTTACGTTCATGATATGTTCGTGATTATAATTATTATTGATAATAATTATTGTGTACTAATACGTACTTAATACTTGTCGTAATTATAATACGTACATAACTTCTGTAATTTCTAATCGTGACACGTGCTCATGCTATAAAAGAAAAGTTTTAATATGTACGTACGTTTACTAAGTGTTCTGTTCATGGTAAAAGCATGCGGGTTTTACAACTCTTCCCCCCTAAAAAGAATAATTCGTCCCCGAATTATAGATAAAATAAACTGGAAGAACATGAACACGACATGACTAACAAGGACATGGAACGTGACGTGCCTGAAAAGATCATAACAGAATTATGGAATGATGAGAGGATAAAATCCGGATGGATTCGTCTGTTTCCAAGTGGCTTCCCTCTCGGAACGGTTCCTCCACATGATCTTGACACAATGTTAAATCTTGTTCCTCCTGACCTAGACTTGAAAATACGTAAAAGTTCATGGTTATCAACGTAAGATAGATCCCCTGAATTTGATCGAGGGAATAAGAATTAACGTGCAAGGGTAACTGAAACGTTAGATGCAAAATAACCTAAACTAACTGACAATAGTAACGTCTTAGCAACGATGTGCGAGACATACTGAAACGTAGTACGTGAACAATTATGAACGTGATACATGAACAATTGTGAACGTGATACGTGGAGATATGGTGAGTGTAATATGAGAAAACATATGGTGATCAATGATACGTGTAACATTTCGTGAACGTGATATGCGAAACGTGGAATGAACATGACATGTGAAACATATCGTGAACATGGAATACGGCGGCGGTAACGCCAAATGCTATAAGGTGAGACGTGGAATGTGACGTGAAACATCTATCTGAGGATAGAGAGTTATACTAAACTTGAGTCTGGTCTCTCTAGTTCTTGCAAAAATTCCCAGAACGAAAATGAACGTAAAATTGTAAGCCAGGATACGATCATGAACGTAAATAGTGTCATGATCGTGAGTGTGAAAGCAAGTCGTAAAATTAGAACAAGGACGTGAACGTAAATAAGGAACACAATGCGAACCTTTATCTGGCCTGATAACTGAGGGATTACCAAGTGATCGGATGATCCGTGGCTGGAAAAATTTCTAGAAATCTGCTGACTCTGGAATCCTTGCGGATGTAAGGATTCTGCAGACTTGGTCAAACTGTTGACAATAACCCAGATAGCATCATGCTTCTTCTGAGTCTTCAGTAGGCTGGTAACCAAAATCCATGGAGATCTTGTCCCATTTCTGTTCATAATTTCTGATGATGGAAAAACATCCTAGTCTGTTGGTGTTCTATCTTAGCCTGTTGGTATGTCAGGTACTTAGATATGAACGTAACTGTATCTTGATTCATAGAAACTTGATACATAGGAGTTTGCAAAACTATAAATCTCCGAAATTAGACTTTTCTTAGCGTATGATTATCTTGGAACACCTAACGTAGTGTAGTGTTCTCACCTTTACGCATAACCTGAGTCATGGTAAGATTAACCGTGAGAATCCATGTGATTCTGCGTGTCACTGTAATCAACCAGAATTTATATTGGAAAATTTCAGGGTGAAATTTCTCTTGTCGTAGAATTTGCAACATAGTGCAAATATGGTGTTCCTGCTCTTCTCTAGACTTAGAGAAAATCAGGTTGTCCTCGATGAAAACACTGATGAATTTGTTTATGAGTTCATGGAAACTCAATTTATTAAGTCCATAATGCTGTTGGAGCATTTATGAGACTAATGCAAAATCATGAATCTAGCATGACCGAGTCGTGTACGAATAACAATCATGGAAATTTCCTGCTCTTTCACTCGTCACTGTTGCCAGTGTGATCATGAATCCGATCTTGGAAAAGTGCTTAACACCCTAAAGTCGATTGGACATGTTGTCAATACGTGGAGGAGAATAATGGTTATGAATGGTGATTTGTTTAAATCGACGGTAGTCGACACATAATCTCACGTTACCGTCTCTCTCCTTGAAGGTTCTTCTGGAATGTATGGGAAGATTTTGGAATAATCGGCTGGTTATGCATAAAAGGAACTTCAGTGGTCGTGTCTAAACTGACAGCTAGAAAATTTTAGCAGCCATGGCTAACAAAGCACGTGCTTGGAAAGCATAGATAATTTGTACAGATTTCCTGATGGAAAACCATGCTGAATGTATTCAGGAGCCTGAACATTACTGTACATAATCATGAATCATAGCATGGTGTGTTGTGCATAGTCCATAATTAGGATTAAATTCAACTCGCATCTGTCCGAGGTAAGTTCGTTAGCAGATTGGTTCTTATCATTAGACTGGAAGAAAACCTCGTATACATGGGTTATACGAATGGCGTCCTTTATGGTCTTGGATATATGAAATATGAAATCAAAAATGAAAGTGTCATGAAGCAAACGTGACAGGTCATACTGAATGTGTTTTGCCTGTTTGCGTGTCTAAACGCGACTAATACACCGGTGAAGGTACTGAAATTCTTGTGGCCTGATTAATACATGGCAAAACAAAATGGATATACACCTTGGAGGGTACCTTGAATTTCTTAGGGATGTTCTAGAAAAGACGTGAGTCATGTGTCTTGACTCGTGTCTTGAGAATAAGTGCTTATGACATGTGTCTTGACTGATGTCTTGACATGTGTCTTCAACAAAAGTACGTGAGACATGTGTCTTGACTGATGTCTTGACATGTGTCTCGAGGTGTGAAACAAATAGAACTACAAATATTAGGTTATTATGCCAGAATTGGCGGATCGGTTGGACTGCTGACCCTTGTATTTCTGATCATGTCCGTGGCCGGAGCTTCTGTTGCGATTGCTAGGATAGTTGTTGTCACAGTAGTGGTTATTATCATCTTGCCTGTCAGTTCCATGATAGTTATTCTCGTGACTGTAATTCATGTAACTATTCAACTGAGTGGCCGGCTGGTACCGGTTCTCACTCATATGACTGAAACGAAGACTGAATGACGTGTGACATGTAACTAAGAATTAGCGACAATGATTAATGGAAATCGCCTGGTGGTGAAGCATCTTCTCGTCCGATCGCTTTGATCTAACCCCTTTGTCTTCGTCTTGTAAGCTCTCCAGGTTGTGAACAACATCAGCATCCCGTAGCATCTCCAAGTATTCAGCAGCATCAACATTTAGTAACATCTCCATGTTAGGAGCGACATCAGCATCTTGTAGAACATCAACAAGTGGAATACGCCTGAGATGATTTTAGAATCGACTAGTGAATACTCGTGGAGTATTGCAGTGAAATACACATGGATTAAGGTACGTGTAATACACATGGAATACGGTACATGGAGTACACATGGAATGTACATGAAATGATCGGTATGGGGTCGATCATCTGCCATGATTTTAAAGGAAAATAATTGGTTAAACGTTTAGAAAACCATCATGATAACCTGGCAATCCCAGTATTGACATCATTTTGGTTGCATCGAGAAAACGCTAAAGTGTGGTTAAACATAATTCAACGATGATTTGCCTGAAAGCATGATTAATGAAAACCAATCATGACTATCATGAAAGCATAAACAACAAAAGAGACGTAAGACGTAATCAACATGAAAAGAAAATCAACATGAAGAAACATGAAACAACTTAACATGAAGGAGTATACAACATAATCAGCATGAAAACGAAGTTAACCATGATAGTATGAAAACATACTTGACATAAAAAGACATAGTAACTTATGCGGGGACATGAAAAAAAATTATTCCAATAAATCATGAGAAAAATTTTATGCATGAAAACAGTGCGTGAATGCATGATGCAGTTTATGAAAACCTTTATATGCGCGAGGGTAAAAACCTATGCTCAGTTTACCCAAACAAAAGATATGGCGAGGGGACGCCTATGGATCGGTCCCAAAGTTAAAAGTTTCGATAAAAGCACATGCGACTAAATAGGGTCAGTCCTGTACCAACCGTTACTTAGTCATAAACCTGCGACAATAATACATGGAATAAACTAGTGAAACTCAGCTGTCAAAACTTAACAGAAAAAATTATATGTGACCAATTATGAACTACTGGGGTTCAGTCCACATTAGCCACAGTTCACAAGGAACATCATGTATGAAACAATGACACGTAACTAAGTATGGATGACGGTTGTTCATCCATATTAGTAAAACTGCGCCGATGAAAACATCATGGTTAAAAAAACAAAGTGCTGAAAACATCAATACGTGGAATAACAAGCGTTGACTTACGAAGCTTCTGGTGACTACCCACTAGTCACAGGTCAAGTTTTAGAGCCTACAGGTCGAAGCCTTGGCTCTGATACCATAATTGTAACACCCCACTTTGATAAGTGGACCATTACCCGTGATTATGGCGTGTTATGAAAGCATGCAAGGTAATATGTAGTAAAACATACATGACCATAAGGAAAATCGGAATCAAACATCGGTTCCTAACATAAGCCCAAAACATAAATAAAGTAAATGAACTAGGAAAGACTAGACAATCATAAGTATATGGGCAAAAGGAGAAGAGGTCTATGGCAACTTCGATCCTATGCACTTCCTCGAAATGCTCGAGTCCGTCCTTGGGTACCTGCCGTTTTGGGACATGGAAAGGAAAGTAACGGCTGAGCATAACGCTCAGTGCACGGATATAAGACATAGCATGAATGGCTGAAACATAACTAAGACTAATAGCAGCGGAATAATATAATTTCTAAGAAATTTGGATTCATGTTCATCAAACAGGTTTTATAGTTTGAAAAGACTTATGTTTCTATGAAAATCTGTTTAATTAGCCAAATATCCCATATAGGTCATGAGGTTCCACCGTACATGAATAATAGGAGGGGAGACCTCGTCATGTAATTAGAGGGGTTGCCTCTAATTAAATAGTCTGGGTAGGAGGGATCAACTCCTAGTGAAGGATGCAAGGCACGCATCACATTCACTCTGATAATACTGCTAAACATGTAACTAGGATGCACCCATACGCCCCACATGATAATATAATATAATGGCCAAACTGAAAAGGGACGCCACGAGCAATCACTTCGTTGTGGGGAAGTCATAACACTGGTGCCTCCAGTGTTATGCTTATGGTACCTCCATAACTAGGTGACACTGGTCATGCATGTATATGGCCTAGGCTCTTATTCTAACATAAGTATCAAACATATAAAACAAATACTGGGAAAAAAGTTGGCTGCAAATGGATAATCCTAATAAGGAAAGAATGTCCATACTGAAAGGACGGGAAATCCGTACCTTATGTCCAGTGAACGAAGAAGAAGAACGGAAGAGAGTCCTACTTCGATCTCACTAATGCAACATAAATAGTATACATGTATAAGTATCTGATTACTGAGTACGTAACTGAATTTATATCGTCTTAGCTTGTTTTATATGTTCATGTCTTGTTTTACTGATTTTAACGTTATCTTGTGTTTGTCATGTATTATGTATTTTCTGATTAAGTATTACATGTATTTCTTGTATTATTATACTTGTGTAATAATAAGTAACTTTCTAAAAATAGCAGGTTTCCTAAAATAGAAAGTTTCCAAAAATAGAAAGTTTCCAAAAATAGAAAGTTTTCAAAAATAGATTAACTTCTTAAAAAAGATCAGTTTCTAGAAAATAGAAAGTTTCCAAAAATAGTAAGTTTCCTGATTTAGAATTAAGTTGAATTAATATCTTAAGTCATATAGTTATAGTATAGTTTATTAATAATATTTTGTTAATTAAATAAACTATAGGTTATACGATTTAATTAAATATAAGCATGATTTAATTAAATTAAAGTGTATAAAATATTTAGGTTAAAACATGCATTAATACTATATTAACATAACCTAAGTCATGATTACTAATTAATTATATGTCATGTTTAATAATTAATTAATACTATAATGTAAAATAAATAAATAAATACTTAGGTAAAAACATGTATTATTTAATAATAATAACCTAAGTTTCATGTTTAATTAAATTAATTATAAGTCATGTATTAATTAATTTAATTATCTTGTGAAAATAATATACTTGTAAAATTAATTAGACTTGTAAAAATAATCATGAACCGAACCCGTGTGTTATCTAATTAAAACATGTCGTGAACCGGACCCGTGAACCGGTCCAAAACAAACACCCCAAAAACAGTGGCAAACCGGCCGAGTCGGTTGCCCCTGCCCTTGGTAAACTGCTGCCGGTGGTCTTTGTTTCTCTCGGCTAGCCGCTGACACAAGAGTTCCCACCGGCTGTAGCCGGTGGTTCTCCCTGCGTGCGATGCGGTTCCCCCTGCTTGACCAATTTAGCCATCGGCTTAAGCCGGTGGTGTTGGTTTGCTTGCTGCCGAGACCCATATAAACCACAAGGACACCCCGACGCATGTCGGGGTCCCTTGTACCTCTGTCGACCGAGACCAAGCCACACCACCGAGATCTAGATCTCGGTTGGTGGTCGTGACAAGAACACGCCGAGAGCCATGGGGCTCTCGGTTTGTGTGTCGGCCGAAACAACCAACCCGAAAACACCCTTAATCATTACCCCTTGATCCCATGTCATGTTTTTATCCATGTTTTTATTTAATTAAAGTTCATGTTTCAATTAATTAAATAAAAGAAAAAAAACAAATGGGTTTACGGATTACCAAACACGTGGAATGAATGGAGAATAATTTCACGAACACACTCCTATGATTTCTTTAATCAAGATCAAACAAACATCCCCTTGTGGTGATGTTGCCGCCGTCCAAAGAGAGAGAGACAAGAGATTAGGGTTTTTGTAATTTTGTGAA
Source organism: Glebionis coronaria (assembly GCA_025667525.1). Classification (NCBI taxonomy): domain Eukaryota; kingdom Viridiplantae; phylum Streptophyta; class Magnoliopsida; order Asterales; family Asteraceae; genus Glebionis; species Glebionis coronaria. The sequence goes on from CM046874.1 coordinate 594,004,722, forward strand.
AACTCTATAAATGTCTAGTTTCCCTTTTTATTATTTTTTTAATAAAACAAATCATGGGTTGGGCCCCTCTCTTTTCTTGTGCCGCGGCTTGTAGGGCCCACAAAGGGAAACCCGAAGCCTTTCTCGTGTCTATTTTATTACGTGTTCGTGTGTTCGTGTTTACGTGTTACGTTATTATTATTTATCCGTGTTATTATAAACACTTGTACGTAACGATATTTATCGTATTAATAATATACGTAAATACATAATTATATGTTCGTGATTCTTACGTTCATGATTTCATGTTCGTGATTATTATTATTATTGATAATAATTATCGTGTACTAATACGTACTTAATACTTGTAATTATAATACTTACATAACTTCTGTAATTTCTAATCATGATACGTGTTCATGCTATAAAAGGAAAGTTTTAATATGTACGTACGTTTACTAAGTGTATTGTTCATGGTAAAAGCATGCGGGTTTTACAATGTCTACCCCGGAATCTTCATACTCATCAAATCACAACCTAAAAATCCTTATGCTTGACCATGACAACTTTGAACAATGGAAGTTCAATTTTGAACAATAACTTCAAATTCATGACCATACTGAAATCATTGAATATGGCAATCAATTTGACAAAGCAACTAGGATTGTTGCTGCTATTGCAGGAAGAGGCACAGCTGGTTCTACTACTGCAGAACGTGCTGAAAGACCTGAAGATGGAAGAGCTGTCTCAACTGCTGATATAGCTGCAAGAAGGAATGACATGAAGACTTTGAACATTCTTAAACTCTCCTTAGGTCCAAAGAATCAACACAAGTACAAAAGTTTTGATTCTGCTAAAAATCTTTGGGCAGCTCTTCAAGTCACCTATGGTGGTAATGAAGATACTACTAAAGAAAGGAAGAAACAACTTTTGCAGGAATATGTTGTGTTTAAGGCTCATCCCAATGAGAATTTAAGTGAGGTGAGAAGTAGGCTTCTAGACATCACTAGCAAGTTATCTTTTATGGGAACAGAACATGATGATGCTGATATCATTGCTACTTTCCTTGGAGGTCTTGGTGATGCATAGAAAATTAAGGCTAGGTCAATCATTGCTACCAATGCCCATAAGAGTTCTTCCTTTGATGAAATCTACAATAAGTTAAAGATTGTGGAAAGTGATATCTTACTTGATCATGGAAGCAAGTCAACATCTGGAAATATGGCTTTCATCTCGTATAGTGAAGCTCAAACCAGTGAAAGAGATTCATACGTACATCCTGTTACTGGATCAACTTGTGTCAGCGGTGGATCAACCTTTGTCAGAGGCTCAAATTTTGACGCTGACACATACAATATTGACTTACCAAGTCTTAAACATGCTGGTAATGATTTGGATACAGTATGTGCATACATTGCTGCATTGCCCAATGGTTCCTTAATTACCTATGAGGATCTTGAGCAAATTAGTGATGAGAATTTGGAAGAGAAGTATATTAAGTGAAATATGGCACTTGCAAGCATAAGGGCCAACAGATGGAACATGAGATTTGGAAGAAATATGACCTTTAATGCTAAAGACACAGCTGGATTTGATAAATCCAAGGTTGAGTGTTATAATTGTCATAGAATGGGACACTTCATGAGGGAGTGCAAATCTCCAAGAAGGTTTGATGCTGGAAAGACTTCAAGCCAAATCATCAAGGTTGAAGATGCTAAGACAAAGGCTATGGTCGCCATGCAAGATATTGATGGTGTTGAATTGGACTAGAGCTTTTTGGCAAAGGACTTGGTAGAGAATTAGGCTTTTATTGCTGAGAAGGAAGAAGAAGAGCATGTTAACTTTGCTCTCATGGCCAACTCCTCATCTTCATCAGATAATGAGGCATATGATGATGCTTTCTGTAGTAAAGGATGTCGATTAAACACTGAAAAGCTTAACAAAGAAAACTCAAAGTTAAAATCAAATGTTTTTGATGTACAATCCAGGCTAACAAATTATAAAATGGCACTTGCACAAACTGAAGGGACTATAGAGGAATACAAGAAAATGGAATTTGACCTAAAAGATCAAATTAATGTTTTGACTAATTATCTTATAGTTAGTGTTGAACTTAGGGATACTCTAATGAGATCCAGAGCAGATGTGCAACTTAAGTTAGATGAAATCATTAAAGATAAAGAAAATGTAGGGCCTAAGATTGAAAATTTTGATAAAGCTAGTCAAACCCTAGAAAAGTGTGTCAGTGAACAAAGAGACCCTAGGGACAAGTCTGGGATTGGGATGAATGAATATGTTGTTGTTCCACCACCTGATGAGAATTTCTATGGTGTTCAGAGAAAATATCTCTCTTGGACTGGTATTCCAGAACTCCAAGAAGAGGAATTTATTCCTCCACCTAGAGTGCTTACCCCAGTTGAGGAATATCAACAAAAGGTGACTGATCTTGAACAATGGAAAACAGCCAACCCTTTTCTTTTTGTTAAGGGTGGAATGCTTAGTGAAAGTCCATTTGTTCCTACACCTATCACTGTGACCAATCCCACTACTGGAAAACCCATTGACCTTGGCTCACCAATTAACAGAAAACCTAGTGTTAAATATGCTGAAATGTATAGAAAACCTAGGTCACCCCAAAGCCAAGCTAGTGTTAATGGGACAGGGTTCTTTCAATATAGACCTAAGGTTATGTCTAGAAAATATTGTTACACATGTGGGAGTTTTTCTCACTTGGCCTATAAGTGTGTCAGTGTCTCTAAATTCACAACTGACAATAGGTCAACCATGGTCAAACCTATACCTTTTGTCCAACCAAGCCCACAAGTCACTAAACCAGCTCCCTTATATTCTAAAGGGACAAATATTCATGGACAAAGACCCTTTCAAAAGACCAACACTTAGTCTAATAGACAATGGGTTCATGTAGCAAACCCTAACTTGGGCGCTGACAAGAACAAATTCAGCGCTGACATTAACAAATTCAACGCTGACAAGAACAATTTCAACGCTGACAGCTCCAAGTTAGAAATGAAAATGCCACAACAAGCTGATGTTATATCTTATGTTAGACCAAGTAACAATAGGTATTTACAACCTAAGGGAAAGGGGTCTAAAGCTTCATCTAGTTTGACATAGATACCTAAACAAGACCAAAAACTTAATTCTGATGGAATTTCTATGACCTGCAATAGATTTAATTATCTTTCAAAGGTCATTACTAAATCAATTGGGGTAAACTGGGTGTTCAAACCACAAAGGGATGAACAAGGGGTTGTTAAAAGGACTAAGTCTATTCTAGTTGAACAACCACATAAATCTAAGTCTGCTCAGGCTTGGGTTCCCAAAGAAAACTAATTAGTTTTCTTTATGTGCAGGGCATTCAAAAGCAGGTCAATGATCATGGATATTGGGACAGTGGATGCTCTAGGCACATGACTGGGAAGAAAGATTATTTGACAGACTTTACCCCCATTAAAGATGGTGACAAAGTGTACTTTGGAGGAGGATATGGAACTATATCTGGCAAAGGCACTCTTATCACCATCAACTTATGTTTTGAGAATGTTTTTCTGGTAAAGGAACTTGATTATAACTTGTTTAGTGTGTCACAAGTTTGTGACAACAAAAATAAAGTTCTTTTTACTGATACTGAATGCTTGGTGTTGAGTAAGGATTTTAAGATTCCTGATGAGAAGTTTATTGAATATAGAACACCTAGGCATAAGGACATCTATAATGTTAATCTAAAAGGGATTAAAATGAACAAAAATTTGTCATGTCTTTATGCTAAAGCATCAGTTGATGAAAGTAATTTATGGCACAGAAGGTTAGGGCACATAAATTTTAAGAAAATTAATAGACTTGTGAGACATGATCTAGTTGATGGTTTGCCTTCAAACGCTTTCCACAATGACCATTCTTGTGTTACATGCCTTAAAGGCAAACAGCATAAGCTCTCCTTTAAGTCTAAAAGTGTGCATTCCAGTTCTAAACCACTTCACTTGCTACATATGGACTGTGGAATCCATTATTCATGGATCGATTAAGCTTACTAGGAATGCATCTTCTTCATATGTGATTAGCAAAGCGAAATTGAACAAAACACATAAATAAGGTGTTTACTTTCCAACGTTTACTTCTCATTAAACGTTAACACTCAAACCCTAGGCGTGTTACAAAGAACATCACGCCTAGAACACACGACTCACACTTTTAGGTTTACGTTGTAAGAACAAGTGAATGAATAAAACCTATGGTCATTGTATTCTTTATATACTAGAATACAAGACTTTTCTTACAAGAAATCTAATTACATATAAAGTCCTTCCATCTTTTGCACTCTAGTCCTCTTCCTTATGTAGAAGGTCTCCATATTCTTGTAGTCTTTTATATTTGCATATAAGTCCTTCTTGTTTCATTATTTATGTTTTGTCTCATCAAATCTAATTACCAACAATCTTCCTTTATTTGATGATGACAAAATCAATCTTCAAATCTTGATCTTTCACGAATGAAACAAGCTTCCCCTTAAAGTAAGATTTCTTGTAAAACATATCACCACATAAAAATAAGTTGTATACCTTGATCTTTGAATCTTCTTCCCCTTTTTGTCTCATCCAATAGGGGTCTTCTAAAGATAAACAACTAATAAACCATTCCCCTTAAGTACTTCATGTAAATGAATCACGACCCATGTAGACTCTAATTGTAGACTACGAATGAAGAAAAATGAATATAGCCTATTTGTTAAAGAAGCGGAATCTCTCAAGCTTGTACCTTATATCTTGCACCATCCACGTGATGTCAAACTTATATCGAATAAGGAAAAATATACGCAGACCTCGATCTCTTTGTCAAAATCCTCATCTTTATATGAGACACTGAGCATGATAATGTAACTCCTTCAAGTGATATCAAGGTGACAATTTGCTAGATTTGACAAGTCTTCGTCACCAACCATTTAAGCACGAACAAGTTACCTTTAAATTTAGTTCATTTATCCACGACTTTAAGATTTGATAAAATATAAACCTGCGAAAAACAACTCCAACACCAAAGAAGCAATAATCAATCGTCTTCATCGAATCCTCCAATTTGCAATGAAAATCATCTAAGTACAATATCATCCTCTTCTTTTATGCAACTGCTGCCTCTGTCGGTGTTCTGCTTCTAATCCAAGTCGGTACGTAACCGCAAGGTTAGCCTTGTCACATAATCAAATGAAACTTTATTGTATCAAACACAATCTTCAAAAACGAGACATAAAATTTTAACAGACAGTTATGTCCAAGATACTTAGTTATCCAATATATTTTCTGTATGTACTGTACGAATCAGAAGATACTTGTCAGTGGATTAAAAACCATATATCGGACAACACGCTGTCAACGTCTAAATTACAACGTGTCAGCGTCTTCTTTGTCAGTGTGTGTTTTATTCCTGTCAGCGGCTCGACTCAGCCACTGACACCATCTGTGCCTACGACACTTTTGACAGCGGCTAAAAATATTACTTCACTGTATACCACTTTGTTTCTTGCCTTCGTCTACTTCTTTCTCTTTACTGTAACAACACAATCAACTTTTGAATGTCATGAATAGCAACAACATTCTTATGCTATCTTTCACGTCATAAATAATTCTTCAAACCATCTAGCAATACCTCACGTGAATACTTGCAGCAACTATATCATCACATGGTCCCCCATAATGAAATATCAATTCAAATATTGGTTACCTTTTCATACGATTTAAACATTCTGAGCTCACATGACAACCAACATATTGCTTTGGACCAGTTACACTTCTATCCAAACCCCAAATCGATAGATCATCATCATAATAACATTCTTTGCAACCCAATCACATCAAAAAATAAAGAGATATAGGGTGAATCCCATAATATACGGATCATGCTAGAATCTTGCTTGACCAACTGTTTTTCCCATTTTGCTCTTTAAACACACGTCTCGATCTTTAGTTTATTATTCAACCATCAATGTGATAATAATAATCTTGATCCCACGTCACGTGAATATTTCTTTCTTTCTTTTGAGCCAAAGTAGAACACATATGCTTCATGTACAACCCACGTCTTTAACAGAGCCGGTGAACACCATGTGCAAGCGGGGCGGTCGCACAGGGCCTCCATTTTTTTAGGGCCTCAAATTTCTAAACTTTAGATACATGTATATATTCATTTCTGGATGATCCTCTATTGTTCATATATAGTTTTGGATGAATATGAAAGACTATTTTATTTGAAAAAAAAGTTTGAATCTGATTGTTAATGGAGGAAGATGAGATAGGTAAGGAGAAGCAACTCGTGCCTTGTGTGTGGGGCCTATTTATTTGTAATCTATCTTTTATTTTCATTCTTTTTCAAATTGTGCGTGGGGCTTTTGTTTCTATTCATTTATTTTTTCAAAGTCATTTTAAGCAATTAACCATTCACACCAAGACTGCTTTTTTAGTGTGAAATATGTATTTATAAAAAAAACGTTGTTTACTGTTTTATGTATTTGACATAAATATTGTTCGAAGACCCATACATTATAAAAATGTTCTAACACTGTGGAATTTTCGTGTCAACCAAATACCACGGGACGGCCCTCCCTTCGTTAACTTGCATGTTTTTTTGCTAAAGATGATGCAAAATACGGAGTATAATATTATCCATAGTCCAAGAAAAGCTCAAATAAGCAAATTAAATAAAAATGTCAATCTAATGTTACGAACAAGATAAATAAGAAATCAGGTGGCGATCATTATTGTGCGTGAAAAATCGGTCCCATTGTTCGATAAAAGAATTTGTGTGTGTGTTTGATGGGGCCTCATTTGTCGGTGTCGCACAGGGCCTCCAAAATCAATGGGACGGCCCTGGTCTTTAATTTGTTTAATATACCAATTCTCCTATTGTGAATGATACTTCTTTTTCAACCAATCATGCTTGAGACTTTTATCACTCTTTTTCTTCAAACTCACGTGCACACAATTGTTACTTCATCTTGATTCACGTTTTGGACTATAAGTGCTCTTTACCATTAATAAAACAAGAATAATAATGCAGATTGCGCCTTGCTGCCTTGACTCATGTGAACTATATCTCATTCTCGACCTACTGGATCAAACACATGAACCTTGCACAAAACCAAACGTATATAACTTTGTACAAGTACTTGAACAATACTACTATAAAACTTGTTGATCCAGCACCTGACACTTATTGCTTCAAAAAGAGCCAACAACAGCTTTTGACATTCACAGAGTCATGCCTGCTGTTTATTCTTTACAGATCTATGGTTTTCAAGTAAACCCTAAAAACGAACATTGCAATTTACAGATTCGATCATCTTCACAACAGCTTATAAACATGAACAAACACTTATTTTCTGTTTTTAAAGTCGATCTAGGGTTTAGGGGAAGAAACCCTAGGTCTTATTTAATAAAAAAACAAAAACAAAAAATTCTAAAACTTTTTCTGCGGTGAACTTTGACGATCAATAACTCAGTCATAACTGATTAAATAGATGATCGCTCCGGTGAGATTCAAGACATATATTCCAAAAACCTACAGCAAAAATTTCACGACGATCCAATGGTTAATGAAGGATATATCGCTGTTTAAAAACGGCTACGCAGTGAGATCCGACCATAAAATCATGGGCGAATTTTTAAGCTTCGTTTTTCGACTCGAACACCTTGTTGATCCTAGCATCGAGAGCCACCCACTCTGATACCAATTGTGGAATCCATTATTCATGGATCTATTAAGCTTACTAGGAATGCATCTTCTTCATATGTGATTAGCATAGCGGAATTGAACAATACACATAAACAAGGTGTTTACTTTCCAACGTTTACTTCTCATTAAACGTTAATACTCAAACCCTAGGCGTGTTACAAAGAACATCACGCCTAGAACACACGACTCACACTTTTAGATTTACATTGTAAGAACAAGTGAATGAATAAAACCTACGGTCATTGTATTCTTTATATACTATAATACAAGACTTTTCTTACAAGAAATCTAATTACATATGAAGTCCTTCCATCTTTTGCACTTTATTCCTCTTTCTTATGTAGAAGGTCTCCATATTCTTGTAGTCTTTTATATTTGCATATAAGTCCTTCTTGTTTCATTATTTATGTTTTGTCTCGTCAAATCTAATTCCCAACATGGACTTATTTGGCCCAACTAATATAGAAAGTCTAAATGGTAAATCTTACTATTTTGTTATAACTGATGATTTTTCTAGGTTTACTTGGACTTTCTTTTTAGCCTTAAAAAGTGATATTGCCAAGGTTTTGATTAACTTTATTAACCAAATTGAGAAGAAAACAGGTAATGAGGTTAAAATTCTTAGAAGTGATAATGGTGGTGAGTTTAGGAATACACTGTTAGATACCTTTTATGCTGATAAAGGGATTTCTAGGGAGTTTAGCATTGCTAGAACTCCATAACATAATGAAGTAGCTAAAAGAAAGAATAGAACCCTAATAGAAGCCAGCTAGGACAATGTTGGCAGATGCTAAGTTTCCCATTGCTTTTTGGGATGAGGCTGTTAACACGGCTTGCTATGTTCAAAATAGAGCCTTGGTCAATAAAATCCAAAATAAGCCACCTTATGAGCTATTTTGGAGCAGGAAGCCTAATATAGGCTTTCTTAAACCCTTTGGATGTCATGTAGTGATTCTTGATACTAGTGATGCCCTAGGTAAGTTTAATGCAAAAGGTGATGAAGGATATTTTGTGGGTTATTCTATGAATAGCAGAGGGTATAGGGTTTACAACAAAAAGGAAAAATGCATCCTTAAAAAGGTGCATGTTAAGTTTTATAAAAGTAAGCCCAGTGGTCCTAAGAATGGATCAGATTGGTTATTTGATTTAGAACCATTATCTAGGACCTTGAATTATATGCATGTTACTAATCCAGACATTGTGAAAAAGGATTCAAATGTCTTGGAAGAACCTACTGTTGAGATTTCAGGTACACAGGTTGCTAAAGAAGAAGGATCACATGCAGTTGAGCCAACCCCCATACTTGATTATGTTACCATTCCTATATGGACTGATGGGTTTATGCAAGAATATGCTGCTGCTGGAAAGGAGGAAGAAGGGCCACAAGCAAAACTAGTTGATGAATTAATGCATGCATCTTCAAGCGCTGACAAAGCCAATTCAGACGCTGACACGTTGAATTCAAACACTGACATAGACGCTAAAAATCTATTTGGAAATTTATTCTCTTCCTCCAACAAAAATATTGTTGAACATGTTGAAGCTCCCATACTCAATCAAGAGGTCAATTCAAGTGAGGATGGGAGTGGCAATGAAGATGATATTGGCAATATGGAATCTGTTATAGAAGATAATTCACTACTTAGAGAAGGAATACTTACAAAGGTGGCCAAAGATCATCCTCTTTCCCAAATTATTGGTGATATTCAGACTCCTGTTCGAACAAGGAGAACTCATCAGACTCAAGGTGGTTTCATTGCCAATATTCACAAGAAGGAAGATACCCCTCTTGTGCAAGCATGTTAGTTTGCTTGTTTTCTGTCACAAAAGGAACCCAAGAAGATTTTTGATGCTCTTAATGAATCAAGCTGGGTTGAAGCAATTCATGATGAGCTTCACCAGTTTGCCATTCAAGATGTGTGGAAGCTAGTGGATTGTCCAAGGTATGTTAGACCTATTGGGACACATTGGGTTCTAAGGAACAAAAGGGATGAAAGAGGGATTGTGGTCAGAAACAAGGCACGTTTAGTTGCTCAGGGCTATACACAAGAAGAAGGGATAGACTATGAAGAGGTTTTTGCACCTGTTGCAAGGATTAAAGCAATAAGGATTTTCCTAGCCTATGCTTCTTGCATGGGTTTCACAGTTTATCAGATGGATGTGAAAAGTGCTTTCTTATATGGCACAATTGAGGAGGAAGTGTATGTAATGCAACCTCCAAGTTTTGAAGATTCAGAGCATCCAGACAAGGTGTATAGAGTCAAGAAAGCAATATATGGACTTCATCAAGCCCCAAGAGCATGGTATGGTACATTATCCACCTACCTGGTGGAGAATTGGTTTAAGAGGGGCACCATAGATCAGAAACTATTTACCAAGAAGATTGGTAAGGATTTTCTTCTTGTCCAGGTCTATGTGGATGATATTATCTTTAGTTCATCAAACCCAAAGATGAGTGATGACTTTTCCAAGCTCATGACAAACAAATTCAAGATGAGTGCAATGGGAGAGATGAACTTCTTTCTAGGTTTACAACTATAACAGAAAGAAGATGATATCTTTATCTCTCAAGATAAGTATGTGGCTGAGATGTTGAAGAAGTTTGGTTTTTCTCCTCATGAAAAGCGGGCTAGCACACCCATGGATAGGGAACACCCTTGGGGAAAGACTGGAGATGGAAAAGATGTGGATGTCAGGCATTATAGATCAATGATTGGTTCATTGATGTATCTTACAGCCTCTAGACCTGACATCATGTTTGTTGTGTGTGCATGTACACGCCATCAAGTGACTCCCAAAGAGTGTCATCTTCATGCTGTCAAAAGGATCTTTAGATACCTTAGGTTCTATCCCACTTTGGGATTATGGTATCCTAAATATTATCCATTGGAGCTTATTGGCTATTCAGACAGTAATTATGGAGGTGATAAGTTTGACAGAAAATCCACAACTGGTGGATGCCAATTTCTTAGGATCAGACTCATGTCTTAGCAATGCAAGAAACAAAAAGTGGTGGCAAATTCTACAACTGAAGCAGAGTATGTGCTGTAGCTGCTTGTTGTGGACAAGTTATATAGATACAAAACCAGTTGTTGGATTATGGGTATAACTTTATGCATACCAAGATATTTGTAGATAATAACAGTACATTATGCATTATTAAGAATCATGTACATCATTCTAAAACAAAACACATAGAAATTAGGCATCATTTTATAAGAGATTGTTTTGAAAAAGGTTTAATACATCCAGATAGGGTAGACACAGAGGAAAATGTGGCTGATCTTTTAACTAAACCTTTTGATGTTGGGAGGTTCCAGTACTTGGTAACAAGTATTGGAATGATCAATCTCACCTAAATATGTTTTTGAAATCATTGTATAGTTTGTACAGGATGTGTACTGTCTTTGTAAAGAGTTAGGTTTCCACTTTATTTTTCTAACGCTCACAAAGGTTATTTGAACACTGACAAGTGTTAAAATGGTCGCTGACAGCAATATGATAGTTTTGTGGTTTTTGATCTAATCATGCAGGCATTATGAGCATTATAGAAATGGATACAGAGTTGATTATGGATCTTTGGAGCTTACGAGTAATGTGTCAAAGTTTATGTATGATGGTTGGAATGTTTATATTCCTAACTTGACATAAATTTTTGTCATATACTTTTTAGTTTTGCAACTTTGTATATCTTAATTTAAGGGGAGGTTTAGGAAACCTTTAGGCTTTTGGGTATTCTTAGAATACTCTTATCACAATTATAGATTGTGTCCACTGGTGAGTAAGATTTAGAATTTCTAATTCATGAGGCATTGTAGCATGCAAAGTTGATACTGTGCACGCTGCCAAGACTTTTTGGCCTCGAATTGGGATTGGTCGGCTGGGAGACTTGGTGAACATTTTTGTTGGGCTTTCCTGGGAAGTTACAAAGGGTTTATATGAGGTAACTTCATTGTTAAGAACTTTGGTTAGCAAGGGACACTTAAGGACAGTTATGTCTATCTTGCTTAAGCAAGTGTGCATGATTAGACAGTGCTTGCCACCCTATAGTCATTTTCAGTCTAAGAGTTATCTTCACTAGGGTAAACTTCTTTGTTAAAGTCTTTTTATTTTTTTTATTTTTTTTATTTTTGGCCACTGACATAATTTCTTTCCAAACGCTGATAAGACCAATTTAAATGCTGACATGGCAAAATTTTAACACTGACAAGAATATAGCCGTTACACGCTGATGTTTACTTTTTGACCAGTAAAAAACATTGGGGACCACCCAGTTGTTATTTTTGACCAAAATATGGGTTGTAATTTTAGCGAGTTGGTAACTTTTATTTAATGTATGAGATAAGTTATATATTTTTCAAGATTGTGATGATTACTTTTTGAATATAACTGCCTCATATTTCAACCAATCGTATTTTTTACCTCTCTATAAATTTGGCTCTTTTCTTTCAAACAGGGTAACTACTATTTCTTGTCTGTTAAATCTCTCAAACCTTCCTACCTCCACTATTATCATATCACAGGTTTCTCAAATCAACCTTAAATGGCACCAAAGTTTAAACCTACTAATGTAGAAATGGGGTTCAGAAGCCAACACAACATGGTGGCTTATTTAGAAGAGGATAATACTTTGCATCCCCAATACACTCAGATGATTGAGTATTTGAAGGTGTCTCCATTAAGGTATGGACTTTCTCATACTCCACTCGTCCCTATCACACACATCAAGCAGTTTTGGAACACTGTTAGTTCCAGAACAATTGATGGAGTGATAACATTGACTGCTACTGTTCATGGGGTTCCATGGGTGGTTACTGAAGCTTTGGTTCGCCAAGCTTTGCATCTTGATGATGTTGATGGTATAACTACCCTTCCCTTAGCAGATCTAGAGTTGGGACTCCAGGGCTTGGGGTATGCTTTGCCCCCAGTAGGCCATTTAAACAAGTATACCAAACAACAATTTCCCACAGCCTGGAAGTTCCTAATCCATGTCATCCTACAATGTTTGAGTCCCAAATGCTCTTCTTTTAATGAAATCAACCGTTCAATCGCGAGTGAAATTGTTTGTATTGCAACTGGGGAAAGATATAATTTTTCAAAATTGGTTTTTGATGGCATGTGTCACAACAAGGGTAACAAGATGACTCTTGCTTACCCTAGGTTTTTACAAATGGTTTTTAATATGCAAGGATATTGCAGTAGGGACCATGACAACTTTTATGAGGTCCCTACTCAAAAGAAAACTGCGTTTGGCAATATGAATTCACCACCCTATAGAGACTTACCCCTTACTCCAGCCATGCTAGCTGTCATTGAGGCAGTTGCACAACCTCAACCTCAACCAGACCCACTACCAGAACAACCTCCACCACCCCAATACATGGACCTTGACCCTCAACCATCAAGCACTGACACTCAAAATGTGGGCGCTGACACACACAACCTAAACGCTGACACCATTCTTCCTCAAACCCAAACAGATCCTCACACCCAAACAGACCCCCAATCCACTTCCTCTTCAGAACCTCATGATTATAGGTTTGAGAAACGCCAAAGGACTATTGAAGTGTTCTCCTCTAGTGGTCCTAGCCATGTAGTAGAGAGAACCACCTCCACAAGTGTGGCTGGTGAAATGGGTGGGGATAGGACTATTAACTCTGGCTTAGACACAGGTCAAGGCAGTCCCAACATCCTTAAGACCCCATCCATGCCTGATGAATCTCTTTTGGGAGGTCAAATCCCCATTATAGAGGAGGGCAGATTGGAACCTTTATCACTTTTTGAATTGACGGTGGTTTACATTAGCTTGCAAAAGCAAAATGCAGACCTTGTACAAGTTGTCACATGTCAAGGCCTCGAACTCAAATCATTGAGGGAGAGTATAGTTGTTTTGGAAGCTGCCAATGCTCGTGGAAGGCAGGAGGATTCTTCCAAAGGGGAGGATAAACAGGTACATGTGAGTGACAAAGACTCACAAGAAGGTGGTTCATATGGGAGTGTGGAAATAGCTGAGGCGTTGACAAGCTTGAAGGAGAAGCCAACTATGGATGCTTCTTTCATTACTCCCAAAAAGCTAAGTTTTGTAGAGATGATGCAATAAGCCACAAAGTCAAGAGCTGACATTCAGAGTTTGAGTGCTGACGAGAGCAAATCAGACGCTGACTGGCTTAAAGGTATGATTGGTGTATCTCAACCACCAGTTATCATCAGGAATGTTTCTACACAGGTACCAGCTATTGGAGCCAAGGATAAGGGTAAAGGGATTTTGGAAGAGGTTCAGGTACCAATAATGCAACACAGGTACATTTTGATTCAATTTTGGCTGCACAATTAGAGGAACATGATAGGACGGAGACTACCATATAAAAGGTTAAGGATGGTAGTGATGATGATGAGAGTTCTGGTTCAAGTGTCATGATAATTGAAGAACTAGAGAGGTTGGAGTATGGAGAGGATGAGTTAGCTAGGGAAAAGCTGAGGGAGTTGAAGATGAAAGTAGATTTTGATATGCCTGAAGTTATGGATATGTATTTTGCATGGGAGTCTACAATTGAAGAAAATCCAGACATGTCCATCACTGGACAAATTTGGGGTTTGGAGATTCTGTTGAGAGTACAAGAAGATTGCAAGGTGATCTTGAAGCACAAGGCTAGTAAGGTGCTTTCTGAGTTCAAAAGGGATAGGAGATAGCTCAATTATATGTTTCTTAGTTGTTATCAAGGTGGATGGACCTATGAGAGATTGAGGAGGCTATCCTTTGAAGAATTGGAATTTCATGCTTATCCAATTTGGCAAAGAGTTTGTGAGGAAAACACTATGAGGCTTCTCTCAGATGAATGGAGAGAAGAAATTGAGGAAAATATGCAGATCAAGAGGTCTTCTATTGTACCAAGGCCAGTGAAGAGGGGAATTCCAATTGAATTTCTAGTCCTTGATAAATTGAATCCCAGTGAAGCAGTGATCAGAAAGAATATAAAGCTTTCACCTTTGGAGGCTTCAGATATTGCAGAGGTATTGCCTTTGGATTTCAGAAACCCAATAATCAATTATGAAGAAGATGCAAGTGGGTTCTGGATGATCACCAGATATTGTAAAAAGGTACATACTTTTACTTCCTTGATATCATTGTTTCTAAGCATGGATAGAGAAGACTTGGTAGATCTGTGGAATCTGATGAAGACCAAGTATGATGCTGAAGAGCCTACTTCAGCAAATGGAATAAAGATCTGGACAACATTCAAGAGGATGATTGCACCTGATGAAGCTGATCAAATACAGTTGGATCTGGATGATATCAGTGGTTTAAAGTGGCGTTTACATTCAGCTACTGGTGTATATCTTCTAAGCACCACAAAGTTTTCAGAGTATCTTCTGGTTGATGCTCAATATCCTATGTCTAAGGATGTTTTGAAGAAGATAGTGTCTACACATGTAGAGGTTGATTATACTAGTGATGTTAGCAAGGATTTAATTAGATTTGTTTATTTTCTAATTAACAAGTAGTTTGTATTTGTAAGAATCCTCCTTGTACTTAGTTTTTATTCAGAAACTTGATTGCTAGAGTAGATATCAAGTTTAAGGGAGGATTGCTGGGAATAAAATAAGCTAAGTCACTGAGACCCTGACAAGAGTAATTTGGACGCTGACAAGAGGAAATGAAGCGCTGACAGATCAAGCACTGATTCAAGCACTAACAAGAAGAAGTCCAACCACTGATAGGAATACTTAGTCAACACGTTTTGTATTTGAAGTAAAGATATGCTCAATATTGTATTTTCTATATTTATCTTTACCTAGAATAGTTAATAGGTAAACCTTTGTACACGACTCCTTGTGTTATAAAAGGAGGTCGTAGGGTTTGTAGTTTATATACATTATTCAGTTTTACAACTTTCATTGTGAGCAAGTTCGTTTATCAATCAAAAGTGAAAGTTTGGTTTACTTTGTTTGTTCTTTATTCTAAGTGTTAATTCCGCATAACACTTGGATTGTTAAATACAACAAAGTTTCTCTAAGTTTTAATCTTGATTCAATCTTGTTTAATACAAAGCTAATCGATCTATGTTTGGGATCAACATCGACATACTCCTTTTCGGGGTGATAACAAATTTCTTAATTCCAATCATTAAGAAGTTCTGTCCATTGGTGATCTTACATGGATCATAAAATTGTATGATTATATGATTTTATGTGCTACTTGTTTAATTTGATTCAATAAATCTAGAGTTAGGGAAGACTTTATATGAATATAAAAACCTAGAATTGATAATTATTGAATAAATCGTATGCATGTGGCTATTTGATTTATTTATTGCACATATAAATTGTTATTATGTGTTTATGATTTAGTTTTTTTCTTGTTTATGTTAAATTGTATGAATTGTTGTAAACAAGGGTTTTTGTTAAAAGAAAAATAATATGGACTAAATCATATTAAAATTAAGATTTGTTTTGAGATTTAAATTACACAAAATTTATGTTGATTGGTATTTGCAATAATAATTTAACGGCCTACTCCTTTCGACAAACTATAAAGTGGGTATAACACACTGCTGGTCATGCACCCGGTTAAGGAAGGAGGTGTTACGCCATTAGTCATTGACCAGATTCCCGGCTCGCCTGTGCGTCAAATTGAAATTAGCTACGATTATTATTTGCATTATACCTTAAGGTTGATATACCGTAAATTCACATCCGAAACACAATGAATAAGGTTATTGCTTTGTGCTTTAGCCGAGTTATAGAAAAAGTACGTTGTGAATAGTTGTGGGTAAATTCTTTAAATTGGTTTAACCAATACCTCAACAAAATATATGTAGAAATTTAGTCTCATGAAAAATTTTACTAAATGTTTTATTAAACTTATGCTATGGAGTTGTATGCATGCTTCTCCATACATTAATTTTAACACCAAAATTTATACCCTTTAAATTTAAGTCGAATGCTATCTAGTTGACGAACACTTGAAATTACTATGTTGTCATATGAGATTTTTGGACGATGTTGTGATGGAAAGAAAACTTTCATAGAATGAGAATTCGCATGATAGTTTTACGTTCTTCAGATTAGAAGACTTAATTGAGTTACTTAGTGAGATCTAGAAACTTAAGGCATTCATAAGGGATGAAACATGTTTATAATGCAAAACGTTCTTTTGGCAATGTAAATCCCTTAAAAATCTCGAAATTGCACATTATTTGTCAATTGAATTGTTCGACAAGTTACTAAGTTGAATGCATTCATTACGAGCAGATTAACTCATCATGTAATGGATCTATGTCAATATATGTTCTAGGATTCAAGGAAAATACTATGATTAATTTGTTTACCGGGGTAATTTTATTCTCTTGAAAGTATTTTATTATCGAAAATACTAATATTTTGAACATATGTCTGTAGAAATGGCTCAACTCGATAACAACGCTTTAAGTTCGGCGTTCAAAACTGTCTTTGATCGTCCGAAACTTACTGGCCAAAACTTCAATGATTGGTATCGCTCCATAAGAATTGTTATGAGAGTAGCGGGTACTATTGATATCTTGTCCATGGCCGTCTCGGCCGACCTTGCTGAAGGAGCTTTTGACGCCAAAAGGCTTACTCACGTTGCTGAATTAAAAAAGCACTCTGACGTGGCTTGTTTAATGCTTGGGAAAATGTCACCTTCTTTACAAAAGAAGTTTTAGCTTTATCCTCCTATGCGTATGCTTGAAGAACTCAAGGCAATGTTTAAGAATCCCCAAGCTGTGGAGATCTACGACTTAGTAGATGCTTTGCATAGCTGTAAGCAATCCCCTGAAATCCGTAAGTCCACATTACTCAGAAATGAGAGGTTACATGGAACAGCTCATCGCACAAGGAAAACTCTATGATCATGATATGGCGATCAACTTGATCAATAGGTCCCTTAACAAGGACTTTAATGATTTTTTTAGGAACTATAATATGCATTGCACGGGGAAGACAGTTAATGGTTTGCTTGAAATGCTCATTGACTGTGAAAAAGGGTTAAAGGACAAGGCGTCTACCTCTACTCCACAAGTACTAACCATACAAAAGGGTAGGGTGACTAAGCCAAAACCACAAGCGAACAAAAAGATGAAAGACAAAGGCAAAGTTGATAAGGGCAAGAGAGTTGCGACATATCAGAAACCTAAGCAGAACTTTGTAAAGAAGAATCAATCTCAAAAGGATGAGACTTGTCACCATTGCAGAGCAAGTGGTCACTGGAAGAGGAACTGCCCTCTTTACCTTGATGAGTTGCGAGAAAGTAAGAAAAAGAAGTCTGAGCTAAGTGTTGCAGCTTCAGGTAACTTATTTATGATTGAATTATTTAATCTGACATACAAGTTAAATTCCTGGGTATATGATACGGGATTCGGTATTAACGTTTGTAATACGCTGCAGGGATTTAAGCTGGAAAGGAAGCTAACCTATAGGAAATAATATCTGCAAGTGGGCAATGGAGCACAAGCAGTTGTTGAAGCTATAGGAACGTTTAATTTAGTTTTACCTTCGGGTTTAGTACTGATTTTGAACGATTGTCATTATGCACTTTCAATTGTAAGGGGTGCTATTCCTTTTCTTGTTTGTTGGATTTATTCACACTATTGATAATAATGGAATTTCTTTTTTCAAACATGGTATTTCTATCTTAATGCAATTTCCGGGAATGGTGTGTTTGAAATCGACATGCATGATAATTCAAAATATCATAATAGTTATGTCTTTAGCATGAGTAAGAAGAGAAAATTTGACAAGAACTCTTCTTATCTTTGGCATTGTAGACTTGCCCATATTGGGAAGACACGCATACAAAAGCTTCAACGTGAAAGGCTTTTGGAAAATATCAATATTGAATCATTTGTTAAATGTGAGTCTTGTATCTCTGGAAAAATGACCAAGAAACCTTTTAATAGCAATATTGAAAGGCTACTGATCTACTTTGTTTAATACACACGGATGTGTGTGGACCACTTAGACATGTGTCAAGGAAAGGTGATAGCTACTTCTTAACATTTACGGATGATTATAGCCGTGATGGTTATGTTTATTTACTTAAACATAAACATGAGGTATTTGAAACATTCAAAGTGTTTAAAGTAGAAGTAGCGTTGCAACTAGGAAAGAATATTAAAGCTCTTCGTTCGGATAGAGGTGGTGAATATTTAAGTCAAGAGTTTAAAGATTATCTAAGTGAGAATGGAATTGTTCAGCATCCTACTTCTCCCTATACTCCACAACAAAATGGTGTATCTGAAAGGAGAAATCGTACACTATTGGATATGGTGCGATCTATGTTTAATCTTACAACTTTATCATTATCCTTTTGGGACTATGCCTTAGAATCTGTGGTTCGTAATTTAAATATGGTTCCCACGAAGAAGTTTAATAAGACACCATATGAACTATGGCATGGCAAAACGCCATATTTGTCTTGTTTAAAGGTCTGGGGTTGCGAGGCGTATGTGAAACGTGACTCGGGTGACAAACTCCAACAACGATATGTAAAATGTATCTTTGTAGGATACCCTAAGGAAACTATGGGTTACTACTTTTATTATCCACCTGAGAACAAAGTCATTGTTGCTAGGTATGGAGAATTCCTTAAAAGTGATTTTGTAAATCATGAATTCAGTGGGAGAAATTATGATCTTGAAGAGAGTCATGTAGATACATTACCTTCTGAAAACACTAGCGAAATGATTCCTGTAGAACCAGAAAGTCTGGCGGTTCCACCGGAGTTAGTTCCTCTACTTAGATCTGAAAGGATTAAAAACGCAAGTAGCAATATATGTCTTAATATAGAGGATGATGATGAAGTAGGGGATCTTAGAGAACCTGCTAATTATAAATCCGCCATGCTTAATCCTGAGAAAGATAAGTGGATGGTTGCTGTGGATGGGAAAATGAAATCCATGAAAGTTAATGATGTTTGGATTCTTGTGTATCTATCACCAAATGCTAAAGTAGTGAGACATAAGTGGATATACAAGTAGAAAACCGACATGGATGGAAAAATACAATCCAATAAAGCTTGTTTAGTAGCTAAAGGTTTTACTCAAACTTTTGGCGTAAACTACGAGGAGAAATTTTCTCCTATAGCAGACTTAAGAGAAATTAGGATTCTCATAGCTATAGCAGTATACTATGACTATGAGATATGGCAAATGGATCTTAAAACTGCCTTCTTGAACGGTCGCTTAGATGAAGATATCTATATGCAACAACCGGAAGGGTATGTTGATCCTAAGAATCCAAAACACGTATGTAAACTTCAAAGATCTATTTATTTTGAAGCAAGCATCATGTCAATAGAATAAACGATTTGATGAAGAAATCAAAAAGTTCGGATTTATTCAAAATCGTGATGAGCCATGTGTATATCACAAAACTGGTGGGAGTGATGTAGTATTTCTAGTCCTATATGTTGATGACATATTGATCATGGGAAGTAACATTCCAAGACTTAAAGTTGTTAAGGATTATCTTGGTAAATGTTTTTCTATGAAGGATTTAGAAGAAGTTGCATACATTCTGGGAGTTAAGATCTATCGAGATAGGAGTAGACGGTTAATTGGTCTTAGTCAAGATGCTTATATTGACAAAATATTGAAGAAGTAGAATATGCATAATTCTAAGAAGGGTTTTCAACCTATGCAAGTTAAGCATAATTTAAGTCATGAGATGGATGCATCAAGTCCTGAAGAGGATGCATACATGCAGAAGGTGCCTTATGCTTCGGCTGTAGGATCTATTATGTATGATATAAGATGCACAAGGCCTGATATGGCGTTTGCTCAAAACTTGGTCAGTCATTACCAACAGAATCCATGGAAGCTCCACTGGACTGCTGTTAAACATATTCTAAAGTATTTGAGGAGTAGAAAAGAAATGTTTTTGGTATTCGGAGGGAAACCAGACACAAAACTGAATTTGACAGGATTCTGTGATGCGTCCTGGCAATGTGATAAAGACGATACGAAGTCTCAGATGGGTTACGTGTTTGTTATCAATGGAGAAGCAGTTGATTGGAAGAGCAAGAAGCAGACAACGATTGCAATGCATGCTACTCAATCTGAGTACATGGCTGCTTTAGAAGCTGCAATGGAAGCTGTTTGGATTAGAAAGTTTATTGGAGATCTTGGAGTGATGCCTTCAATTAAAGAACCTATTGATATATATTGTGACTATTCTGCTGCAATAATATTCGCCAATGATTTTGGAGTCATGAAAGGCGCCAGACACTTTAAGCGTAGACAGCACTACGTCCGAGTGGAAGCTCCTTAAATCAAATTAATAAAAGTTCACACAGATGATAACTTAGTTGATGCTTTTTACTAAGGCTTTGCCTAGACCAAAGGTCGTTAAGCACGCCAAAGCAAATGGGCTGCAATTAGCTAGTGATTTCATGCAAGTCTGTGATTTGTATTTGGATAAAGGATGTTAAGACATTATTATTTAATGAAATAAAGGTTGGGTTTCGTTTATTCTTGTTATTTAATTTTGTATCCTATTTTACATGTTTTAATCCATGAATAAATTTGTTATGCTAAATGTCCGTTGTTGATTAATAATATAGGAGTATTATTAAATTAAGACAATTCAAAATTGCGATAGAGTATACTTGAAAGTATATTGATCGATTTTTGATGATATTCGATGAATCGAATATTGGACTTATCCAACTATATGATTATACTTTATGGATATGTGTCATTAAGTATATCATAAATAGTTATCCTCAGACCTGAGATACTAGGAAACTGTTGTGAATCTAGTGCATTTATGTAGAATAATCTAACGCTAAACGTAACTGGTAGCTATAAGGGTTATTTTTCAGAAGTGTTGCAAAATTCACAGGATTTGCTTGTAGTCAATATGAAATTTATTTCCTTCGATTTCGTTTTAGAGTTATAATACAGTTGGGCCCCTCGTGGGATTAGTAAGATGTTTGTGTGGCCGCACCCAAATTTTTGTTGGTAATCTTGCTGAATCTGTGAACGAGAAACATAGTGGTTAAGGAAAGGAATGACTGAGATCCATATCCTTATTAACGTTTAGAAATAAAAGGATAATAATAATGATGAATCATTAAAAGGTTTTATCCAGGAGACCTTACTCGAGTTGTACTAGAGACATTTCTAGTGTAATTAGACGCTAGTCAATGTAATCACGATATTCGAAATATGTCCAAGTGGGAGCTGAAAGTTTATGGACATATATTTAATTAGTCTTGTGTTAGGATTGAACTCGAGATTACGGGATTACACTCAATACGTAAAGAGTTAATTTATTTAATATATATTTATGTATTTATTAAATTAAACCAAGCTATTACTTTAATGATCGTTAAATAAATTAAGAGTTAAGTATTAACGAGCGTTGCGGAACTAAATATAAGAGAAAAGAAAAGTCTGGAACACCCCACATGGGGGTGTCGACCGTCGGTGGGAAGGAACAAGGGGAAGGAAATTTTTTCCTTTCATTCGTGTTACTTGGGCTACAAGTTTTTATAGGCCTATATGAACAATCCCTCGCCCTCATAATTCCACACAACACATCTCTTTCTCTCTCTCTCTCTCTCTCTCTCTCTCTCTCTCTCTCTTCTCTCTCTCTCTCTCTCTCTCTCTCTCTCTCTCTCTCTCTCTCTCTTTCGGTCGATTGCAAACCGAAACCCACAAGGGTTTTCGGTTGTTTTTCGGTTAAAAGTACAATCTAGTCCTAGCCCCTCTCTAGGGTTGTTGGGTAGATTTTTCCACTAGACGTTGAAGCTCGGTTTACACGTACTAGACTTACGGTTAGCTCGTTGTATTACGTGTGTACAAGAACGTAATATATTCTTACTTTAGACTATATCTTGGTGATACGGTTTTATCATTATATTGGTGCTTCATTCTTATCTTTTGGAATCGTCATAGCTAAAAGGCACGTAACCCTAATTCGATTAATTATAAATGTGTTATTATGATATTGTTAAATCGCTTCCGCTATATGTGCTTTGGTCTTTGTTAGGGTTTTAGTAATTGTTATGTAGATAATAAACCTTCAAAACTTACTTCATAATTTTCGTATTCAAACATCTCATTCCATCTGAGTAAAGAAACCATAAAAAATCTAAAGTCCAGTGGTTTACAACTTTCTTATTCAAATGTCCCAGTCCATTCAATAAGAGAGCCTTAAACGACACGTAGTTGAGCGATTTAAAATCTCTATATTTAAATGTACCCTTCCATTGAAATACAAGGTTTTAAGTCACTCAACTAAACGACTACTACGAGCATATCCTTGTTATACCCAAATTATATACAGTTCATTTGTGTATATATATATTTTAGGTCCAACATTGACACCCTCCTTTTCGCCAACAAAACGTAATCATACACAATCAAATTAAACGTTATATTACGTAGAAGATGTCTCCTTGACGACATGATTCTTCAGACCCAAAAGGAGTAACGAAAATACGAATAACACATTAATCAATTACGGTTCGAAAGGAGATATCCTTAAATGGCACATCACGATTTGATGATAACAATCGAGCTTAAATTAGTCAATATGTGATGGATTACGAAACAATATATATCTATTTAAAGTAACAAAAGGGTTTCATACTCGTATTCAGATAGTAAATTAATTATCGAGATCGGTTATTGGCGGTGAGGCCAAATTCTATACAAAACCGCATTATAAAATGTAGGATAATCACGCAAGGACCATTTTTTACGCGCAATGCCTTTAAATACCATAGTATATACATACATATACATACAATCATTCCTACATACACAGAGGATCACAACATCACAACCAAGCATTGGTTTCTATGAGGCATGAGCGCGCGGATACTGTTTAAGGCAACAAAACAATTTTAACAAAGAGTTGTTATAGTCTAGATTTTGTAAACGACCTAGTTCTCTATAACAAGTGCTTTGATTTGTAACACCCCCAATTTCACAACGCAACAAAATATCAACTTTGGTTGTTACTTCATATCACATCACACATAGTCATAGAAAACGACCTCAAAAGAGACATTTTACAAAAATAAACAATTCGAAAATTTTATTAAATCAGAGTTCAATAGAAATAGGTCTTATTACAAGCTTTGAAAAAGAAAATTTTATTAAATATTATCAAAAGGTAATTGTTTGTTTTGCGTTCACTTTATCTCGCGCGACTCCATGCTCCAGCTACTCTTAAACCTACACATCTGAGAATGCATGCTAAAATGTCAACAAAACGGTTGAGTGAATTCATATGTTTAAATAATTAACAAAGCTTTTGAACACAAGAAGCTCATCCACTAATGATAATGTAACACATACAATATCCAAATTCCACATTATTATGCTAAGCCATGACACTGATGCTTTAACTTTAGTACAAATAACTTCTTAGTCAAGTATCTTGCCTAATACTCTACCTCTTCGTACAACACACCCGGCTACCTCCAACTCACAGGTGTGACCTGCCTGGGTGGGGACGTCATTCCCAATGGATCCATTCGTCTGTACCATCTCCTACCCATTATAAGTAGTTAAATGTTCATGGGTCTTAGGGACTTTCCGAATTTGGCAATAAGCAACTTAGCACATCAAACAGCGGCTCACAATCAAGGCTTGTGCTCATCTTTCAAAAGCATTTAATCAAATATCTTACATTTATTTACAACAACTTATATAAGTTCAAAGCATATATTCAAACAACTCGTGTATTTTTTGGAGCATTGATGATGTTGCTAGACTATTCGTCAATGTTAGTATATGATATCATATGACATTGACTTTCGCAAATGGGAGCTGTTAAATTATGCTCAAGTCATAGAAGTATTTGTACGACCAATATAAAATGGCTTACGGGTTCACACACTTATACACTTAGATATCTTTAATTATAGGTAGATAATAATATATTTGTATATTTACTATATATTTTGTACAATCTATGATTAAACTTAACGGTAGGTAATTCTTAACTTGTATAATATTAACTAGCTTTAAGTGATTGGGATAATTAAAGTAAATATATAATAAATAAGTAAAGGGATCAAGTATGTGAAAAAGTCGACCTAAGGCATGGTTTACCCTTGTTAACCAAATTTATTTTAGGGGATGGATTTGTTTGACCTTTATAACTTTATGAAGAAGAAACCTATACCCTAGAGTCTCCATATATAAGGAGGCGTCCTCTTCTTCATTACTTACTCATTAAAACATATTTTCTTGTATTTCTCTCCCACATTGGCCGAAATTACAAGGAACACAACGAACGAATCAAGAATAGTTTTGGTCTTCTAGTTTAATGTTTCATTCGGTTGGCGCACTAGTATCCGCAAGATAATGTATAACGTGTAGGGTGGATACGCGTAGAGGACCTATGTTTTGGATACATAGTCGGTTATATTGGTGGTGTACGTGTTAACACACGTGTGTGTTCTCGATGACTTCTTGAGTGTGTCCCTAGATTGGTTGCTAGCAAGTACATTTTTTCCCATTATTACGTTAATTAGTTACGCTATATCTTTTTTCTTTTCGCGACGTTTTTATTCGTGATTTTTATTAGTTTAATATTGTGTTTGATTAATAAATTAATTAAGTTCAACACATAGCTAAAGTAAACCAAAAGATTCCAAATAAGTATACTCTAGAGCTTCCTCTCTCTTTCTCTCTTAATTTTTTGTAAAATAGGAAGAGTTTTACATTCAAGTAATTAATTTAAAATTTATTTAATGTTTGTAATAATAATCTAAATTGAAGGTAACATGTCAAACTTGAACTAAAATTTCTCTCTATTTTTAGAAGTGAATAATTATTTTGAAATAATTCAAATAAAATAATAAATAATAGTTTTAAAAATAGAAAATTCCTAAAATAGACCATTGCCCCAAGTGTGTTTCTTCATATAGCCCAAATACGTTAGCTTGCCCATTTTAATCCATGGGCAATAGAAAGATTCGGGGCAATCAAGTCCAAAGTGTGACACTTGGCTTTTCTGTCCCCCACCCTCGCGCCCTGTTTTTTGGGGCAAGTTGCCCTACATTTTTTTATATTTGTCGAAATCTTACACTTGTTACCTTATTTTTTTTTGTTGTCCTAGATTAAAATGAGCAAGACATAATTTTCGAACTACAAGAGGAAAAGGTTTTGATTTTGGTCTTTCTAATGAATTTTCCCTCTTGAAAAACGTATTTCAATTTACAATGCAGGTGTTCTCAGCGTTTTTTTTCTGTGCAGAAAGTACTCGAAAAAGATAGAATTTTTTTTTAAAATCTGTAGTATTAGAAATGCTTTATATTCTCTTAAGAACAAATTACATTGATTGTCTTTGTGGTTTGTCTAAAATTATAACTTTCGTTCCTCGACTTTCAAAGTTGCATAGCTAGTCCCTAACTTCGAAAAGAATAACCCTCTTGGTTTCTTATTTTATCTAGTTTTAAGTGAACTTCGTTACCATTTGCACATTAGTCCTTTTCGTTAACATCTGTTGTATCGTCCATCTTTTTAAAAAAATATATTATTTTAACTTTAAAATTACTTTATAAAAGGGTTAAAAAATTAAATTTAATTGTTTAAAAACATTAAAAAAAGCCTTATAAAAGGAAATTTAAAAAAATAAAGTTTCTCGGAAAAATTTAAAATTTCACTAAAATAAAAATAAAAATCTTTGGATAAAAAGTAGACTACTCTTATTCGATCTAAATTAAATTCTTTTCGAAAAAATTAAATTATCTATTTAAAATATTCGAACAGTGTTTCGAAAATGTAAAAAATAGTATTCGAAAAAAATGCATTTATAACGCAATTTTAATTATGTTTTTAAACAATTAAATTTAAACTTTGTTCACTTTTTTATATAGAAATTTTAAAGTTTGCAAAAAAAAAATTTAGATGGATAGATGATGCAACTAACGAAAATGACTAATGTGCAAATGCTAACGAGTCCACTTAACATTAATTTAGATAAAAGAACAAGAGTGTTACTATTTTTTTCGAAGCTTTGCAACTTTGAAAGTCGAAGGACGAAAATAGCAATTTTGGAAAAACCACAAGGACCATGTAATTTTATTTTCTCTTAATAAAGGTCGGTGGGTGTGGTGGTTAAGGCGGTTAATTTGGAAACGACACCAAATAATTAAGTTATAAAGCTTAAAATCGGGACAAGAAAAAAACACACATCCTCGATCAAACTCTCTCTTCTAGTCTAGTCTTGTCGTCTACACAGAAAAAAAATCAGTAATATAAGATTATATTCAAATCTGGAATAAGAATGTGGAGGATTTATGTAAAACCCGCATGCTTTTACCATGAACAGTACACTTATAATCGTACGTACAGGATTAAAACTTTCCTTATATAACAGGAAAACGTATCACGAATATTAATTTCAAGAATTACGTACGTGTTACTACACGATAATAATTCACGATGACGAATAAATCACGAACATGTAATCACGAACATCTAACATGAGTTTCGCATATATAAATAGACGCGACAAGTAGTTACGTATATTAATTACGTACGGTAAATAATTACGTATGTGTGATTATTATTAAGCTACGACATGAAATTACGTACAATAAGCAAACCACAAGATAATAATCGAGTCATTTAAAATCACGTGACACGAGGATTTAACACGACTATTATTACATAAATAATATTTACGTTTCACACGGATAACAATAACCATGGGAAAATTCACGACATTTAAACTCGATCCTACTCGATTATATTTAAGTCAAAAATAAAGAATGGGTGTTTTGGGGCCTACTGTGCTGCAGAATAAACAAAACAAGGGTTATGGGCCTTTGGCCCAACCCGACTTACAAATCAACACACAAAAGGAACAAAGCGGGTTCACTCTTTTCATTCCAACAAAAACAGACAACAACATTAGGGTTTCACCCAGGTGTGGCCGACAGATGTAGAGCAAGGACCAAGGGGTTTCGACTCAATCCTTTTCCCAAGAAAATTGTGTGTGTTCGTCCCTTATCACCAGCCCGTAACAGTAACCATCTCCTCTCTTTAATTCAGTTCATACCACAGGTTTGTTGGGTCCTTAAAGATCTACACGGATAAAAAGCATAAAGTAATCATGAATAAAACGTAATAGTGGGTCGGGTCTGAGTGAGTTTTGGTTCGGCTTGCACCAAACCGAGAGTATATGACTCTCGGTGTTGGTCTTCTTTCGAACTGCTGCAAAACAAACAGCCACGGTGGGCTTTTGCTCCATCAGCCGCAACCCCTGCAGCCAGCAGGGGTACGTTTGGCTTAGCAGTGGCAACGACAGCCAAGCAGGGGGAAACCACTGGCTGCGGTCAGTGGTGCGTTTGTTCTGGCAGTGGGAACCGAGAGCTTATGCTCTCGGTGGGAAATGTATAACAAGCAGGTGAAACCGGCTACTGCCAGTGGAAATAACATAACTGCCAAGGGAAACTGGCAGTTTAAGGGGCAGTTTGGTTTTGGGTTTATAAACAGATAAGGGGGTGTTTGGCTGTCATTGTAAGGAACTAATAGGGGGGTTGTTTGGTTCGGTTTTATAATAAAACATGGGTTTAGTCACGGGGATCTTTTTATACTTGTCACGTTTTATTCAAGCTAAATTATTTTTAACAAGTGACATTTTGCAAGTATATTTTAGCGAGAGAATTTAATTAATTTAAAGCATGACTAGAAATTAATTTAATTTAAATCATGAACTTAGGTTATATTTATTATGGTAAATCATACATGCATAAGCCTAAGTATTTTATCACTTTAATTTAGATATGACTTAGGTTAATTATTATTATTACTTAATAATACTTGATTATAACCTAAGTATTTATCTATTTAATTTAGACTATAGTAATTAATTAATTATTAAACATGATATATAATTAATTAATTATCATGACTTAGGTTATGTTAATATAAATATTAATACATGTATTAACCTAAATATTTTTATACACTTAATTTAATTAAATCATGTTATATTTAAATAAATCTTATAACCTATAGTTTATTTAATTTACATGTAATAATTAATAAACTATACTATTAATCACATGACTTAATAGATTTAATCAGTAAAACTAAGCTTATATTAGTATCTTATTAATTCAGCTTATTTCTAAATTAAGAAACTTTCTATTTTAGGAAACTTACTATTTTTGGAAACTTTCTATTTTTAGAAACTAATCTATGTTAAGCAGTTAATCTATTTCTATTTTTGAAAACTTTCTATTTTTGGAAACTTTCTATTTTAGGAAACCTGCTATTTTTAGAAAGTTAATTATTATTACACTATAAGTATAATAACACAAGAATATCAGTTAATACTTAATTAGAAGACTTAAAACACATGATAAAAGCAATATAACATTAGAATCAGTAAAACAAGACTAAAACATATAAAACAAGTCAAGACATATTATAATCAGTTACGTACGTAGTAAACAGTATACTTATACACGTATCCTTCTATGTAGCATCAGTGAGATCGGAGTAGGATTTCCTTCGTTTATCTCTTCCGTTCACTGGACACAAGGTACGGATTCTCCGTCCTTTCAGTATGGACATTCTTCCTTATTAGGATTCCCTGTATGCAGCCAACTGTTTTCCCCAGTATATGTTTTATATGCTTTTGAATTGCTTATGTTTAATTAGATACATAAAGCCATATACATGCATGACCAGTTTCACCTAGTTATGGAGGTACCATAACCATAACACTGGAGGCACCAGTGTTATGACTCCACCACGACGGAGTGATAGCTTGTGGCGTCCCTTCAGCTTTTGGCCATATTATTATTATTATCATGTGTGGTGTATGGGTGCATCCTAGTTTACATGTTTTCAGCAGATTATTCAGGTGAATGTGGTATGTGCCTTGCATCCTTCACAAGGAGCTGATCCCTCCTACCCAAACAGTATATTAAATTAGAGGCAGCCATTATAATTTCCATGACGAGGTCATCCCTCCAAGTATTCATGCACGTTGATATTTCATGACCTATATTGGCTAATGGTAAACATGTTAAACAGTTTTTATAAGATAAACATAAAGCTTTTCAAACTATAAAACCAGTTTTACTAAGTTATACCAAGTTTTCCAGGACTTATACATTTCCGCTGCTATTAGTCTTATTTATGTTTCAGCCATTCGTGTTATATTGTATATCCGTGCACTGAGCGTTATGCTCAGCCATTTTCCTTTCATGTTCTGAAAACGGCAGGTACCTAGGACTCGAGCATTTAGAGGACTTGCATAGGATGGAAGCTGCCATAGACTTCTTCCTTTGCCTTCATATACTTATACTTCTTTAGTCATTTCTTATTTCCTTTACTTTATTATGTTTTGGGGATTATGTTTGGAAACCGATGTTTGATTCCGGTTTTCCCTATGGTCATGTATGTTGTACTACATATTACCTTGCATGCTTTAATGACACGCCATAATTACGCGTAACGGTCCACTTATCAAAGTGGGGTGTTACAATTATGGTATCAGAGCCCAAGGCTTCGACCTGTAGGCTCTAAAACTTGACATGTGACTAGTGGGTAGTCACCAGGAGCTTCCTAAGTCAACGTTTGTTATTCCACGTATTGATGTTTTCAGCACATTGTTGTTTTAACCATGATGCTTTCAGCACCTTGATATTTTAACCTTGATGTTTTCATCGATATTGTTTCACTAATATGGATGGACAACCGTCATTCATATTTAGTTATGTGTCATTGTTTCATGCATGATGTTCCTCGTGAACTGTGATTAATGTAAACTGAACCCCAGTAGTTCATAATTGGTCACATAAAAAAAATTTGTTAAGTTTTGACAGCTGAGTTTCAGTTAATTATTTCATGTATCATTGTCGCAAGTTTATGACTAAGTAATGGTTGGTACAGGACCGACCCTATTTAGTCGCATGTGCTTTTACCGAAACTTTTAACTTTGGGACCGACCTATAGGCGTCCCCTCGCCATGTCTTTTGTTTTGGGACCGACCCATAGGCGTCCCCTCGCGCATATAAAGGTTTTTATAAACTGCATCATGTATTCATGCACTATTTTCGTGCATAAAATTTTTTTCATGATTTATAAGCATAAAAAAAATTCATGTCCCCTCATAAGTTATGATGTCTTTAATGTCAAGTATGCTTTCATACTATCATGGTTAACTTCGTTTTCATGCTGATGATGTCGTATACTCCTTCATGTTTCTTCATGATAATTCCATCTTCATGTTGATTACGTCTTACGCCTCTTTTGTTATTTATGCTTTCATGCAAGACATTGTTAGATTCCAGTAAATCCTGTTTTATGATAGTCATGGTTGGTTTTCATTAATCATGCTTTCATGCTTATCATTATTGAATTTTGTTTCACCGACCTTTTGGGTGTTTTACCTATGTAACCAGAATGATATCTATGCTGATATTGCTAAGCTATCATAATGATCAGTCCAGTTCGGTCTACAAACCGTTTAACTAATTATTCCCTATAAAAGCATGTCAGCTGATCGACCCATATCGATCATTTCATGTGCATTCCATGTGTATTACACGTACCATAATCCACGTGTACTTCACTTACAATACTCCATGAGTATTCACTAGGTGATTCTAAATCATCTCATGCGTTTTCCACTTGTTGATGTTTTACAAGATGCTGATGCCGCTCATAACTTGGAGTTGTTACTAAAGGTTGATGTTGTTGATTAGTTGGAGACGCTACGAGATGATGATGATGTTCACAACCTGTAGATCCTACAAGACGAAGACAAAGGCGTTAGAGCAAAGCAATTGGACGAAAAGATGCTTCACCATCAGACGATTTTCATCAATCATTGTCCCTAGTTCTTAGTTACGTGTCACATGTTATTCAGTTGTCGTTTCAGTCATATGAGTGCAAACCAGTACCAGCCGGCCACTCAGCTGGATAGTTACATGGATCACAGTCATGAGAATGACCGTCATGGAACTGATAGACAGGACGATAATAACCACTACTGTGACAGCAACAATCCTAGCAATCGCAACAGAAGCTCCAGCCACGGACGTGATCAGGAATACAAAGGTCAGTAGTCCAACCGATCCGTCAATTCTGGCATAATAACCTAATATTTGTAGTTTTATTTATTTCACATCTCGAGACACATGTCAAGACATCAGTCAAGGCACATGTCTCACGTATACTTTTCGAAGACACATGTCAAGACACGAGTCAAGACACATGACTCACGTCCAATTCTGGAACATCCCTAAGAAATTCAGGGTACCCTCCAAAGGGTATATCCATTTTGTTGTGCCATGTATTAATCAGGCCACAAGAACTTCAGTACCATCACCGGCGTATCAGTGAGATCTGTCACGTTTGCTCGATGACACTTTCATTTCTTGCACCCATATTTCATATATTCATGACCATAAAGGACGCCATTCGTATCACCCATGTATACGAAGGTTTTCCTTCAGCCTATTGATAAGATCCAAACTACTAACGCATTACCTCGGACAGATGTGAGTTGAATTTAATCCTAACTATGGACTACGAACAGCACACCATGCTACGATTTATTGTTTTGTACAATAATGTTCGGGCTCCTTAATACATTTAGCATGGTTTTCCATCAGGAAAATCTGTACAAATATCTATGCTTTACAAGCACGTACTTTGTTAGCCATGACTACTAAAATTTTCTAGCTGTCAGTTAAGACACGACCACTGAAGTTCCTTTTACGCATAACCAGCCGATTATAACAAAATCTTCCCTTACATTCCAGGAGGAACCTTCAAGGAGAAGGACGGTAACATGAGATTATGTGTCTACTACCGTCAATTCATAACAAATCACCATCCATAACCGTTATTCTCCTCCACGTATTGACAACATGTCCAGTTGACTTTTGGGTGTTAATCACCTTTCCAAGATCTGATTCATGATCATGATGCCAACAGTGACGAGTGAAAGAGCAGGACATGTCCATGACTGCTATTCGTACACGATTCGGTCATGCTAGATTCATGATTTTGTATTAGTCTCATAAATGCTCTAGCAGTATTATGGACTTAATAAAATGAGTTTCCATGAATTCATAAACAAATTCATCAGTGTTTTCATCGAGGACAACCGGATTTCCTCTAAGTCCAGAGAAGAACAGGAAGACAATATTTGCACTATGTTGCAAACTCTAAGACAAGAGAAATTTCACCCTGGAAATTTTCCAATATCAATTCTGTTTGATTACAGTGACACGCTGAATCACATGGATTCTCACGGTTAATCTTACCATGACT
This sequence comes from Glebionis coronaria, assembly GCA_025667525.1. Lineage (NCBI taxonomy): Eukaryota > Viridiplantae > Streptophyta > Magnoliopsida > Asterales > Asteraceae > Glebionis > Glebionis coronaria. The sequence goes on from CM046874.1 coordinate 594,037,730, forward strand.
CAGCTTATGCATAAAGGTGAGAACCCTACACTACGTTAGGTGTTCCAAGAAACTCCTATGCTAAGAAAATTCTAATTTCGGAGACTTAGAGTTTCACAAATTTCTATGTATCAAGTTTCTACGAAGCAAGATATAGTTACGTTCATATCTAAATACCTGACATACCAACAGGCTAAGATAGAACGCCAATTGACTAGGATGTTTTCCATCATCGGAAAAAGGTGAACATAAATGGGATGAGATCTCCACGGATTTTGGTTGCCAGATTAACACAAACTCAGAAGAAACAAGATGATATCTGGGTTATTGCCAACAGTTTGATCAAGTCTGCGGAATCCTTAAATCCGCAAGGATTTCAGAACCAGCAGATTGATCGGATGTGTTCCAGCCAGGGCTCATCCGATCACTTGGTAATCCCTCAGCTATCAGGCCAGACAAAGGTTCACATTTTTGCTCCTTGTTTACGTTCACGACTTGCTTTCACACTCACGTTCATGACACTATTCATGTTCATGAACGTATCTTGGCTTACGATTTTACGTTCATTTTCGCTCTGGGAAGTTTTGCAAGAACTTGAGAGACCAGGCTCAAGTTTAGTATAACTCTCTATCCTCAGATAGACGTTTCACGTCACATTCCACGTCTCATCTTATAGCGTTTGGCGTTACCGCAGTTGTATTCCATGTTCACGATATGTTTCACATGTCATGTTCATTCCACGTTCCTCATATCACGTTCACGATATGTTACACGTATCATGGATCACGGTATGTTTGCTCATAATACACTCACCATATCTCCACGTATCACGTTCAAAAATTTTTACGTATCACGTTCAAAAAATTTCACGTACTACGTTTCAATATGTCTCGCGCATCGTTGTTGATTATCAGTTAGGTTAGATTATTTTGTATCGTAATGTTTCAGTTCCCCTTGCATGTTATTTCTGTCTATCTTACGTAGATGACAATGAACTCTTCGTGTTTTCAATTCAAGGTCAGGAGGACCAAGATTTATCATTGTGTCAAGATCTTGAGAAGGAACCGTTCCAAGAGGGAAGCCACTTGGAAACGGACAAGTTCATCCGGATTTTATCCTCTCATCCTTCCATAACCAAGTAAGACTCTTTCAGTCACGTAACGTTCCATTTCCTTTTAAGCTATGTCACGTTTCACGTCGCCTTCATTTCCTTGTTATCTAGCATACCCTTCCAGTTGAGTCGGGTATGTTACGCTTCCAGTTACGTTATCTATAATTCGGGGACGAATTATTCTTTTTAGGGGGGAAGAGTTGTAAAACCCGCATGCTTTTACCATGAACAATACACTTAACATTGTACGTACAGGATTAAAACTTTCCTTATATAACAGGAAAACGTATCACAAATATTAATTTCAAGAATTACGTACGTGTTACTACACGATAATAATTAACGATGACGAATAAATCACGAACATGTAATAACAAACATCTAACATGAGTTTCAAGTATATAAATAGACGCGACAAGTAGTTATGTATATTAACTATGTACGGTAAATAATTACGTATGTGTGATTATTATTAAGCTACGACATGAAATTACGTACAATAAGCAAACCACAAGATAATAATCACGTCATTTAAAATCACGTGACACGCGGATTTAACACGACTATTATTACATAAATAATATTTACATTTCACACGGATACCAATAACCATGGGAAAATTCACGACATTTAAACTCGATCCTACTCGATTATATTTAAGTCAAAAATAAGGAATCGGTGTTTTGGGGCCTACTGGGATGCGGCATAAACAAAACAAGGGTTATGGGCCTTTGGCCCAGCCCGACTTACAAATCAACACACAAAAGGAACAAAGCGGGTTCTCTCTTTTCATTCCAACAAAAACAGACAACAAAATTAGGGTTTCACCCAGGTGTGGCCGCCGGATGTAGAGCAAGGACCAAGGGGTTTCGACTCAATCTTTTTCCCAAGAAAATTGTGTGTGTTCGTCCCTTATCACCAGCCCATAACAGTAACCATCTCCTCTCTTTAATTCAGTTCATACCATAGGTTTGTTGGGTCCTTAAAGATCTACACGGATAAAAAGCATAAAGTAATCATGAATAAAACGTAATAGTGGGTCGGGTCTGAGTGAGTTTTGGTTCGGCTTGCACCAAACCGAGAGTATATGACTCTCGGTGGTGGTCTTATTTCGAACTGTTGCAAAACAAACATCCACGGTGGGCTTTTGCTCCATCAGCCGCAACCCCTGCAGCCAGCAGGGGTAAGTTTGGCTTAGCAGTGGCAACGACAGCCAAGCAGGGGGAAACCACTGGCTGCAGTCAGTGGTGTGTTTGTTCTGGCAGTGGGAACCGAGAGCTTATGCTCTCGGTGGGAAATGTATAACAAGCAGGGGAAACCGGCTACTGCCGGTGGAAATAACATAACTGCCAAGGGAAACTGGCAGTTTAAGGGGCTGTTTGGTTTTGGGTTTATAAACAGATAAGGGGGTGTTTGGCTGTCAGTGTAAGGAACTAATAGGGGGGTTGTTTGGTTCGGTTTAAAAATAAAACACGGGTTTAGTCACGGAGATCTTTTTATACTAGTCACGTTTTATTCAAGCTAAATTATTTTTAACAAGTGACATTTTGTAAGTATATTTTAGTGAGAGAATTAAATTAATTTAAAGCATGACTAGAAATTAATTTAATTTAAATCATGAACTTAGGTTATATTTATTATGGTAAATAATACATGCATAAGCCTAAGTATTTTATCACTTTAATTTAGACATGACTTAGGTTAATTATTATTATTACTTAATAATACATGATTATAACCTAAGTATTTATTTATTTAATTAAGACTATAGTAATTAATTAATTATTAAACATGACATATAATTAATTAATTATCATGACTTAGGTTATGTTAATATAAATATTAATACATGTATTAACCTAAATATTTTTATACACTTAATTTAATTAAATCATGTTATATTTAATTAAATCTTATAACCTATAGTTTATTTAATTTACATGTAATAATTAATAAACTATACTATTAATCACATGAATTAGTAGATTTAATCAGTAAAACTAAGCTTATATTAGTAGCTTATTAATTCAGCTTATTTCTAAATATGGAAACTTTCTATTTCAGGAAACTTACTATTTTTGGAAACTTTCTATTTTTAGAAACTATTCTATGTTAAGCAGTTAATCTATTTCTATTTTTGGAAACTTTCTATTTTTGGAAACTTTCTATTTTAGGAAACCTGCTATTTTTAGAAAGTTACTTATTATTACACTACAAGTATAACAACACAAGAATATCAGTTAATAATTAATCAGAAGACTTAAAACACATGATAAAAAGCAGTATAACATTAGAATCAGTAAAACAAGACTAAAACATAAAAAACAAGTCAAGACATATTATAATCAGTTACGTACGCAGTAAACAGTATACTTATACACGTATCCTTCTATGTAGCATTAGTGAGATCGGAGTACGATTTCCTTCGTTCATCTCTTCCGTTCACTGGACACAAGGTACGGATTCTTCGTCCTTTCAGTATGGACATTCTTCCTTATTAGGATTCCCCGAATGCAGCCAACTATTTTCCCCAGTATATGTTTTATATGCTTTTGAATTGCTTATGTTTAATTAGATACCTAAAGCCATATACATGCATGACTAGTTTCACCTAGTTATGGAGGTACCATAACCATAACACTGGAGGCACCAGTGTTATGACTCCACCACGACGGAGTGATAGCTCGTGGCGTCCCTTCAGCTTTTGGCCATATTATTATTATCATGTGGGGCGTATGGGTGCATCCTAGTTTACATGTTTTCAGCAGATTATTTAGGTGAATGTGGTGTGTGCCTTGCATCCTTCACAAGGAGCTGATCCCTCCTACCCAAACAGTATATTAAATTAGAGGCAGCCCCTCTAATTTGCATGACGAGGTCACCCCTCCAAGTATTCATGCACGTTGATATTTCATGACCTATATTGGCTAATGGTAAACATGTTAAATAGTTTTTATAAGATAAACATAAGGCTTTTCAAACTATAAAACCAGTTTTACTAAGTTATACCAGGTTTTCCAGGACTTATACATTTCCGCTGCTATTAGTCTTATTTATGTTTCAGCCATTCATGCTATATTGTATATCCGTGCACTGAGCGTTATGCTCAGCCGTTTTCCTTTCATGTTCCCAAAACGGCAGGTACCCAGGACTCGAGCATTTAGAGGACGCGCATAGGATGGAAGCTGCCATAGACTTCTTCCTTTGTCTTCATATACTTATGCTTGTTTAGTCATTTCTTATTTCTTTTACTTTATTATGTTTTGGGGCTTATGTTTGGGAACCGATGTTTGATTCCGGTTTTCCCTATGGTCATGTATGTTGTACTACATATTACCTTGCATGCTTTGATGACACGCCATAATTACGCGTAACGGTCCACTTATCAAAGTGGGGTGTTACAATTATGGTATCAGAGCCCAAGGCTTCGACCTGTAGGCTCTAAAACTTGACATGTGACTAGTGGGTAGTCACCAGGAGCTTCCTAAGTCAACGTTTGTTATTCCACGTATTGATGTTTTCAGCACATTGTTGTTTTAACCAAGATGTTTTCAGCACCTTGATATTTTAACCTTGATGTTTTCATCGATATTGTTTCACTAATATGGATGGACAACCGTCATTCATATTTAGTTATGTGTCATTGTTTCATGCATGATGTTCCTCGTGAACTGTGATTAATGTAAACTGAACCCCAGTAGTTCATAATTGGTCACATAAAATTCTTTTCTGTTAAGTTTTGACAGCTGAGTTTCAGTTTATTATTTCATGTATCATTGTCGCAGGTTTATGACTAAGTAACGGTTGGTACAGGACCGGCCCTATTTAGTCGCATGTGCTTTTACCGAAACTTTTAACTTTGGGACCGACCCATAGGTGTCCCCTCGCCATGTCTTTTGTTTTGGGACCGACCCATAGGCGTCCCCTCGCGCATATAAAGGTTTTTATAAACTGCATCATGTATTCATGCACTGTTTTCATGCATAAAATTTTTCTCATGATTTATAAGCATAAAAAAAATTCATGTCCCCTCATAAGTTACGATGTCTTTTATGTCAAGTATGCTTTCATACTATCATGGTTAACTTCGTTTTCATGTTGATGATGTCGTATACTCCTTCATGTTAAATTGTTTCATGTTTCTTCATGATAATTTCGTCTTCATGTTGATTACGTCTTACGCCTCTTTTGTTATTTATGCTTTCATGCAAGACATTGTTAGATTCCAGTAAATCCTGTTTTATGATAGTCATGGTTGGTTTTCATTAATCATGCTTTCATGCTTATCATTATTGAATTTCGTTTCACCGACCTTTTGGGTGTTTTACCTATGTAACCATAATGATATCTATGCTGGTATTGCTAGGCTATCATAATGATCAGTCCAGTTCGGTCTACAAACTGTTTAACTAATTATTCCTTGTAAAATCATGTCAGCTGATCGACCCATATCGATCATTTCATGTGCATTCCATGTGTATTACACGTACCATAATCCACGTGTACTTCACTTACAATACTCCATAAGTATTCACTAGGCGATTCTAAATCATCTCATGTGTTTTTCACTTGTTGATGTTCTACAAGATGCTGATTCCGCTCATAACTTGGAGTTGTTACTAAAGGTTGATGTTGCTGATTAGTTGGAGACGCTACGAGATGCTGATGATGTTCACAACCTGGAGATCCTACAAGACGAAGACAAAGGCGTTAGAGCAAAGCAATTGGACGAAAAGATGCTTCACCATCAGAAGATTTTCATCAATCATTGTCCCTAGTTCTTAGTTACGTGTCACACGTCATTCAATTGTCGTTTCAATCATATGAGTGCAAACCAGTACCAGCCGTATTTATGTATAATCTATCTATATTAAATTTTAAGTAAATTTTAAGTAAATATTGTATGTATGCATAATTTTATATTAAATTTAAATGATTAAATTAAATCTAAAAAATAATATAATATGTTAGGTTGGGTTGGGTTAGGTTGTTGATAAATTATAAAAAGTTGAGATTGGTTGTATGTATTGATTGTATATGTGAAAGAGTAAAAAAATAATATTTTTATTAGAGATTGGGTTGTGATAGGTTGCGGATAAACATAGTCTAATAGAGTAATGTGTTTTTATTTATTTATCATATTATCTTTTCATGAGACGATTAGTGATTCATTTGACTGTGTACGAAATCAGGCGTTCGACGCGTTAATTGCTTACTTAAAAGCCGTTGATGCAACTGTCGCTGGAAGGTACTGTATTATTATTTTTCACACTTGCTGCAGTTAAATTTTTGGTGAATCAACACTAACACATGTAGTACTTGCTATTATTAGGTATGCCAGGGAGATTTGTGATGCAGTTTGTGATGTAATTGTGGTTTTTCACCCTACACCGTCAACAAGGCACAGATTGTGTTAAACCTTTTTGTCCAGTTGGATGCTGTCGATGCAGTTTTGGTATGTTTCACTTCATTTCCTTTCCTTACTGCTTGCTATTTCCATCATTTCGTTTCCGTTCCTATATTCATTTCTTTCTTTCTTTCTTTCTTTCTTGTAGGATGCTACGGAGAAAGCAACACAAAACCAACTTGTTACTGATTCTCACAAGAAGCTGAAGCGGAAGCATCATCGTACGTTTCTTTTTACCTTCTTCTCAATATTTTCTTGTGTAAAAGTTTTAATAATTATAATTTATATATTAGGAGAAGGCAAACGGGCAACAAGCTGCGCCGCTAGCCCTTTTTGTATAGAAAAACCAAGTCTATCAAATACAACGTTTGTGGATTTAGGAGTCAAAACATTACTATTCATAACACGTTGTATTCTCGTAAGTAGCTCCACCGCCTCAGGTGCAAGGAAACCAAATGTATCAAACGCGAAAGGAATAAACACGTGTTGATTTTAAACACATGCTTTCTCGTGTTTAGTCACTTTGCACGAGGCGGCTTTTATAGCAGCCTGACCCGCTGTAAAATCTCGATTGCCTAGCCCCACGAGAGGAGAAACCCCTGTCAAATCAACGCACGCATGTTTACCTCCAACCCATCCAAAAACCAAAACATCAGCGGGTCTCAGTGTGGATCTTCCATCTGACGGGTCGGTCAAGAAATTCACAGGTGCCTCTTTCTTGGCGGAGATCCCAGCACGCCTACATATGTCATAAAGAACGTCCCTAACAAAATCATGTTGATACTTGGAGCCCGGAAGTTCTTTACAATGAACCGCATGTTCCCCAAAAGAATCTAAACATGCCTTGCGACAAATAGGGCATATAGCATCAACCGGGAATAATGGAATCATAAGGCGATACTTAAGGATAGTGCGGTATTCCACCGGCGACATATGTTGACCGGGCCCGTCTATGGGGATAGCTTGTAGGAAATCTTGAGCATGTGGTGCGCGCAGACACTCGAAAACTGCTTTCTGTCTAACCGTCATGTCAAAGTGGGCTTCCATATCTTTGATCATCTCACTAAAAAGGGCACTCGCTAATGTTTCTTGGGCTTTAGATGGGGCGGTGTCCTTATTAGCGAAAACGCTAAAATCAAAGCTTGGAATCGTATCACGAAGACAAGCCAAAGCAGAAACGTAATCATCGTCCATACCACATATACCACTGTCACATAAGATGTGGTCTTTTAGCACCCAAGATTGGGCCCTCGAGGCCACAAAAGCATAGGAGGAGACCACTTTTGTTGAGTACAAGCCCAACCCACCAAGACGAATGGGTAAATAAGCAAGTCTCCACTGCAAGTCACCAAAAAAAGGTCCTCCACAAACCACTATATTTTCGATTGAACCACGCAACCCTTAGTCAAAAAACAAAGTCGCCTCCTCCATGTGTATAGGTTGACATGTCCTTAAACCAAAATAAAGTTTAGCAATACCCATACATGAACGAAGCAAAAGGAGCTCACTTTGCGGGTCATGAAGTTGTGGAAGAAGACCCATCAAGTCAACAACATTTACGGCTCTCTTTATAGCCAACCCACTAATAAAATATGCATCTCTACTAACAGCTCCCCCAAGAAGCTTCACACCCAAAGACGGCCTACGAATATCAACCGGAAATAAACCCTTCCGAAGCTTCGTACCATTACAAGAGGGCCAAAAAATCTCTGTTTTCTTGATGTTAAGTTCAAGACCCAAACCTGGACCAGTCGTCTTTATAATGTCTAACACCTTGGATACCTATTCTGAATCTCCGATAATGGTTCCATCATCAAGATACCAAGCATGAAGAAGAAGCTTGCAACTGTCTCTGATCTTATGTACAAGCGGGTGCAAGACAAGAGCAAAAAGAAGAGGTCCCAATGGGTCGCCTTGCTGCACTCCCGTGGCAAACCAAATATGTGTGTCTCCTATATACAACCTCGCTGCTTGACCATATAAGAAATTTACCCACAAAGAAATAGAAGGACACCTCACCCTAACTTCATGAAGTAGTGTCGATCTATCTACAAGGTTAAATGCATTTGAGAAGTCTACAGTGAGCATTGCAAGAGACCATCATTATGGTATTCAGTCAACACCCTATTGGCGCTAAAACAGCCTCAGCACCACCTGACACTCCGACTCCAAACTGGAAATCACCAAGGTACTTGGACATTTCCTTACCCACACCTTTCATAGCAACCTTGGAAACCAAACGTCTCCATATAGTACCCACTGCAATAGGTCGAATCCCGTTATCAGGTTTAAGTAGAGGCGTGAGAGGAGCAGATGCAACAAACTCTGCCAAAATAGACGGACACCTCCCTGCCAGCCATAAATTAACGACCGATGTGATGGCCATTAAGAGATCTGTGGCAGTATGAGAACCCTATCCACACAGAGCATCTAATATATGTTGTGCCCTCAAACCATCTCTCCCGCATGAAGTACCTTTAGGAAAGGATTTAATGCAACCAAAGACACAATCAATCTCTGCTACAAGAGGAGACTCATAAAAAGTGTTGCTCGGTATGGATGGGGGTGGCTTGTAAGGATGGTTAGCCTCCAAGGCTTTAATAGTATCACCCGAGTATGGAGCTACACCAGAAGAGGATAACACTTTTACTGCAGCTGTAAAGTACCCATCCTCAACCTTGCGAAGACATTGTCTGATGTTGGTATTGCCCGTTGTTCTATCTTCCATCAAATCACCTCGGCCCTCACCAAAGGATCCCGACCTAGCAACATCCAACATGTTTTGAACTAACGTTGCGATACCATCATCTTTCCCCCATGTAACTAGTGACTTCAAGATAGAACATTGTTGCAAAGATTTTCTATTGCCGGACCTACGCTCTTGTCTAGTCTTGGGCCTACATACCTGCAGCGTACATCGTGGAAGAAGTAACAACTTGACCCACGCACCAACGGAATCGGGTCGGGCGACCACTTGGTAAAGAACTGTTTTTAACGCATGAGAGAAAGCGAGACGACATCCATGGGGAATACTCTTGACAGTTATGATAGGCAATTTAGAAACACGATCAAGAAGCTCAACATCCAAAGTCAACCCTTCAGTTACTTCTATCTCGTATTCATTATAAGAAGGCTTGGAAATTCCAACAATGTAACCATTCATGTCGTCTGGCTCGTTTGAAGGACGAACAAGACCATCTTGGTGATGACATGACCGACTCACAGCATGGAAAGTCATACAATCCCCACATAACCATTTTTCAAATGCCTTCAAAGTTTCCTAGACTGCCATATATAATCCATGGTCCGTAGAAATAGCCTCACGTAATGCATCTTTACGTTCATCGGTCGAAAAATGGTGCCTCTTAATATGAGAAAACAAACGAGCAAACCCTTTATTGCCCACTTGACCATCCGGGCAACAATGAAAACCTCGAAATGGACATGGCCAAGTTCCGTCCGAAGAGGTAGATGATGATGTCATGAAAATAGAATGATTAATATATATGAAATCGGTTTGAAAAGAAAAGGATGGTGTGTTTTATGTATGTTTTGTGGTTGAGACATTTTCACAAACATTTGGTGTGTAGAAAAACATTTAAGGGGATTTTAAGATAAAGAATATGAAAATTGCAATGAGTATTTGCGTTTTATTGTTGTGAAATCGAGAAAGGTTATAAGGTTACATTATTTTCGGTTGTATTGGCACAATTGTGTTGGATTTTTGTAGTTCGATTAGTGACTGTGTTTTAAAGGCAGTGTGGCAGTTCATTGCGGGTAAAATGGTTTTAGCATACGAGGTTTTATTGTTTGAACATACTATAATCTCATTTTGATGTTTTGCTTTAGTATATATTAGATTCCGGTTAACCTGGAAGCTAAATTGCAAACCCAAAATCCAACAATAGTAACTAATTGGGTTAATTCCAACCCTAATTAGCTTATTTAGGTTCGTGTGTACTGTGTTTTTTGGGTTCGAAAAATTTTAACAGCTTTTTTTTAAAGTAAAATTAATAGCACGCACCTTCATTTAGAAGGTGTTCATTGTCGACCTTTTTTCTTCTTATAAAACAACCTTTTATGCTAATAGAATTGGCTATATGAGTAATGCTATTTAGACCCACAATGCATGTCTAAATATATGTCTAATGCCATAATTCACTTGTACATTTATATTATGCATTTTTTTTTTCCAAATTTTCTCCAATCATTTTTCATAATCAACCAATCAAATCATTAGGTACATTTGTAGGCATGATTAGTAGGCATAACAAGAGGAAATTTAGAGGGAGAAAATGCATAATATAAATGTACAAGTAAATTATGCATTAGGCATATATATAGGCATGCATTGTAGGTCTAAGCATTACTCCTGTAGTCAATCCTTGTCGAGTCATGGGCTCAAAGTCAATAAATCTCCGAGGCAATTATCGATAATCTGAAAGTGAACTACTTATGCTTCATTTTGAGTTTACTTGTAGAAGATCATTCCAATCGGTCATTTTTTCTCGGGTGTTTCCTTTTAAACTTCCGAGTCTCTTTTCTTCAGAATCTATCTTTTCCCAGTCACCGAATGTAACAACTTGAATGTTCCTATTTTCCAGCAACTGACTAAGTCCTTTGATGTTAGCTCTTTTTTTCGCTATGTCCTCAGAGATGCTTGCCACCTGTCAGTTATTCAACCAATCAATACAGATAGGAGTAGCTATAGCATGTATCAGCTAACAAACTGTTTTTTTAGTGTGGGTCATAGTGTATCGGGTCAGGTTAGGATGCCCAAGACACTTCTTTTTATCACAATTTAACTCTTAACAAAGACTACATGGATGCGATTGATATATTTTGTTATGCAGATATTTGAAGGAGAAGTCGGATTCCTTTCTGGTATAATGGAATCATCAAATGAACTATATGCTGCTGCAGCAAGCCTGAGGATTGATTTGCAGCTCACACATGCTGCAAAGTCAACTAGAGGCGTATATCCTAAGATGCCTGAGTCAGAAACTCTAGCTGAATCATTAATATCCAAATTTCCTTCACTTAATCCACTTTCGACTCATGCAATATTATCAGCAGTCGGAGCGCTTGTTGACTTTCTTGAAATGTCTCATAAGCAAAGGGTTCGTGCTGTCGAAAAATATCTTGTTTCTGATGCAAGTATCACACTGTTTAGTGCTCTGTGCAGATATGGGGGGCGAGAAGATTCTAGATCAGGAACAACAGATTGCTGCTCTTCGGTGTCTTCTGGTCATGAGTCTGGCAACTGTTGCCCTAAGAGTGATTATGAGAAAAAGAAAAGAAAGTACACTGGGAGTCCTGAGCCGAACCCCATTCCCATGAATAATATGTTTCAGTTGAAGAAGAACAATGATATCAAATGGGATCCTCCAAAACCTGATACTTCACATAGTTATTGGAATTTGGAAACTGAAGAAGTATCTCAAGATTACAGGATGTCAATAGAGCTTTTGATGAGATTTATTTTGGTAAAAACCAAAGATCTGATCCCCCTATGAGGCTAAAGCGTTCTGATTTGACTGAGACATCATTTGGTCAAAGCAAGAAAGTACATATGCCGATAGCGGACAAATTTGGCAGTCACACTTATAACAACCCTAAAGGTCTGCACGAAGGGTTTAAAGACAAGTTATTGACATTGATGATGACGATACTGTGGCAGGTGACGATTTCTCTTTTCTGAAACCAAACAAAATATCACCTGGTTGGTGCAGTCTTCCTACTTTTCCTACAGCTTCTGAGATTAGTTCAGATCTAGACTCATGGATTCCTACAAAAGATAATGGACATAGTTTTAGCGAAGGATTTACACTACATTCACGTACTGACTTTATGAACGATAGCACGCCTCTAGAGGAGGAGTGTTCCATAGTAGATTCCCCATTGAATTTCAGCAGACCACCCTCCCAAGAGAGGGATCCATACTATGGTAGAACACCACTATCAAAAGCAATTTTCAGGTACAAAAGAAGCAGCACAAATATATCATCTGCCCCTTGTTTTGGCTCCTCAGGAAATTCATCAAAGTTTAGAAAGAGGAAAAGCCCATCTATACCTGACTTCTACAGGTACAAAAGAAGCAGCACATCACAAAGCATGGAACATAAAGGGCAGAAGCTCCCTGTGCCACCACCAAGTTCATCAAAAGCTGTTAAGACTGATCCCTTTTTATCACAGACATGGACTCCAATTGATAAGAGAGCAAAAAGGGTGTGTTTTCTGTACTTCATATTAGACGTGGCAAAATGTGTTGGGGGGCTTGGGTAGCGAGACAGGTTAGGTTGATCTAAATCATATTTTGTGGCAAAAAATATGGTTTTCATATAGTTAATGTGTCAAATATGATCACAAAAAGCATATAAATTAAATAATAATCTACCTATAATAAAGTAATTCTTGATGTTGCAATGAAACTGCACTATTGGTAACTTACCATTCGAGGGGTTTTCGTTTAATTAAGCACACCACGTAACCTGACTGAACCATCTAAGTATATCGAATAAGCCTTTTTTATATTTAATACATGATATCAGGAAGTGTTTTTCTGTGTGTAATCTTACATCAAATGCTTTTACTTTGAGACAGAAGCTAACTTTTGCCTCCAACGGAAGCAAGGGCCAAAGCAAGCTGATCTGGTGTGATAAGACTGATCAAACACTGAGAGGAAGACTGTAATGTTTGCATACATTTATCATGAAGGACAGACGGCGTTTTGAGCATTAGTTCATTATGTAAACAGGTTTTTTTCTGGAGTGGCTTTTTAATAGATTGGTGTCAAAGAATTCATACTTACATGTATCCCTATAAGTGTCAAAGCATTCATACTTATGTAGTTATATGTTCACCTCTTCCATAGTAAGTGTCAAAGCATTCATACTACATGTATCCCTGTTTATAAGCAACCAAAAACACCATGTTACCTGCATAAATATCGCTTATAGTTATGTTGGTCGCTTTTGTCGTTCCCCCTGTTGCAGACTCATCCCCCCTGTTTGGGTTTGTGTTCCCCTGTGTTTGTTGTTTTTCCCCCTATTTGGGGTTTCGAGGCTTTATGATTTAGAAACAAGTGTATTGTAGTTAACTATAGGAGTGTAGCTCATATGGTTGAGCGCTCGCTTTGCATGCGAGAGGCACGGGGTTCGATTCCCCGCACTTCCATTGAATGACTTGTTAAATGAATTTCATCCACTGCCTTCCCTTTAAACTGTGATCGGTTCAAGTTCATTAGACTAGTAATTTACTAAAACTTATTATTAAACTGTGATCGGTTCAAGTTCTAATCAGATTGAACCTTCTGTTTTGAACACGTTTACTAAAACTTATTATAGAGTTTGAGTGAGTTCGCATACATCGTTATTGCATCTTTATAACATTTACGCAAGTTAAGTTTTGACCAGTCGCGCTTTTGCTGTTTAAAACCAGGGGCCAGACAGAAAGTACCAATCCATGGCCTACAGTCCGGTCCTCATTTATCGTACCTTTATCAAAATTCAAATAATGGAGAACACTAAAGAGCCTCTTATATAATCAGAAAAAAGCTACAAAAACAATATAATTTGATATGAGAAAATGGTGTTACCATTTCTACGGGACACCATAAACCTCAATTTGTTAAATTAAAAAGAATATAATCTATCTATCTATTATATCTAACTAGTTTAAGACCCGTGTAATTAGCTTTGCATTTAGTCGATGTCAAGATAAGTACGTCTTTTATAATGCTTTTTATAACGTATATGAAAAGCAACTATTCCGAAATGAATAAGTCGCGTAGAATTTGCATCATATGTTAGGCCCGCCCGGGTAACTGCTCAAATCTAACTCATGAGTCAAAACCTCAAAGGCGTACATGATTGGGAGGGATTTAGCCAATTAGAATTTGTGTGATTTCTAACTATGAACTGCCTACATGCATGGTTGGAATTCAGGCAATTAGACTTGGTGTGCACTTCTTCTACCTAGTTAAACATAATTTCCCAAAAACCTTATTTCTAGGATATCAGAAGGTCCAAGCTAAAACAACGCAATCGTGCTTATAATTTTCTTATGGCTTTGACTTGATATGAGAATACAACAAACATAGTTAAACAATGTTTAAGTGTGTATTAGTCAAACTTCTCAAATAACATCAAGTTGATCATGGTCACACAAGAAAGAGTTGAAAACCTAAACAATGAAAGTATTATCAATTTAGATACATCATAGATCAAACATGAACCATTGAAGACGGGGGTATTGAATCAGAATTTTTACTCGAGAAATGGCTGCCATAAAATCGGTAGACAATATTTTACCGGGGTTAAATTCCCTTTTACCCAAAAAAAAAAATCGGTAGACAACACATAATATTTTGAAGCTTTAATTTCTCTGACATTCAACTTCACATATAGCTTCATTTTCACCTTCACCTTTTTCTCTGGTTACATTCACCTTTCAACTTCATGTTCACCTTCACCTACCGTTTGTGATATTCTACTTCGGATTCAGCTGAAACCTCATATTTGCAGATCTTCCCAGTTTGTCAAGCCGGTTCCGGCGTGTATATGCGGCATGCGAATATGTAAATTGGAATAGATTTGATTGCATTTAACAAACGTTTCCATACTACGTTCAATAGTTTCAACCAGTTAGAATTTTGAATTGGTAAATGAAAGTGATCATGAGCATCACATAACTGCAGCTTTTTCAAAGATAAGAGAGAAAAAAACATTGTTTAGCAAAATATAAAAGATAAAAATAAAATCATCTAAAAACCAATAGATCATGCACGCATAAGGTTTACGTACCTAGAATTATTGTAGTTAGAACTTTACAAATTTACACTTTTTCTTAACCTACCGACGATATTAAGATATCCTTTGATGCAGACAGAATTTGTGGTACAGTCCCCATAAAATTGTATAGAATGCATCAATTAACCAAAAAGCCAATAGTGTAAACTATCAAGAATAAGTTTCTTTGATCCACGGTTGATATTATGTCATGAGCCATTGTTGGCATTTTCCAACACAATTTGGTAAATGACTCTCTTTTTAGTTATTACAGAGTATAAATTTATAGATAAGAGTCACTTCCAGTCTTCCAGTAGACAAAAACATGATTTAACTCTTCAAAGATAGCAAACACTAAAGAATATGACACTGTAGATACTAATCTGAACATGATAGTTAGCGAATTTTGTGATTGACTCCCTGATGAAGAAAATGGTTGTCATTTATAATTACACTATTGGCATTAACCAAGTTTAGGTTTTAAATGACTGATTTATTCATTATACTAATTAGTTAAATACTCCAACAAATAGGTATAAAAGAAGCATATAAACGTTATAGTGATGGTTCATGACACATTAGTAGTTTTCATTCCTAAAAAATTCTCATAGTAACGTTTTCGTCACCATTTCTTATAATGAGCTAGTCATGCTACAATCCACAAACGTATCGTTCTCTTCGCCAAAACCAACAAACATGAGCCACGTCAAATCAACTCGACCCATTTCCTATCCCTAAGATTTTGAGTTTGAGCAGGACGCGTACGCAATTGTCATGAGCCCCAAAAGTCCAAAACACTATCAACTACCTAACTACATTAATCATCCTAAACTCAGTGCTATCTTGATCATTCATTAATCTCAGTCCCTATGAGTGGGACAATTACTATTCACCACAGTTTTGTCTTTAAAATCTTGTTCATACTTATCTTCTGCACATAATATGTTTCATCAGCAATGGAAACCGTGTATCTTCTTTTGACACCCCGTAAACAAAATGTCAAATTAATATCTTAATAGAACTTAGAATAGGGTGATGCGATGCAAACCCATTAGCTAAACATACTTTTGAAACACTATTACTCAATAAGTACACTAAATAAGTTAATTATACTCCGTATATACTTTAACATTTCCTATGTCATCTTAAGAATGAGTATTATACTTTAACATTTCCATTTTAAGCATCTTTCTCGGCGAAAAGTTTTAGAGGTTTAAGCCCAAACATGATGTTTTAGATTTTTTTGTGAATCTTATCAACATATGTAGAACTTAGCCTTATCTGGACATTAAGACCGCTCACGTTTACATTGTGGTCACTCATTCCAGGTTGCAATCTTAGAGAGGCTTCTTGAAGCTGATTGGCTATAGTATGAAATTGGATTTGAAGCCGATTGGCTATAGTATAAAACTCATACCTGATCTGAGAATTAGTCGGAGGATAAATATCGCATCCTTCCCCATTACTCAACCCAACCGAGTTTGAATTATTACAATCAGCTTCTTAAAGCTTAGAAAGACCGAAATAGATGTTCTTTTGATTGGCGATGTCATATTAAGAGGATAACAAAGATTATGTTTTAACCTTCTTTCGTCAAACTCAGTTCTGGTTTAAACTTCTACATATAAAAGTACATACCTTAAACATCAAAAGATTTTTCTTTATAAGACCTCGGATCTCATCAACTTTTTGCATCAATCATTACCCTACACACGCGACAATAAAAACCTTCTGTCAATAATAGCAACCCGAAAAACATCAACGATTCGTAATCATGTATAACACTTGCATATTCGTCGTTTTTTCTAGTGTATTAATACCATTTTTCATTTAAAAAATTTCTCTACTATATCGATATTGTAATTAAAAATAATCTGGTGAAAGTTTTTTATTTAGGTCATGGTTACATTTCTCAAACTCTTATCTCCTTTACAAATTGGATTCATAATTACCAATTTACCTATTTCTTAACTAACAACAAACCTAAGCATCAACAACCACTAAAACAGTGACATGTGTATCAAGATGACTACCTCCAGTATCTTGCAAATGAGCTTCTTCATACTAAATGGAGGTCAAATGAGACAAAAGATGACTACTCTGATGCTCATGATGATAAAATTACGTGAACTCACATGTTCTATACCCTGCAAGCCCACAACCGAAATAGAAATATAAGTAGATACACTATTACGCATCTCATTAACTATGGACTTAAGTCGAGAAATATTAACCTTCATGTCATTGTTTTAGATTCCAATGGTGTCCACACTGAATCATACAAATTTTTCAAAAAGACAACACGAGTAACACAAAAACAATTAATTTAAGATTTCTTTTCAAATCCATTCATAATCTTTATGAGGTAATTTGTTAATCACTTGATGTAGCCCAATGCGCAGAAACGAAAGATTCATGCAAGTAAAGTTTTTAGCTACGCTAGATACGTATTTAGAAAGAAAAAAAGTTATCTCGACAGTTGCTTCACTTTCATAATAAGAAACACTATAGAAGAATCATTATTGGATTTAAAGTAATTGAACACATTGTAAATGTATATATCAAATTGACAATATAGACTTATATAAAATTGTCTGTAACAGTAGTAATCATGTTTACAATAAGATGAAATGAGATTCGAAATGGACTTACATAAGATGATCATGTTTAGAACACGTTGGGCCAACATGACTGCAAAATATGAATGGCATTATTTCGGTGGCAAATATGTCCATACCCCATAGCCCGTTAAACAAAATATATACAGAGTATTAATTTTTATTTCCAGTGTAACTCCACAAAATGTCTTTAAAATCTTCAACTCAAAGCATGTAACTATGTTAAACTTCAATTAAGATGTAAGCTTTAGAGCGCAGGGAGTCATCACTCCGAGTAAGTGTATTTTGGGGTGCCACGTCAGCAAAACTCACTCACTCACTCACATAAAAAAAAAAAGGGGAGTCATCAGTTTTTCAGAATTTTACAAAACACCCCCTAAACAAACTTAAATATTTCATTAAATATAAGCAACATTACAATGCTTTTAAAATAAAACGAACATAATAAAAAAGACATACGAAAATTAAAAAAACATACAAATATTAAAAAAACATACGAAAATTAAAAAATCATACGACCCGCCGTTTAGTTTTCTTCATCTTCATATGCATCTTCATCTCCGTGGGCAATTTGATTCAAGATATGATCCATAAGGTTTTGTTGAAGACTTTGATGGGTTTGTCGGTCACGTAGTTCTTTGTTTTTTCGGCGGTAAACTTCACACCGCTCAACCCATGTTCGTTGCATATTTCTTGACGGGTTAACGTAATTTTGGTTCCAATCTAACACCTGCATACCTTGATCTTTCAAAATCATGTTATGAAGTATGATGCACGTATACATGAGTCGTCGTAAGGTGTTTACTTCATACGCGCGTGTTGGTTGACGTAGTATTCCCCAACGTCCTTGGAGAACACCAAATGCACGTTCAACATCTTTCCGTGCACCTTCTTGACGCCTTTTGAAGTGAGCATGTTTGGCGTCAGTTGCAACCGTGAAAGACTTCACGAAACTCGCCCATTGTGGGTAAATACCATCCGCTAAGTAATACCCATTTTGATACTCAACTCCGTTAACCGTATACGGTTTTACCGGTGCTTCGTCATTTAGAAGGTCATCAAATAACGGAGAATTATCTAAAATATTAATATCGTTATTCGCACCTGCCATCCCAAAAAACGCATGCCAAATCCACAGATCTTGTGAAGCAACAGCTTCAAGCATCAAAGTAGGGTATCTTTTATAACCACCAGCGTATTGCCCATGCCACGCAACTGGACAATTTTTCCATTCCCAGTGCATACAATCAATGCTGCCAAGCATCCCCGGAAAATCATGTTTCGTAAGATGTAGATCATATATTTGATCAACATCGGCCGGAGTTGGTTTTCTTAAATACTTGGCCATATACAAGTCAATAACACACATATTAAAATACATTAGACACTCACGTCCGGTTCGATTAGCAATTAAATATTCATCAAATGCATCCGGCGTGTTGCCGTATGCCAATTGACGTATAGCCATTGTGCACTTCATAATAGCACTAATACTCATTCGACCCGTAGCATCGGGTCGAGAAGTAAAATAATTAAAATGCTCAGGAAGAGGATCGGCCTGATTATTTTTTATGCCGTTAACTATTTTTAAAAATAGTCTTCGGCTCATTCGAAATCTTTCACGAAACTTAACCAAAGGATACCTGCAATTCTCAACGAAATAATCGTTCATGAGCCGTTCCTCAGCACCTTCTCGGTCACGGTTGACTGGGGTCCGAGATAGTCTTGGACGATTCTCTTCTTCAAGCAACCGTTGATAATGATTGTGTGCTATTGGCAAGAAGTAAGCATCGAATTCCTCATCTATTTCAAAAACTGACGGAACGTTATCGGGATTCATATTTGTTTGTAGAGAGTGTTTATGTTTTGGTGTGTAAGAAATGGTTGATTTTGACTTATATTTATAGACGGATCGAAAAATATAGCCGTTATAATTCGAATTTCAAAAAACTAGCCGTTGGGGGGGTGAAATGATTTTTTTTTGAAAAGTAGCCGTTTGGAGGGGCTGAAATGAAACTTTTTAAAATTATAACCGTTGGGGGGGGGGGGGTTAAATGAAAATTTTTTTTAAAAAAAATCGTCTCACGCGACGTGAGTATACCCACGTAGGGGACTCACGCTGCGATTTTGGCCATCGTTGAGAGTGGTCACGCCGGCCACGCCGTGGGTTTGGCACCCCACGGCGCGATTACTCCCTGCCCTCTTAGCTTGTAACAACAACTCTCAATCAGTTATGATAAAATAAATTTAAAGAGAACAAATGGATAGACATTTGGTAAAAAGATAGCTATCCTTTGACCCAACCCGAAAAAATTAAAACAAACACAATAGAAAAGAGAAGAGAAAAGAGAATTGTTAATTTGAACAAATGGATAGACATACGGTTACCGACTTAATAAGCTATGGATTGTCAATTTGAAAAGAGAAAAGAGAATTGTTACTGAAAACAACAACCAATAAGTTAAGACGCAAAATTTCATTTTTGAAGATGATTATCATATTTAGTGTAACGGTGCATATAAAAGCATAGAAAGAGGTAATATCGCATTTTTTTTAATTTTCTCACATACTCTTAATTGCGTCAAGTATTAACTGATACCAATACACAAAGTCGTAACTAAGACATAGAAAAAAAAGTTCAAAAACATCTATCTATATGTCTATTTAAAGTTATAATAATAGAAATTACATTAAGTTATGCCAACTTTGTCTATGAACAACACTATCATGCTGAAGCATCTTTGTTTAATTACAGAGAATAACGCCCAGACACCGCCTTCAGATGATTAGCCTTATCTATATCAGGCTAAAAATGTCGATGTTCTTTGTGACATTTTGTCGAGCATGTGGTGTGTAGATAACAAATTCTGTAATTTAACATAAGGCCTCCCGGCACAACTATTGTAAACAAACAAAAGAGGAAATCTTAACCAACCATGAACTCAAAAAAAGAAGAAGGAAGAACTTGTTGACGTCGAGGTCAGGATAATGGTCTCATATTAACTAATGTTCAACCAGAAGTAACGTATACCAAACAACATTTCAATAAGTAAAAAATGTATCGCAAAGGAAAACGTGCCAAAGAACAATACAATCAAAACAAAATGCCTTCATTAAATCACTTAAGAAAGACATGACCAAAGATCATATTATATAAGAGTAAGCAATTTTAGGAAGAAGATGTCTATATACCTTTTGCAATATATTCGGTTGTAGGATTCTAAATCAACTTGCAGCCAAGAATATGAAGATCGATCTCCAGTCTATTTTATTCAAAACACCTTCATAAATCGAAGATACAGACAAAACCTAAAATACCATACTTGTTCATTTCGATGGATAAATTAGGAAAACAATTGAGTGGTTCAAACAATTGAGAGGATTATCCGCTTATAACGGCGGAAATTCGTAGCGGCAAAAAATTAACGATATGTGATATTTTGATGAGTGTTTCGTGTAACATTCAAGATAAAACGTGAAAGGATCAAGTTGTTTACCTTGGGTTAAAGCAAAAGAACATAAAAAATTTAAAATACCATTCATAACCCGCTGTAAAAGTTATATGTTTTGACCCGCTAACCCAAATACTTTAATAACTCGGTTTGACCCGACCGGTTCAAGCAGTTAAAAAACGGGTCAAATTAAACCCGGTCTTATATTTTCGAAACCCTGTTAGACCCGATGGGCGGGTTGACCCGGAAAACGAACTGGTAACCGGGTGACTCGATCAAATTGACCCGGTAATTGAACCGATGACCCGATGGTCGAACCCGTGACCCGGAGAACGAAGCGGTAACCGGGTGACTCGATCAAGTTGACCCGGTGATCGAACCGATGACCCGATGGTCGAACCCGTGACCCGGTAATCAGAAGTAGGAGTGTTAAAATTATGGAAGAAGTCTGACTAATTAATTAGTGAATCCATTTATGGAATTTAAGTTTTCACATTTCACTATTTATGCAATTTAAGTTTTCACATTTCATTTTTCACTTTTCAAGAAATGGTGGTTTTTCCTTTATAAATAATAAAGATAAAGATAGAGATAAATAGTAGAGATATAACAGAGTTTTATACAAGTCTTTAAAGCAGTCAATGTACAAGTCAATAAGCAACTCTTAATTATTGTTTTCCAAAAATACTAAGCTTTGTTATTATGCCACGTGTACAACCGAAATTTTGGTAGTCTTTTATTAGTGAAATTAGTTTCCATACTTTGTTCCAAATATATTCCACTTGATTTCAAAAATGCAAAACAATAACTACAATCCTCACTGGGCATTAAATTATCTGACGTGTCTTTGTGATGAGGCCATAGATATTTTTGTTAAGTAGAATCTTTTAAAACACTCCCAATTGAAGCGTCCTTTACCCGAATTTTAATTTTCAGTTTCAAAATCCTTGCATCAATTCAGCAATTATTGAAATCATTTCCATATATTACACACGGTATGTACTAGTCCCTTCAAAAGCATATCCTCCGCTCCAATTCATAAAACACACACACAAATTGCAAATTAAAACACCAGCATCGTTTAAGATCCCTTCAAAACTAATCTGATGTGCTATTTTTTTAGGGTTTTATTTCAATTCATTTATGTGTTGCTAAACCATAGAAAAATTAGTGGAAATCATATTCATGAATCAGTTCTTATAATAAATGTATCAAATGTTCTTCTCACTCACGAATTAAATTTTACTAACGATATCGTCTTTTCTTATAATGATAGGTTTTCAGAAGCCAATTGTTGGGTTCGTAATCTTGATCTATGACGAGTAAGCTTTCACTTTCTTACGTGATTCTTTTCTCTGTTATTTCTTGTGATTTATGTTTTTCTATGCTTTTTTACTACCATTTAATGTTCTGTTCATGGTTATATTATGCACATGAACTGCTCAATAAACATCAACATTGTACTTTGCTATACTTGAGGTATTTTTAGAATGGCCGGTAAGGAGATAGTACTGAACTACTGATGTAAAAATCTTGTGATTTGATCTTATCGATTATGATGTTAATATTGAAAAAATCCCTCAAAACCGATCCTCATTAACCAATATTATGCTAATGCATCAAACAAAAATTTATATTTTACTTCATTACAGATAATTTTGTTAATTGGTTTCGTTGATTTATATAAGCATGCTATCATAATCATATGTAACATTAAACTACATTTGATTATAGAATGTTGATTCACGACAACTCTTGAGTATTTTGTTTCCGTGGTTAATAATACAGTTACCAATCTTCTCATGTATGGTTTGTGATCATATTCCCTTACTTAGCTCTTATTTTGAATTCGCGTCTAACCTAAATCAATCCCTATATATTGCAATGCGTTAAGACGTCGACGTTTGTTCTGTGCATAGAGGGGCCAATTTAAACCTATCTGTGTGAATCAGTCAAACTAGACTACATTTGTTGCTACGAGTCGAACATGTAAAATTAAAAATTATAGCTGACAATGAAACGGGTCAAACAATTTGATAAGCGTTTTTTCTGTGCATAGAGGCGTCTTAAGTTGTCGTGGGGCTTTGTTTCTATGTTATATCATTTTTCTTAATTATTCTGGTCCTCTTCATTGCCTTACCAATATATCATTATCGATACTAGATGAACTTTTTTCATTTTTATGCTTCATCTTTGACGTTAGGGCTTTTATTCTGATATCTAAGTAACAAAGTTAAAGATCAATTTTGATGTTAGGGCATTTATTCTGATTTCTTAATAATGGATTTTTTTTATATGAGTTTTATAGAACATTACTTTTTTCTAACGATGTTTATTTTTGTGAGCCCAACAGTTCAATGAAATGCCCAAACGAATTATGAGTAAAGTTTTGTGAGGTTATTGGCACAGTGCTGGGTTTTTTATTTCATTACTAATCAAAGGAAAACATGTTATATACTATGATCAAATATCTGATCACTTGAATACTGTTTATAATATGAGTCTTTGAGTTGGGTATGATCAAAATCAACCTTTTTACAGAAAAAGTCCCATAACATATTCATGGTCATGCAACAAGATTAGGAACAATGAATAAATAATTCTTCTTGTGTGAGAAGTTTTATTTGATATGCATCAGTTCAACCACTATATTAGGCAATATATTATGTGATTATCGATTATAATAGTTTCTGGTTTTGTAATAGTTTGAATTTCAATTGAATTGGTATTATTCTTGTGTGAGAAGTGTTATTTGATATGCATCAGTTCACCCACTATATTAGCACATCAGTTTATGTAAAGTGTATGTAAGTTTCTCGATTTCGCGTCTCTCTTTGACCCACCTAGGCTTGACAGTGTAGTAGCAATTAGAATCCTATGAAGTTTCGGGAAAAGCATTAAAACGATCATATGTATCTTCTTTTCTGTTTTTTTACAAATGTAATAGGTATCATAAAGATATTTAAGCTACCTTAACTGATGCAGAAAAATTTAAGCTTTTGAAATCAGTGGGCCTGGCCTGTTTTTAACTATATTTTGTTTAGTAATATTTGACATGTCCCATATGAGATGAATTTGTTAGAACGAGGTTGTGTTTACTTTTAAAAAGGTAAAACAGGTAAAACAACTACTCTAGATATCTGTTGAAAGTTTGTCAAATGGATCAACAGTTGCACATTTAATCTTTATTATCTTTCTGTTAGGAGCAGCGGCTCCTTGTCGATTAGGTATGCTTTGCCATTTGCTTATACATTTAGTGATATATCTTTTTCTTCTCATTTTCTACAGAATAATTTTCTTTATGAAATTGTTAAACAAAAGAAAATAAAGAATAAACCCCATGTTCCTACATCGGTCAAAGTACAAACCATTTGTCCATTTATAATAGTTGGGTTCAATCACATGCATAATCTCGAAAATGGAACAAAATGCTCGCTAGCGTATGTAGATTTGGGCTAGATCTATGTGACTTTAAATACCTCTACTAGCCAATTTCCCATTATAGAGATAGAGATGTTTAGAATATTACTCATGAGTCTTCTTGAAGGCCACCTTCAAATAAAAGATCCGATGTTCTTCAAAGACCGAGTAGGACGTGTTAATCCTCAAAATGTCCTTCAATATACACAACAATTTCCATTTTCCAGGTCATTCTTTGACATATTTTTCAGGTCATCTTTCTCTATGTCCATCTTAAGTTATATTTTTCAAGTCCTTCTTTGTTATATAAGAAATTGTGATCAAGTAGTTTTTGAAGCCCATTTTTGCTATGGCGAACCGATTAAAGACGTACTCCTAATGGAAGAATTAAGTACAATTGGTGTTGTAAAGGTACGGTGCTTTATATTATATATTCGTGCTCATGACATGATATGAAGAGTGCTTCATATTGTAAATAGTTATGCTATCATAATCATATGTACTATTAAACTACACTTGATTATAGAATGTTGATTCACGACAACTCTTAAATATTTTTTTGATACAGTCCCGTTACCAATCTTCTCATGTATGGTGTGCGATCATATTCTAGGCACAACATATTCTTTGATCTCAAATATGATGATGCCATGATGATGATGGCAAGTACTCAAATCACGAACATGGGTGATTTCTTAAAACACATCGCGGCAAAGCACAGCTTATCAAAGTTGTTTTGTAATCATACGTATTGATAAAGTTTAATCTAATGCATAAATATGTCTAATGGATTTACATGCACTTTGTGTATATGTTTGATTGTTATCAAATCCGGACGTCCACAAATGGACTATCGGCAATGCGGACATGAGGCAATAATGAAGAAACTACCATGTCCTTGTGTAACATCCTTTGTGTTATTCGACTATTTGTTTTGATGAGACATATGTTAATTAGTACCGACTGTGTCTACAAAGAGTTGTGAATACCATTGGGGTTTTGGTTATTGTCTGTTTTTGTAATTCGTACGTTATTGTATATTTTTGTATCGACCTATTAAAATACCCGTGAATTTCACGGGTCTTTTAGCTAGTAGAGTAATAAATAAATCTTTACGGGAACTGAAACGATCCTCCAATCTGGTTTTGACCTTGTTGAGGATTAATCGCAACCCACATAAGTGAAATGGTAATAGCAATAAGTCCAGCCCAGACAAACCCGGAAAAAAAGAATGATCCAGTTTTAGAGAGAGAAAAAAAGCAAAGAAAATTAGTGCTGAGATTCGCTGAAGAACTCAACTACTGGACAAAGAACGAATATTTAAGAGATCAAATTGATTTGAATATTGATCCGCTGAAGAACTTCTATAGCCTTCCTTTTAGAAATGAAGCGATAGTGTTTGTTTTTACCAAATGCTTTTGATTGTGCATCATCATAAGGTCTTTTAGTTTAATTTAGTTGTGTTTAAAGTTAAATTTGTTAAGTTTGATAGTTTTGAAGGGGTAAAAGTTAAAAATTGGGAACAGATACCAAGAGAGAATATTATTCTTAAAAGATATCGACAAAGTTGATCACTTGATGATTGAGCACCGTCAGTTGATCATTTGACATAAGACACATGACATGAATATAGTAGAGTTGATTAGTTGTGCATTTATGTATGACTAAATATGTCAAAATCTTAAGCCATGACTATGTGGTGGATCATAAGGTTGAATTTTGACCATTTAGATCTTTTTCCCTTTACGTTTTACTTCAAGTATCTATATAT
Organism: Glebionis coronaria; assembly: GCA_025667525.1. Classification (NCBI taxonomy): domain Eukaryota; kingdom Viridiplantae; phylum Streptophyta; class Magnoliopsida; order Asterales; family Asteraceae; genus Glebionis; species Glebionis coronaria. The sequence continues at coordinate 594,064,277 of CM046874.1, forward strand.
ATTATGGCGAATAACTAGAGTTTTATTCTTCTTTGGAATAGGAAATCGAAAATGTCGAACTAGGTATTTATAAGGTAGCATATATTGTTTTGATTTCGCCTTTCAAACAAAAATGATATCTTCTTCACTATTTCGGTTGAAGCAATGTTCCTTAACCAACTGAGGTAATAGCTATTGTTTTTTAAGCCCAACCGAGCTAATGCTCCGCAACCGTGCCATACTTCAAATTTGTCAAAGTTGTCGACTGTTTTACAACTAAGGTTTCAGATAGCGTAAGGCGCGGCGTGGCGGCGAGTCCAAGCTTTGAGCTTTTGCGTAAGACGTAGCGATGCGGCGTTTTTAAGGCGTAACTTAAGGCGGTAATATATAATTATAAATTTTTTGTTTTATATCGTATTTATAATTATACGAGTTATAAACATTTATAACTCTTAACTAAAATTGAAAATATTAGTAAATGCAAGTAAAAAGCTTAAATATTTGAAAATTTTCAAAGCCTTTACAAAAAACTCGCACCTTTGTCCGCTTTTGCTCGCCTTTTTCCGCCTTATCCTAGGCCGCGCCTAGCACCGACGCTAAGGTCTATTTCTTAACGTGGAGGCCACGCCTCACGTCTTTACCCGCCTTGGCGCCACAAAGACGCGCCTTTTAAAACCTTGTTTACAACTGAGCTAATAGCTATTGTTCTTGGTAACAAATGTATAGTTTGATATTGCTTCGCTATTATTCTATTTGTTGTATTACTCCATTCGTCTCAAAATCATTCACACAGTTTAAAAAAAAAAAAATCACATTTTCAGCTTTTTCTCTCTTACTTTTTATAAAGAGACAGTTTTACTATTAACCAAATAATTTAAAACTTTTTAAAAGTTTGTAATTATGATTTCAATTAAGAGTAATTTAGTAATCTCGATCTATAATTCCTACTCCCTCCGTCCCAAAATTATTGTCTCTCGACAAAAAACACACAGTTTAAGAAAAGTACCATCTTTTTAGCTTTCTCTCTCTTATTTTCTATAAAAATACATTTTTACCTTTAATCAGTTAATTTAAAACCTTTTTAAAGTTTGTAATTATGATTTTAATTAAGGTTAATTTAGTAATCTCGATCTAAAATTCTTACCTATTTTTAGAAATTTTAGAAGTGGACAATTAACTTGGGACAACTCGAAAAGGAAACGTGGACTATAGTTTTGGGACGGAAGGAGTACCTATTTTTAAAGGTTTTAAAAGTAGACAATTAATTTGAGACAATCCTTAAAAAACATATATTATAATTTTGAGACGAAGAGAGTATAATGATACATAGATATGTAATAATTATTTTATATAACTTTGAGGGTTGATATTATATGTGTACACACACGGGTATAATGGTGACAAGTTGTATACTGTGTCACTTATTTACATAAATTTTACAAGTATAGACTGTGCCACCTTAACATAAAAAAATGGAAAATGATCGGTGACGATTCAAGAAAATGTCAATGTTGAGAAAAATCACGGGAGTGATTGTTGAAATTCATGCAGTTCTAAAAAAAATAGTTAGAATGAAATAACACATAGAAAACAAGTTGAGTCATAATTTATCTTAACATCTATTAATGTACCTAGTGTGTTTTAACACATATGACCTTAGATGAATTTTAATTATTTTTGTCTTGTAAGGTATAAAAAAAAGGGCAAATAGCATAAAAAAGTACTCATCTTATGTTAAAATTCAATTAAAGGTACTCAACTTTTTTTTTTCTCAATTTAAGGTACCGATCTTTTTTCTTATAGCAATGTTGGGACAATAACAAATTTAAAGGTTATATATTAACGACCGTTTACTTTATTATTGCATCGTTAGTCCTTTATATTAACGACACTTTATAATAACCTCAAAATTCGTTTTTTTACAGTTGTAGACCGTTTTCTATCTTTTTCGTTTGATTTTTATCGTTTTCACTCGGTTTTTAATCGTCTTATTCCGTTTTTTCGTTTGATTAAAAACAAACGAAAACGGTAAAAATTAGACGAAAAAGGTGAAAAACGGTCTAAAAATGTAAAAAACAAATTTTAAGTTTATTATAAAGTGTTATTAATGTAAAGGACTAACGATGCAATAATAAAGTAAACGGTCGTTAATATATAACCTTTAAGTTTGTTATTGTCCCAACATTGCAACAAGAAAAAAGATTAGTACCTTAAATTGAGAAAAAAAAAGTTGAGTACCTTTAATTGAATTTTAACATAAGATTAGTACCTTTTTTATGCTATTTGCCCATAAAAAAATTGTCAATCAATTTGAAGAATGTAAAAAATAACTCCTTTTTAATGCAAATGTGAGAACTTCCGAAAATGAACATATTAGCAACATCCTTCATTGTGTGGACATACATTTATTATTTATAAGTATATCCATTGATATATAAGGGCATGAATATAAGTAGTCATTTTTAACATCAGTGATCAACCCCAATGTCCCATAGTTGCACGCAGTGGCGGAACTAAAACATTTGATTACGGAGGGCATTGCTAATATAATTTTTTTAGTGTGACTTGAAATATGTCAGACCTCGTCAGGTCGGGTCACATGTAATTAAAGTTACTATGAAGATGAAAGGCAAAATTGTTTCACTGTAATACGAGTACATAAACATTTACATTGTAAACATTTTAATAATAGTTTAAAACATAGGTTTTTATATAATGCAAAAAGTTACTTGGTATATTGGTTTGAATATAAACTATATGTTAACTTGCAACTTGCATTACTTGTAAGTTACAGCAGTATGGTTGATCCAATTAGATATATAGTGTTAACACAATATATATAATGTATATACTAGGGTATTTTCACACCTACTTATTTCCTTTTTACTTTATCTTCTTTAATACTTTATCTTCATCTTTCCCAACAGTTAACTTTATCTTTTACTTCTAGTTTTACGGCCATTAATTCCGGCGAGCAAACAAACCACCATAACACTTTGATTTTTGATAATATTTAAGAATATGGACGGCACTCTTATGATTTATATGGGGGCACTGCACATTATTTCAACCAATTGGATCATTTCTCTATTTACTTTATGTGTTCCCAAAATTTTTATGGAGGGCAACGCCTCCCATACCATACAAATAGATCCGCCCCTAGTTGCACGCACAACAATTTTTAGTGACTACTGTTAACAGTTTTCGTTCATCGGTAAAATGACCACTTCCATTTTAACTAATATATACTATGATTCATTTGGATGATAGATGTGTTTATGAAGTTTGATAAAGAATAATTTTTTTATTAGTTAAGTCGTTATAGTAAAATTCATGTATTGTTATAGTATAATCTTTTACAAAAGTTATATAACGTATTTTTATTTTCAGAATCATTTTTAGTGCGAGAACCATCAATACTATCAAGAACATATATATACGCCTTTAATAATTATATTTATGAGCATATGTTTCAGAAAGAATAAAATATATTTCACAAATAACATATTTGTTCTAAACAATTGGATGAGAAAGTGAAAATTCAACTATGATTTCTTTAAAGTGTCGTATGTATGTTTTTAAAACTCATTTAAGTGTGAACATATTTGTATATTAAGTGTCTCATCAAATTGTTTGAAACAAATATGTTATTTGTGAAAAATATTTGTTCTTTTTGGAATACATGCTCACAATATAATTATTGAAAGCGTACATGTATGTTTTTGATAATTTTTACGGTTCTCTCACTAAGAATGGTTCTGAAAACAAAGTCCACACTACCTATTAGTTACTCCCTCACTCTCACTTTTATTGTCCTCGTTACTATTTTAGTTTGTCCCAAAACATTGTCTAATTTTTTAAATAAAAAATCTAAAGTAATTAATTTTCACCCATGTCATTAATTTCTTACTTAATATGATCAAAGATTAAATTTGTCTTTTTAAACAGAATATGTCAACATTCATTGAATCTATCAAAAATCACAAAAATTATGTTGGGGATAATCAAAATGGGACGGAGGGAGTATAATAAAATTCATGTATTGATTGCGCATTTGAGATACTTCATATTCAGTTCTTGTTGATGCAAAAGTTGGGGTAGACTGAGCTTAACTCAAATTAGGCTTAATTTAGGGTCTTGTGGACTCCGGCTCTCGCACCAAGTGAAACTTGCTTTAGGACCCTGCGCACTAAACAGACACCGTTAGGCTTACTGTGGGTTTGCGACCCACGATTAGACTCCAGCGTGAGAGTAAGTAATCGGTTTGAGTATATTAGTGTTTAGGGTATTGTGTGTATCGTACCTTTGTGGAACCGAAGGAGTTCCTTTTATACTCGAGAGAGTCCAGGCTGGGCTCCCTGTTCTTGCGGCCTAAGGAAGAGATAATGACTCGAAATAGCTTGATCTTCATTATCCAACTAAGGCAAATGTATATCCCTTTTCCTTAGGAGAATATAACTATAATATAAGTTATATTCGGTCTGATCCTGTCGCACTGCGACGAGGACTTGGCTAATTAATCAACCTATTGTGTGACAGCGGCTTACCGGGCTTTATGAGCTATGTGCGCACACCGCACAAGTATCCAATCCATTCCTGATGGATGCAGGTAGTACTCGTGAGTCGGACTATCCAGCCCGACTAGGGACTATACATTATCATGTCCCCCCAGTCTAGTGGTCGCAGGTCTAATCCGCGGCTACTAGACTATAATCAAGCCTAAACAGTCGCATAGTCCAAGCATAAACTCAGATTTTAAACATTCCCGCCAAGAAGACAAACATCCCCCCCTTTCACCTAACCTCCTTGGTACTCGGGAAAAGTGTGTGCCACGTCATAGTTACCCCTTCATATTCTACCGTTAGATCTAGCAAGTGGGGGACACGTGGCACACATCTGACCATGAACAGTAAAACTTAGGAAGCCTATATAAACCCAACGCCATGGTGAAACAGCTAACCGACATTACATCAATCTTGACCATTGAGCAGCTAGATCAATTTACTTCTGAGTTCTACATACCCGACTACCTGCACCCAGAAGTTCCCAACCCACAACATAATATAAGTCATTCTCCGCAAGGAAGATAGGGTTGTACACCCGTTACTTTGATTACGCAAACCATCGTATACCTATGTCGCGCTTTCTTCTGATCGTATTAATACACTACGAGACCCACGTCTCCTAACTACATTGCATAGGGGGAGCGAAATTTTCGAATTTCGAAATAAACTGCCGCACCCTAGACATAGAACCCATAGTAGATCTCTTCTGCATATTCTACCAACGGAATTTAGCCAATGGTTGGGTGTCTTTTGCTAAGCGAAATGGTGGTATGCAATGTTTTGATGGAAAGATAGATTCCTTAAGGAATTGGACCGACATATTCTTCTGGGTCAATGACGCTGCCTTTCCCTTCCACTTTCCATTCTTGACCCCTGACATCGTGAGGAAGACCCCCACCTGGCCCCGACTCTTACAACGCCGCAGATGCGGAGACTCTGAACAACAACCGCATTCCCGTACAACCCTATCCGGAGAGTGTGTTAGTCACTCTTGGCCTAACTCGCGCACTCATCTGTGGCGAGCACATGGTAATAGCCTTCCGCAGAGAGAGTGGCCAGGGTTAGTGGTCCTTCCCGCCTTCATCATAACATTCTATAAGTACCATCGCATATTTGAAGACTAAAATATGTTTCCCTTTGTTCTGTTTGCTTCCTTTCGCAGTTATGGATGTTCTTGACCTTGTCCGTGGTGCGTTTCCTGAAAATTTGCTGGTGTTGACTCTCCCTCAACAAGAAAATGAAGAATAGCTCCATGATCGTGCGCAGAAGAATACCATGGACTTAGAGATTGAGGAGCCGTCGATCGCCCAAGGGAGCGAAGGCACTGGCGCTGACCGACCACCGTCATCTCCACCAATGCAACAGTTTGAACAGCAACCACCCGTACAACAACAACCACCACCATTTCTCAGCTCCTCACTATCTTCAGATGAGTACACCAGAGATGCCAAAAAACCACGGCTGAGTTTGAGGAAGAGGACATTATCTCCTTAGGAAAAAGACGCAGAAGCCCCCCATCATCCCCACACAAATCCACACGCACTGGTGCTGGTCCCTCTTGGACAGGGGTGCGCACTACAGAGGAAGAGTTTGAGGAGAACCTTGCCAAGACCTCTCCACACACTCCTCCCGCCACCATCAATCTGAGGTAACCATTTTCTCCTATATGGTAGCGTAAACTATACATTCTTCGTTGCATCTCCATGTGATTATACTTTAAACGTTGATATTGGGATTTTGCACTGGGGTTCTAAATTCTCTCAGAATCCTCTCGAATTGATTACAGCTCAAAGTGGAATGATTGTTCTTGGTTACTAAAAAGGGGAGTGGTTTTCTATTCTACTAAAGGTTTAAATGCATGAAAATGTAAACTTAAATTTAAAAGCAATTAAATTAATAACAATTAATAAAAACTTGAATTAAAATATAAAATAAAAATGAAGAAACAGTAAGAAACAATAACACTTTAAGAAACTCAAAGAAAATAAAATTGATTCGGAAGTATACCTTGATTCGGAAGTTTATCCGGAACTTCGTTCGGAACTTCACCCGGAACTTTCACTCGGAACTTCACCCGGAACTTTCACTCGGAACTTCACCCGGAACTTTGTTCGGAAGTTAATCCGGAAATTTGTTCGGAAGATTGATTCGGAAGTTGGTGATCCGGAAGTTCACTCGGAACTTTTGGCTCGGAAGTTTATTCGGAAGATTTGTAAAGAACATTCATTCGGAACTTTGAAAAATTGATTCGGAACCTTTTTTTTTTAAAAGGAAATTTATTCGGAAGATTTGAAACTCATTCGGAACTTTTTGTTCATCCGGAACTTTATGTTCATCCGGAACTATTTGTTCATCCAGAACTTTGTGTTCATTCGGAAGTTTGTGTTCATCCGGAACCTGGGAATACTCAAGAACAGTAACTTTTTTCAGAAAAACAGGGAAGGGCGATTTAATCCAAAATCAAGCTAAATAAGCAAAAAGGTTTTACCAAATTAACCACAAATCATCTACCAACTACAAGGATCAAATCCCAATCACAAAAACACAAATTCAACAACTTCTTAAGATCAAAACTCAACTAAATAAGAACTTTAGAACTTGAAATAAAAAGATGATGAAGAACAAGATGAATGAAAAGATTAAAGGAAGACTTGTATTAATGATTAATGTTGAACAAATAAAAGACAAGATTAAACTACAAGATTTGGAAGAACAATAATCAAAATCACCAAACACCCTAGTGGTGTTGGTGATGACTACGAACAAGAAAAGAGAAAAAGAAGGACAATGAAAAAACTGGATGAAAAGTGTGAGGGGAACCCTTTATATAGGTGTCCCATTTGGTTGGTGAGTGGGCTTTCTCCCGTTCTTCTTGTCTTCTCGTCTTTTCAGAAAAGTTGACGTTTTCGATTCTGATTCGGGATTTGTCGTCGATTAAATTCAACTCGTCTTTTAATTTCTTCGTTTAATAGACTTGAGTTTCTTCGACTTATGTAAATCTTCCATCTTTGGTCCTTTTCTTCGATAAATCGTCAAATAGGCCCAGTGACTTCAAATCTTTTGCATCTCTTGGACAATAGACTTCGTCTTGAGTCTTTTTCTTCCATAAAACCCGTGCAATCCCATGTTTTCTTCAATATTCATCTGGTTGGCTCTGAAAACACAATAAACACAAAAACCACACATAATTCCAAACAAGTGATATTAAATACGTGTTTTGGTCTCGTTTTAGCCAGAATTAAGTGGTAAAAGGATGGGTGTTTTCACACCTATCAAATCCTCTACACTTAACCATTGCCATGCCCTCATGCAATGCTTAGTGATAAAGCAAATTTACACTTTTCTCATAATCAATCAACCTTGGCCTTATTAAAATACTACTAAACAAAAATTAAAGTACTAAGAGAGATTAAAATCTTTAAAGTAAACAAAAGGATAGAAAACCATTTTCTTTTGAAAATAGCTACATGGAAATAACTTGCAAAGAGATCAAGGACTTACATTAGGGCTTTGGTGCTGCGAAGACTTATCACGCTCAAGTTTCACGTTCCCCAAACTAAGCTTAAAAACGAGATCATTGTTATTATAAGTTAGTAAATCAAACACTTACACACATGGCTTAATTATATGCTTAAACTCCCCTATTCCTAGGTGTATCTCTTATATTTTATTTTGTCTTTGGATGATCATGAAGATGCATTTTTGGACTTATTTCGATAGTTTATTTAGGCTGAAAGCAAAGTAGGACGATTTGATCAATAGTTAGCTAAAGGACAAAATCTCTTAAAACTGCTTCTCGAGATATCAAAAAGTTCATATCTTGGCATAACTCGGTTCACGATTTGAGACCTTTCTCGGGCCGATATTTTGCATGTACTTCATACTTCATATCTTGAGAGACGTGCTTGAGATAATGGTCTTCTCATCGTTAATAGAGTTTCTTCACTTGGAGACTTTTGAGGGGTTCTCCAACTTTGTTGACCACGACTTCATGATTATTCTTCAATCTCTAATTGGGATTTTGAGATACAACGATCCGCCTCCTTTTCGGACTTGGATCTATTTATCCTCATACCTTGTTAGGGTCTTTTCGGATAGACTTCTCCATGATCTTTATGGGAGTTGATTGCTTTTCGTCGTGAGTCTTGATCCTTCATATTGACTTTGGGAATAATGCTTTTCACATCACTTTGGATCTTTAGCAATAAAATGGAATCCTCATGCCTTGTTAGGGCCTTTTCGGACTCGCCAATCTTCGCGCCCCGCTTCATAAGTTATGCCTTGGCTATGAACTCTTATCATTACCGAGCAACTTTTAAACGATCTTGGGCTAGAAGCTAAGTAACTTTTCAAATCGTACGATCTTACTTATTGCAGATAAATTATTAGCAAGTGATGGGAGAATAGGCAGATAATTACACCAAGTGAGCTTGCACAAGAATACCGACTTATAATTGACTCTATCATTTCTCGTCCTCCACAATTTAAAATCTCAAGTAATGAGACTCGTGGATACTTAGCCTAATAAACCAATTAAGGTCTACATGGTTAAGGATACTAGCTAGAATAAACTTGGATAAGTCTATTCGGGTTGAGTCAACGGGCCTAATATGTCAAAGATTTCTAAACCAGCTACACCACTTTATTAATATTTTTGACTTTATTGCGGGATATATACATATGAAAGCAACGATAAAAAATTAAAAATTACAACTAAATGGCCAAAGTTAATAAAAAATTTGAAAAATGTTGAAAAATATGATTTTCCGGTTAAATAAAGGCATTTTCATGGAAAAGTCTACTTAAAACTTCCATAGAAGTCCCCCCTACACTTAAGATAAACATTGTCCTCAATGTTTAAGCATGTGGGAAAAGTCTCCCCTACACTTATGACATTGTGCATGTTGGTTAAATCAAGTTAAGGAAGAGACGACTAACGTGATCAATTTCAAATGGAGTATGAAGAAAATTGAATCACGATAGTTGAGAGATAGAACCGGATTTCGGATAACACGGGAGCACGGTTCTTCAAAGGTTCCAAAAGTGCATTCATCCCTGTAATCACATCACCACACAAACAAACACCCTATAGAGGTCCCCCTACACTTAGGAGGTTAAACGGAAAAAGATAGATACTCGGGCTGCCTCCCGAGGAGCGCTTGTTTTTGATAACCGAGTCACGAGCCTGACTCGACCCAAAATTTAGTTCATAGGGAACGTGGTGAGGGATGGAATCATCTCTTGAGAGATGTCCTCACCAAAGTACAATTTCAAACGCTGGCCATTCACCTTGAAGTTGGGCCCATTTGGCTGAGAAAGCTCAATGGTGCCATAGGGAAAGACATTGGCGATGGTGAATGGACCAGACCAGCGGCTCTTCAACTTGCCCGAGAAGATCTTCAACCGAGAGTTAAAGAGTAAGACTTGATCACCAACGTGGAACTCTCGGTTCTTGATTTTAGCATCATGGACAATCTTGGTCTTCTCCTTGTAGATCAATGAGTTCTCGTAAGCTTGATTCCTCAATTCTTGTAGCTCGTTGAGTTGAATCTTGTGAAAATCACCGGCTTTGTTGATGTCGAAGTTAGCCCACTTTAAGGCCCAGTATGCCTTATGTTCCAACTCGATAGGGAGGTGGCAAGCTTTCCCGTACACAAGACGATAAGGCATACAGTCGATCAGGGTCTTATAAGCAGTACGGAAAGCCCACAGAGCATCATCTAACTTATCGGCCCACGCGGCGCGATGCTCTCCCTCAGTACGCTCCAAAATTCTCTTTAATCCACGGTTGGATATCTCGGCTTGACCGTTGGTTTGAGGATGATAAGCGGTGGAAAGACGATGATTGACACCATACTTTGCCATGACTCTTACAAATTGATCGTTGCAAAAATGAGTCCCGCGATCACTGATAATAGCACGAGGAACACCGAATCGAGCAAACAGTTGTTTCAACAAATTACAAACCACCCTCGCGTCGTTAGTGGGTAAAGCCTTGGCTTCAACCCATTTGGAAACGTAGTCAACAGCGACAAGGATGTATTTGTTGCCTTTAGAAGAAGGGAATGGCCCCATAAAGTCGATGCCCCATACATCAAAGATTTCACATTCTTGTATGAAATTTTGAGGCATCTCATCTTTATGTGTGATCTTGCCTTGTTTTTGGCAAGCATCACAATGTTTAACCATCTCGTGAGCATCACGGTAAATGGTGGGCCAATAGAATCCCGAATCAAACACTTTTTTGGCAGTGTAGTTGGGACCAAAGTGACCACCGGTGGGTCCTTTGTGGCAAGCTTGGAGAATGTCCAAAGCGGCTGGTCCGTCAACACATCGGCGAATAATCAAGTCAGCGCATTGTTTGAATAGAAAAGGGTCATCCCAAAAGTAAGTCTTAACATCGTTCAAGAACTTCTTTTTTTGTTGGGATGTTAACCCTTGGATGAGAACACCACCCGCTAAGTAGTTTGCAATATCAGCAAACCACGGGGTGCCATCAAGACTGAGATTTATAGACATTAAGGTCTCAAGGGGGAAAGAATCATTGATCTTTTTGTTCGGATGATCCCCTTGATATGGATCCTCAAGTCTGCTCAGATGATCCGCGGCCAGGTTTTCGGCTCCCTTCTTGTCACGAATTTCAATGTTGAATTCTTGAAGGAGTAAAACCCAGCGAAGAAGTCTTGGCTTAGAATCATGCTTTGTTATCAAGTACTTCAACGCGGAATGGTCCGTGTATACGATTGTGGTTGAAAGGACAAGATAGGGGCGGAACTTTTCAAAAGCATAGACAACAGCTAAAAGCTCTTTTTCGGTTGTCGTGTAATGCAATTGAGCCCCCGTCATTGTCTTGCTAGCATAGTGGATTGGTTGGAAGTGTTTATTCACTCTTTGGCCCAAAACCGCACCAATAGCAAAGTCGCTAGCATCGCACATCAACTCGAAAGGCAGCTCCCAATTAGGGGTAACCAAGATGGGTGCCTTAGTAAGCTTATCCTTAAGCAAGTTGAAGGCTTCAAGACACTCTTTGGAAAAGATAAAAGGAGTATCTTTTTCCAAGAGGTGGGTCATCGGGCGAGCGATTTTAGAGAAATCCTGAATGAATCGACGATAGAAGCCCGCATGACCCAGAAAGCTTCTCACACCCTTCACGGTTGAAGGTGGAGGTAATTTGGCTATGACATCTACTTTAGCACGATCGACTTCAAGACCGGCGTTAGAGATTTTGTGTCCTAGCACAATGCCTTCTTTTACCATAAAATGGCATTTTTCCCAATTCAGGACAAGGCGAGTGTCTTCGCACCGCTTAAGCATACGTTCTAAATTGGCAAGGCAAGAAGAGAAGGAATCCCCGAAGACCGAGAAATCATCCATGAAGACTTCCATGGTTTGTTCAACCATGTCATGGAAGATAGCTAACATGCACCTTTGGAAAGTCCCGGGGGCATTGCATAAGCCAAAAGGCATTCTTTTGTAAGCAAATGTGCCATAGGGACAAGTGAATGTTGTCTTCTCTTGATCTTGGGGATCGACGGGTATTTGGAAATAACCCGAGAAACCATCAAGAAAGCAGTAATATTCATTACCTGCTAAACGTTCAAGCATTTGGTCCATAAAAGGTAGAGGGAAATGATCCTTTCTCGTGGCATCATTGAGTTTGCGGTAGTCTATACAAACTCTCCACCCAGTAACGAGACGGGTAGGAATCAACTCGTTGTTTGCATTGGGCACAACGGTGATGCCGCCTTTCTTAGGCACACAATGGACTGGACTAACCCATGGTGAATCCGAAATAGGGTAAATCATACCCGCATCAAGAAGTTTGATAACCTCTGTTTTGATGACTTCATGGATTTTTGGATTCACCCTTCGTTGGCTTTGAATTGTGGGCTTAAAGTCGTCCTCTATGAGAATTTTGTGTGTGCAGAAGTGAGGATCAATTCCACGAATTTCGGAGATTTTCCAAGCGATAGCTCTTTTATGCTTCTTCAACACGGCGACAAGGCGGGCTTTTTCTTCTTCTTTCAGGTCCTTCGCGATGATGACCGATAACTTCTCGTTGTCTTCAAGGAAAACGTACTCAAGATGAGGAGGTAGGTCCTTAAGCTCAAGAGTGGGAGGATCCTCAATAGATGGTGAAACTAACGATGGATCATCATTAGGCACCTCTTTAGGAGAAGGAGGATCAATAGCAGTAACCGTCGGAGATAGAGGAGAAAGATTGCCTTCTTTGAGAAGGTTTTCAATGAGGCGGAGATCTTCATCCCAATTGGTGGTAGAATCGTCATGGTCTAAGTTCACATCTCCCATGGTGGCTTCCAAATCTTTCCAAAGGAAATCACTTTCTCCAAATAGAGATAGTGATGAGTCAATAGAGGAAACGGTCTCAACATTGGGAAGAGAAGTAGGAATACTTTTACAAGCATCTTTGAAGTGTTCTTCACAAGCCTCATCAAGAACGTCAATACAATTAACGCTCTCGTATGAATAAGGCTGTTTAGACAACTTGCCCATGTTGAAAACGATTTTATCGTCACCCACTCTCATGATAAGCTCACCGGCTTCAACATCGATTAGAGTGCGACCGGTCCTCAGGAATGGACGACCAACGATCAATGGCACACGAGGGTCCATGTCGTAGTCAACAACGACGAAATCAGCAGGAAAAGTGAATTTGTCGACTCCTACAAAGACGTCTTTGGCTATCCCCACTGGATAAGCAACCGTACGGTTAGCTAATTCCAAAGTCATTTTGGTGGGGACTAGCTCAGGGAGAGATAATTGCTTCCAAACGCTTAAGGGCATTAAGTTGATACTGGCACCTAGATCGGCTAGGGCCATGCAATTCTCTACTCCCGGGAAGTTGCAAGGAATCAAAAAGCGACCCGGATCACCAAGTTTGGTGGGCAATTTCCTTAAAAGCACTGCGGAGCAGTTCTCATTAAGTTGGGTCTGAGCAATGTCAAGAAGCTTTTCCTTATCACTTAGAAGATCTTTAAACATCTTAGCGTATTTGGGCATGTGAGCGAGAGCCTCGGCAAAGGAGATGTTAAAATTCAATTGTTTAAACATTTTGAGAAAGTTTGAAACTTGAATATCATCCTTGCTCTTTTGCTTCTCTTTCCTCAACCTTGAAGGATAAGGTATATTGGATGAAGAAGAAGGCTTTAGGGGAATAGGATCACTCACAACCACGGGTGGTGGGGAAATGGGGGTAGAAGGTGAAGGAGGCGGAGAAATTGGGGAAGTAGAAGGATGAGGAATAGGAGCAGGTGACTCGTTCTCCTTAGTCACAACCATCGGTGGAGGTATAGGAAGCTCGGGTTCCTTTGTACCTTTGCCACTGCGAGTGGTGGTTGCTTTCATCTCCCCTCTTGGATTCGCAACGGTGTTACTCGGAAGAGTACCCGAAGAAGAGGGTTGATTACCTTGGAAGAAACTAGCCATCATGTTTTTTAAGTCATTCGTTTGACTATCCAAAGTATTTCTCATGTCAGCTCTCAGATCGTTCCCTTGTTTGACCAAGTCTGCTTTCAAGTTGAGCACTTCTCGCTGAAGATTTCCCACGATGACATCGTTAGTCCTCATGTAGGTTTCCACTTCTCGGTGTAAAGCGGTAGGTTGGTTGGGAGGAGCATTGTATGCGGGTGGTTGATAAGCAGGTTGCTGGTAAACTTGGTTATTTCTTTGAGGTTGTTGTGGTTGTTTGTGAGGTGGTATGTATGGTGTACGAGGTGGTTGTTGTTGAGGAGGGCGATTGAGGTTTTGTTGTTGGTTTGGGTTGGTAGGAGGAAAACCGGGTGGGGAAAGATAATTGTTAGAGCGGTAGCTAAGCAAGTTACGGTCACCTTGAGGTCGAGCTTGATAAGCGGGTTGAGGATAGGTGCCATAATCTGCATTCGCATTTTCGGAAGGGTAGTCTTGGGTGGCAGTACAAGTGGTGTAAGAGTGAGGACCCCCGCATATCTCGCATGGTTGGCTAACAGCATTGACTTGAGCGTCTTTAGCGTTTCTAGCATTGATGCTGTTGGTGTTGCTGGCGGTTTGGGTAGCAAGCGATTCAAGAAGCGTAGTGATTTTGTCAAGTCGCTTATCGCTGTCACTAGTACTAGCACTAGCGACATTGGTCCGAACACTCTTGGTTTGCACACGAGACTTATTCTCAATGATATCCCAAGCAGCATTGGAAGTCTTAGCCAAAAGATTACCCCCCGAGGCACTGTTTAGTGAATCTTGGTCATTCATGCTTAAACCATTATAAAAAGTGTTAATTTGGTGCACTTTGGTAAAACCATGTTGTGGGCATTTTCTTAAAAGATCTTTAAAACGATCCCAAGATTCACTAAACGACTCATCGTACTTTTGTTCAAAATTTATGATTTCATTCCGCAAAGCGGTAGTACGAGAGGGTGGGAAAAGTAATTGATAAACTTGGTCTCCAAATCCGTCCACGAAAGAATACTCTGTGGCGGTTCCTTAGCAAGCCAATGTCGGGCTTGTCCCTCTAAAGAAAAGGGAAAAAGTTGTAACCGGATTACCTCTTGTGGGACACCATTGAATTTGACCGTATTGGTGAGTTGCAAGAATCTCTTGATGTGGTCATGTGGATCATCAATGGTGCGCCCCAAGAATGGTTGAGCAGAGACCATCTGGATAAAGCCGGATTTGAGCTCAAAGTTGTTGGCTGCAATCGCGGGTATAACAATTGGATCATTGTTGCCATCTACATGAGCTTGCAGCAGTTCAATCATCGGGCGATTATCCGGTAGAGGCTCATTGTTGTTGTTATTATTGTTGTTGAAAGGTGGGTTGTTGTTGTTATTATTATTGTTGGGTGGTATGTTGTTGTTGTTTTGTACACCGGCCATGTCTAAGTTATCGAGAGGCTCGGGCTCTTGATAAGACGTTGATCGAGTGCGCATACACCTGCAAAAGAACTAACAAGGCAAAAACAAAGCAAAAATATTTTTGGTTTTTTATGTTTTTTTACTTTTTAGGATTTTTTGAAAATTTTATAATTTTTTTGTGTTTTTGAAAGTTTTTATGAAAAAGTAACGTTCACGGTGAACGGATCCCAAAATCCAAGTTCTCACAAAAAACTGTTGATCTTAACGAGAAGAGCCGGCAGCCGCGCCATTTGATATTGGGATTTTGCACTGGGGTTCTAAATTCTCTCGGAATCCTCTCGAATTGATTACAGCTCAAAGTGGAATGATTGTTCTTGGTTACTAAAAAGGGGAGTGGTTTTCTATTCTACTAAAGGTTTAAATGCACGAAAATGTAAACTTAAATTTAAAAGCAATTAAATTAATAACAATTAATAAAAACTTGAATTAAAATATAAAATAAAAATGAAGAAACAGTAAGAAACAGTAACACTTTAAGAAACTCAAAGAAAATAAAATTGATTCGGAAGTATACCTTGATTCGGAAGTTTATCCGGAACTTCGTTCGGAACTTCACCCGGAACTTTCACTCGGAACTTCACCCGGAACTTTCACTCGGAACTTCACCCGGAACTTTGTTCGGAAGTTAATCCGGAACTTTGTTCGGAAGATTGATTCGGAAGTTGGTGATCCGGAAGTTCACTCGGAACTTTTGGCTCGGAAGTTTATTCGGAAGATTTGTAAAGAACATTCATTCGGAACTTTGAAAAATTGATTCGGAACTTTTTTTTTTTTTAAAAAGGAAATTTATTCGGAAGATTTGAAACTCATTCGGAACTTTTTGTTCATCCGGAACTTTATGTTCATCCGGAACTTTGTGTTCATTCGGAAGTTTGTGTTCATCCGGAACCTGGGAATACTCAAGAACAGTAACTTTTTCAGAAAAACAGGGAAGGGCGATTTAATCCAAATCAAGCTAAATAAGCAAAAAGGTTTTACCAAATTAACCACAAATCATCTACCAACTACAAGGATCAAATCCCAATCACAAAAACACAAATTCAACAACTTCTTAAGATCAAAACTCAACTAAATAAGAACTTTAGAACTTGAAATAAAAAGATGATGAAGAACAAGATGAATGAAAAGATTAAAGGAAGACTTGTATTAATGATTAATGTTGAACAAATAAAAGACAAGATTAAACTACAAGATTTGGAAGAACAATAATCAAAATCACCAAACACCCTAGTGGTGTTGGTGATGACTACGAACAAGAAAAGAGAAAAAGAAGGACAATGAAAAAACTGGATGAAAAGTGTGAGGGGAACCCTTTATATAGGTGTCCCCTTTGGTTGGTGAGTGGGCTTTCTCCCGTTCTTCTTGTCTTCTCGTCTTTTCAGAAAAGTTGACGTTTTCGATTCTGATTCGGGATTTGTCGTCGATTAAATTCAACTCGTCTTTTAATTTCTTCGTTTAATAGACTTGAGTTTCTTCGACTTATGTAAATCTTCCATCTTTGGTCCTTTTCTTCGATAAATCGTCAAATAGGCCCAGTGACTTCAAATCTTTTGCATCTCTTGGACAATAGACTTCGTCTTGAGTCTTTTTCTTCCATAAAACCCGTGCAATCCCATGTTTTCTTCAATATTCATCTGGTTGGCTCTGAAAACACAATAAACACAAAAACCACGCATAATTCCAAACAAGTGATATTAAATACGTGTTTTGGTCTCGTTTTAGCCAGAATTAAGTGGTAAAAGGATGGGTGTTTTCACACCTATCAAACGTCCGTCTAACCATTACTCTTATACAGCAGCGACGAACAAGAAAAATCGTCTGCAAAAGTCAAGACGACACCCTCCCCCCACAAAGAGGCTTCATCAGCGGGAGGGGATGCGTTCGCCCAGGATCCTACCTTCGCCCCTGACTGGGAGCTCCCTGCATCATCCGACCTCACAAGTGCATTTGACTGCGCAAGCTTTTTAGGCAACATCGTGCCCGCTGGACGAAAGGTATTGCTTGAAGGGATGAGTGACTCTGTCCTGGCCGATGAGGCAAGTTATCTGGCAGCGCAGCAGGTTACGCTGACATCGCACCTCAAGAAGAGATACATGGGGTTGTCTGCCAAACTCCATACGACAGAGGAGAAGTTGAGGCAGGTTACTGAAGAAAAATCCTCCGCTCTCGGAGATATACAAGAAAAGATAGACCAAGAAGCCGAGAGAGGAAGAAAAGATGTCGCCCTCCTCCATTCCTTAACTCAAGAAAGAAACAGGATATGTCGCCCTGGATGAAGAGCGCGCCCAGCTTCGCCAGATAAAGGCCTCCAACGTTGCTGCTATGGGGGCCTTTGAGGATGGGAAGGATAGGTTTGTTGTTGATGTTGATGCTTTGGGTGCGAGGGTAAAGGAAGATGTAAGCGATCTCAGCTGCCAATTGAAGAGACTGAGTATCGAACTGGATGAGGAGTTGTACCCTCGCTTAATGAAGGAGATATCCGAGAAGCGGTGGCTAGTGCGCCATGGTCTGCGCCTAGCCGTAATGGTTGCTTTGGAAGACCCCACCTTACGAGCCTCATTCTTCAAGTCTGTCATAGCCGCCATAAATGAGGGTACTTCAAGAGGTTTGGCGACTGCATACAAGGAGAAGTTACTGAACCAAGAACTATTAAAGGTGCCTTTTTACGATCCGAAGGCTGACGCCAAGCTCACCGCAGCCATGAAAGAAATGAGTGTATGTCCGCTGCCCTCTTTTGGTTTGGAGGATAAGGATCATGAAGTGCCTATTGAAGTGGTAATGGAGGGCCTTACCTTGGCGCGCCATAAGGAAGAGGGCGGAGAAGCATTGGCAGACTTTCACCTAAAACCATCTATGGAGCAGTTGACCGTGCCAGTATTCGCACATCCCAAGGATATACTTGATCCCTTCAAGATTGAGAAGGAAGTGCCACTATCTGAGGTCCTTGCAGCGCACGAGAGCCGCACTGCTGCCAAGAAAAACCTGCTGAACATAGAAGCAGCGCCTTCCGTTGGTGCGGCCCACCTTGCTCCTACCATCCCTGTGTTGCCATTGCCATTGCTAAAGAGGGATTCGCGCCTGCTGGACCGGATGGAAAAAAGCCTGAAGGATCACCGCACTACTGCTTACTTCTCTCCTTTGCTAAAACTGAAGAGATCCTCCTCTGAGACCCATCTGCTCTCCAATCGCCTTAAAGACTTGTAAACATATGTTCATGTTTTGTATCTACAAATGTTTGCTTTGTAATAAACACTATCCTTCTTTTGTTATAGAAAGTCTATTTAATGTTTATAGCGCAATTTCACATAATAAGCAAATGTAAACTTATAAATGGCCCATATGGGTTTGAGAAGCTCATTACGTGCGGTATACCGCTACTACCATAAGGACGGTCAGGTGAGGCTGACCCATTGTTAGGTGTGCACAAGTGTGTCTTAACAGTCTCAGAGTTTACTGGCTGCATAAATTGCTACGACGTCATTAATAGCAAGGGGCCTAACAAGGATACACGATCCATGGTCGAAGGTGGTGCATCCCACTTACTCGACGAGTCTAATTAGTAGGGTAGGCTCATTCCTCTTATTTCTCCTGAAAACGTTGTACACGCGTGCGCCAATATGCAATATATAATAAGAAAAAAGTATGTATGACATAAATAAATTTTTTTGAGAATGCCACGTGGAACTAGCTAAGGACCACGACTGTTTTATTAATACTTGCAAGATTTTAAACACAAACAATACAAAGAAAAAACAATACATCAACTTGGGAAGTTTCTCCTTTAAAGGTAGCACTTCTTTAGATGGCATATGTTCCAAAGTCTTTGTAGGTCACGACCATCCATGTCGCGCAACCGGTACACACCATTTCCAAGTGTATCTGTCACTATGTAGGGTCCCTCCCATTTTGGTCCAATCTTCCCTGTATTCTCAGTGCGACTTGTCGCGTTTGAGCGATACACAAAATCACCTGGTCTGAATGAGGTCTTGCGTGCCCTAGAATCATAGTAACCTTTTCATCTTTGCTTTTGACTTAGCTTCGCGGATTGCTGCTAACTCTCGTCGCTCCTAGATTATGTCTAGGTTTAATCACAGCTCATAATCGTTAGTAACCATGTCTACCTCTGCTGTGCGGAGTGTTTGTAGTCCTATCTCAGCTGGAATGACTGCTTCTATCCCATATGTAAGGGCGAATGGGGTATCACCTGTGGCCTTCTTGATCATCGTGCGATGTGCCCACAAAACATGCGACAGCTCATCGACCCACTTCTTATTATGTTCCCCCAACCGTGCTTTTATGCCATCCCCAAACTCCTATTTTCTCTCTCCACAAGTCCATTCGTTTGTGGGTGGGCAACCGATGCGAAACGTTGATGTATCCCATTCTTCGCGCACCAATCCTTGAACGGGTTCTCTACGAACTGCTTTCCATTATCCGAGATTGTTTCACCGGGTAGTCCGAAACGGCATACTATGTTGTCTCATACGAACCTTTTCACCCGATTCCCCGTTATCGTTGCGACTGCCTTTGCCTCAATCCACCTTGTGAAGTAATCCATCGCGACTATGAGGAACTTAACTCCTCTCGCAGCTACAGGTAAGGGCCCCGCTATATCGATTCCCTATTTGAAGAATGGCCAAAGGGAGGTAACTGGCGTGAGCTCCTCCTGAGGCTGCCTCGGTACTAGCCTGTGCACCTGGCAGTCATTGCATTTGTTAATGAGTGTTCGCGTGTCTGTATGCATAGTTGGCTAGTAGTACCCGCTGCGCAATGCTGTCGCCACCACGGACCTTGGTCCTGCGTGCATTCCGCATGACCCCTCATGGATTTCGCCAATGATATACTGCGCCTGTCGTGGTCCTACGCATCTTAACCATGGTTGGAGAAATGATCGCTTGTAAAGGATCCCATTTCTGACTTCAAATTGCCTCGAACGTCTTTGCACTCTCTGTGACTCATTTTCATCATGCGGGAGTGAGTCATTCGTTAATAATCTATAATCGGTGTCATCCATGTAGGGCCTTCTTCCTCTACGACCGACGCGACCTCTTGCTCTTTGATTGACTTGTCCTTGAGGATTTCCACCAGGACTTGTTTCGATAAGTGCGCAAAACTGGTGGAAGCTATCTTGCTAAGTGCATCTGCTTTCTTATTCTCCCCCTGGGTATTTGGCGTATCTGGAACCTATGGAACCCCTCAATCAATGCTTTGGCTTTTTGTAAATACTATTATCCTCTTTTGCTTCATAATCACCAAGTATATGGTTTGCTACCAACCGAGAATCTACATTTGCTTCGAGATTGTGCACACCCATTCTTGCTGCGATTCTTAGCCCTGCTATCAGCGCTTCATACTATGCCTCATTATTTGCGACTGTAAATTCAAAACGTAATCCATATGTGAACTCCATTCCTTCTGGATTGGTGAGTATGAGTCCCGCGCCTGATCCATCTGTGCAGGATGACCCATCTGTGAACAAGATCCACGGGGCTTGGTCTTCTTCCTTTTGATCTAGCCCTTGAGCGCCCTCCTCTGGCTTTTCAATGATAAAATCCGCCAAAATTTGTCCTTTCACGGCATTGCGAGGTCTGTAGGTAATATTGTGTTCCCCTAGTATAACACTCCATTTTGGAACCTGCCTGCGACATCTAGTTTTGAGATCACTGCTTTATGGGTTGATCCGTTATCACCACTATCGGGTGCGCTTGGAAATATCTGCGCAACCTCTTTGCTGCAAACACTAGCGCGAGCACTAATTTCTCCATCGGGGTGTAATTTAGCTCCGAGCTCTGTAACGCTCTACTTATAAAGTACACTGGTGTTTGCACATCGTCCCTGTTCGTCATTAGCACCGCGCTGATCGCTCCATGCGTTGCGGATAAATATATTATCAGCTCTTCCTTAGGTCGTGGCGCGACTAACATGGGGAGAGAAGCTAAATGCGATTTTAATTCCTCTAAGGCCTTTTCTGATTCCTTCGTCCAATTGAAGTCCCCTTTCTTAATTCACTTTTTAAGTGTTTTAAATAAGGGGAGCGACTTCTCTGCTGACTTGGACAGGAACCTGTTCAATCCTACAAGCTTCCCATTTAGCGACTACACTTCCTTTTTCGTCTTTGGGCTCTGGAGTTGAATGACCGCGTGTGTTTTCTCCGGACAGGGTTTAATTCCATTGGGGTCAATCATGTATCCTAGAAACATGCCTTCTGTCGCCCCAAAAGTGCACTTTTTTGGGTTTAACTTCATGTTTATCCTTCTGAGGATAGAGAATGTTTCTTCTATATCCCGAATAAGCTCGCTCTTCGTATGAACTTTATTACCAAGTCATCGACATATACCTCCAAATTTCGCCCTATTTGGCTTTCAAATGCCTTATCAACCAGTCGTTGGGACGTGGCCCCTACGTTTTTTAGTCCAAACAGCATTTTTGTATAACAGTACACGCCCTGGCTGGTATGGAATGCTGTCTTTTCCTCATCCTCTTCTGCCATTTGTATCTGATGGTATCCCTTGTATGCGTCCAGGAAGCATTTGTAGGGGTATCCGCACAATGATTCCACCTTCCAATCTATCTCCAGGAGTGGGTAGCAATCTTGGGGACAAACTTTATTGAGGTCTGTGAAATCAACGCACATGCGCCAGCTGCCATCATGTTTCTTTACCATTACCGGGTTAGCGAGCCAGTCGTGATAGTAAACTTCCCTCATGATTCCTGCGTCCACCAGCTTTTTTACCTCGTCCAGTATTACTTTGTTGCGTTCTGGGGCCTGTCCTCTTTTCTTTTGCCTAACCAGAGGGTATCCTTCACGGATCTGAAGCTTGTGCTCGGTTATCGACCTTGGCACCCCTGTCATATCTTTGAGTTCCCATGCGAAGACGCCCAGATTATCCTTCAAAAGGCGACAAATGTCTGTCTTTCATTTGTCAGATAATGTCCCTCCGATCGTTATCTCCTGATCCGGGTACTACGGATGTACTGCTACCTTCAAATTTGGTGGTGAGTTCACCTTTGGTTCCATCATGATCCTAGGCGGTTCTGTGATCGCGTTGCATTCTGGAGGCGTTAATGCCGTGTTGAATATAGTTACGATCCCTCCATCAACTGGGAATTTAATCATACAGTGAGCCGTAGAAGGTACCGCTCGTAGTGCTAGTATAGCTGTCGCCCTATAATCCCGTTATATTGTGATGGCGATCGTATTATCAAAAAATTCATTGGAACCTCCGTCGAGTGCTCATCATTTCCTACTCTTACTGCTAACTCGAGTGCCCAAGGGCCATACCGCTTCTCCGCTGAATCCGATGAGTGGGGAAGTCGCAGGCATCATTTGGCTCTTTATTTCTGCGCTAAGCTTTAGAAAGCAGTGATCGTACATTATTTCTGCCGATGAACCTCCATCCACATACATGCGATGTATGTTGTGCTGACCAATGCTTATTTCTATAACTAGCAGGCCGTTTGAGATGTTCCTTGCATTGAGTGGGGGTGCGGGGGGGGGGGGGGGGGGGGGGAGAAATGTCTTTCCCCTTCGAGAATTTTTGGCTCACCCTCTGCCTTGTCCTTCGTTGCGACGATTCCACCATGTAAGTGTTCGCGCTAGCGACTTTTTGTCTATCATCCTTCGTGTTTTCCTTGACAAGGTGTTTTAGCTCGCCTTTCTTTACTCTATTCTTGATATAATTTTGCAGCTGAATACATTCGTTCGTAGCATGCCCTCTCTCATTGTGGTATTCACAGTATCTATTACTGACACGTTTTTCTACCGGGGTGGTCATTGGCGTTGGCCTTGTGAAACTCGCACCTTCTGACACTAGGATTTCTCCTGGGGTTAACTTAAGGGGGGGTAAACCTTGAGTTATAAGCTCGCCCCTGCCTTCTCCTTCCTACGCAATCAAGGCTTAGAGATCTTCCTTGATTGTTTGGTCCTTCATTGGGCATGCGAATAGATTTGTAATCATAAGTGCTTCGTGTTATTTCTGAAGCAGCAGATTCACGTTGTATGAAAGACCTTACCCGCCTTAGCACTCCATCGAAGGTCTCGGGCGTTCTTTCATTAAGCTTCTTTATTAGTTCGCTGTTCCGTATACCCGCTGTAACACCCCCAAATTTTTATACAATTCAATACAGCGGAAGACTCGTTGGTGTTACGGGATAACACATTACTCACATCATAGACAACGCTTAAAAATCGCGTCGTTTAATAATAAAGCATTTCCATTCCTGAATATCAAATTTACATAGGTCCCAATTCATTGTATTTCATACAAGTTTTACAAAGCATTTGAATGGAAATTATTGTATAAGTGCGGGCCATGATTTCTTGTTGTCTTCCCGAGAATTACCTTCAAGTACCTGAGACAAAACATGTTAAAAGAAAAAGGTCAGCGATAACGCCGAGTGAATTCATAGAGTTTAATAAAACCCTCATTATGTCATCGGTATATAATTATTACCAAAAATCATTTTTGTACAAATCTTTGTAATAGGCCATAAAATAGCCAAAGTCATTTTATTCAAATCTTTATCAAAAATCATAATATAGGCTGTTGCCTTCAAAACCATTATATGAACCAATGTCGTAAAAACATCAAACAATACATTTTATAACGTTGTATAAAGTTAAATAAAAACCGTTATATGGATATGGTTATATAAAACCAAAACACGAACATAATATCAATAATAAGACCCCGTATTGCTAGTCAGGCAATATATTGTAATTCAATGCATAAAGCAGTATCTCGTTATATGGATTATTATAAGCCGCATGACATTGTTACGTTACTACAACAAACAACGGGTAGCTAGCCCGAAACTCATTTGCCCATCTAAATTAGCGTGTTGTCACAATAATCACGCTGGTGTAAATCTTCTCATACATAAATTCGCTTACCAATCAATGTGGCACGACGGGGATCAACCGTCAAGGCGCGAACTGGGTGATCGTCCCCAAATAGTACTATTATATGCATAAGCGTCTACCAAATCCCGGTAGTTCACAATTCATGCTAATGGGACTTCTAGTGACATAACCTAACTTTAATAATCCATTTCATTTCATCTATCGGGTCATATAATCATTCATCGGGTCATACAATCATTCGGGTCCAAATCAATAAACAAACAATTGGGACAACTAGTGTCCTATTTCATAAAAACTAACATGTTATCTCCCTCGCGGGTTTATAAAACATTTCATAAAAACATTTAAAAGAGTACGAGGCTATGAACTCACGTTGATGTGGGAAAGCGGGTTATCGGCAATTCGGATGTACGGTACGTGCTTCAATCACGGAAACCTAGACAAATAATACCCGTCTTAGACTCTTGTCCAATGACTTTATAAAAATAACAATTATGTATACATATGATGATTTTATATATATGATGATGATCAAGTGGGATTATACATTCTCATTTACTCATTTTAGTGTTATGTATTGGTAACTTTTATTCTAATTTACTAGTTCTACTTATTTACATGTTTAGGGCCCAATAAGCCTATTACAAGCCCAATACTTTTCATTAGCCCAATTATACTTTTATTATTAGTATTATACTTTACATGTTGGGCCCAAGTGGGTTAAGCCCAATAAGTAAATTTATAAGTGTTTAGCCCATTTAGTTGGATTATTAGTCCAATAATGCTAACTTAGCCCGTTAATGTCCATATGTTATTTAGTTCGGGTTTTATCGGTTTTTACTTGTATTAAGTACCTATATATCAGTATATGACTTTTAAAAAGTTTACATTAGACGGGTCTGATCGTCTAAGTTTTAATTGACGAAAAACGTTAATTTTACGGTACTAGCCGAAAAGACGTAAAAATCATGTTTATAGTTTTTATAACTTATACAACTTACCAAACTACTATTTTTATAGAATGTCCATTTATTTATCCTTATACATGTTTATATAAATGAAATATATAAGTTAGTGGGTTTTAATTCACATTTTATACTATATTTATTTGAGTGCTTATATAATAATATTAAACTTTAATTTCATAAAATCAGTCCTAAAATTTAAGTTGATTAAAATGTCCATATCTAGCGTTCTATAATGAGATAGGACCTCAAATTTTTATCACAGAAACTACATGATATGTGCTTCATTTTATTCCTTTATAGCTACTGATGAATCAACCTCTAAATATTTTAATAAATTCGTCCAAAACAGTGTAGGCAGATTTGCACTCTAAACTTGTTTTGATCATATCTCACTCATTTTTATGATTCCATTGTATGGCTAACTATCACATGTGTATAACACCTAATACTTACTGTATATTGATTCAAATTTACCATTTTATCAGTTTAACATTTGGTTACTTACTGTTTTTATACAGCCATCACATTAAGCAAGATTTTAACCATTTTATCTATGGTTTTCCATCTTTTTAACCATGTTTATCAAATCCCCACATAATATTTTTAATCATCATTCATTATCATATACATATACATAAATAAAGAAATTATAAGATTACATAATCAAAATAACAAAAGGATAGGAAGAAACAATCTCTATACCACCAAAGTGATGAAATGATGAGTTTTTGGATGAACAAGACTTGGTTTTGGGTAACCAATCTTATGAGATATCAACACCACTTCTAGGATCACCAAGTATTTGTAGACTCCTCCAAAATTAGCCCTTGATCTCCATATAAACTCCTTTTTGGTTGTTAAAATCACCTCCAATCTTCATAACTTCAATGGGTTTTCATCATATGTAAATTATACATATGATTTATGGTTGAATTTTTGATCTAATGGGGTGTTTTTGGGTGATATGGGACGTTCATAGGGAGAGAGGAGAGAGTTGTGTGTGAGATTTGCATGTAAGAATGAGTAACTAGTTTAGCTTTAGTGGTTTTAAGTTTACAAATGGTTTTGGTCAAAAGTGTAGGACAAGTGTCCTATACTTGTGTGTTAGCTTGCCACCAAAGGGTGGTGTTAGCTCTTCTTGCCACCACTTGTTATGGGGGTGGGCAAGTGTAAACTTGTCTCATCCCCATTAATTTACGGGTATTCCTCGATTCTAGTTTCCTCGATTTGCGTGCCCTCGCGTCGTTTTACGAAAAACGTTTTTATAAATTATGAATCAACGACACAAAAGAATCTAATAAAAATTGTCTCATCAAAAACAGAGTTCGAAAACGTAAATACGTAATCCTAAGGTTTCCGGTTTAGTCGTAAAGGACGTTAAATCATGAACGTAAGTCCTAATTTCTTCTCGTAAATTTGTGAGTTTATGAACCAACACAAATTTAAAATTCCAAAATAATATTCACGGATATATTTTATTTCCTGAAATGTCGGACTGTCACCAAAACGGTGTATGTAAACGTAAGCACGTAACGTAGAATCCTCCAGTTTAGACGTAGTCGATGCTACTTCAAGACGTAGACCCAAATTTCTTCCCAAAATAAGTGAGTTCATAATATAACATTAAAATAATGTTTTTAAATAATACTTGAGAATAAAATATCAACCATAAATTGACGGATTATCACAGCATTTACCCCTAAACAGGATCTTTGTCCTCAAAGATCATTTTATCTTACTACTCGCTTCTTATAGAGTTAAAGCCATGTGGGTATTTCCTCCACATTCGGTCTTTTCTCACAAGTGTAATCCATTACAATACGCGAGTTTCATCAAACATAACTACGGGAATAAGATCAGGCTTATTGTTGACTTACTTTCTCTATCCATGATTTTCACGGGTTTTTGATGAATGCAACTTTTCGCCGATCTAAACTTCATTAGGAATAGTCGGATTTTCACTTGATAGGCATTTTATCAAGTTCGATATACGAAACATAATTCACGCAGCTCTTGAAGTCCTAGGGTAGATCCAACTTATATGCCTTTCAAACCAATCTTTTACATCATCTCAATGGTCCCATACAACGGGGACTTATATCCCATGATCTTTCAGATCATCAATTCATTTTTCCATGGTTAAATTTTTTTGGCATAACTTCGCTACCCATCTGGCACTTCAAGATCTACATTTCATATTCACATAATCTCCTGCCTACTACCGGTAGTCAATAATCAGATCCTAATTTCAACAATCATTTCAGGTCTCACGGGTCGAGTATTTTGTAAGGTTTGGTTCGCCATCATAGGAAACCTTAAACCTAAAAGACATGTCCAACTCATAATGGGTGTATGTCGGGTGTCTTCATCCCAACTCCTGCTTACAGATGCTCTAATATATATCCTCACAAGATTCGATCTTGATCCTAATACGATAATTATCAATGATAATTTCTCCAAAGGAAAACGATTTTACAGTTTATTACCAAAGGTCAATCATTCAAACATAAAACAGCACTTATAGTATTTTGTATCGTTACTTTACCTTGTCCCTTCGATTGGGGTGGTACACAATACTCTCATCAAGATTCGTTCTCAATGACTTCTGAGCAAATCTCTAGAAATTCGATGCGAAGCGAGGATCTTGATAGAGATGATCGATACAGGCACACTATGTTTACTCAACTCCTTTAAATACGAAAGAGTCAATTTCTTCATCAAGAATCTATCATTAACAAGAATGATATTAGCAGATTTGGTCAGTCTGTCGACGATAATCGAATCAAATTCAGATGATGACCTTTGCAATAGTTAGACGTTTACTAATGTATGAGGCGATGTGTGCCTTCATGATTTGCCATCAGTACATCTTCTTCAGATAAGATACATTTAGTCAGAAATGGCATGAATAGAACCCTTAATCTTATGAGATTCCAACATAACTATATCTCACAATCATCCATATTTAGGCAACCACCTGACCTTTTAAAACATTTAACGCCATTGGCTTCTCAATTCTAATGGTTCACATTAGCCGCGAACCCCCTTTTATTATTTATATTATCCTTCTTATAAGCATCGGCTATATTTTAAATTACTCGGTAATTTATTTGCATAGTCATTACTAAGGAACACATTCTAATTGATTCTTTATCCTTTTTACATAATGTGTCAATATTCATATTCATCTTTCCTGATGAAATAATTATCATGTCCACAATTTACTCAGAAATTCTTTCTTTATATTTTCCATGTTATAGTTTCGTCTCAACTATCATTTTTTTTCAGTTTTGCTCAATCCAACGTTTAAAGCGTCGATAATTACTACAAGTAATTAAATAATAAATATTTAATTTTTATGAAACGTAAACGCAAAAAGTTTTTTAAATTTTCTCAGTTTGTCCAATTATATAAAAAAATGTTCAAAATAAATTTGAACTTAATTAACACAATTTTTGTTGATTTATCGGAAATAATTAGTAAGATCCGTAAATGTTCGAAAAACCTTCGTTTATTCTTTGGTAAAAATTTTCTTAGTTGAAAAGCAAAAATTGTCGTTTCAAATTTTAAGTCATGGTTTAACGGTTTCCTCAATCCCTCGTAGGTTGTCTTGAGGTATACACAAACATTTACCCCTAAACAGGAGTTTAGTTAAATGATTTGTGTATAAGGGAATAATCCCTTAAAAATCCTTTGTTAAAACATTTGTCAAAACATATTTCCATTTTCTTTTTGGTAAAACCCAAAGCCTTAATGGTTCCAATTTTTTTTTGAAGAGTCAATATATTCCATTTTTTATTAATCACACGGTCAAATAATGTAAAGGATTAAGTCTTTCATCACATGTTAAATATTCAAGGTACAAGTTTTCACTACTCGGCCGACTCAGGGCATTCTACAAATAATTATTAACTCATTCTTATTCTTATAAATAAACAAATGGTCCTTAATGATCACAAACATGAATTTATCAAATTACAGCCTACACACGTGATTCATCAAATTTATGGATGCTACATGTGTATTAGTCAATCCAAACGACATCACGTGAAACTCATAATGTTCATTACAAGTACCGGATGTAGTGATTGGAATAGAGAATCTTTTTAGCGGATGCGAAATTGATGATAACCATGCCAAGGATCAAATTTTTTAAAACATACGCTAGAACCTTGTAAATTATCGAACAAATCTATCATCTTGGGTAGTGGATATAGATATAGATTTTTAATCGTCAATTTACCTAGTTCACGGTAATCAATATATATAAGAAATAATAACACCATAGCTCTTCATGATGACGAGCTTGGTAGAATAAAAGTCTTCTCCTACAACTCCCTTAGTTGTAGGGTAATTCTTTTAATCTAGATGTGCTGACGTACAGTGCACATGCCACAAGTGCAGCACCGGGAATATAATCAATACCAATTTCAACTTGCCTTAATGGAAAAAGTCTAGGTAATTTACCAACAAATACCTTCTAAAGTTTCAGATAACAGAAACATCTTTTAATAAATTCATATTAGGTTCTTTCTAGATTATAATATCTATGACTAAATCACAACCATTCACGGTATAATTTCAAGTCTAAATGCTGGATATGGTCATCCATCAAGAATTATTTAGATCACTTTTGATAATCAACATCTTATCATTTAGGGGAATTCTACTCAAGTTCCCATCAATTAAGACAATGTCGTCATGTCATAATCAATCAATCCATTCTACTGGCACTATTAACTTTCCAGT
This sequence comes from Glebionis coronaria, assembly GCA_025667525.1. Classification (NCBI taxonomy): domain Eukaryota; kingdom Viridiplantae; phylum Streptophyta; class Magnoliopsida; order Asterales; family Asteraceae; genus Glebionis; species Glebionis coronaria. The sequence continues at coordinate 594,094,308 of CM046874.1, forward strand.
TTCATTGTCGTCGATAAGATGTGAATTTCTCAAAAGCCTAATAATAACTTAATCCTTCACAAGTTCAAGGATATATGGAGACATAACTAACCTTAAAAGAGTAAGGTCAACACATAATCTATGGGAGAGAATTTCAAATCAGATACAGACGAAAACATTTAACGAATATGAATGTATCCATGTTTTCATAATTTGAGTACGCATTCGAAAGCTCCTCGGATCGTTACCCAGGTCATTCAAATGAAATTAAATCAGAAGAAATGATATGAATGTCAATACATCTAGTCGGGTATCAACACTCGGTAATCAGATATTTTTCCAAAGAATCTCGCCACGGGAGAATTGGACAAGAAGGGAATACCAATTGTCAAATAAGACTAGTTCCACAGATGAGTAAATTCGACTCAGAAGAATAAATAGTACGGGCACATATGTAGGTGTCTCTAACACTATGTCCCTATTTTTCACTTCTTGCAGATCTCATAAAATTTTTATCTTTCACAACTTCAAAGAAAATTTAGTGTTTATTAATAATTTCATGGTGACTACTAATCAGCCTTGCATGGTCACTTCCAAATTGTATGTAGGCGCGCAACTATATACAATTTCAAGATTAACGATGCAATCTCAGTTCGTCAAATTTTATCATCATGTTTATAATAAAAACATTTTCATGCTTAATTCTTAAATAAGAATAAAAAATAAATTTACAAATATTTTCTTTGTTATGAAAACAATTAAGTTTTCCAAGGTATTTTATAAACAACTTCATTTCGATAACAGTCACTTATAAATCCCACTTTGAATAATCCTTATAGTGATGAAAATTTAATTTTTCTCAAGGGATACTATTTTATCTTATAAAACCAATGAGTGATCTGCAAAAGAGTGATGAAAAGTTGTTCACCAAGAACTAACTACAATATAATAGGAAATGAGCTTAGCCAAATAATCATGAGGTTCATGACCTCGATGGCACTCAAAAAGAATAATCCACAACGTAACTCTAATCGAGATGAGTACTTGTTCAATGGTTGCATCACTAATGCGAGCATTAGGAAGAAACAAGAAAAGATAGATATCATCGATACATGTAGAATTTAGCAATCAAATGTAGTCTTTTCATTAATCACAAACAAGTCAAAATTGTACCGTAACACATTATGTGTCACTATGTCATACAATTCCAAGAACTCATCCTACCAACTGATGTCTCAGTTAAGTTAGAGATTTTTAAAAGATACCACAATGAATACTAATATACAAGAGTCATTAGGTGTTCCACATGTCCCGAAAGATCCATCGGTCTCAATTCAAAAGAAGATTTCTTCAATTTATTTATTGGACACTAGGCATCCTCGTTAGTGGACAATGGCCTAGGAACAACCCTTAACACGAATCAACACTCATTTAAAACCTTATAATTCTATCACAGGACTCAAAAACTTCCTCTTAACAATCTCATATTCCATATGTGTTAAATTTTACTTTATTCAAGTTTCAACCAAATCATACTCAATGCAATATCCTATCTCAATCTCCAATACTTTCAACTTTATTCTTAGAACTTAAAAGTGAAATAAAAGCTCGATATGAGCAACACTTAATTTCTAATCCTATAACTCTTACAACAATAGTTATCAAATGAGTCACTAGTATGATATGAATCACACATTCAATTAGACTTCTCGGAAAGGTACTAGTGGCATGAGGCTTTTGGGTAATGGTTCCAATGACATCCTCAAGTGCAACATTCACCCTTTCGATTTCAATTTTAAGAATTGGGTGACAACAAATCAGATGACACCTTTCCAGGTGGTAACGTTTTGTCAAACTCTACTCTATAAGGAAAGATCGTCATGACATCGATACCAGATTTAATCTCGCCAATTCTTCTTTAATATCACAATTAACTAATATCAACATTTCTACGAATATCAACCATTTGTTGGGATCATAAATATCCACAACTTGGTTTAGATCTAGGATAGCTAGAATTCCTACGAGAATAGCTTCGATTAATTTACTAGGGGATTTAGGGTTCCTTGTGACAATCTACGTCGTATAAATATCAAAATAATCAACAAACAATCATGTAATCAAATTACAACATATATATAATCCAAGTTATATATATATATATATATATATATATATATATATATATATATATATATATATATATATATATATATATATATATATATATATATATATATATATATATATTAAAATAACACTTCTCAGTCTGGCCTTGTCGGTAACTCGGGAATTCTTCGGCACCGTTATAGTCAAAAGATTTTTAGACATTTTGTGAAAAATGTTTATAGTTAAAAGCTTTTGAAATGTTTTATTCAAAACCTTGGTTTTAAAAATATTTCGTTCTCTATAACGAGAGCTCTGGTAGCAAACTGTAACACCCCCAAATTTTTATACAATTCAATACAGCGGAAGACTCGTTGGTGTTACGGGATAGCACATTACTCACATCATTGACAACGCTTAAAAATCGCGTCGTTTAATAATAAAGCATTTCTATTCCTGAATATCAAATTTACATAGGTCCCAAGTCATTGTATTTCATACAAGTTTTACAAAGCATTTGAATGGAAATTATTGTATAAGTGCGGGCCATGATTTCTTGTTGTCTTCCCGAGAATTACCTTCAAGTACCTGAGACAAAACATGTTAAAAGAAAAAGGTCAGCGATAACGCCGAGTGAATTCATAGAGTTTAATAAAACCCTCATTATATCATCGGTATATAATTATTACCAAAAATCATTTTTGTACAAATCTTTGTAATAGGCCATAAAATAGCCAAAGTCATTTTATTCAAATCCTTATAAAAAATCATAATATAGGTTGTTGCCTTCAAAACCATTATATGAACCAATGTCGTAAAAACATCATACAATACGTTTTATAACGTTGTATAAACTTAAATAAAAACCGTTATATGGATATGGTTATATAAAACCAAAACACGAACATAATATCAATAATAAGACCCCGTATTGCTAGTCAGGCAATATATTGTAATTCAATGCATAAAGCAGTATCTCGTTATTTGGATTATTATAAGCCGCATGACATTGTTACGTTACTACAACAAACAACGGGTAGCTAGCCCGAAACTCATTTGCCCATCTAAATTAGCGTGTCGTCACAATAATCACGTTGGTGTAAATCTTCTCATACATAAATTCGCTTACCAATCAATGTGGCACGACGGGGATCAACATTCAAGGCGCGAACTGGGGTGATCGTCCCCAAATAGTACTATTATATGCATAAGCGTCTACCAAATCCCGGTAGTTCACAATTCATGCTAATGGGACTTCTAGTGACATAACCTAACTTTAATAATCCATTTCATTTCATCTATCGGGTCATATAATCATTCATCGGGTCATACAATCATTCGGGTCCAAATCAATAAACAAACAATTGGGACAACTAGTGTCCTATTTCATAAAAACAAACATGTTATCTCCCTCGTGGGTTTATAAAACATTTCATAAAAACATTTAAAAGAGTGCGAGGCTATGAACTCACGTTGATGTGGGAAAGCGGGTTATCGGCAATTTGGATGTACGGTACGTGCTTCAATCACGGGAACCTAGACAAATAATACTCGTCTTAGACTCTTGTCCAATGACTTTATAAAAATAACAATTATGTATACATATGATGATTTTATATATATGATGATGATCAAGTGGGTTTATACATTCTCATTTACTCATTTTAGTGTTATGTATTGGTAACTTTTATACTAGTTTACTAGTTTTACTTATTTACATGTTTTAGGCCCAATAAGCCTATTAAAAGCCCAATACTTTTCATTAGCCCAATTATACTTTTATTATCAGTATTATATTTTACATGTTGGGACCAAGTGGGTTAAGCCTAATAAGTAAATTTATAAGTGTTTAGCCCATTTAGTTAGATTATTAGTCCAATAATGCTAACTTAGCCCGTTAATGTCGATATGTTATTTAGTTCGGGTTTTATCGGTTTTTACTTGTATTAAGTACCTATATATCAGTATATGAGTTTTAAAAAGTTTACATTAGACGGGTCTGATCGTCTAAGTTTTAGTTGACGAAAAACGTTAATTTTACGGTACTAGCCGAAAAGACGTAAAAATCATGTTTATAGTTTTTATAACTTATAAAACTTACCAAACTACCATTTTTATAGAATGTCCATTTATTTATCCTTACACATGTTTATATAAATGAAATATATAAGTTAGTGGGTTTTAATTCACATTTTATACTATATTTATTTGAGTGCTTATATAATAATATTAAACTTTAATTTCATAAAACCAGTCCTAAATTTTAAGTTCACTAAAATGTCCATATCTAGAGTTCTATAATGAGATAGGATCTATCACAGAAACTAAATGATATGTGATTCATTTTATTCCTTTATAGCTACTGATGAATCAACCTCTAAATATTTTAATAAATTCATCCAAAACAGTGTAGGCAGATTTGCACTCTAAACTTGTTTTGATCATATCTCACTCATTTTTATGATTCCATTGTATGGCTAACTCTCACATGTGTATAACACCTAATAATTACTGTATATTGATTCCACTTTACCATTTTATCAGTTTAACATTTGGTTACTTACTGTTTTTATACAGCCATCACATTAAGCAAGATTTTAACCATTTTACCTATGGTTTTCCATCTTTTTAACCATCTTTATCAAATCTATCAACACCAAATCCCCACATGATATTTTTAATCATCATTCATCATCATATACATATACATAAATAAAGAAATTACAACATTACATAATCAAAATAACAAAAGGATAGGAAGAAACAATCTCTATACCACCAAAGTGATGAAATGATGAGTTTTTGGATGAACAAGACTTGGTTTTGGGTAACCAATCTTATGAGATATCAACACCACTTCTAGGATCACCATGTATTTGTAGACTCCTCCAAAATCAGTCCTTGATCTCCATATAAACTCCTTTTTGGTCGTTAAAATCACCTCTAATCTTCATAACTTCAATGGGTTTTCATCATATGTAAATTATACATATGATTTATGGTTGAATTTTTGATCTAATGGGGTGTTTTTGGGTGATATGAAACGTTCATAGGGAGAGAGGAGAGAGTTGTGTGTGAGATTTGCATGTAAGAATGAGTAACTAGTTTAGCTTTAGTGGTTTTAAGTTTACAAATGGTTTTGGTCAAAAGTGTAGGATAAGTGTCCTATACTTGTGTGTTAGCTTGCCACCAAAGGGTGGTGTTAGCTCTTCTTGCAACCACTTGTTATGGGGGTGGGCAAGTGTAAACTTGTCTCATCCCCATTAATTTACGGGTATTATTCGATTCTAGTTTTCTCGATTTACGTGCCCTCGGGTCGTTTTACGAAAAACGTTTTTATAAATTATGAATCAACGGCACAAAACGAATCTAATAAAAATTGTCTCATCAAAAACGGAGTTCGAAAACGTAAATACGTAATCCTAAGGTTTCCGGTTTAGTCGTAAAGGACGTTAAATCATGAACGTAAGTCCTAATCTCTTCTCGTAAATTTGTGAGTTTATGAACCAACACAAATTTAAAATTCCAAAATAATATTCACGGATATATTTTATTTCCTGAAATGTCGGACTGTCACCAAAACGGTGTATGTAAACGTAAGCACGTAACGTAGAATCCTCCGGTTTAGACGTAGTCGATGCTACTTCAAGACGTAGACCCAAATTTCTTCCCAAAATAAGTGAGTTCATAATATAACATTAAAATAATGTTTTTAAATAATACTTGAGAATAAAATATCAACCATAAATTGACGGATTGTCACACCCGCCATGAAGCAGGATACTTTCAAAATTTCTGGGCAATCCTTTATTTGAAGACACTCGCTTTTGAAACGTTCCAGAAAGTCTTCCAAGTATTCGCCTTGGTACTGCTTTACCCTGGCGAGCGATACAACACTCCTATCATGCCTTTTTTGTTGCACATAATTTCTTTTGAATGCTTTTCGCAATACTTCGTACCCGTTGACTGTTCGCGGCGGAAGCCTATCAAACCACGTCCGCGCGTTCCCTACGAGTGTAGAGTTAAACATATTACACCATACGGGCTCTGGCCATTGTTCGTAACCTGCCTGGGATTCAAAGACTTTTAAGTGGTCTTCTGGATCCGTCGTGCCATCATAAGTTTTCACGTTTGATGGCATGTGGCGCTTTCTGGTGTCTCCATAATGTTGTATGCGCCTCGTAAAGGCGTTTTTCCTGGCTCTCCTCCAAGGTTGTGAGAAGATTTGGTCCTCCGAGGAATAACTTGTGCGCATACGTTTTTCGGACGGACTATCACTTGATCCTGACAGATTGCCTTCTGAGGATGAGGCATGCTTCGCGCGCTTTGATTCCTCTACCATCTTTTCATGTTTTTCTACCAAAAGGATGAGTGCTTGTAAGTTATGAGCTACATACTCCTCCATCATGCGTTCCTTTGTAGCGATGACTTCCCATCTCTCCTCTTGGGGCGTCTTTCTTTTTTGTTTATTGGGAGGAGGCTGAGTTGACTCCCATTCGATGTCTTTTTCCCCCGCAGCGAGTAGGGGAGTTGAGAACAGTCCTCCCGTTCTTATAACTGGGGGATTGTTCACGTCCCGAGTGTTTGCCTCGCTGGCAGATCCAAGGGTAACATATACTGATGTGATACGGCCATCTACCGTTGAGGATCCTTGACGGCCTTCATTCTTACCGCTTTTCGTCATTTGTTAGAGCTTAGTAAGGGTCCCACGGATGGCGCCAACTTGTTGATGCAAAAGTTGGGGTAGACTGAGCTTAACCCAAATTAGGCTTAATTTTGGGTCTTGTGGACTCCGGCTCTCGCACCAAGTGAAACTTGCTTTAGGACCCTGCGCACTTAACATACACTGTTAGGCTTAACGTGGGTTTGTGACCCACGATTAGACTCCAGCGTGAGAGTAAGTAACCGGTTTGAGTATATTAGTGTTTAGGGTATTGTGTGTATCGTACCTTTGTGGAACCGAAGGGGTTTCTTTTATACTCGAGAGAGTCCAGGCTGGGCTCCCTGTTCTTGCGGCCGAAGGAAGAGATAATGACTCGAAATAGCTTGATCTTCATTATCCAACTAAGGCAAGTGTATATCCCTTTTCCTTAGGCGAATATAACTATAATATAAGTTATATTCGGTCTGATCCTGTCGCATTGCGACGAGGACTTGGCTAAGTAATCAACCTCTTGTGCGACATCGGTTTACCGGGCTTTATGGGCTAGGTGTGCACATCGCACAAGTATCCAATCCATTCCTGATGGATGCGAGTAGTACCCGTGAGTCGGACTATCCAGCCCGACTAGGGACTATACGTTATCAGTTCTTTTGATGTCTGCGTGGGTTTTAATATTTTTTATAAATATAGGCAACAAGTTTATAAATTTTTACTTTTAAGTTATTGGACCATTATACTCGGGTAACGCACGAGTATTGTACTAGTTTTAAGAGTTATACAAGTAAAAGATGTGTTCATTGAACCGAATTAGCTACCACTAGACCTTCCATGAAAGATCGACGAGCTAGTAAGCCTAGTTTGAGTTGAGCATAATCTCGAGTGTGGCTCCGGTCTTGTCAATTATCGAGATAAACTTCATTTAACAAGGTCGAACCTCTATATTGTGTAATACAGTCAACTTAAACTTTGTTCCTGTTGGCAAAATGACTTTTGACCAACTTTGGACACAATTATGTATATGTATGTATCATATATAATAGTGATACTTTATAGGTTCGCGTTCTTTTTGAAGAGAGATTCGCAGTGAGCCTTTATGTGTCCAAAATGAATCTGATGTGAATTAGATATCGTGTCTCAAAGTTAGGCATTTGGTACCATGGTTAAAGAGAAAAAATAGTAGTTTATTTTTTATCCCACATCGGTGGGATGAGTAAACCGAAAGGGAGTCTATTGTGTATAAATAGAGGCCTAGTTCCATAGATTTTTCTCACTTCAAATCAATAAGTATTATTATTGATTTCCAACGGAGTACGCATTTGAAAAGATGAAATTTCAGGCAGTTTTGTTAAGTCCGACAGTACAACTTACAGTTTCAGCTGTTATACCCTTGGAAATAGACGACGAATCTGTTTTAAGGGAAGCGTGTCAAACACGTGCCTCGGCTCTTTAGTTCTAAGCATGTCTTACACTGCCTCGACTTGCTGGTGATTTAGTAAGTCTTTTTATTATTTTATTGTTTATTTAATTATCGTTTATAATTATGTCGTCTTAGTTTTACTGCTTTCTTCATTACTCTTATTAATTTTCTGTCTTCATATTTTGTTACTTTTATTAATTTTAATCTATTTTTAATAAAAGTATACATCGTTTCTCACAATCTTAAAACAGATTTTGTTTAACAAAATTAAGACCTTTTATTAAATCGGATTAATATTTTTAACAGATTTATTTACACTGTTTTCTGTCGAAACCAAGATTGAGTTTCATTAGAAATCAGTTTTTAAATTTTCAGATTTTAATTAACAGTTCTGTAACAGTTTTATTAGCAGTTGTTCTAATCAGTTATACTGAAACCAAGATTGTGTTTCTGTTAAACTGATATATTTGATAATTGCATCTGATTCATTGGAACCAAGATTGATTTTTTTGAAGCAGATCCGGTTTAAGTATATAGAGATCACGATTGAATTTCTTATATACAGATTTATAACAGTTGTATAACTGTTTGTGTTTTGACCTTGCTTGATCTTTCAGATGGACTACCGGTGCTCCTGAAATTCCCGCAACTACTACTGTGAATGTAACTGGTGCGCGAGTTACCCACACCGTTGCTAATCATGCTAAAAAACCAGAAAAACTCAACGGGCAGAATTTTAAGAGGTGGCAACAGAAGATGTTCTTCTATCTCACAACTTTGAACCTTGCGAGGTTCTTAAAAGAGACTGTACCTCAGGTGGAACCTCCTCGGGAAGGTCAAACCGCTAATCAACAAGCTGTGCAAGCTGTTGAAGCATGGAGACATTCAGACTTCTTGTGTCACAATTATGTTCTGAATGGTTTGATTGACTCTTCGTACAACGTGTACTGCAAGACTAAGACTGCCAAAGAATTATGGGAGTCACTGGAACGCAAGTACAAAACTGAGGATGCTGGTACAAAGAAGTTCGTAGTAGCTCGCTTTTTGGATTACAAGATGGTTGATTTAAAGAATGTACTAAATCAGGTTCAAGATCTGTAGGTTATGCTACACGACATTCATGTTGAGGGTATGACTTTGAGTGAAACTTTTCAAGTTGCTGATATCTTTGAAAAGTTACCTCCGAGCTGGGTAGAATTTAAAAACTACTTGAAGCATAAGCGAAAGAAGATGAGTGTTGAAGACTTAGTTTTTCGTCTTCCTATTGAAGAGGACAACAAGTTGGCTCAGAAAAACACTTATACACCTAATTCTGCCAAGGAAAATATGGTTGAGCATGGTTCGTCTTCTTCAAAGTCTAAAGGAAAGAGCTTTGGCAAAGGGAAGAATGACAAGAAGAGCAAAGGGAAGTCTGAGTACCTTGATCCTAGAGCTGGAATTGTGAAGCAAAAGTTCCAAGGAAATTGCTTCAACTGCGACAAGCCAGGTCATCGTGCTGCTACTTTACAAAGCGCCTAAGCGGGTGACTCAACGCGAGGCTAATATGGTGAATGATAATGTGGACATGATTGTTATGGTGTATGATGTCGTTGCCATGATCTCTGAAGTTAACATGGTAGGTTCTAATAATAGTGATTGGTGGGTTGATACTGGGGCAACACGTCATGTGTGTGCTGACAAGAGTATGTTTCACTCTTTTAGAGTGGTTGACTATGGAGAGAAGTTGTACATGGGGAACTCTGCGACTGCTGATATCACGGGCGAAGGAGATGTTATTTTGAAGATGGCATCCGAGAAAGAGCTCAAGTTGACTAAACTCTTGTATGTTCCGGAGATTCGTAAGAATCTTGTGTCCGGTTGGCTTTTAAATAAGTTTGGTTTTCGTCTTGTTTTTTTAGTATGATAAAGTTGTTCTTTCTAAGAATCAAATGTATGTTGGTAAGGGGTATGTCCTGAATGGTATGTTTAATCTCAATGTAATAGTTGTTAAGAATGCTATCAATAAAATGAATTCTTCTGCTTACTTGATTGATTCTTCTAATGTGTGGCATGGTCGTCTTGGACATGTTAATTTTAACTCATTGTGTCGTTTGATTAAGTTTAATAGCATACAAAATTTTCAAATTGATTCAAATTATAAGTGTGAAACTTATGTCGAAGCCAAACTTACAAGATCATCTTTCGAATCGGTTGAACGAAAAACCAAACCACTTGATATGATACACACAAAAATATGTGATTTGAAATCACTACCCACAAAAGGTGGCAATAAGTACTTCATCATGCTTATTGATGATTGCACAAAGTACTGCTACGTTTACTTGTTGAAAAGTAAAGATGAAGCTATAGACAAGTTTGTTCTATACAAAACCGAAGTTGAGAATAAACTTGGTTGGAAAATCAAGGTGGTACGAAGTGATAGAGGAGGTGAATATGTGTCTCTTTTTGATGATCAATGTGCTAAACATGGAATTAGACACGAGTTCACTGCTCCTTATTCACCTCAGCAAAACGGTATTGCCGAAAGGAAGAACCATACCTTGAAAGAAATGGTTAATGCCATGTTGTTAAGTTCTGGCGTGAGCCGGGACATGTGGGAGGAAGCCTTTCTAACGGCTCCTTATCTTTTAAACAAGATACATCGTAAAGATAAAGAGGAAACCCCATATGAACCGTGGATGGGAAGAAAACCATCATACCAGTACTTACGAGTGTGGGGGTGTCTAGCCAAGGTAGTTGTGCCGACACCTAAGGCCCAAACAATTGGACCTAAATTAGTGGATTGTATATTTGTTGGATATGCTAATAATAGCTGTGACACCCACTTTGATAAGTGGACCGTTACATGATATTTATGGCGTGTCATCAAAGCATGCAAGGTAAATGTCTAAAAAACATTAAATAACCATAAAGGATAACCGGAATCAAACATCGGTATCCAAACATAAGCCCAAAACATAAATAAAGTAAATGAAATGATGAGGACAAAACAAATGTCCAAGAAAGCATAAGTAAATGAAGGCAAAAGGATAAGACGTCTCAGGTAGCTTCCATCCTATGCACGTCCTCCAAATGCTCAAGTCTGACCTTGGGTACCTGCCATTTTGGTACATGAAAGAAAAGTAACGGCTGAGAAAAACGCTTAGTGAACGAATATATGACATGATATGAATGATTGAAAAACATAAGTAAAGACTGAAAAGCGGCGGAAATGTATAAGTCCTGGAAAACCTGGAACATGTTTATAAACTGGTTTATATTCTGAAAAGCTTATGTTTAATATATGAAAAACTATATTTTAATTAGCCAAGAGCCCATATAGGTCATGAAGGTATCAACTGGCATGAATACTTAGAGGGGTGAACTCATCATGCAATTAGAGGGGTTGTCTCTAATTGTACTGTTCTGGGTAGGAGGGATCAACTCCAATGTGAATGATGCAAGGCACACACCACATTCACCATGAAAATCCTGATTGAAATATGTACTAGGATGCACCCATACTCCCCACATGACATGATAATAATAAATGGCCAATAAATGAAAGGGACGCCACGAGCAAATCACTCCGTCATGGGGAAGTCATAACACTGGGGCCTCTAGTGTTATGGTTATGGTACCTCCATAACTAGGTGAACTGGCATGCATGTATATAGCTCAGGCATTTAAAATAAAAAATAAGCATTTAAAACATGTAAAATAACTGGGGGGAACAAATGGCTACAGACGGGGAATCCTAATAAGGGAAGAGAATGTCCATACTCAAGGTCGGAATATCCGTACCTTATGTCCAATAATAAAATGAAGATGAAAGCTGAAGGATCTACTCCGACTCCACGGATACTACATAAATAAGGGACGTGAATAAGTTGTCTGATTACTGTATACTTTACTGGTTCTGAGTGTTCTTAACTTGTTTTACATGTTCTTGTCTTGTTTTACTGTTTCATGTATCATCTTATGATTATTCATGTTTTCATGTGATTCTGATTAATGTGTTTTTTGTATTCTTCTGTTAATATACTTGTTGTATCATAATAAGTAACTTTCTAAAACTAGCAGGTTTCCAAAAATAGAAAGTTTCTAAAAATAGTAAGTTTCCAAAAATAGAAAGTTTCCAAAACTAGTAAGTTCCCAAAAATAGAAATAAGCTGGATTAATAAGTCTAAAACATAAGCTAGTGCTTAATATTCATAAGTTATAAGTCATGATAGATAATAGTAAAGTTTATTAAATTTGATACTTAGGCTAAAACGATTATTAATAAATAATGAAATGCATGGTTTTATTAATTAATAATTGTTAGCCTCAAAAATTGAGTCAAACAAGAATGTTCGGTAATAGGTTTTTATTGTAATATTTATTAGAACGTTGTAATAGTTAGTTAAAACAGTCGTGACATTACGGGCTTGATGGCTAGCTTAAAAGGCCTCTTTTAAGGTACTAAGCATTTTATTCAAGCCCGACCCATTAAACAATTATAGTCCATTAAGGCTACATGTAAGCCCGACTATATATTCCTCTCCTAGCATGTTAGGGGAGGTTGGTGATTTCATTTTTCTTAATCTAATCTCACATAGTTAATCACCTCTCTCTACTTTCTCTATTTCAATTAATCAACCATGGCGAAGTGATAAAATATGGGAACAACAATTGGTATCAATCGCCACGGGGTAGATTAGTGATTGGCTGTTGGTTTATTGTTTGGTTTTGATTTGGTTCGATTGATTTCATCAAAATCAACTCGGTTCGAATTTTTTTTAGTGTTTTTCGGGCTCTAAATCTTGTTATAAATCTCCTACATAGTTGTGGTAGGGATTTGGTTAAGTCTTTATAGTTAAAATCGCAAGTTTTTGGGGTGTTTGGATTGTCTTTGGGGTTCGGTTCGAAGAACAGTAGGTAAGTTGGAAAACAAATTTATCCGAAAAGTGAGGTTTCGGAAAAGGGTTTTATATTCCAAAGATTGTCACTTTCTCTGAATTGCTTTATCCGAAGATCTACAGCTTCCATTATTCCGAAGGTGAGTTTTTTTTATTTATCCGAAAATCCATAGGTTTATCAGAAATCCTCCATTTATCCGAAAAATCATTTATCCAAAAACAAGCATTATTCCGAAAAACAGGGATTATTCCGAAAAAGGCATTATCCGAAAAACAGGCATTATTCTGAAAAACAGGCATTATTCTGAAAAACAGGCATTATTCCGAAAAACATGCATTTATCCGAAAAAATTGGTTATTCCGAAAACAGGCTATTTATCCGAAAAACCTAATTATTCCGAAAATCCTCATTATTCCGAAAATACTATTTTTCCGAAAATCCTCCTTTTTCCGAAAATCCTCATTATTCCGGAAATCCTAATTATTCCGAAAATCCTCATTTTTCCGAAAATCCTCCTTTTTCCGAAAAACCATCATTATCCGAAAATCCCAATTTATCCGAAAATACACTTTTATCGAAAATAACCATTTTATCCGAAAACATACATTTTATCCGAAAATGGCTATTATTCCGAAACTGAGCATTTTTGTTTGAAGTGTTTTTAGACTTAGCCAACATCTAGACTTGTCCTGGAACATAGTTTACAAAAAAAAAAGAGTTTTTTGGCGGGAAAACCATAGTAAAATTTATTTTTTCCTAGACCATTTTAGGCCATTTAAACTTCGATTTCAAATTTTGGCGACGCGAAAAAAATTTCGACGAAAAATTCAAATTTTCGGACCAAAATTCAAATTTTTAGGCCAAATTTCAAATTTTTAAGGTTTTATTTTTCGTTAAAATTTTCACTTTTCAAAATTTTTCCCTACTAGTTATTGGCTATTTCTAACTTGAATTTAAATTTGGTGATTCAAAATTTTTCGGTTTACCGTTTTGTCGGACTGAGGAATTTATTGTCGGACTGAGAAAAAAAAATCGGAATTTTCGGAATTTTAACCACAACTCAATCACATCATATCTACTTAAGATCCGAAGTCACTTCATCAACTGAGACACCATCATCATGGAAAAGAGCAATGAGTGTTCAGTTGTGACAACTATCGAGATGCAACAATTACAACAACGGACACGCTTCTTAAGAGATAAATGCATGGAAAGTTTGAGAATACTTCAATCATAGTTTGAGAGCCTTTAAAAAGTCCTGCTAGACTTAGGTGAATCCACTGGCACGTTCAAAAGAGCATTCACACAAGCCATGGAGAAACTTGCGGCAAAACACACCAAAGAAAGACTTTTTAGGAGTGAATGTAAGATCACCTTCACTGAACTCAAGACGACATTTGAAAAGACTTTTGATTAAGAATTTCTCATCTCTTCGGGTACACAGCGATGCTTCATGATACATCATGCAACTGCTCAAACGTTCAAAGACCTGATCCCAAGTAACATCAAATCCATTGAAACCTATGTCCACAGAATAATAATTCACGAACAAGAGATAGATAAAAGATTCAATGCAAGTTGTGGTACAATATCGAATCATGTGAATGAAAGATGCACATCACGGAACATAAAGCATGGTACGCAGGATTATCATACCATACATGGGAAAGAAAGCAACAGCACTGGCACACAAGGCATCAGTTCTGAGAACATCATCAGCAATACACCTTCCTATGATAATGGCCTTGTCTTCGACTCTGACCCATTGGAAGAGGTAAACAATGATGAATATAATGTGTTTGCTAATGTAATACGCATGAGCATTATGATCAAACTCAAACCTTTATTGACACATGTGTGACGGAGAAGGTTGATAGCAATACCATACCTGATCCCTCAGACACGTGCAATAATGAGTCTGACAATGATGAACATGCAAATGAGTATGATGATGAGGAGCGTATTGCGCTTGCTAATTTAATTGCTACTTTACAAAAAGATGTGAAAGAAACTAGAAAGAGTCAAAAGCAATTAAAGAAGGCAAACGCTACGCTCACTCAAAATTTTGAAGAATGCAAAGCTGCTCTAATTAAATCTATGAGACCATTGATAGCTACAGAGCTCAGCTTCTTCAAAAGACCAACGAGATTGAGGGGTAAAAAGGGTGTTTAATTAACGTCAAAAAGGACGATTATCAACAGAAATATAAGGAAACTCTTCAGCTTCTAGAACAAGAGAAACGTAATCATAACACCTCTTTGAGTACTGAACGTCACAAAACGTATCTTGCTACCACTAAAGTCAATGAGCTAACTCAAGTAAATGGTTTTCTTCAAGAGAGAAAATTAAACTTGCTAATGAAAAGAAAGAAGTGGTTGAAAAGTTGGAAAAGGATTTCAAAACTAAACAAGCAAATGACATCGACAAAATGGTGGAACTTGAAACTCAAATTGATTTTTACAAGAAAATTGTTTACAAAACTAATCAATCAATTCAAACCATGAGAATGTTGGCATCTCGTTCGTTTTTTAAGGATAGACCTAGTTTTGCAAATCCTAAGTATATTGAGCAAGCTCAATCTGAGAATCAGCACTTATATCTTGATGAGTCCCAATGGACCGATCTTGATTGCCTTGTTGTTAGGCCCGATAGTGAAGAGACAAACGATTTGGAAGAAGAAAGTAGACCAAAAGTTAATAAAGAATTTGTTAAACCATATAATTATGCTTATGAAAAGAGTCTTTATGGTCTTTTCAATCCGTAAACACAGATGTCTCGTGAGCAAATATTTTTCGAATGTGAACAAATAGGAATTAAATGGAGACAAGTTTTTCCCACTAAGAAAACTAATGTTTCTAAATTTATTGAGTACTTGCCATATAAAGCTTTTGTAAGCAAGAGTAAGCAAGCACTTAGTTTTCTTAAACAAGCGTTGAAAATTTCAAAAAGGTTGTAGATGACGACGTAAAAGAACGTGAACGTTTGAAAGGCAACAAAGAAATTCCTCACGATATAACTGTGCTTGTGAAAAGTATTTTGATTCCGCTTGCGGAAAGAACGCAAAAACATATTTTGGAATTTGAAACATTAATTAAGCAAGAAATTTTTGATGATTTGAAATATGTGGAATCTCTTGAACAAGAAGTGACCGACCATCAACCTGAAAGAGTCGAATTTTCTATCGCATATGGTCTACTCTTACACGAATGTCTCTCCAAGGATATTTTGTGTGTTGCTCTTACATCTTGTGCAGATATAGACGAATATTCTGACGTGGCATGTAGATATCTTGATCAAGTCAAAGAGTGTGAACGTCTTGAAACTGAGCTTTTGAAACACACAGATAACGTTGATAAAAAGGCTTTTGCATTAATTCAACACCGATGTGATTTTCTTCAAAAACATTGTCATTTTATTGAACTTTCTTTGCAAGCCAAAGTCGGAAATGGACCAAATGATAATAACTTGCAAGGAAAACTTCAGCATCGTGTCGAGAAATGAACGAAATGAGTATGGAAATTACAGACTTGAAAGCTCAGTTGCAAGAAAAGGACATAGCGATAGAAGAGTTGAAGAAACTCGGTGCCAAAATGGGTGGGAAAACTGTGGAACCTAAAGTTGTGAAACCTGTTGTTCGACAACCCAATGCCTACAAGGATCCAACGCCATCTATCTTAGGAAAACCGACTCCTTTCTCCAATCATTCTCATGTAAAATCTAGGTTACCCCCTACGACTGATGTGCAAACAAGTGTTCCAAAACCATCCATATCATCCTATGTTCCTCCATTTAGAAAGCACAATTTTGCTAATCCCAACCATGTGAATGCACCTAGCACTTCTAGGAATACCCCTAAGCGTGTGACATTTGTGTCTGTTGATCCCAAACTTAGATCGATTAGCTTTGTGTATACGAGATTAGATCAAGTACTACACGTAGAGAAACCTTTGCTTATGAATAAAGTAACAAAGTGTTATGCGGAATTAACACTTGATCTAAAACACAATAATGTTAAACAAACTTTCACTTGTATTAGAATAATCGTGTTGATTACAATGAAAGGTTTAACTTGTGAATACTATGAAAACTGATATATGACTTTTAACCTAAAAGACCTTCTTTTATAGAACAAGAAGTCTTGTACAATAAGCTATGAATCAACTATTCTAGGTAAAGATAATAATAGAAAATACAATGTCGTGCTTATCTTCACCATACATAAATAAAGAAACAAATAAACAAAAGATATTCTATCAGTGTCAATCTTCAAGGCTGTCAGCGTTGACTTCTATCAGCGTCCAAAATCAATCTATCAGCGTTGACTTTCTTCTTATCAGCGTTTGGTGATCTGACCCATATTTTATTCCCAACAGTGTCCACAAAGGAATCTGTAAGTTCAAATGACTTAGTTCATACCAACAACCTAGAGGATGCTAAGCAAACAGGGAAGATTCAGAAAGAAAACACCGTGTACTCAAAACCTAGTACACCAAATCCCGCTAGAGTTAAACACACTCCTAATGGTAGTCAACCAAAACCTAGGATCCCTTAATAGCAATCTAGTAATTGGAAACCATCCATGAATATTCGTGTTTCAAACACTACGCTTGAACGATTTGGAAAACCAACGAATACAAGTACTTTCGTGAATCCCAAATTCCCTGTATGTCCCACTTGAAAAAAGGTCATTCACAATGGCAATCATGACCATTGTATTCTGAAATATCTCTATGAGGTCAAATCTCGTTCCTTTGAACAGAGATCGAATACAGAATCCCATAAGACAACAAGGAGATACAAACCCATCACAAAGGAAAAAAATGACAACAAATCTGAAACGTGGATAAAAAAAGGACATAGTTTATCTCCAAAGAAGTCTTCCGCTGTGCAAGAGAAAACTACTCCTAGATCTAGTCTTCATTGGAAACCAATGGGTAGGATCTTCAAGAACTTTGGCATTAAGTGGATTCCAATATAGAAGAGTGATGACACCTGCGCCAGCACTGATGCTACTGTTCTACACGCTGAAAAGGAATTTGTTAATCCTAATACTAGTATTTGTGCAAACTCTTCTTCTGTGATTGCAGGTACCTCAGCGGATTCTGAACCCACTTCTTCCTCAACGGGTTCTAATTCTGTACATTCTATATCACGTTCTTCTGTTGTACAAAAGTCTATTTTAGATTATTTTTGAAAAACTTGAAAAATACAAAAATAAAATAAAACGTAAATAAACATATAAAAACAAAAAAATGAAAAAATCTTTGAAAATACCAAAAATAATCTTCTCGACATGTCTTTCAGTATCGATAATATGGATGTACCTAGAAATGTCGCTCAATAACGACACGGGTGTGTACATAAAGCTCGAATGAAAGTTGTATATATTTTTTTTTCAAAACATGTCATTTCAATGATTTACAATTATCGTGAGATTGTGACTCGTGCCTTAAAGAAAGGAAAGTTGATCACGGATGATAACTTATCCTTAACAACGGGAAAATAAAATTTTCTCGGTCATGAGCTATCGGTAAAAACATTTCATGTTTTCAAGCTCATGTAAACGACTTACAGTTAAATGTCAGACTGTAACTTGAACTTCAAATAAAGGAAAGTGTGTCTTTAAAGATAACTTATCCAAATAACGGATAGAGCAATCTATCTTGGGTTGAGCTTGTTACAAAACATTCCAGGTTTTGAGCTCAACACAATGGCTTGTAATCACTTTCAGATTGCAACCCGGATCTATATTCACGGGGGAGTATACGAGTTAGTGCGCTTACCCTCAAAAGAAGTTAAATCTTCTTATACTTGAGTGGATTTGTCAAGACATTCAAAGTCTATGAACTCAAGTTTATGCTTTAGAAAAACTTTTTCGCCAAAAAGAAATACAGTTTTTCAAAAAGCGTTGAACACAATTTTTTCAAGAATTTCTCAATGATAATTCAAAAAATCTTTCAAAAATTGTGTGTTCAACAACTCCTATCCTCAAAAAGTGAAATGTGGATCACATCCTCACGATGACAATTCAATTGAATCAATTTTTGAGGGGGAGCGTTCCAAATTCATGCTAAGTTTGACACATTTTTCTCCCAAAAGTTTTTAAGACTATTTTTCACAATATATTTTAATCAAATTTGGTATCTCTAATATCAAACGATTTTATATATTAGAGATAGGGGAGAAAATGTGATTAAAATGTGATATAAAGACTCAAGCACTTATGGTTACGATCAAATACCCACAACATCTTTAATTCACAACGTTATTGGTGTCAAAAGGGTGGTTAGGGTTAAGTCCTATGATCCAACCAGAACCGGAGGGATCTTCCCTGGGACAATCCAATAGATTATTAGAAGTCCTTAGGAAAGATGAAGTAGAATGTGAACGTAACTGAATGCCGACTAAGTACTGATGCTAGCACTGGAACAATCACAACAAGGTGCTAGTAATGATGTCTTGGTAAGCATTGAAGGGGTTAAGAATAAAAAAGAAATGTAAGGATAAAGGGTGAAAATAAATAAGCCCTCCATACAACTTAGGCAGAAACCGGGTCAACACATCATGAAGACAACGCATCATGGACCCAGTGATGTAATACACAACCCCTCCCCAGCTGACTCAGGCTTCTCTCAAAAGAAGTTTGTTTTATTGTCACGGAGATCAACACGACTTCTATTGACTTTCTCACTCCGAGATAGTTGATATTGAATAGGAGGCATCTGCTCTATCCTCCGACCACTAAAAGTGCACAAATCGAGTCTAGAGCCAAGAGATCAATCAAATCTCGTTAAGACACACGGATGACGATCAAGAGAGTCCTATGCTATTTCCTTGCGATATTGCTAGAACACTCAGAGTGATACTACCTAGTATTCACAATGATGAGTGGACATCATTCCAGTGTTAACATCAAACAGCACTGCGGTAGGTCATGTGTAAGATTCTTTATGAATAGAACATATGTAAAACTGAAAAGCAACAGTGGTTTGTTTCTTTATCGATTCAAACTCGTTTCAGGTTTCTACGCAATATCTTTAAGGTCTTGCCAGAACATTCAGAGTGATATTCATTAATATTCACAGTGACGAATGGAAATCCTTCTAGCATCAACATCAAACAGCGCTACGGTAGGTAACTTGCGAGATTCTTTATGAATCAAGCTTGTGTCAACTGGAAAGCAACAATGGTAAGATTTATGAATCAAATTTGTTCCAGGAATTTGAATTGACAACTTTAATCAAGCGGATATTTATCAATTGATTCACTCTTTATGTTCGCAGTCTTGCTTTGAGACGGTCGAGTAAAGAGAACGGCTAGTACAGCCGCAAAACCCTGTCAAGGAGATTCTTAATTGAATCTACCTAATCACAGGTACGATATTTAATATCGTGTAACGGTCTTCATTGACCGGAGGTAAAACGCTACCGATTTAGGACGAATGTCAAAGCCATTCAGTCCGTGTCTAAGTTTTGTCTCGAGAAGGTGGCGTTACGGTGTACTCAGCAAAGTCGAAGATTCAGAACCACATACTCATGCCCAAAGACATTCAACAATTAAGAAAGCTAAATACTTCTGCAACTCTGATGATCAAAATCTTCCTTATCAATTAATGTAGAGGAATGACCTCTCTTCAAAGGAGATTGTTAGCAAGCTTTCAAGATAGTGCAACGTATGAGCATGTGGATGAAGACACAAGATCACAAGATGGCAAAGACAAGCCAAGGATAATTTGAAGATCTCAAGTTTAAAGACAAAGTCGAAAGACAACGAAAAAGGCTCAAAGATCACAGCATGAAGGAAAAAGTCTACTATTACACGTCCAAGATTCATTTATGACGAAATTCGTAATCTCCATTGAACTCCAAATATCGAAGAGGAATGACCTAACATTGGGGGAGATTGTTAGCCTCAAAATATTGAGTCAAACAAGAATGTTCGGTCATAGGTTTTTATTGTAATATTTATTAGAACGTTGTAATAGTTAGTTAAAATAGTTGTGATATTACGGGCTTGATGGCTAGCTTAAAAGGCCTCTTTTAAGGTACTAAGCGTTTTATTCAAGCCCGACCCATTAAACAAATATAGTCCATTAATGCTACATGTAAGCCCGACTATATATACCTCTCCTAGAATGTTAGGAGAGGTTGGTGATTTCATTTTTCTTAATCTAATATCACATAGTTAATCATCTCTCTCTCTACTTTCTCTCTTTAGCAATCATCTCTTTTCTTCTTTATTTTAATTAATCAACCATGGTGAAGTGAATTAATATGGAAACAACAATAATGACATGGTTAATTTAATAAAATTTTAGCTTATACAATTAATTAAATTAAAGCATGGTTTTTAATTTAATTTAGACATGATAAATACTTATTTTAATTTCATGATTAATTATATAACTTAATTATAAGCTAAGTCCATAGTTAAATTAAGTTTACATGTATCCAATTAATTAAATTAACTTAACCAAAATTTACTATTAAAATGCATTCATGAGTTTCCCGAGCCCCGAACCCGAGCCTACCGAGACACCCGTGTCTCGGTCTCACTAAACAAAACATCACACTATGCAAAACAACCTAAACTAGTTCTGTCCAACATACATTATACAGTTCTGTACAATATCTTTATTTAGTTCTGTCCAATATCTTTATTCAGTTCTTTCCAACATGTATACATCAGTTTCGTCCAACATATATAACTAGTGTCATCCGATTTATATACCCAGACCTACTTCCTTGATCTGGGTATCCCCTGTCTAGCATAAACTTACCCCCGACTGCCCCTGTTTCATGATGCTGCCTAGCCACTACCCACCAAGAGTTCTAACAACTCTCGGTTCCCAATGTTTTGAACCAAACCACCCCTGTTGGGGTGTTTGGTGTTGCACTGCTTAGACACAAACACACGCCGACCCTTAGTGGATTGCGGCTGTGTGAATCAAAACACCACCGAGACCATGTTTGGTCTCGACTTGCGTGAACCCGACATACAAACAACCTGAAACCCTAATCACATTGTTTAAATTCTTTGATTACCATGTTTTTGATTTCTTATTAATGGATCTTCAACAATTAAACATAATAAAAAGAAAAAGGATTTAGGGATACCAACCGCGTGAATGATTGATAAGTGTATAAACACTTATCCCTTTTACCATTTAAAACAATGAAAAACGAGACCAAAACATGTATTTAATATCGTAAAAGTCAAAATTACACGTGGTTTGTGTTTTTGTTGTGAAATAGGTACAAAAGGACAAAAAGGAAGAAAACACGAGACTTCACGGACATTTATCAAAGAACAGTCAAAGATAAAGTCAAACTCAAGTCAAAGGACCAAAAGTGTCAAAATAATGAAGTCTGGAGGGCAAAATATGAAGAAATAATGAAGTTATATGCTACAAACCAAAACTACCCAAAGTACAAGGATCAAATCTGCCAAAGAAAGAAAATAAAAGAGTTAGTGGCCACGTGGACCAATGAGAGGCACGCTTTTTATATCCATGGATTGCCAAATAACGCTAATGTGGAAAAGTTTTTCAAGAAGAAGAGCCAGTCAAAAATCGACACGTGTCACTCAACTACTCTTGAAAACGAAGAAGATGATAGAGACCGATTAAGAGAAAGTGACCAACACCAAACTTGATCGTCTCAACGAGACGAATCCATTGGTACCAACCAATTGGATTGCAGTTCACTCAATAAAAAACACCCAATTAACCCATATATGAGCTCAAACCCTAAGCCACTTGGCAGCCTCTAATTGGCCCTTTTGGCTTTCATTTTCTGACGCCTGTCACCTCATACACCTACCCTCACCCACACGCTCCCTTAACCACCTCAATCACCTCTAACACCTCCTATAAATACCCCCTCACCTCACACACACCTCGTGTTACTTTTCCAGCTTAATTTTAGCTTAATTTTCTCTAAATTTAGATTTCATTTGTATTAGCTTAGCTTATGTAACTTTTCCTTTCAAGTTGTACTTCAATTCCATCATTAATAAAATAAAATTTTCCTTCACATACTGTTCATCTTCGTCTTTAATTGATACAACTGTTCTATGGTTTGAATTGCTATGTTTGGTGTTGTTTAGTGTTACAGATCTTTTGTATAAGCTCTAGAACTTTTGTTGTGATGTTTGGTGCAGTATTGAAGTTTTCAAGGTTTTGGAGGGAGTTTTTAGATTTCAAACACACAGATCTTGAATTTGTGTATTTTGGTGTTTGATTTGGTTTGATTAAGGTTAGAATAGGTTAGATGTGTTAGGATACGGCTGCTTCTTCTACAACGGAGGCCTGGAAGTGAGGTATACTCCTATTTTCATTTTCTAGGCAAATTTAGGCTTAAACTTGAACTGCATGATAAAATGTGTTTCTGCTTATTTTGATTATGTAAATCTGGTTAATCTGAGTTGTTTGAGTGTTTTTGATATTTGATTTGATTTTAAGTTCATTAGATCTGTGTTCTCCTTTGTTAATTCTGCTTAAAAAGTTCATAAAGTCTGTTTGAATTAAGGAATTGTGGATTTGTGTTTGAGTGCTATGTTTTGAGTCTACTTGCATCAAGTTAGCTTCCTTTCAAGCATCTTAAATCAGTCAAGGTTTTGGTTAGTGTCAAAGTCAAACAGTTTTTTTTGTGCAAATAGTTCTAAGTTTTCTATCAAAAATCTCATCAATCAGTCACTTTGAATTCATCATAGAAACTTCATTAATCTGTGTTAGGACTTGAATTTTAGTTTTCTAAGTAGCTTATAGACCAAATAATAAGTTCTGAGTTTATTGGTTACAATTTTATACACTGAATAAGTCTACATTTAAGTTTAAAATAAGTTGTTCAAGCATATATGAAATTGTTTGCTTATTTGATTTTCATAAGTAGCTTATTAGTTGTTAATCTAGTTTATGTCCTTTGTTAAAGTTGCTTAAATACACCTAAATAATAAATCTGGAGCATTTGAAGCTTTTTAATTAAGGTTAATAAGTCAACGAGCTTATTAATAAGTTGTTTTTAAGATTTTGGATTTTTTAGCTTATTTAGTGTTTGTTTTTCAATTCTAAGTAACATTTCGTCACTTTTGTCAGCTTATTAGTAATTCTGGTAAGTTTCAGCTCTTAAAATAAGCTAGATAAGTAGAAATCAACTTTTGTGCTTATTAGAAAATCGGTTTAGACGTTTTAGCTTATCTAATAAGCTCAAATTAAGTTTGGCTACCTAAAATTGGATTTAAAACCTTTTGCAAGTTGAACGAACTTATTTGGTTGAGTGTTAACCTATATATCAACTTATTTTGAATAAGCCCGATTGTTAAGTGTTTAGTTTGTTTAAATTGCAGTTTAGTCTTTGTGCTTTCTGATTTGTTTTGTTTATGCACGTTTAGTTAATTGCACTTAGATCTATTAGTTTCATTTTTATTTTTAATAGGCCCAAAAAGCAGTTGAGCTGAGTCTCCTTATTGGGCCGGTTTATTTCATTTGGATCTCATTTGGTTTTTGGGCTAAAACTGGGTTGGGCTTACTTTGTTTTTAAATCCGGTTTTAATTAAGTTGTTAATATAGTTTTCAATTTTAATTTTAATTAAATAAAATAGTTTTTAAATAATAATAAAAAAATAGTTTATTTTTAGCATTTTGCATTTGGTTGGCATTTTATTTTCGTGCATTACCTAGTTGTACTTTTTTCTTCATTTGTGGTATTTGTAAAGTGTTTAAGCAATAGTAAGTAGTTTACGTAGATAATATTTTTACTCTTTTTACCTGCTCATTTTAAATAACATAAACACCAAAAATATTAGAACCAAAAATAATTAATCTTGTCATAAATTTGATATCAATTCGAGTCGAGTCGAGGAGAAAACGATACTTAGCTTAAAACCTACATTAAATTGGCGTCGCTGCCGCTTCGATCTCGTTACGATTGACGATTTTTCGTGAGACGCTTTGGATTTTGGGATCCGTTCTTTCTTGAACTTTATATTTCTTGTTACAAAATATTAAAAATACAAAAAAATAAAAAATCACAAAAGCATTTCTTTCCTAAGATTTGCACCAAAAAAAATAAAAAATTCCAAAAAAGTAATATTTTTCCTAAAATATTACACCAAAACTTACGTATCATATATATTTTCTATTTTGATTTCTTCTTCTATTTTTACGTACATATTATTGGGAGGCGTTCCGGTTCCATAAAAAATATTTTTTCTATATTACTATAAGTATTACGTATACGTATACGAACAATCAATAAACAATATTCCATAAGTATTGCTTTGCAATACACCGTATTTGGAGGCGTTCCGGTTCCATATACGTGTATCGATCAAATTTAAATAAAGACAAATATAGATAAATACTTTCGATAAGCAAGAATTCGAAAAAATACGAACTATACGGTGAATAGATAGGCGACGCCCTATAAAATGCCGTCAAAGGGAAGCTTGGTACTTAAGTGCTTCGCGCCACATTATTCTCCCCGTTCACTTGTGAGTATTTTTAGAAGCAATGCTCTTCGAGGGTTTTGCCACCCAAGTAGTATTACGTAAATAAATATATTTTCTTTTGTGATTTTCAATATCAAAACTCGAGAAGGATAATCTCTTCCCTTTCAAAGTCGACCGAGGTCTCCTACCTCATTCCTCGTTGTTAGTTGTATGAGCACTAGCGCGCGTGCACACATACCGATTGGTGTACCTCGTCTGTAACAACCCATTTTGATAAATGGAATGTCACGCGTGATTATGGCGTGTCATCAAAGCATACAAGGATAAATGTCTAAACATTACATGACCATAAAGGAAATACCATAATCAAACATCGATAGTCCGAAAGTAGAACTCGTCACACACAAACATAAGTACTGTAAATGAAAGGACTAAACAATGTCCATTAAATGAGTATCAAAGTATAGATAAATGCATAAAGTAAAGAAGGCTAGAAAGCTTCCAGTCCATATGTACGTACGCTTAAAGTCTACGAGCGTCCCTGAGTACCTGCCGTTTTGGGAGCATGAAAAGGAAAACGGCTGAGCAATACGCTCAGTGCACGGATGTACAAGTAAAGCATGAATAATATAAGCATATAAGCATGAAACAGCGGAAGAAACTAAGTCTTGAATAACCCGGTTATATCTTAGTAAAACTGGTTTTATAGTTTGAAAAGCCTTATGTTTAACTTGTAAAAACTGTTTAACATATTTTACCATTAGCCAATATAGGTCATGAAATATCAACGTGCATGAATACTTGGAGGGGTGACCTCATCATGCAAATTAGAGGGGCTGCCTCTAACTTAATATACTGGTTTTGGGTAGGAGGGATCAGCTCCTTGTGAAGGATGCAAGGCACACACCACATTCACACTGAGTAATCTACTGAAAACATGTAACTAGGATGCACCCATACGCCCCACCTGATAATATAATAAATGGCCAAAAGCTGAAAGGGACGCCACGAGGGAAAACATAAGCAATCAAAACATATAAAACATATACTAGGGAAAACAGTTGGCTGCATACGGGGAATCATAATAAGGAAAGAATGTCCATACTAAAAGGACAGAGAATCCGTACCTTATGTCCAGTGAACGAAGAAGACGAACGGAAGAGAGTCCTACTTGGGTATCACTAATGCTACATAAGTATAAGTATCTGATTACTGAGTACGTAACTGGTTTTATATCATGTCTTAGCTTGTTTTATGTGTTCATGTCATGTTTTTACTGATTTAAGCTTTATACTGTGTTTATCATATATTCTGTCTATTCCGATTAAGTATTACTTGTATTTCATGTATTTCATGTATTATTATACTTGCTGTGTAATAATAAGTGACTTTCTAAAAATAGCAGGTTTCCTAAAATAGAAAGCTTCCAAAAATAGAAAGTTACCAAAAAAAAAGTTTCCAAAAATAGAAAGTTTCCAAAAATAGAATTACTTCTTAAAATAGATAAGTTTCTAAAAAAAGAAAGTTTCCATAAATAGATTAGCTGCCTTAAATAAATAAGTTTCTAAAAATAGAAAGTTTCCATAAATAGATATAATCTGGTTAATTAAGCTAATTATATAAGCTTAAGTGTTTACTGATTATTATTCTAAGTCATGTGATTATATAGTATAGTTTATTAATTATTACATGTAAATTAAATAAACTATAGGTTAAAGTATTTAATTAAATATAACATTATTTTAATTAAATAAAGGTAAAATACTTAGGTTAAAACATGTATTATTATCTATTAATAATATAACCTAAGTCATGTAAATTAATTAATTATAAGTCATGGTTTTTAATAATTAATTAATTATATAGTCTAATTTAAGATAAATACTTAGGTTAAAATTCATGAATTAATAATTATATTAATAACCTAAGTCATGTAAATTAAATTAATCATGTTCATGCTTTTAATTAATTTAATTTAAGTCTTAAAAAAAATAACATAACTTGTAAAAAACATAAACCTAAAAAAAATGATGGACCCGTGATTAAAACCCATGAACCGGACCCGTAACCATCACCATACCCCGACCGAGGTCGGGGTTTCCCCTTGCCTTGATGCTTCCGTGAGACCACCACCACCATACCGAGACCATATGGTCTCGGTGGTGCAAAATAAGCCAAGTCGAGACCCCCTTGGGGCTCGGTTAGGCGTCGGTCTACCACAAACACCCCTAAACCCTTGATTGATTTAAACCCCATGATTAGAACATGTTTATTTTACTTGTTTTTAATTAGTTTATTAAAAGCATCATGATTTTATGTGATTATATAAATCAAAACATAAAAAAAGAAAAGGTTAAAGGTTATACCGATTACGTGAAATCAAGAAGGATGAACACACACGATTCCTTGTAATAATTCCAAGATCAAAATCAAACTAAATCACCCTTGTGGTGTTCTTGAACCCGGCGGCCAAAGAGGACAAAAAGGAAGAACTAGGGTTTTCTTTCTTTTCTAATTTTTGTAAATATGAAACATGTTTTTCCTTAATTCCCTAGTTAGTAAAAATTACATGGGCTAAGCCCATGTTTCTTGGTATAGCCACGGGTAGGGGGCCCACATGGGATAACCCGTACATTTTTCCGTGTCTAAAATAATAGTGTGTTCTCGTGTTCGTAATTTACGTGTTCTAATTAGCTATCGATCGTGACTTAATATATTTATTCGTGTTCGTAATAAATATATATATATACGTAATATTAGTTCGTGATTAATTTATGTTCATGATTTCATGTTCGTATGTTCATGATTATAATTATTATTGGAATAATTATCGTGTGTTCATACGTAATAAATACTTATCGTGTTATAACACGTACGTAATACTTGTAATTCTTGTTCATGAAACATAAACGTGCTATAAAAGGAAAGTTCTAATCATGTACGTACGATCTTAAGGGTACTATTCATGGTAAAAGCATGCGGGTTTTACATCGTCCTTCCAAGAGGACGAAAAAGAGAAACGTCTCTCAAGCCGATCACGAGAATCGAGCTTTCGACACTACGAGTGCTATGGATAATCGTCCCATGATCGAGATCTTGCAATCCCACGTGGAGGTCAATGGCGACACGATTTTTGTACCGGTTGTCATCACGAACAATTTTGAACTTAAAACGGGTTTATTCAAAAGGTTTCCGTTACCTCATTTTTGGGACGTACTCATGATGACCCACACGCGCATATCAAAAGATTCATACAATTGGTTAATACGGTTAAATACAATGGGTTGACTCAAGAGGCTATCCGTTTTCTCTTTTTTCCTTTCTCCCTCGAGGGACAAGCCCGAATTTGGCTTGATAAGGAACCACCCCAAAGTATTCTTACATGGGCGGATTTAGAGACGAAATTCATTAACGACTTTTTCCCACCATCTCGTACCACGGCCTTAAGGAACGACATTATAACTTTTGAGCAAAAATATGAGGAAACTTTTAGTGAGTCTTGGGATCGATTTAAGAAACTTTTAAGAAGGTGTCCTCAACACGATTTTACAAAAGTTCATCAAATTAATACTTTTTACAATGGATTAACTTTAAATGACCAAGACTCACTAAATAGTGCTTTGGGGTGAAATATTCTTGTGAAATCAACAAACAATGCTTGGAATATAACTAAAAATAAGGCTAAGGTTTCGACTGAGAGTGCAAGAGCTCATATGGCTAGTGCTAGTGGAGGGGATAGTGAAGTTACGAATCAAATTAAGGAACTTGCTAATATTGTTAAAAAGCTTGCTTTAAAAGTTGATACTCCTCCCACTAGGCACGTTCATGCCATAAGTGAGTCTTGTGAGACTTGTGGTAGACCACATTCGTACCTCAATTGTGATAAGGTTTATGACCAATCTCAACAAGAAGTGTATGCTTACGACACGAATGAGAGGATTCATTTTAAACCTAATGTGGATGCTAATAATTTGTCATATAAACCCACTAACTATTTGGCTCCCCTAGGTTTTCAATCTCATGTTACACCACCTTCATAATTGTTGACAAATACCCAATACCCACCAAGGAACTAGGGCCCCCAAAGAGGAAATTTTCAAGGGAATTCAAATGTAAGGAATTTTAATCAAAATCAAGAGAATTTTAATGGTCCAAATCAAGGGTTTCAAAATCAAAATTATAACCAAAATAGATTTCAAAATCAATATCAAAACCAAGGTTTTCCTAATCAAGGGTATAATCAAATGAACATGCATAATCCTCAAATGGACTAGGTTCTCCAAAAATTAACCAAACAAGAGAGAACTATGTGTTAATGCAAGTAATGCCTAAAAACATTAATAGTGTTAACTAATATTTCTTAGTTTTGATCACAACAAACTATATAATACATTTATAGTCAAACACAATCGTAAAACGAATTATCAAACAAACACTATCATCAAGGTAATAATCATTACACTAACATATCTTAATCATGATTAGTGATCATAAAAGTGATTAGCCTTAAAACTCACTTTTGTCAAATGTGACAAAATATTTTTTAAAAACTTTCTTTTTAAGAAATTTTTTTATTAAAATGGAAAATGTAAATTTGAATATAGCATATTCCATATGCCATAAGAATATCCTTTGAAGGTTTCAAACTACCTCAGATATTCCTACCCTACTAAAAGACAAAAACGAGCAGAGTCTACCTCCGTGGTTCCTTAAGTACCTATGCGGTTCTTTATTGATAAGGAACCGCCTAGAAATATAAGGAACCACATGCAGCTAGCCGTTATTTTTTGTCTCCTATAAATAGTAGATCAAATCTACATTTTACAAGAACCTTTTTGGACATTTCTCTCAATCCTCTTTCTCTTTTCTTAATCCTAATCATTAGTAAATGATCACTTAATGTGTTAAGTATGTTTACTTATGATTATCCTCTTGATCCCTTATTTACCTTGTCCAAAGAGAAGATCACTCACACACTTGTGTTGTGATTAAAGATGAATCCTTGATGAAGATCATCGTCTCCTAAAGATCTAGTCACGTTAATCATTTGTTTATTTGTGTCCTGTGTAGATAATGTATTTGTGAATACTTGGACTAGTTGTGTTCATCCAAGCTATTTGCAAATACTTGGATTAGTCTTGTGTAAATGCATTGCATATGTGTGTGCTTGGATTTGTCTTGTGTACATCCAAGTTACATGTGTGTACTTGGATATGTTTAGTTGAGTTGTAATGAGTCGTGTGTTAGTTCTCACTAAACTACAAGTGATTTGTGTGTGAGTTGTGTAAGTTCTCACTTAGCTTCAAAGTGAAGAGTCACGAAGATTGGTTCTAGCTTTGTATTAGAACTCTATATCTAGCTTTGTGTCGGAAAATGGTGAAGTAGGCGATGTAAGAAGATTGGTTCTAGCTTTTGGATTAGAACTCGACATCTAGCCTTGTGTCAGAAAATGGTGAAGTAGGCGACATGTGTAGATTTGTCCTAGCTAATATTAGGTCTCGACATTTAGCTTAGTGTCAGAAAATAATGTAAGCGACGTTGTAAGGTTTTCTCCGCCAAGAAGGGAGCTTGTGGATATAGTGGAAATCTCGAGTAGGTGTACTCGAGGAGTGGAGTAGGAACGAGGATAGAGCTTTGTTGCTGAACCACTATAAATCTTGGTGTCTTCCTATTAGGTTGTTTCTTTCCTTACTCTTTACTTACTTTCATTATCATCACACTTACTACTTGTCATTGTTAATGCATTAGAATTGAACCTAATCATTATGCAACTAGCTTTCAAGTAAAAGATAGTTTTGGCATTAACCTAATTGAAATGAATTTTAATTAGGAGATAAATCGAAGAGAAACTATTCAACCCTCCTTCTATGTTCTACACTATGAAAGAAATGCAAGAGCCCACTGATAGGAAATTCATGCAAATGTTGCAAACCCTTCGACCCCAAGGTGCCCTTCCTTCTAACACCGAGACCAATCCAAGGGCCAATGTGAATGCCATTACCACAAGGAGTGGGAACACTATTGAGGGACCTTCCATCTATTCGCCCATAAAGGAGAGACAAGGCCCAAAGGTAAAAATGATTAATCATACTCCCCCTTCGGTGATTCCTCCCTCACCCACTTATTGTGACATTCCTCTATCGAGTGACCCTATCCCTTCGATTCCCACACCAATTCCTTCACCTTCCAACCCCACCCTACCTCCTCCCAAGGATGTGAGTGAGCAATCCATTCCAAAGCATTCATCTCAACCCAACATACCTTATCCATCAAGGTTGAGGAAAAAGAAATTGAAAGAATAAGGATGATATTCAAGTTTCTAACTTCTTAAAGATGTTTAAACAACTAAATTTCAATATCACCTTTGCCGAGGCTCTTGCTCAAATGCCTAAGTATGCCAAAATGTTCAAAGACCTCTTAAGTGATAAGGAAAAACTTCTTGACATTGCTCGAACTCAACTTAATGAGAATTTCTCTGCGGTACTCTTAAGGAAATTACCAATCAAACTTGGTGATCCGGGTCGATTCCTCATTCCTTGTAACTTTCCGGGAGTAGGGAATTGTATGGCTCTAGCCGATCTAGGTGCTAGTATCAACTTAATGCCTTCAAGTGTTGGGAAACAATTATCTCTGCCCGAGCTAGTCCCCACATGTGACAATCCGTCAATTTATGGTTGATATTTTATTCTCAAGTATTATTTAAAAATATTATTTTAATGTTATGAACTCACTCATTTTTGGGAAGAAATTTGGGTTTACGTCTTGAAGTAGAATCGACTATGTTTAAACCGGAGAATTCTATGTTACGTGCTTACGTTTACATACACCGTTTTGGTGACAGTCCGACATTTCAAGAAATAAATTTATCCTTGAATATTATTTTGGAATTTTAAATTTGTGTTGGTTCATAAACTCAAAAATTTACGAGAAGAGATTAGGACTTACGTGCATAATTTAACGTCCTTTACGACTAAACCGGAAACCCTAGGTTTACGTATTTACGTTTTTGAACTCCGTTTTTGATGTGACAATTTTTATTAGATTCGTTTTGTGCCGTTGATTCATAATTTATAAAAACGTTTTTCGTAAAACGACCCAGCGAGAGCACGTAAATCGAGGAAACTAGATTCGAGGAGTACCCGTAAATTAGTGGAGATGAGACAAGTTTACACTTGCCTCACCCCCACTATGGGTGGCAAGACTTAGCCAACACACCATATGTGGTGTCAAGTTTATATACACACTAAGGACACATGTCCTTAGTGCATACACAAACCACCAAACTAACAAAATAGCTACACCATAAACCATTTCTCATTTCATACATGCAAAACCACTCAAACACTCTCTTCTCTCTCTATGAAAGTCCATAGTTACCCTCCTATCACCATTTTCATCAAATTTTAACCATAAACAAAGGCTATAATCAACATATGTTGAAGCCTACTTGAAAAGATAAAGATTTGAGGTGATTATAACATGTGAAAAGGAGTTTTCATGGAGGTCTTTGGGCTGATTTTCAAGAAGGAGTTTAGGGCTGATTTCATGGAGGTGTTCATCCATTTGAAGGACTCAAGAAGTTGCCTTACTAAAGTTGAAGATTTGGTAACAAGGAACCAAGCCTTGTTCATCAAAATCCCATCTTTTCATCATCTTGTTGGTATAGAGATTATTTCTCCCTATAATCTTGTTATATTGAATATGTAATCTTGTATTTTATTCATTTATTTATATGTATATGATGATGAATGATGATCAAAATATTGTGTAGGGATCATGGGTTGATAAACTTGGATAAAAAGATTGAAAACTACATGTAAAAGTGGTAAAATCTTGCTTAAATAAGTAGGCTGTATAAAAACAGTAAAGAACCTTATGTTAAAATGAATAAATGGCATAGATGAATTAATATACAGTAATTTATAAGACTTTTACACATGTGAGTGTTGGCCGTACAATGGAATCTTTATAATGAGTGAGATATGATCAAAACAAAATTGAAGTGCAAATCTGATTAGTCTGTTTTGGACGGACTGTTAGGGACATTTAGAGTTGGATTGAGCAGTACCTAAAACTAAGTTAATTGTATCACATAATATGTAGTTTATTTCACCCAAAAATGAGCTTCTATCTCCTTGTAGAACTCAAGATATGATAAAAATGGTGAAAATGAAACTAAAAATCAGATTTTGTGAAATTAAAGTTTAATAGTATTATAATAGCACTCAAATAAATATAGTATAAAATGTAAATTAAAACCACTAACTTATATATTACATTTATATAAATATGTAAAATATTAAATAAAAGGGACATTTTATAAATGGTAGTTTGATAAGTTTTATAAGTTATAAAACTATAAACATGCTTTTTACGTCTTTTCGGCTAAAACCGATAAATTAACGTTTTTGATTAAAACTTAGATGGTCAGACCCGTCTAATGTAAACTTTTTATAACTCATATATTGATGTATAAGAACATATTACAAGTTAAAACCGATAAAACCCGAGCTTTATAACATATGGAAATTAACGGGCCAAATTAGCATTATTGGACGATTAACCCGACAAGTTTGGTAAACACTAATGGACTTACTCATTTGGGCTTAACCCAATTGGGCCCAACATGTGAGTATAGGACTGATAATAAAAGTATAAATGGACTAAAATAAAGAGTTAAACTCTGAATGGGCTTATAATGGGCTTATTGGGCCTTGACAAGTAAAGAAGTTAGACTAGTGAAACTAGTATAAAAATTTGCCAACACTTGACACTATAATGAGTAAATAGAGATGTACAATCCCACACGATCATCATCATATTTATAAAATCATCATATATATACATAGCCATTATTTTTATAAAAGTCATTGGACAAGAGTCTAAGACGAGTATTATTTGTCTAGGTTTCCGTGATTGAAGCACGTACCGTACATCCAAATCGCTGATAACCCGCCTTTCCCAATCAACGTGAGTTCATAGCCTCGCACTCTTTTAAATGTCTTTAGGAAATGTTTTATAAACCCGCGAGGGAGATAACATGTTAGTTTGATAAAAGAGGACACCATTTTTCCCGATTATTTTTTTTTGAACAGCGAGTTAGTAGTTAGTGATTCGAGCTTACAGTGACATCCAATTGGGCAGTATGCAAGCCTCGAACCTTCTCCTTAGGGGATAAACCCCACTCCTGCTTCTTAATTCGAGCCCCTGAAGGTTCTTGGTGAGACTCGAACTCGAGACCTCTCCAAGAATACCTCCCCAAGGATACCCTTGGTGGCCAACTGAGCTAGCTTAGCTGGTTCATTTGTCCCGATTATTTATTTATTGATTTGGACCCGAATGATTATATGACCCGATGAATGATTGTATGACCCGATAAATGAAATGAAATGGATTATTAAAGTTAGGTTATGTCACTAAAAGTCCCATTAGCATGAATTGTGAACTACCGGGATTTGGTAGACGCTTATGCATATAATAGTACTATTTGGGGAAGATTACCCCAGTTCGCGCCTTGACGGTTGATCCCCGTCGTGCCACATTGATTGGTAAGCGAATTTATGTATGAGAAGATTTATATAAGCGTGATTATTATGATGACACGCTGTTTTAGATGGGCAAATGAATTTCGGGTTAGCTACCCGTTGTTTGTTATAGTAAGGTAGCAATGTCATGCGGCTTATAATAATCCAAATAACGAGAATACTGCTATACGCATTGAATTACAATATATTGCCTGACTAGCGTTACGGGGTCTTATTATTGATATTATATTCGTGGTTTTGTTTTATATAACGGTTTTTATTTAACTTTATACAACGTTATAAAACGTATTGTATGATGTTTTTACGACATTTGTTCGTATAATGGATTTGAAGGCAAAAGCCTATAGTTATGATTTACAACAAAGATTTGTATAAAATGTTTTTGGCTTATTTTATGGCCTACGACAAAGAATTGTACAAGATGATTCTCGGTAATAATTTTATACCGATGATATATTAATGGATTTCATTAAACTCTATGAATTCACTCGGCGTTTTCGCTGACCTTTTCTTTTAACATGTTTTATCTCAGGTACTTGAAGGTAATTCTCGGGAAGACGACAAGAATTCATGGCCCGCACTTAAATAACAATTTCCATTCAAATGTTTTGTAAAATTTTATGAAATACTATGACTTGGGACCTATGTAAATTTGATATTTATGAATGGAAATACTTTATTATTAAACGACGCGATTTTATGCGTTGTCTATTATTTGAGTAATGTGCTATCCCGTAACACCAACTACTCTTCCGCTGAACTAAAGTATGAATATTTTGGGGTGTTACACCACACGTATGACATTGGAATTAGCAAACAATACGGTTGCTTATCGGGTAGGGATAGCCGAAGATGTCTTCGTTGGTGTCAATAAATTCACCTTTCACGCGGATTTCGTAGTCGTTGACTATGAAATGGATCCTCGCGTTCCCTTAATCATAGGCAGACCATTTTTGAGAACCGGTCGTACTCTTATTGATGTTGCCGCCGGCGAACTCATTATGAGAGTCGGCGACGACAAAATCGTCTTTAACATGGGTAAACTTGCTAAGCAACCTTATGAGCACGAGACGATCAATTATATTGACATGCTTGACGAATCATGTGAGGAACACTTTCAAGACGCTTGTAAAAGTTGTTCTTCCTCTTTACCCTATGTTGAGACAGTAGCATCCATTGCTCCTTCCTTGACTCCATTTGGAGCAAGTGATTTCCTCTTAGAAGAATTCGAAACAAGCTTAGGAAATATTGATCTAAGAGTCAATGATTCTCCTACCGATAGGGAAGAAGACATACGGACAATTGAGAGACTTCTCAATGAAGACTCTATCTCTCCTCCTTCTCCTAATGAGGTAACCAATGATGATCTATCATTGGTAAAACCCTCTATTGAGAGTACTCCCATTTTAGAGCTTAAGGATTTACCTTCCCATCTCGAATATGCTTTCTTAGAGGGTGATGATAAATTACCGGTTATCATTGCTAAGGACATAAAGGATGATGAGAAAAAACGACTCATCGAAGTTCTTAAGAAGCATAAACAAGCAATTGCTTGGAAAATTTATGATATTCGGGGAATTGATCCTAACTTTTGCAGACATAAAATTCTCATGAAGATGACTACAAACCCGCGGTCCAAAGTCAACGAAGGGTAAACCCCAAAATTCATGAAGTCATCAAGAAAGAGGTTATCAAACTTCTAGATGCGATCATGATTTACCCCATTTCGAATTCACCGTAGGATATTTTGGTCCGTTGTGTGCCTAAGAAAGGCGGAATCACCGTGATTGCCAACAAAAACAACGAGTTAATTCCTACTCGTCTCGTAACGGGTTAGCGAGTTTGCATCGACTATCGTAAACTCAACGATGACACTCGTAAGGATCATTCCCCTCTACCATTTATGGATCAAATGCTTGAACGTCTTGCGGGTAATGAATATTATTGCTTCTTAGACGGATTCTCGTGTTATTTCCAAATACCCATCGATCCCAAGGATCAAGAGAAAACCACATTCACTTGTCCTTATGGAACATTTGCTTACAAATGAATGCCATTTAGCTTATGCAATGCTCCTGGGACTTTCCAAAGGTGTATTATGGCCATATTCCATGACATGGTTGAACAAACTATGGAAGTATTTATGGATGATTTCTCGGTCTTTGGTGACTACTTCACTTCTTGCCTTGCCAATTTGGAACGTATGCTTAAACGGTGCGAAGACACTCGTCTCGTTCTTAATTGGGAAAAATGTCATTTCATGGTAAAAGAAGGCATTGTTCTCGGAGACAAAATTTCCAAAGCCGGTCTTGAAGTAGATCGTGCTAAAGTCGATGTTATTGCAAAATTACCTCCTCCTTCAACCGTGAAGGGAATGAGAAGTTTCTTAGGTCATGCGGGTTTCTTAGGTCATGCGGGTTTTAATCGTCGTTTCATTCAAGATTTTTCTAAGATAGCTCGACCGATGACTCACCTCTTAGATAAAGATACCCCTTTCATCTTTTCTCAAGAGTGTCTGGAATCTTTTGAGACTCTTAAAGATAAATTAACTAAGGCACCGGTCTTGGTTTGCCCTAATTGGGATTTACCTTTCAAAATAATGTGCGATGCTAGTGACGCGGTAGGAGCGATGTTAGGTCAAATAGTTAATAAGCATTTCCAACCAATTCACTATGAAAGTAAGACTATGACGGGGGCTCAGTTGCATTATACCACTACCGAAAAAGAGCTTTTAGCCGTAGTGTATGCTTTTGAGAAATTTCGCCCCTATCTTGTGCTTTCAACTACTATAGTGTATACGGATCATTCCGCTCTCAAATACTTTGATTGTAGGTAAAATATACAAGTTTTATAGGAAAAACAAGTATAAAGCGGGCAATTATTAATCGATACGGTTTAGGAAAACCGTAAAGACGAAAAGTGCGAGTTCGTTCTCGATGAA
Source organism: Glebionis coronaria (assembly GCA_025667525.1). NCBI lineage: Eukaryota > Viridiplantae > Streptophyta > Magnoliopsida > Asterales > Asteraceae > Glebionis > Glebionis coronaria. The sequence goes on from CM046874.1 coordinate 594,132,290, forward strand.
GGATTATATGTGTTGTGCCAATAATATAAAATAAAATGTTTGAATTAGTGTCATTTTGGGCTTAAAAAGAGAAAATTAAAAGACGAGCTATACTACGATTAAACTACGACGAGTGACGTAAAACGTATACGAAGAGACGTGACGAAATTAAAAAATTTAAACTAAAAACAATTAAAATTAAAACTAAGTCTAAAATAATATAAATAAGAATAAAAATTTCAATAAATAAATTTTAAAACCTTTTATTAATTAAATATTCAATTTTAAATGCTAATTAAAGACCTAAAATTAAACAAAATCAACAAAAAGCCCAAAGTATTATTTTGTTAAACAAATATCTTACTTATATTATTTAAACACTAAAAAGTATTTTTCCTAAATTTTTGAAACTCTTTTTCTATTTTTAAAACACTAAAAATACTTTTTAAACTAAAATAATCATAAAAATAATAAAATAATGATAGAATTAATTTTACTTTTTCAAAAATCCTATTTTACTTAGTTAAAAGTAGAAAAATGAAAAAAGTTTGAAAAAAATAATTCTTTACCTAATAAGACAAAAATAGTTTGAATTAAAACCTAATTAAACTTAAATTCATTCTAAAAAATAATAAAATAAAGTGAAAAATGAAATTACTGTTCTAAAAATCTTAAAATATATTAATGAAACTAGGAAAAATTTAAAAACTGAAAAATATAACTTTTTGCAACTAAAAGACAAAAAACAGAATACTAAAAACTAATTAAAAATTAAAATAATGCAAAAAATAATTAAATGAAAAGTAAAATAAAATTAAATTATCTGAAAATTCTTAAAATAAATAAATGAACATGGGATAAATGAAAGAACTAGAAAAAAGCTAAAAAAATCACCACTAAAGACAAAAAAAAGCAAAAACTGATGTTGACTGATGGTGGACTTTTGTCCTTTATCCCAGCAGTGGTAAGTTTGCACTAGCAGTGGGTAATTCTTCCCACTGCTCTTAACAGAAAAAAAAAGATAGACGATTTTGTTGCTATTTAGTTGGTGTTTTTAGAAAGCAAAGGCACCCCCACACTCAGTGAAGTGTGGGGAGTCAAGATATAGCAAAAACTAACCAAGTTCAACACAAAAGTCACACAAAAATAAGCAATCAACAGTCTCTGATATGCTGGTAGGGGTCTGGGCACTTGTTCTGATGTAGTTGGCGCTAAAGTGAGTTTCAGACAAGCAAAACTACCGACCTAGCATACCACAATCAAAAGCAAGCATAAACAAACCTACAGTAACACGAATTCTAATTGATTACCAGTTTTTAATTCATAACAATCAAAATCAAATCTGCTATACCCTATTGATTAAACTAGGTTGTTTTAGTCTAACATGCAAACTTCTTGTTAAACTACCAAACTCAAAACAAATTACAGAGTTAACCTACCCCTACCTATTAGAGTGTGTTCAAGTTGTATTTACCTAAGTCTAGTGTCACCCTATGCTTGTAGTACCCACAACCAAACACCCCTTTATAATTTGTCTCCAATAATTTTCAAAGAGATAATACTGAAAATGATTCCAAAGAGATTCTACACTACTCTATCATGCATCAATCCAACATACAAACATAATCAAACAATGAACTATCATTAAAACAGCTTACAAGCAGATTCACATAAGCTAAAAAAAATTTTCAAATATTCAAGAAGGTTCAAGCCTTTACCTTAGGTTGATGCCTTTTCTCAAACAACTTCAGCTTAAAGGAGCTTATATGAGAGCTTATCAGAAGTGTATAGACTCTTGGTTGTGGTTCTACAACAGAACCTAAGAGTATGCAATATCTTCAAATGAAAATGGAAAAAGAGATGATGCTATGGTCTTGAATGAAACTTGCACAAAACAAGAAACAAGAAACTTCAAGTAACATAAACCCACTGATAAGACTCTTTTGTCAAAAGAGCTGATTGTGGTAAAATACGTCTTTTAGGAAAAAGAGCGTATATGAGCGATAAGTATTAAATACGACGGTTTAGGAAAACCGTGTACTAATGACCCAAAGGTGAAAGTTCGTTTCCCAAGGAGGTATATGTGTGTGATTAAATGTAAAGATATTTGAGATTAATATTGAGAGAAAGAAGGGATGAGAAAATAGAATGACGGATACGTGAAAATTATTACTACGACGACTAAATTAAAAACCGTAAAAAGTGATAAAATAAAAATTAATTCTAAAAATTTACAAAAAATTATCAAAAATCAAATAAAATAAACTAAGAGTTTACAAATGATCAAAACTTTTTCAAACCTTTTAATTAATTAAATATTAATTTTTAAATGCTAATTAAAGCCCTAAAAATCCAAATAATTATTAAAAAGACCAAATAAAGCTTTTTCAATTTGTAAAACTCTAAAATGACTAAATTAGAATAAAAACTACTTTTATGAAATTTTAAACTAAGGAAAACTATTTTTAAATGATTAAAAACTATTAAAATATTCAAATAATTCTAGAAATTAAGAAAATAATGCTAAAATTAATCTAAGAGTTTTAAAAATCCTATTTGAATGTATTTGACCTAAGAAAAATATAAAAGTTGCAAGAATGTAAAAAAATGAAATTTAATAATAAAATATTATTAAAAATCCAAAAATTATAAAAAAAATCTAAAAACTTGCAAACTAGTTTATTTTTACCTAAATAATCAGAAAATGAAAGTGAAATTACCAAAATACCCCGATTGGGCCCCCACATGGGCTAAAATAAAAAACAGCCTATGTAAATGGGCTTTTTGGCCCAATAGGATGAAACTTAACCCAATAAGCTGAAAATCACTAGTCTGACTTAAAATTCAATTCTAAACACAAATGTCTGAAGGCCCAAAAGCTGAAAGTGAGCTTATCACAGCTTAATGGTACAACAGCTTATTCTTAATGGGCTTTTTAGCCCATTAAGCTATAAGCCAATGCCATAAGCTCAGATTTGACACACAACCTTCTTTTGAGATGCCTAAGAGATTTGTGAAAAGAAATTTCCAATAAGCTCAACCAATAAGTCAGAATTAAGCAAAGTAAAATTTTACTAAAGACAAAATAGTCGACTTGGAGTTCTAGACCACCTCAGACCTTGATTCAAGTTGCAAAAGACTCTAAATGACTTAATTAAGACAAATCAACAAAGAAAATTTCAATAAGCCAAGCCAAATAAGCTGATAAGCACTTATGTAAAAGTCAAAGTAATTGGTTTTCTAGTCAAAGCTCAAAGTCAACCCCTTAAATGCTCCAATATGAACAAATGGGTCAAATAAGGAACACCTATTACAAAACTAAAGTTGTTTCAGGTTTAAATAAGCTAGAACAGCTTATTGATAAGCTATCCTGAAAATAACACTAGCAGTGGCTAGCAGCAGGGGAAAGGAGTTCCCATTGCTTTGACTTTTTTACTTGCAAATTTAGAGAGATCCAGTTGGATTCAATGGAAAACAAAGGCACCCTTACAACCAGTGAGTTGTAAGGAGTCAATATCAATCAAAAACTTACAAATTGGTTCAGCCAATAAGCACAGAATAAGCAAACAGTCACCAGATATAGCACAGACCTTGAAAATAAGCAGTTATGACAAAATAAGCAGTTTAAGCATGAATAAGCCAACCAAATTGAACCATATGCATACACAAGCTATAATAAAGTCCAATAAGCACAATAAAACTTGTTTCAAAAACTGGATCAAAGATTATAAGCAGATTCAAGAAATAACAGTTGACTGATGAACAAAGGCACTTTCTAAAATCCTTTTGCTGATCTAAATGACCACCAATCCAATTTTAAACCCTCAAATCCCTTTCCCTGGTTGTGTTAACTAAAACTTAGCACTTGTTAACCCTAGTCTACCCTTAGATCCAGGTGTCCCCAAAATTTTAGCCAATTTTACCAAGTAAAATAGATTTTTAAGCCCTTTGTTGGATTTAAGTGATTCAAACCACAAAATATGCAGATAATGAACAAATACCACCTATGAGACAATAACCAACACAAAACAACAACATACAACCACACAAGTTGACTCAAATCTTGGTAGATCAGTTAACCCAAACACCCCTTTGTAAACTGATTTCTAAAGTTTTCAAAGGGTTTGTGTGATTTAACCCTCAAACCAAGATCTAATCAACCCTATAACAACAATCAATCCTCAGAAAGCACAAACCAACCACAATAACATAGGTTCACAAACAAATATCCAAATTCACCCAAAATCATGCAATTTCAAAAAAAGAAAAGGGAATAAGAGATGCAAACCTCCAAGATGTACATCCACACCTTGGATTGTTTGAGCTGAGGTGCTAGCAAGAACAAGCACCAGCTTCTAATAGCTGCTAAGAAGAACAAACACAAAAGTGAACACAAAAACAGATTATGCTTTGATTTTTGAAAACAAGAGTTTTAAACCTTAAAACCTTTCCTCAAAATCAATCAAACAGATTAATGGAACTCAAACTTTAGCTAATCAAACACCAAAGTTTCATAAAACACAAAAGAGAATTCAAAATTTCTAGAAAACTAACTTTTATTTCATAAAAAGGAATTACAAAGCATTAGCTAATATATGGAACAAAGGGGCTCTCACATGTTGAGGCCTCCTTTTATAGATGACTAAGATGATTCTAGAATGGAAAAATACAAGAAACCCTAGCTAGAAAATCTCAAATTTTCCCTTGAGTCTTCTAGACGAATTTGTTGATGTGAGCTGTCCAAAATGATCATGATTGTTCATTTATGCTTTGGGGCCAAGTAAAGAGTATGGGACGTTGATTTGGCCACGTGTCTTTGCTTGGAGAGGAGGGTGAGTTTTCATTGGTGGACGTGTTTGAGTGTGGGGGCCATAGGGTGAGTGGGTGTGTGAGTTTAGGCATGTGATTGGTTCGTGTGAGGGTGAATTATGTTCAGGCCAAGGTAATTTTAAAAACCCTTTTGCTGGTAAAAAGTTATTTCTAGGTTCATACGTGTGAACAGTGCCACGTTTGATCCGAGTTTAGTAGGGGATTTGTGTTTGGCACGTGTTTGTTTGGTTTAAACTTTTGGAAATGGCAATATGAGTCCTTGTTCTTTGGCAGAAAGTGTATAACAAGTTTATTTCCTTAGCAAACTTGTTTCCTTTGTTAAATAACTTTATGAATTTAGGTTTTGGCCACAAAAAGTTTTGGAAAAAGGATTTAGGGCTTTTTAAACTTTAGGTTAATTACAATTTCAGTCCTTATGATATTTTAACCATTTTTAAAGGACTAGAAATTTAATATTCTTGAACTTCAAGGGCTTCTTTGGATCTTAGGCTTTATGAAGGACCATTCTTGACATTTTGGATTTGTTGAAGGGCTAATCTTGCCAATTCTTCAAACTTAGAGGACCTTTTTGTAATTTTGACAAACTTAAGGGACCAAACTTGTAATTATGAATATACAAGGGTATTAAGTGTCATTTCTTCATAAATGAGGGCTCAATCTTGTACATCTTCAACTCTTCAAGGGTTTTTCTTTGATAATTTACAAACTAGGGCCCGGTTCATTGTGCGACTTCGTTTCTCGTGTTCGTTTTTCCTTATTTCTTATGATCTTTTGTCTTTTTCACGATATCCATACCTAAAATACACAAGTAAACAAACACAAGCATATATATGGTATTTTATGACATTTTTATGCATTTAAAGCCCGAAAAGAACGATGAGATCATGTATAAATGCCATCTCATCACTCCCCCATACTAAACCATTGTCGTGCCCTCACGCAATGCTAGAAAAGTATCTAAGCATCTCCAAAATTCAATTTTATTACCCTTTATTGAAAAGTAAAACTTGCAATAACACTACGAAGATGTGTAAAGACATAGTGTATGATTTTCATCACGAAAGTGACTTTTAGGGTCAATGAATAGAAAAAAGTAAATGTCCCATAGAGTAAAGTTCGTCATCCTTGATTGTCATACATTCCATCCTAAGTGCAAAAATGAGATCATTGTTGGTACAAGTCATAATGCTAACACTACTCATACGTCCAAATTGTGTAATACTTTTTCTCCCTGCAATCCTAGTTATTAGGAAAAGAAATGGGTTTCTAGAATTTTTTAACTATTTGTCATGGATCACAAGTGATTCATATTGACTTATTTGAGTATTTATTAGTCTGAAAATAAAGTAGCACGATTTAATCGATAGTTAGCTAATGTAGCTATTTTTAGTCAATTAAAGTTCAATTAAGTTCGTTTTTCCTCGACTCACTCGAATTGATTTCCAATTAAACGTAAGATTTATTGTTCTTGGTAAATAAAACTTTTTGGTATTTAAAACTAATTAAAAACTATTTAATTAAAAGCTAATTAATGTAAAAGGAAATATTAAATAAAAACTACTTTTCTACTTATTAAAAATCTTAATTAAAACTAATTTAAAAAAATAATTTGAAGTATTTAAACTTATAACTAATTGAAAACTAATTTAAACTTAAATAAAACTTAAAACTAAATTTTAATCTAATTAATATTAATTTTGAATAAAACTAAATAAGAAAATAAAACTAATTTATGAAAGCAATCTAAAATTTCTAAAAGTGATAAACTTATTTATTTTGTTTATTTTTTTAAACTTTATAAATGAAAACTTATAAAAAAACTTTTTATAAAAATTAATTAAACAAAACCTTGTATAAAAACGTAATATATAAAACTGACAGTTACAAATTAACCTATATTAACTAAATGATGCGTAATTAAACTCAAAAGTAAGGCTAGAACAACTGGTAAACGTGTTGGGCATTTAAACTAAGGGTCAGAGGTTCGAGACCCAGCAGAGACGTTTTTTTGTATATTAATTTTTTTTTTAATTTTTGGAAGTAAATTTTGACAGCATAAGACACTCAAACCAAATGGGTCTGAGCTTAAAATAGATAAGCCAAATAACAAACTAAACAGCAAAATAAGAAAACCAAATAAGCACCAAAAGCTTAAAACAGGAAATAAGCAAATCTAGACCAAACCGAAAATAAGCATATTTAAATCTAGAAACAATAAGCTAATACTAAAATAAGCAACTAAATCAGAATAATAATCAAACTAAAAAGAAACAGATGGTAATTCAAATATAGCAAGTACTAAATCAAATCATCTACTGAAAACCGAGCAGGCATAATCTGAAACCAAAACTATAACCGTAAATTAGACTTAACATAGACTACCAGACTTATTAAAATAACCACACCTATATTAAACCAAAAAATCTAAATCAGCTATAAACTTCAACTTAACTCAATAAAACCAACTCCTACATATTATCAGTAGATAGAATCATGCAGATAAAATAGAAAAGCAGACAATACAAACTAAATCAAACTTTCACTAATAGACTAACTTACTCAAATAAACATTCAATCATTAAAAACACTTAAACAAATTAATCTAACAATACAAATAACATAAAAGTAAAGCGAATTAAACCTATTGTAGAAGTCCGTTGAGAAGAAGATCGGCGTTGAGCCGTCTTTTAACTCAAATCGAAACCACCACCTTAAACAAACCGAAACGTACCCCCGAGAGCACCAACACCACTCGAACAGATTTAAATTTAATTTCCCAGTAGGGGAAATTAATTACCACTCTTTAATTTTAACAATTTAATAATTATAATAAAAAAAATAATAATAATATTGATAAAAACATATTGAAAATTAAATTGCAGGAAAAATAAACCGAAAAATATAAGATGCGATGAGATTAACTGAAATAAAACTTTTATTAATATCTGAAAATTGATTACATTACTAGAAAAAGGAAATTACAATTTTAATCTAAAAAACTAATTTGCAAAAAATAAAAATAAAATAAAAAAGTGCACGAACAAAATTACACAATGAAGGGGGTTTTTATAGGGAAACCCTAAAACCTTCTTGATGATCTTGGTGAGCAAGGAAATAAATCCCAGCCGCTCTTTTCTTCTTTCCTCTCTCTCTTTCTTGATCAACAGTGGAAAACACACCCCTTGCACACGGATTGCCAACGTGTCAAGGGGTTGTGTTTCTTGTGCTTCTTGAATCTGAGGTGGCCCATTTTTATTGGTGGATTGGTGTATTGGTGCTGGCACAACCGATCAGAGCAAGGGAAAAGGCCATGTATATTGAGGACCACCTAGTGTTCTTCCCAAATTAAGGGAGGATTTAATTGAGAAGCGTGTGAATCACACGAATTAGATAAAAGCCTCAATTTTAATTGGGTAACTTCTGTTTAGGGTTTTGTGGAATAGTAACTAGGGTAAAAAGGGTCTGGTTGTTTTGTTGGGAGAGAAAGGAGAAGTTGTGGGTGAGTTTATTTCTTGTTTGTATCGTAAATGAATAAGTGGGTGAAACTAAATAAACGTGTTGTGTGAGTTGGGTTGACTAGGGATTACTTTTGACCTAGCATTTTTCCTTCGTCCCATTTATTTAACCAAATGGGCTTGGCAAACCCAACATTCCACATTCCTTGTTGATAATGGGCCTTAAGCCCATTCTTAATCAATCCGTCCATTTTTTAACTTTCTTTGGGCTTTTAGATGGACTTTTGATCCATCAAATGGTAAATTAACAAATTGGTTAAATGGGCTTGTGGGCCCAATAAGCAAAAGTAGGACCCACTAAGCCCAAATAAATTTGATAATCTTTAATCCTCTAAAACGAGCTCGATTTCGGCTTCGATGATCTTTTCTTTGAACTCGTGTCGAATTTGCCGGTTTTCGTGATCTTTGGCACACTTTTGGTTCTTTGACTTTGTCTTCGTCTCTTTCTTGGACTTTTCTTCAACATTTGACCGTGAAATCCCGTTTTTCTTTCCTTTTGATCTTTTGTACCTATTTAACACAAAAACACAAAACCACGCGTAATTCCGACTTTTACGATGTTAAACACATGATTAGGTCTTGTTTTTCCTTGATTTTAGTGGTAAAAGGATAAGTGTTTACACACTTATTAAATCCCCTACACTTGACCATTGCAATGACCCCATGCAATGCATTATTTTAGAGCATAAAGTTACATTTTTCTCATAATCAACCCATCTTGGCCTTTATTAAGATATACTATTACTACTATGATAAAGCTTTAAAGGAAACAAAAGTTATAACAATTTATTAACTTGGAAATTATTTGATGAAAGAAACTCGTAAAGAAATCTAAGACTTAAATTAGGGCTTTGGTGTAATGAATATTAATCACCCTCAAGTTTCACGTTCCCCATACCAAGCTTAAAAACGAGATCATTGTTTACCATAAGTTCTTAGGTTAAAACCACTTATATAAGATTATTGTGTAAAACTCTTTCTCCAATTCCTAAGTTGTATCTCTAGCTTTTAAGGATTGTCATTCACCCTTAGGCTCATTTGACTTATTATTATTAGTCCAAAAATGAAGGCAAAACGGTACAAACCCGACACTCAAAACCTAACCTCGTCCTCAAAAACGTTGTTACTAAAGTAAGCCCACATCAAGGATGATTTAACACGATTTGTGGAATAAATACCCGGATCCAAAATTTGGCCAATAGTACTACTTATTAATTATGTCTCCAAAGTCATGTAGACTTTATGTGGAGTTTAGCAAGTTCACATCATATACCCTTAGGCTCTTTAAGATGTAAAAATGCTCCTTATCTATTGTCCACACCCTAAGCCTCCTTGAACGATATACAAGGGAATTGATTTTTGATCAATTTTTATTCAACACTTACCATGCCATACACCCTAAGGCTCTAATGACAAGGTTCGTGCTACATGCCCCACACCCTAAGGCTCCTTGAGGTCATGTTTTAATCTTATTCTTTCTTTATTTATGATATATGTAGTAGGACAAATTCTGTGGTCCCATGGTCTGAATACCTCCTACTTAGTGGCTATGAGCCACCTTAGTCGGAAGTCCACAACGCTGGCACCCTCAATGTGTTCATGCTTTAATTACAAGGAGAATAAAGATTTGGCTAAGAGTTAAGATATCGAATCGACACCGCAAAAATCCTCATTTATTAAGCAATTAAATATACAAGCGGGAAGAAAGAGCCACAAAAACTCATATAAGCAAGAATTAACCCTTAAAATTATTATCAACTCTATCATCTCTCGTTCTCCACAATTTAAAATCTCAAGGAATGAGACTCGTGGATGCTTAGCCTAATAAACCAATTAAGGTCCATATGGTTAAGGATACTAGCTAGAGATGCAACATGGTTTCGTGAGAAGATGTATTTGGTCGATGTTCAATTTAAAAGAAAGATCTTGGATTCAGAGGAGTTAGTATTTCTTGCAGACCCAGGGGCAGCAGATAATGAAGGCATTGCAGTCGTTTCTACTTCTAATGCAGCATATCAAGCGGACGATCTTGATGCATATGACTCGGATTATGATGACATTCACTCAGCTCAAGCTGCTCTCGTTGCTAATCTCTATCACTACGGTTCTGATGTCGTCAGTGAGGTACCAACCACATCTAATAATGTTGATGATAATCCACATCATGTTGACATGAAAATGACAACCTCGAACAGCATTCGGGAACTAGTAACTCAAATGATGCGGTATCCAATCCAACACATTTTAGTGAACCTCAACCAAATGCAACGACGGGTATGGAATCTTATGATCAACGTGATTTGGTAATGGTGCCTAAAAATATTATTGATAACATGAATGTGGCTGTTCGACAAACCATAGATATGAATGCCAACCTAACCGCTAAGCTTGCGTTGTATAAGGAAAAGGTCAAAACTATTGAAATGGTCCCACAAGCAAATAAAATAACTTATTCTGAATTTGACCAATTTCGTTTTGAAAAGGTTGAACATTTAAACAAAATAGAATCATTAAAAGCTACTCTTTCCAATGAATTAAAAGAAAAGAGTCGGTTGTAAATGATTTTCAGAAACTTAAAATAGATTTCGAAACTCTCGAGTCTAAAAAGTTTGAATCAGAAATTAATGCTACCAAACTTATTAAATTCAAGGAACAACAACTTTTAAAACAATATGCTTCCACAGAAAAGGTTCATCTTTTAACTAAAACCTTTAAAAAACTCGAACTCAAGCGTCTTCAAGATTTACCACCTAATCCATGTTATGCAAAACAAGCTCAAGAATATGTTCCTTGTCTATATGATGTGACCATGATTGGCAAATCGAAAGAAGCACCTTATGTTCGTAGTACTGAGGAGACACAGTCACTTGCGGAAGAAACTCATTCTAAAATGATTTCAAAATTCCATAAGCTTGATTATGTTCAGCACAATAAAGATCAATTTTATAAAAAGACCCGTATTCGTTTACAAAAGGAATTAGCTCAATTAACAGTTTTTGTGCCTCAAAGTTTGTCAACGGAAAACCTTCCTAGTACGTCTCCTCACTTGTCAAAAAGGATTTAACTAAGTTAATTCCATCGGTAAGTAAGGTGTCAGATAGCTTAAATGCAATGCACCAACACTTGGCCGATTTTGACAAGGTCATTACGGAACGTACGACGGCCACGGCCATAACGGAAGGTGAATGGAATTTTGAGCACACTAGAGCTGCGTTCCGACACGAAATTGTTCCATTTGTAAACAATGTTAAAGATTGTCTTAGTAATATTAATCAAGATTTGCTTTTGGAAATAGAAGAAGTTAGACGTGTTTTCAATGAAATGGATGATGCTTATGAAAACAGTTTACTTGAAATAGAACGAGTTTCACGCCAAAATGACCAGCTTCTGAAGCAAGTGATGTCTCATGATATTGTTTCCGTCTGTGTGAATAAAAGTGTTGATAATGATTCTATTGTGCATAATTTTGAATTTGTGGATAATGTGGTAGATAGTACTTGTCACAAATCTGACGCTGAATTTTTAAAGCTTCAAGATTCGTATTCTTCGCTTTCAAAACGTTTTGATGAGATTCAAACACATTGTATTTCGCTTGAATGTAAGAAATAATTTATTCAAGAAATCTTTGAAACGTCATTCGAAGGTGTTAATATCGATGATGCAAATTTTCAAAAGAATTTTCGATTGAATTTACAATCAAAACAACGTCAACCAAGTGACAAGGTTGCTAAATCAATGCCGATAGACATAGAGAAATCTAAGGAGATTAACTGTGTGAACGTACTTGAGGCCGTTGAGAATTTTAAACTTGATCTAGATAATAGAGTTTCCAAGATTTTGTCTAAAGTTGATAACTTAAAACAGAAAAATACACAACTCTTTGATTTAGTAAAGCCGCATGTGCTAATACCACTGCACATAATCAATCATTTATTAAACAATTGAATGGAAAGTCGGTGGAAATATCTGTTTAAGGGAACAAATTTGGGATAAAAATCTGGCTTTGGCGGAGTTAAAGGAAACACTTCGTACCCTAAAAGGTAAGAATGTTGTGGATAACGCATCCACTGTCTTAGCATCGTCCTCTAGTGCAATCAAAACGAACTTCATATCCGTCACGCCATTTAACAAGGACCCTAGGACTAAACCATCTCAAACATTGGTCATTAACGATAAGGCAAAATCAAAACCAGCTTCTAATATTCCCGTGTTGCCTTCTACAGGAGTAAGCACCACTACTAAGGCTCAAAGATCTAAGCTTAAAAGAAACAAGAAGAATGATAGGATCTTGCCCCCATCTAGTAGTCAAGTGAAGAAGAAAGTAGAAGCCCACCCTAGGAATGTTATTTATGTTTTGAATAAAAAGAATCATGTAGCTAAACTTAAATGCTCTGCGGGCGTGCAACGTTCTAAGCCTACTGTGAATTCTTATTTGAAATGTTGGAATTGCAATGAATGTATGTTTTATATTAGTCATGATTCTTGCCTTATTGACCATGTGAATGAGATGAATGCCCGTAAAAATGGTTTAGAATGGAAACCGACTGGGAAAGTGTTAACCCAAGTTGGTTGGATGTGGCGTCCCACTGGTAGAACTTTCACTATAGTAGTAAATGCGTGCCCTTTAACTAGGATCACTCCCACTACAGCGAAGAAAGCGTGCCCTTTAACTAGGAGTACCAAGGCTACCAAAACACAAGCGTGTCCTTTAACTAGGAACACCAACACTACCGTAGGAACCAAGTGTCCTTTAAATAGGACTACTCCCACTGTAGTGCCCGCTAATACTCCAAAACCTTAGACAATTGGAACAATAAAACCTATTAGTAATAAAACTCACATTAGAAAACGCAGGAAATCTAAGGGCCAGACAAATGTTAGAAATTCTGATAATATCATATTTGTATCTGCTAACACTCCGGAACCAATAGTTTACAATGCATTGTCTACTGTTGTTACTGAAAACAGGTGGTCTAAATTGTTCTCTGGTATTTGGACTCTGGTTGCTCCAAGCATATGACCGGAGATCGCTCGTAGCTCAGAAATTTCGTCAGCAAGTTTCTTGGTACGGTTCGATTTGGAAATGATCATATTGCAAAGATAATGGGTTACGGTGAATATCATATTGGTAATGTTATAATTTCAAGAGTGTATTATGTGGAAGGTCTCGGTCACAACTTATTTTCTGTGGGACAATTCTGTGATGCAAACCTAGAAGTTGCTTTTCGAGAGCATACCTGCTTCATTCGTAATTTGGAAGGGGTTGATTTATTGAAAGGTACTCGAGGGAATAATTTGTACACTTTGTCTCTACAAGATATGATGGTCGCTTCTCCTGTATGTCTTCTCTCCAAAGCATCGAAGACTAAGTCATGGTTATGGCATCGACGTTTATCTCATCTTAACTTTGACGCTATTTTGTTCGTGGTCTTCCTAAACTTACATTTCACAAGGACCATTTGTGTTCTGCGTGTATAATGGGGAAGAGCACTAAGAAATCATACAAACCCAAGACTGAAGACACCAGCCAAGAGAAACTTTATTTGTTGCATATGGATCTTTGTGGGCCAATGCGTGTCGAAAGTATTAGTGGTAAAAAGTACATCCTCGTCATAGTCGATGATTACTCTCGGTTTACATGGGTGAAATTTCTTACAACAAAAAATGAGGTACCTAAATTCATCATCGGATTTCTCAAGATGATTCAAGTGCGTCTCAACACTACTGTCCGACGCATTCGTACAGATAATGGAACCGAATTTGTGAATCAAATATTGTGTGATTATTATGAAGAAGTTGGCGTATCTCATGAAACATCCGTTGCTCGCACTCCACAACAAAACGGTGTCGTTGAAAGGCGAAATCACACACTTATGGAAGCTGCTCGAACGATGTTTATTTACGCAAAGGCTCCATTATTTTTATGGGTAGAAGCAGTATCTACAACAGTTTTCACCCAAAACCGATCACTATTTCGTAAACGCCATGGTAAAACACCTCATGAGCTTCTCCATGGAAAAGTACCAGATTTATCATATCTTCATGTATTTGGTTCTCTCTGCTATCCATATATTGATGGTGACAATTTGGGAAAACTTCAACCCAAAGCTGATATTCGTATTTTCATTGGTTATTCACCCGCAAAGAAAGCATACCGAATCTACAATCGTAATTCTCGCAAGATCCTCGAAACTATGAATGTTGATTTAATTGAGCTGACAGCTATGGCTTCTGAGCAAAGCAGCTTTGAACCCGCATTTCATGAAACGGGACCCAGTAACATTAGTTCTGGTCTTGTCCCAAACAACCCTACTTCATCATCATTTACACCACCTTCTAGGAATGAATGGATACGTTGTTTCAACCGTTCTTTGATGAATTCTTTACTCCTCCAAGTATTGTTGCTCCAAAATCTGAGGTAATAGCTCCGGTCAACGAAGTTGTCACTCCAGCAACCGAAGCACAATCGGATACGTTTGCACCTACAATTGGTCAAGATATACCTTCACCGAGTAATTCTCAACCAATACATGAATCAACTATCCATATCATGCCTATTGATGATGAAGAGGATGATGGTGATCACGATTTGGAATTCGCTCAAATGCGTGAACTTCCATTCTTTGGTGTACCTATTCCCGACTCTAATCAAGCCGGGTCGTCCACCTCAGAGGAAGCTCCTACTACGGTCTACTCCAATCCACGGATTCATGAACATGACAACAAGTGGACAAAGGATCATCCTATAGATTCTATTATTGGTGACCCTAATCGTCCGGTATCCATACAAAGTCAGTTACAAGAAAGTGCAATGTTTTGTCATTTTGATGCTTTTCTCAGTGAGGTTGAACCTAAGACGTGGCAACAAGCTTTTATCCAATCCTGTTGGATAGAAGCTATGAAAGAAGAACTTAATAAATTTATACGACTTGATGTATGGGAACTTGTCCCATGCCCAGATCAAGTGCAGTTACTCACTTTGAAATGGAACTCGACGAGTTAGGCGAAATATTGAAGAATAAAGCTCGACTAGTAGCTCGTGGATACAAGAAATTGTTGGGCATCGACTTTATGGAATCCTTTGCACCTGTTGCCCGTTTGGAAGCTATTAGACTATTCCTTGCTTATGCAGCCCACATGAATATGATCGCCTATAAGATGGATGTGAAGACGGCATTTCTTAATGGTGAAATCAAGGAAGAGGTCTATGTTCAACAGCCGGATGGTTTTGTGAATCCTAAATATCCTAATCATGTGTACAAGCTTAAGAAGGCTCTCTATGGGTTGAAGCAAGCTCCATGCGCATGGTATGATCTATTGTTACAATTTCTCACTACGCAAGGCTTCGCTAAAGGCAAGGTGGATCCAACGATGTTCATTCAGAAACAAGGTAAAGATGTGATTATGGTACAAATATATGTTGATGATATTATATTTGATGCCTCGACCCAAACCTTATCCGATGAGTTTGGGACACTCATGTCTTCCAAGTTTAAGATGTCAATGATGGGCAAGGTATCATTCTTCTTATGTCTTCAGATATCTCAGAGTCCCAGAGGCATCTTTATCAATCAATCCAAGTATGCCCTTGAATCTCTTAAGAAATATAAGATGGAATCTTGCGACCCCGTGGTTACTCCAATGGTGGAACGAACTAAGCTTGATGCAGATCCACATGGAGTTGCCGTTGATGCGACACTTTATCATGGAATGATCGGTACCCTTCTGTATATCATAACTAGTCGACCTGATCTTCAGTTTGCTATATGTATGTGTGCTCGGTATCAAACTCGGCCTACTGAGTTACACTTAGCTACTATTAAACGGATCTTTCGGTATCTTAAAGGAACCATCAATCGGGGACTTTTGTATTCGAAGGACTCTTCGATTGCACTAATGGCATATGCAGATGCGGATCACGCGGGTTGTCAAGATACAAGGCGTAGCACGAGTGGAACTTTGCAACTACTAGGAGATCGACTAATCAGTTGGGCATCTAAAAGGCATAAAAGCGCTGCAATTTCAAGTACGGAAGCAGAATACATAGCTATGTCCGGTTGCTGTGCTCAAATTCTTTGGATGAGATCGTAATTAACCGACTATGGTCTAGGTTTCAACAAAGTTCCGATGTACTGCGACAACAAGAGTGCAATTACTTTATGCTGCAACAATGTTCAATTCTCCCGGTCGAAGCATATTGACATTCGCTACCACTTCATCAAGGAGCAAGTGGAAAATGGAGTGATCGAGCTTTACTTTGTCCGATCTGAGTATCAATTGGCGGATATTTTCACAAAGGCTTTAGATCGAGCTCGAATGGAATTTTTGGCCGACAAGCTAGGATTGAGAACATTCTCGCCTGAGACTCTAAAGGAACTGGCAGATGAAGCGAAAGAATAGTGTTGGTAAACTATTATCCGTATCCTTGGTGATCATTCGTATATATTGTTTATATTTTTATCCACAAAATCAAAATACAATAATATAAAACCATATAAAAACCATAAAAATTCAGAAAAATTCAGAAAAATCCAAAAATATTTTTACTTTATTTTTCAAAGGCATGTCTTTTGGTACGATAATATTTACGGCCTTAGAAATGTTGATTAATATTGACAAGGCGCCATAAATAGAGTTCGTACAAAAGTTGTAAATATTTCATAAAACATGCCCATATGGCTTGTAGTTATTTCTGACTGCAACCCGTTTTTCACATTAAAGTCAAGTATTTCTTATGAAAGCTTTGGCTCACAACGGGAATTAATTTTCTCGGGCATGGTTTACTTTATAACCATGTAAGGGATTGTGTTTACGTTACAACACAATCTAACACGGATATATGTATGCATCAGTGCATTTATTTGTTAAAACAAGAGAGATCTTGTTTTTATGAAGCTATCATCTCTACAACCATAGCTATCTACATTTGGTATCTATATACTCGACGATGCGACTACTCAAACGACGAATACAGCTCTTTCAATAGAACACAGGTCAACAATTGAGGGGGATCAATTGTCCAGCATTCAGAATCTTCGATGCCGAAAGTGCCAAGTTCACTAATTGGTGTCAAGACAACAATACCAATCGTACATGTGGTGTTAAGAGATGACTTCAGACGTGACGAGGCGACCAACATTTGCTGACAAGAACCATTTGATCTTATCATATGATGTTCTCATCAATCAGGTCCAACCTTGTCAATTCATTCTTATATGGTGAATATGTGATCATATTACAAATCGGTATCATATCTCACAAATTGGACTCATGAAGATTAAACGGACTTGCATGTTTCTTCCCAAAACCTTTGTTAAAACTTCATTAAATCAATTGATATTAAAAACTGATATGAGCAAAAACTCATATCAATTTATCAACAAATTACCCTAAAACATAATAAAAATACCTAAACTTTGTGCTATAAAGCGGAATTATGTGGTATGTTTTGTGTTTGTGCTCAAATAGGTAAGAAGGATGCATTTTTAAGCAAACAAAGGAAAATCAAGCTTAATTTGATGAAAAAGACAAAGAAGGATCAAAAGTGACAAGACTTTGAAGACAAAGGACCTATCTTGACAATCTGCCAAAGATGAAGGACCAAAAGTGCAAATTTTGGAAAAGTCAAGATTATAGTCAAATTTGGTCAACATTCAAGTCAAATAAATCAAAGGGCTTCAAATGTGAAAGATGAAAGTTAAAGGATCAAATATGTCAAAGAAATGAAGTTTGGGGACTGATTTATACTCTACATAAACTACAAGGGCTGAAATTGTCAATTTTATACCAAGTTTAGTGCTTGATCCAGTTTTTTACATTGCAACCAATGGGAAGCCAAGAAATGAATTCACACGGATCACCACCTAGGTGCCAGCTGGCCACTAACGCCGCCAAAGTATTAAATACTCAATCTCAACAGTTAAAACCACTTAGACTCTCTCCACCAATGGCGTTGCGCCATGCAATATTCACTTTATCCATTGTGGATAGTGATCCGTGTGAATTTCTTACAGCCAGTTAAATTCTGCCACGTGTCATCTTCATCAAATAATATTGCCAGAATCGACCTGGAGCTAGAAGCAATATCAAGAGATGATATAAACATCAATCTTGCTCAAAATCACAAGACGAATTCAATGAGCATTATCAATTAAGCTAAAATCAAGCCAATAGAAAAGCCCCAAATCTGTTCTTCATCAGCAAAATCAATTTGGCAGATTTTTGACACGTGGAAGCCTGGGATTGGTTCCAACACGTCACCAACCCCAACCACTTCACTCCTGCAGCCTATAAATAGCATAGTTTAGCCTTCATTTGTGTAGTTGTAGAAAGTGTGAAATTTCACACACTTTAATTTTCCTCTCAATTCATTTCTAGTTTAGCTTAACAACTCAAGAGCTTGACACACTCTTGAGTCTGTTATACTTAGTTGTAACAGCTTAACTACCCTTGTAACTACTTTCTCACTCAATAAAATTCAAATTCCATTTTCCCTCCAAAACTCTAATACTACTTACTGTTCATCTCCTGCTTCATTGAATCATCTTGTTGCTGTTGTTAGTTTGTTATGATCATAACCTGATCATAACTGACTAAGATTGAAGAGTGTAGCTGTTTTGATCATTCAGTTCAGATATAGAAGAATTTGATGAGTTCCAGTCAGATATGGTGATTCTTGTTGATTGATTACTGTTGATTTGGTTGTTGATAGTGTTTTCTAGTGCTAAGGTGGTGGTTAGCACTAGAATAGAGAGCTCAGCGCTCCTCTACTCCCCAAAGGAGGCCTTTGCATAAGGTTTACATGTTCTGCATTTAAATTCCACTAAACAGTTGCTTGCCTGCTAAATTCTTAGTTAATCTTGTTTGTTTGCATGATCAAAGTTGTTATAGCCTGTTTCTGATCTGATTTTAGTGCTTGTGTAGCTTAATTGTAGCTTAATCTACTTATTAGTTTTGTTAATTGTCCTGTTTTTAGCTTATTTCAGTCACTTTAGCTTTGCTATCCATTTTGAGCTCTAGTTTGGTTCATTTCTTGTTACTAGCTCTAATATATTTCATTTTGGTTCCTAAATTTAGTTTGATAAAGCTTTAAACTCAGTCTTGTCATTTGCTTAAAAAGTCTTCACAAAATTCCAAAAAGATTATAAAGTGGTGTTTGGCATTAGCCTGTCTTTGATAATCAAGTGTTAGAAATTGGGAAATTTTGGTTCATTTCTAGTTAAACAGTCTTAACAAATAGCTTTTGATCATTTTCTAGTCAAGTGCTAAGTCAAAAAGGCAAAAGGTTATAAAAAAGTCTGGGTCAGTTCTATACTAGTTCCTTATCAGAAAGTTGTCAAATTGATTTGCCTGGCATTTCTTTTCTACTTGATGAAATTACTTCAAACCAATTCTCATTTCTCAGTCAATATATGAATTTTCAAAGTCTATAAGGAAATTGTATAGTATTAGGTATTAAGCTGGGAATAAGCAAAAGTTTGAACTATTGAGCAAACTCAAGTTTCTGTAACTTGGAGACTGCTTTTTTATATCTCTAATTCCACTTCATAAACTGGTCGATTTTCTTTCACAATATCATTCAGTAAGTGCTCCTGGTTGATTTTTGAGACTTTGAGCTTATTGAAAATTCTTGGTCAACGTTGGTCAACATAAGCACTCTTTTTGCTTATTTTAGAATTCTGAGCTTATTACTGGATGATTTTTAATGAGACTTGATTTCCCGTCCTTATTTTGAGCTTATTAACAAGAATCATCACTAAAATCTAGTTGTGAAAGTCTAGATCTCTTTGTAGCTTATTTTGTGCTTATTGAAATTGGCTTATTAGCTTTTTAGTCACTTTCAGCTAAAATCCTTGGACAAGTCTAGTTTGATTCTGATTTTAAGACGTTTGCAAGTGGTTTGGTCAATTTTGGTTGAAAAATAAGCTAAAACGAGCTTATTAAAGTGTTAAGCCCGTTTTTGGTAAAAAGATTTGAAAATTTGCACTTAAGTCCTTGATGTATTAATCTGTTTCTAAACATGGCTAAACTTGCAAGTTTTTAGGTTTTGCATAAACACAGTCCTTTAACTTTGAAATTTGTTAAAAATCAGTTAGGTAGTTTGGATTTTGTTGAGAATTAGTTACTAGTTTGGATAATTTTCATTTCAAGTCCTCATAGTTTACTGTTTTTGCACATTTAGTCCTTGTACTTTTCAGCTTTACATTTTGAGCATTTACATGTCATAGAATTTACATTTCTAGTCCTTATAGTTTGTAAAATTTACATTTTGCATTTTAATTGAATAATAACTTGGTATTTGCACTGTGTTTTAAATATAAGTAGACGATATTTTTTCATTTTTGCAAGGCTTGTTTGAATTAGCAATAGAATATCAAAAAAAATTACCAACCAAGATCAATTAAAAACCCGATATTGTTAGGACTTTCAATTTGTTAAGAACTGAGAAAAACGAACTTTAACTATACACATATTAAATGGCGCCGCTGCCTGTTCTTTGACTTTACGAGAGACTATCGATTGACGGTTTTCATTGGCTTTTGGGATCCGTTCACCTTGTGAACGTTATTTTTTACGTATCATAAATCAAAAACAAATAAAAAATCAAAAATATAAAAATATATAAAAACTAAAAATTAACAACAAATTCTTTTCCTAAAGAATTGACCAAACAAATTAAAAAATCCAAAAAGCAATTTTTTTCCTAAGAGATTGCACCCAAAAATATATATTATTGGATTCTTTCGGTTTTTATGTACATATAGTATTTTCTCTTAAAAACTCATAAATACAAAAATATTTTCCATATATTATTATAAGTAAATATGTATACGTATAAGAACAACCAATCTACATATCTTCCATAAGTATTGCCAAGGCAATACACCGTGTTGAGGGGCGTTCCGGTCCTTGACACGTGTATCGATCAAACAAAATAAAGCAAGAATAGATAAATACTCTCAATAAGTAACAATTCGAAGAATACAAACAATTAAGTGAATAGAAAGGCGATGTGCTATAAAATGCCATCTAAGGGTCAATAGGTACTTAAGTGCTTCGCGCCACCTAACCCCCCGTTCACTTGTGAGTATTCTAAGAAGGAAGGCT
The DNA here is from genome assembly GCA_025667525.1 of Glebionis coronaria. NCBI lineage: Eukaryota > Viridiplantae > Streptophyta > Magnoliopsida > Asterales > Asteraceae > Glebionis > Glebionis coronaria. The sequence goes on from CM046874.1 coordinate 594,153,721, forward strand.
TCATTGGGGGTCTTGCACCCAAGTAGTACATACATATATATTATTTTCTTGTGGATATTTCATATTGAAACTCGAAGAGGATAATCCTTTTCTCTTCAAAGTCACACGAGAGCTTCTCTCTCATTCCTCGTATTGAGTTGCATGCTCACTCGCGGGCGTGCACAAATACCGATGGGTGTACAACCTCTTCCTCCGAAAAGGAAGAAAAAGAGAAAGAGTAAGACCACCATCGTCCATCAAGCCAATCACGAGAATCATGCTTTGATTCATCCACAACAAGAAGCCATGGCTGTTGATAATCGTTCTTTGATGGAGCGTTTGCAATCCAATGTTCATGGATATGCTAATGCTATTAGGATTCCCGACATTCCCGCAAATTCATTTGAGCTAAAAACGGCTATGATTACCTTGGTTTCACAAACACCTTTTTATGGTCACAAGAATGATGATCCTCATGATCACCTTAAGAGATTCCTTGCTCTTTGCAATTCCCTTAAGTACAATGGAGTTCCACATGATGCTATTAAGTTGATATTAGTGCCATTTTCACTAGAGGGAAAAGCTAAGCATTGGTTAGACACCCAACCACCCGATAGTATCACCACATGGGATGGTTTCACCATTAAGTTTTTGAACAAGTTCTTTCCTCCATCTAAGACCATGGCTTTGAGGAACTTAATTATAGGCTTTCAACAAAAACCTAGTCAATCCTTTAGTGATGCTTGGGAGGAGTTTAGAGAGTTATTGAGGCGATGCCCTAACCATGGATTGGATGAAGTTCACCAAATCAATACTTTCTATAATGGCCTTAAACCTCATCAACAAGATTCACTCAATGCTTCCGCGGGAGAGAATATTCTTCTTAAATCCATTCAAGAGGCCGTGGACATCATTGAGACTAAAGCAATGGTTCAAACAAACACTCAATTTGAAGAAAGGGTTCATGTTATCCAAAACACTTCTCAAACACCTTGTGATAACCAATTCCTCAAATATCAACAAGAGATTTTTCAAAAGATGGAGAGTGGTCAACAAGAGCTTATTCAAGCCATTAAGAGCATGGTGTTGAACAATTCTTCAAATGATGTGAATGCAATTACTCTTTCTTGTGTAACTTGTGGAGGTCCTCATTCATATGAACAATGCGATAAGGTGCAAGTTTATCAAGGGGAATGTTATGCTTACCAATAGGAACATCGTGAACACTTCAAGCCAAATATCAATCCCAATAACCTTTCTTACAAGTCCCAAAATTACCTTACTCCACCGGGATTCCCACCCCAACCACCCACCCAAATTCAACAAAATCCTCCTCAAGTTTTACAAAGGAATCAAGGGCAAAGACCACCTTACCAAGGGAATAACTACAAGGCACCCAATCATTTTCAACCTCAAGGAAATAACATTTATCCACCAAACCAAGGATTTAATGCACCACCTCCACCTTTTCCACAACAAGGTTTTTATCAAGGGAATGTGCAACCTAACCCCATGGATTTGATCCTTCAAAAGCTTACTTCTTATGAGAAACAAATGAAAGATGCTCAAGAGGAAAATAACAAGAAATTTGCTCTTCTTTAAAACCAAATTATGTATAATCAAAGACCACAAGGGGCTTTACCTTCCAACACACAAACAAATCCAAGGGCAAATGTCAATGCTATTACAACAAGAAGTGGAAAGACAACAAAGGATCCTTCACCTCCTAAACCTCCTATTGTTCCACCCACTTTTGCTCCTACTTGTGACAAGCCTTCTACCTCTACTTCACCACCTCAAAATGCTCCCATTCAATCAAACACACCTTCTCAACCTATTCCTACTTCTCCTTTACCTTCCACGCCTTCCAATGAAGAAGCTAACAAAGATAAATCTTCCACTACAACACCTATTCCACCTGCACCAAAACCAACTCTTCCATATCCTTCAAGGTTGAAAAAGGACAAGTTAAAGAACAAGGATGACATCCAAGTCTCAAATTTCTTAAGGATGTTCAAGCAACTCAACATCAACATATCCTTTGCGGAAGCTCTTGCTTATATGCCAAAGTTTGCTAAGATGTTCAAGGATTTACTCTCAAACAAAGAAAAATTGGTTGATTTGCCCAACACATCCCTTAATGAAAATTGTTCCGCCGTGCTACTTAAAACGTTACCAACAAAACTTGGAGATCCGGGGCGCTTCTTGATACCTTGTAATTTTCCCGGTATAGAAAATTGCATGGCTTTGGCGGATTTAGGGGCAAGCATTAACCTCATGCCTTTATCGGTTTGGAAAAAACTCTCTCTTCTCGAGCTCACTCCCACTAGGATGACCCTTGAGTTAGCCAACCGAACCATATCTTACCCCGTAGGTATAGCGGAGGATGTGTTTGTAGGTGTGGATAAGTTTACATTTCTGGCCGACTTTGTAGTGGTTGATTATGACATGGATCCTAGAGTTCCTTTGATTGTTGGTAGACCGTTTTTTAGGACGGGTCGTACTTTGATAGATGTGGCGGAAGGAGAACTAATTATGAGAGTTGAGGATGAGAGAGTGGTGTTTAAGTTAGGGAAAGTTTGTGATAGGAAAGAGGTTAAGGAGTCTAGACCTTGTGAGACTATTAACATAGTTGATGTGCTAGATGAGGTGTGTGATGAACACTTTCATGATGCTTGTAAGAGTACTAGTGATGAGATGCCCCATGTTGAAACCGTGGCCTCAATTGCTCCCTCTTTAACACCTTTTGGAGAGAGTGATTTCCTCTTGGAGGAATTTGAGTCAAACTTTCTTGGTGATGATGATTCTCCCATTAATTGGGAAGAAGATATTCTTACGATCCAAAAGTTTCTCAATGAGGACCCTATTCCTTCTCCTATTCCACAAGAAGCTACCAATGAGGACCCTTCCATAGTAAAACCTTCCATAGAGAGTCCACCTCCAATTGAACTTAAGGACCTTCCATCCCACTTAGAGTATGCTTTCTTAGAGGGCAAAGACCAACTACCCGTGATCATTGCTAAAGAGTTAAAAGAGGATGAGAAGGAGCAACTTATTGAAGTCCTTAAGAAACACAAGAAAGCCTTAGCATGGAAAATATCCGACATAAGGGGAATTGATCCACATTTTTGTACACACAAAATCCTTATGGAGGATGACTACAAACCCGCCATTCAAAGTCAACGAAGAGTTAACCCAAAAATCCATGAGGTTATTAAGAAAGAAGTGATTAAACTCCTTGATGCGGATATGATTTACCCCATTTCCGACTCTCCATGGGTTAGCCCGGTACATTGTGTTCCAAAAATGGGTTGAATCACCGTAGTGCCTAATGAGAACAATGAGCTTATTCCTACGAGACTTGTCACCGGTTGGAGAGTTTGTATTGACTATAGGAAACTCAATGAGGCTACTAGGAAACACCATTTCCCATTACCTTTTATGGATCAAATGCTTGAACGCTTAGCGGGAAATGAGTACTATTGCTTTCTTGATGGCTTTTCGGGTTATTCCAAATACCCATTGACCCTAAGGATCAAGAAAAGACCACATTCACTTGTCCCTACGGTACATTTGCTTACAAGAGGATGTCTTTTGGCTTATGTAATGCACCGGGGACGTTTCAAAGGTGTATGATGGCGATTTTCCATGACATGATAGAGCAAACCATGGAGGTTTTTATGGATGATTTTTCCGTCTTTGGAAATTCATTTACCTCATGTCTTACCAATCTAGAGAGAATGCTTAAGCGTTGTGAGGAAACACGTTTAGTGCTTAATTGGGAGAAATGTCACTTTATGGTGAAAGAGGGAATTGTTTTAGGACACAAAATATCCAACAAGGGATTAGAAGTGGATCGAGCTAAAATTGATGTGAATTCTAAGCTTCCCCCACCCACCTCGGTTAAAGGTGTGAGGAGTTTCTTAGGTCATGCGGGATTTTATAGGCGCTTTATACAAGATTTTTCTAAGATAGCTAGACCGATGACTCACCTCTTGGAAAAAGAGGCTCCTTTCATTTTTAACCAAGATTGTTTGGACTCTTTTGAGACTCTTAAGGAGAAATTGACTAAGGCTCCCGTTTTGGTTTCTCCAAATTGGGAATTACCTTTTGAGCTTATGTGTAACGCTAGTGATTATGCGGTGGGGGCCGTCTTAGGACAAAGAGTTAATAAGCATTTTCAACCTATACACTATGCGAGTAAGACCATGACCGGTGCACAACTTCATTACACTACCACGGAAAAAGAGTTGCTTGCTATAGTCTATGCTTTTGAGAAATTTAGACCATACCTATCAAGGAGATTTTCCATAGTGTAGACTTGAGCATCCTTTTCAAGGAGATTTTCCACATCAAGAAATTAATGAATCCTTTCCATTAGAGGAGCTCATGTCTATCTCTTCCCAAGAGGATGCCACTCCTTGGTATGCGGATATCGCAAATTATCTTGTGGGCAATGTGCTTATTGAGGGTCTTACTTGTCAACAAAAGAAGAAATTTCTTAAGGAAGTTAAGTACTACTTTTGGGATGATCCTTATCTTTTTAGGCAATGTGCGGACCAAATCATTAGACGGTGTGTAGATGGGCCCGAGGCATTTAAGATCTTAGAAGCGTGTCATAAAGGACCTACGGGTGGACATTTTGGGCCCAACTATACCGCTAAGAAAGTTTTTGATTCGGGTTACTATTGGCCTTCTATTTACAAAGATGCCCATGAAATGGTGAAATTTTGTGATGTGTGTCAAAGACAAGGAAAAATTACGCAACGTGATGAGATGCCACAGAATTTTATTCAAGAGTGTGAGATATTTGATGTATGGGGCATTGATTTCATGAGACCTTTTCCATCCTCTAAGGGAAACAAGTATATACTTGTGGCGGTGGATTATGTGTCCAAATGGGTGGAGGCTAAATCCTTACCTACCAATGATGCTAGAGTTGTTGTGAAGTTCTTAAAGCAATTGTTTGCTAGATTTGGTGTACCTCGGGCCATCATAAGTGATCGTGGTACGCACTTTTGTAATGATCAATTCACGAGAGTTATGAAGAAATATGGAGTTAATCATAGACTCTCTACCGCGTATCACCCTCAAACCAATGGTCAAACCGAGGTCACAAATCGTGGTTTAAAGAGAATTTTAGAGAGAACGGTGGGAGAGCATCGAGCTTCTTGGTCAGATAAGCTTGATGATGATTTGTGGGCTTTTAGGACGGCTTTTAAGACACCAATTGGTTGTACTCCTTATAGGCTTGTCTATGGAAAAGCGTGCCACCTCCCATTCGAGCTAGAACACAAGGCATCTTGGGCTCTCAAGTGGGCTAACTTTGATTTAAACCAAGACGGTTCATATAGGAAAGATCAACTCAATGAGGTGGATGAATTGAGAGCCAATGCCTATGAAAATTCTTTGCTTTACAAGGAAAAGACTAAGAAATTGCACGATGCTAAGATCAAGAACTGTGAGTTTAAAGTTGGAGAGCCGGTTCTCCTCTTTTACTCAAGGTTGAAGCTTTTTGCGGGCAAGCTTAAGTCGAGATGGTCCGGTCCATTCACTATTGCTCAAGTGTTTCCATATGGAACTATTGAGTTGTCACAACCCGATGGTCCAAACTTTAAAGTGAATGGTCACCGTGTGAAACATTATTTTGGGGAGGACATTTCCGTTGAAATGGTCCAAGAGATCCCCATTTTTCCCATGAATTAATTCATTGAGGGACGAGTCGATCTAGAGACTCATTAACTCAAGCATCATATAACTAGGTTTAGAGTGTTGTAGGTTAGCAATAAAGGTATAGACTTGGAGATAAGTGTAGGGGAGACCTTCTTTTGTCTTCATGATTGTTTGTAGGGTTGCTCACTCATTTCATGCTTTGGAGCTTATGGAGGAGGCCCTTGTATCCGGTTCACTTCTTTACTATTGTGATCTTTCATTGACACATTATGCTTAAACATGAATTCACTAATAGTTGTCCTTTACTTAACTTGGGTTAAGCAACGTCTATTCATTGTCATAAGTGTAGGGGAAGTTTTTATACTTCCATGCTCTTAAACATTGAGGACAATGTTTAGCTTAAGTGTAGGGGGGTCTTCTATCGAAGTGACCTTACCTAGAACTTGTCATTGTCTTTCATGATAACACGGAAATTAATTTTTCAACCATTTTTCAAATTTTTGATCTACTTTGGCCACCAAAAATATGCATTCATAATTTTTGCATTAATCATTTGTATAACACATTTGCATTGTATATATTCTTCTTTTGTTTTTCATCAAATATATAAAAAGGAAAAAAAAATATAATAAGAACATGGTTTAACAAGTTTAGACTTCTTTGACATATTAGGCCCGCCATGGATATTTTGACTCAACCCGAGTTTGCTTATCTTAGCATTCTCTAGCTAGTATCCTTAACCATGTAGTCCTTCATTGGTCTATTAGGCTAAGCATCCACCAATCTCATTCTTTGAGATTTTAAATTTGTGGAGAATGGGGAATGATAGAGTTGAAGCAAGTATAAAAGGGCTAGATAAACTTCATGATAATTACTTGTGGCTAAACCCTTCTCTTCTTTACCTCTATTTCTTCGCATGTATATATTGTTAATAAATAATCAAGAACTTTTAATCGGTTTGTAATCTCTTGTGCATTTTTGTCTAATCATTCATGGTTGGTATAAGTACGTCTTAAGATTCTAAGTTAGAACGTTTTATGTGTACAAAACTTATGTCATGCTCAATATTTAGCGGGTGTTTTTCCTTTTATTATTTTCAAATTTCTTAGTGAGGAATAAAGAAAAATAAGAGCGGCTTACAAAAAAAATGAGTGGCTAGAAAAAAAAAGAGAAAAAGAAAAAAAATAATTATACAAGACTCCCAAGAGGGGCAGTGTGGTGTTAATTATAGTGACTATTGAGTTCCAATATTACCTTGACGGGTTGCGGGGATTCAATAGATTGCTCCAATCCAGTATTACCTTGACGGGTTGCGGGGTTGAAGATCCAAAGTCTCAAAAAGATGGCGGATGTAAATTATTGCGTGAGTTTTATTTTTCTTTCCTTAGCGAGTGTGTAGCTACTTATGAAAGCATGACATGAGGATTTTACACATAAGGCGAATGACTTATTACTCTTGAAACGGACTTGTATTAATTGTGAGCGGTTTTTCAAGTAATGGATGAGAGGATTACTTAGGATTAAAACCGTGCTTCCTTATTTTTGGATTTTACATTTCTTATACTTCACACTTGAATAAATGACAAATTTGCCTTCAAGCAATTTGCTCAAATAATAACCGGTTCCACATTTAATTGTCATGAATAAGTTGATGCACTTTTTACTTGTGAATACAATGATCCTATTTTTAAGCTTGGTATGGGGAAAGTGAAACTTGAGGGTGATAAATGTCCATGGTACCCAAGCCCTAATCAAAGTCATTGAATTCTTTATGAGTTATTTCCATCAAAACCATTTCAAGAAAAACCAAAAAGATATAGATAGAATTGTATTTTGTTCATTGCATTGTTAAAAATCAAAATAATGCATCATTTAGTTTAGAGTAGTGTAGAAGCATTCCATATGGCCAAGGTGGATTAATTATGAGGAGAATGTAAATTTGTGCTTTAAAATATATAGCATTGCATGAGGACATGAAAATGTTCAAGTGTAGGGGATTTGATATGAGCAAAAACTCATATCAATTTATCAACAAATCACCCTAAAACATAATAAAAATACCTAAACTTTGTGCTATAAAGCGGAATTATGTGGTATGTTTTGTGTTTGTGCTCAAATACGTAAGAAGGATGCATTTTTAAGCAAACAAAGGAAAATCAATCTTAATTTGATGAAAAAGACAAAGAAGGATCAAAAGTGACAAGACTTTGAAGATAAAGGACCTATCTTGACAATCTGCCAAAGATGAAGGACCAAAAGTGCAAATTTTGGAAAAGTCAAGATCATAGTCAAATTTGGTCAACATTCAAGTCAAATAAATCAAAGGGCTTCAAATGTGAAAGAAGAAAGTTAAAGGATCAAATATGTCAAAGAAATGAAGTTTGGGGACTGATTTATACTCTACATAAACTACAAGGGCTGAAATTGTCAATTTTATACCAAATTTAGTGCTTGATCCAGTTTTTTACATTGCAACCAATGGGAAGCCAAGAAATGAATTCACACGGATCACCACCTAGGTGCCAGCTGGCTACTAATGCCGCCAAAGTATTAAATACTCAATCTCAATAGTTAAAACCACTTAGACTCTCTCCACCAATGGCGTTGCGCCATGCAATATTCACTTTATCCATTGTGGATAGTGATCCGTGTGAATTTCTTACAGCCAGTTAAATTATGCCACGTGTCATCTTCATCAAAACATATTGCCAGAATCGACCTGGAGCTAGAAGCAATATCAAGAGATGATATAAACATCAATCTTGCTCAAAATCACAAGACGAATTCAATGAGCATTATCAATTAAGCTAAAATCAAGCCAATAGAAAAGCCCCAAATCTTTTCTTCATCAGCAAAATCAATTTGGCAAATTTTTGACACGTGGAAGCCTGGGATTGGTTCCAACACGTCACCAACCCCAACCACTTCACTCCTGCAGCCTATAAATAGCATAGTTTAGCCTTCATTTGTGTAGTTGTAGAAAGTGTGAAATTTCACACACTTTAATTTTCTTCTCAATTCATTTCTAGTTTAGCTTAACAACTCAAGAGCTTGACACACTCTTGAGTCTGTTATACTTAGTTGTAAAAGCTTAACTACCCTTGTAACTACTTTCTCACTCAATAAAATTCAAATTCCATTTTCCCTCCAAAACTCTAATACTACTTACTGTTCATCTCCTGCTTCATTGAATCATCTTGTTGCTGTTGTTAGTTTGTTATGATCATAACCTGATCATAACTGACTAAGATTGAAGAGTGTAGCTGTTTTGATCATTCAGTTCAGATATAGAAGAATTTTATGAGTTCCAGTCAGATATGGTGATTCTTGTTGATTGATTACTGTTGATTTGGTTGTTGATAGTGTTTTCTAGTGCTAAGGTGGTGGTTAGCACTAGAATAGAGAGCTCAGCGCTCCTCTACTCCCCAAAGGAGGCCTTTGCATAAGGTTTACATGTTCTGCATTTAAATTCCACTAAACAGTTGCTTGCCTGCTAAATTCTTAGTTAATCTTGTTTGTTTGCATGATCAAAGTTGTTATAGCCTGTTTCTGATCTGATTTTAGTGCTTGTGTAGCTTAATTGTAGCTTAATCTGCTTATTAGTTTTGTTAATTGTCATGTTTTTAGCTTATTTCAGTCACTTTAGCTTTGCTATCCATTTTGAGCTCTAGTTTGGTTCATTTCTTGTTACTAGCTCTAATACACTTCATTTTGGTTCCTAAATTTAGTTTGATAAAGCTTTAAACTCAGTCTTGTCATTTGCTTAAAAAGTCTTCACAAAAATTCCAAAAAGATTATAAAGTGGTGTTTGGCATTAGCCTGTCTTTGATAATCAAGTGTTAGAAATTGGGAAATTTTGGTTCATTTCTAGTTAAACAGTCTTAACAAATAGCTTTTGATCATTTTCTAGTCAAGTGCTAAGTCAAAAAGGCAAAAGGTTATAAAAAAGTCTGGGTCAGTTCTATACTAGTTCCTTATCAGAAAGTTGTCAAATTGATTTGCCTGGCATTTCTTTTCTACTTGATGAAATTACTTCAAACCAATTCTCATTTCTCAGTCAATATATGAATTTTCAAAGTCTATAAGGAAATTGTACAGTATTAGGTATTAAGCTGGGAATAAGCAAAAGTTTGAACTATTGAGCAAACTCAAGATTCTGTAACTTGGAGACTGCTTTTTTATATCTCTAATTCCACTTCATAAACTGGTCGATTTTCTTTCACAATATCATCCAGTAAGTGCTCCTGGTTGATTTTTGAGATTTTGAGCTTATTGAAAATTCTTGGTCAACGTTGGTCAACATAAGCACTCTTTTTGCTTATTTTAGAATTCTGAGCTTATTACTGGATGATTTTTAATGAGACTTGATTTCCCGTCCTTATTTTGAGCTTATTAACAAGAATCATCACTAAAATCTAGTTGTGCAAGTCTAGATTTCTTTGTAGCTTATTTTGTGCTTATTGAAATTGGCTTATTAGCTTTTTAGTCACTTTCAGCTAAAATCCTTGGACAAGTCTAGTTTAATTCTGATTTTAAGACGTTTGCAAGTGGTTTGGTCGATTTTGGTTGAAAAATAAGCTAAAACGAGCTTATTAAAGTGTTAAGCCCGTTTTTGGTAAAAAGATTTGAAAATTTGCACTTAAGTCCTTGATGTATTAATCTGTTTCTAAACATGGCTAAACTTGCAAGTTTTTAGGTTTTGCATAAACACAGTCCTTTAACTTTGAAATTTGTTAAAAATCAGTTAGGTAGTTTGGATTTTGTTGAGAATTAGTTACTAGTTTGGATAATTTTCATTTCAAGTCCTCATAGTTTACTGTTTTTGCACATTTAGTCCTTGTACTTTTCAGCTTTACATTTTGAGCATTTACATTTCATAGAATTTACATTTCTAGTCCTTATAGTTTGTAAAATTTACATTTTGCATTTTAATTGAATAAGAACTTGGTATTTGCACTGTGTTTTAAATATAAGTAGACGATATTTTTTCATTTTTGCAAGGCTTGTTTGAATTAGCAATAGAATATCAAAAAAAATTACCAACCAAGAACAATTAAAAACCCGATATTGTTAGGACTTTCAATTTGTTAAGAACTGAGAAAAACGAACTTCAACTATACACATATTAAAAACCATCGATTGGGTTAATATTTTTAATATGGGGGAGTAAATGTTATTTAATATGGGAAATTATCACAAATGGTTTGACTTAATGTGTTGGCTCATCCCTACATGTGCGAAATGGATTTGGATATCAAAATGGATTTCATGGTGACATACACTAACCTAAAACATTTCTATTCACGACGGTGAAGATTATGGTGACATAAGGATGGTAGGATAGGTTAAAGTCCAATGATTCTTCTAGAACCAGAGGAATCTTCCCAAGGACATTCCATATCTAGAAATAGTAGTCCTTAGGAAAGATGGAGAAAGATTGTGAATGTAGCTGAATGCCGACCAAGTACTTAAGTTAGCACTGGAACAATCACAAAATGATGTTAGTTATGACGTATTGGTAAGCATTGAAGGGGTTGAAGATTGAAAAAGAATTGTAAAGATAAAGGGTGTAAAGAAAGAAGCCCTCCTTACAACCTTAGGCAGAAACCGAGTCAACACATATACTATTGAGATCATTTTAATGATGCTCGATATTGAAGATATACATCATGGACCCAGTGATGCAACGCACAACCCATCCCATCTAACGCGGATATCTCTCAAAAGGTATTTGTTTTATTCACACGGAGACAACGCATTATCTATCGATTTATTCACTCCGAATAGATTGATATTGAAAAGGTGGCACTCCTCTCTGTTGATCCCAAACTTAGATCGATTAAGCTTTGTGTATACGAGATTAGATCAAGTACTACACGTAGAGAAACCTTTGCTTATGAATAAAGTAACAAAGTGTTATGCGGAATTAACACTTGATCTAAAACACAATGATGTTAAACAAACTTTCACTTGTATTAGAATAATCGTGTTGATTACAATGAAAGGTTTAACTTGCGAATACTATGAAAACTGATATATGACTTTAACCTAAAAGACCTTCTTTTATAGAACAAGAAGTCTTGTACAATAAGCTACAAATCAACTATTCTAGGTAAAGATAATAATAGAAAATACAATGTTGTGTTTATCTTTACCATAAACAAATAAACAAAAGATACGTATGAAGATATTCCATCAGTGTCAATCTTCAAGGCTGTCAGCGTTGACTTCTATCAGCGTCCAATATCAATCTATCAGCGTTGACTTTCTTCTTATCAGCGTTTAGTGATCTGACCCATATTTTATTCCCAACAATCCTCCCCTAAACTTGATATCCATTCCAATAATCAAGTTTCTGAATAAAAACTAAAGGCTTAGGAGGAATCTTGCAAAAACTTCTTATGTTGGTGATAAACATATCTGATCAAGTCCTTGGCCACGTCACTAGTATAATCAATCTCCAAGGGTGTCTCTAGCATCTTCTCCAATACTTCTTTGGACAAGAAATAGTCAGCATCCACAAGTAAATACTCTGAAAACTTTGTAGAGCTCATATGAAATACACCACAAGTAGAATATAGCCTCCAATGAAGATTACTGAGATCATCTTCAAGATCCTTCCAAATGGCAGGATCTGCTTCTTTTGGACCACACAAAGTCATAAATGTGTTCCAAAGTCTTATTCCATTAGCTGAAGTAGGTGCTTCAGCTGTATACTTGGCCTCTATTAACCTCCATAGATGCACCAAGTCTTCCCTGTCTATGCTTGCAAATATAGAAATAACTGAAGTGAAAGTATGTACCTCCTTTCCAAATCGTCCAATCTTCCAAAATCCACACTCATCTTCATCAAAACTAATGATTGGATTTCTGTCATCTAGAGGTACTACATTTACCAAATCTGAAGCTTCCAAAGGAGAAAGCTTGAGATGCTTCCTTATAACACCTTCAGTTGGAAAATACACATCCATGTCTTTAGGAAATTGAAAAGGATCTCCTTTCTTCACTGGTCTTTGAGCAATCCTTATTTCCTTTTGAATTTGCATCTCTTCTGCAAGCTCTTGTTTTCTTTCTTCTGAAAGAAATTGGTAGACATTCTGTTCTTGCACCTTCCTCCAAATAGGATGTGCCCTATACTCTAGCTCCTCAAAAGACAAGGCCAGCAACTTCTTTGATGTCCAATTAGGCTGATGACATCTAAGCAACTTATAGTACAACTGCCTTCTATCTCTTTTGAGCCAGGTCTTGACCTCTTGTGCATTAAACCTCATAATCACCTTTATGTCTTCTTGTACCCTAAGAAGAACTTCCAACCCCCAAATTTGATCTGATAAACTCATACCTGGGTTGTCCATCACCTGGTCTTCCCAAGCATGGTACATTCTGGTGATTTCTGGTAGGTCCCAATCAATCTGATTCTTCAACTCACTCAACCTTTCCTTTGCTAGCTCATCCCCATATTCAAGCCTTTCTGGATCTTCAATAATTTGAATGCTTGAATCTGAGCTATCATCATCTTTTCCATCACCACTTTCTTCCTCACTTTCAGAAACAACAAATGGTGATCTTCTTCTCCTCTTCAAATCTCTTTCCACAAGTTGTGCAGCCAACTGTTCATCAAATGCTATTTGTGCTGCATCTTTCTTTGGAACATCTTCTTCAATCAAAATACCTTTACCTTTGTCTTTTGGATCAATATCTGGTAAAGTAGAAGAAGAAACCTGTGTGGACACATCTTTGATGATTGTTGATGGCTGGAATACATCAACACCACCTGCAACTTTGTCAGCGTCCAAGTTGCTCCTATCAGTGCCACGACTTCCTTTATCAGCGTCCAAACCTGTATCAGCGCCCAATGTTTCTTTGAAAGATCCCTCCAAGTTCTTTGGTGTCACCTTGGATGTATCAACAACTGGGTGCTTCTTCAAGTTGGTGAGAGCTTCAGCAATCTGCAAAGATTCACTAAATTGTGAACTCTTGTCTGAACTCTTCTCACTAGCTGTGTGAATCAACTCATCCTCCTCATCCTCTTTATCCTCCCCTTTGGAAGATTCCTCCATGAGACTCCTGCTACTTGGATTCTCCAAAACAGTTACTCTTTCCCTCAAAACTTGGAGTTCTCGTCCCTGTTTGTTGACAGTTTGTACAAGACTGACATTTTGCTTTTGCAAGCTAATGACAGCCGCCGTCAATTCAATTATTGTCATAGGTTCCAATCTGCCCTCAGCTAGAATGGGGATTTGACCTCCCAAAATAGGATCATGGGGCATGGATGAGGTCTTAATGATGTTGGGACTGTCTTGACCAGCATCTAAGCCTGTGTCAATAGCCCCAGCCTCATCCATTTCACCAGCCACACTTGTGGAGGTGGTTCTCTCTGCTACAAGGCTAGGATCACTAGAGGAGAACACTCCAGTAACCCTTTGGTGTTTAGTTAACCTAGATTGTAATGGGGTGGAAGATGAAGTAGATTGTGTGGGTGTGGGTTGATTAAGGGGTGTTTGGGATTGGTCAGGAAGTGTATCAGTGTTGGGATTGGCTGTGTCAGCGCCCACATCATGAGTGTCAGCGCTGGGTTGGTCAAGGTCCATGTGTTCTGGTGAAGGTGATGGTTCATGAATAGGCTCAAGTTGAGGTTCAGGTTCTGGTTGTGGTTGTGGTTGTGCAGCCTGAATTACATCAAGCATTGGTTGGGTAAGAGGTATGGGATCGTTTGTGGAGCTCATTTTAGCAAAAATGGTTTTCTGTTGTTTAGGGATCTCATAAAAAGTGTCATGATCCCTAGAACAATATTCTTGTAAATCAAAGACCATTTGCAGAAATCTAGGGTAAGCCAAAGTCATTTTACTTCCCTTGTTTTTACACATCCCTTCAAAAATCATTTTGGAAAAATTATACTTAAGCCCACGTGTGATACAAACCAAAGCACTTGCTATTGACCTGTTTATTTCATTAAAAGAAGTACATTTTGGACTTAAGCATTGTAAAAGGACATGTATCAAATATTTCCAGTCAGAGGGAAATTCCTGCTTATGATATTTATTTAAAGTGACATCAGCAGGAATAGGATAACCCAATTCCCTAAGACCCTGTTCTATTGTTGCTATGGCAAGAGTAGTCACACCATCAGCGTCATCAAGACGCAAAGCTTGGCGAACCAAAGCTTCAGTGACCACCCATGTTCTTCCATGAACAGTAGATGTTAATGTGGTCACTCCATTAGGTGTTGTGGAACTAACATTGTTCCAAAACTGTCTAATGTGTGCGACAGGGACTAATGGTGTATGAGAAAGTGCATACCTCAATGAAGATGCATTTAAAAATGCCACCATCTGTGAATACTGAGGAAATAAAGCATCATCAGCAGTCAAGTAAGCGACCATATTGTGTTGGCTCTTGAACTCCAATGTTAAATTCTTTGAGTTGAATTTGGGTGCCATGATTGAAAGCTGTTTAGGTTATGTGATATGGGAAAAATCTAGGAGAAAAAGTGTTAGACAAGAAAATATGAATACCCAGAATAAAAAGAATAGCCAAATTTATAGGAGAGATGCATGATTTTGATTGGTCAAAAATGAGGCGGTTATATTCAAAGAGCAATCATGAAAATCTTGAATCAAATATAACTTATCTCATGCATTAATTAAAAGTAACTTCTCCCCAAAATTACGGCCAAAGATTAGTCAAAAAATAACAACTGGGTAGGGCCCACTAGGTGTCAACGGTCAAAAATAGTCCATCAGCGCCCAACGGCTATATTTTCTTGTCAGCGTCACGATTGGACGTAACAGCGTTTGGAGAAAAACTTGTCAGCGTCTAAAAAGTAAAAATAAAAATATTTAAAAAGAAAAAGACCTTAACAAAGTAATTTATCCTAAGGGAAATATCTTACAAGTTGATAATAATTACTGGGCGGCAAGCACTGTCCATTTATGCACACTTGCTTAAGCAAGATAGACACAAATGACCTCTAGTGTCCCTTGCTAACCAAAATAGTTACCAACAAAGGTATTTCATAAAATTCTTTGTAACTCCCTGGTAAACCCATAACCAAAGTATTCCCAAGTCTCCCATCAGACCACAACCAATTCTAGGCCAAAAATGTCTTGGCAGCATGCATAGTTTATCAACTTTGCATGCTACAGTGCCTCATGGTTTAGTAAAACTAACCCATACTCACCAGTGGACACAATCTAGAATTGTGATGAGAGTATTCTAAGAATACCCAAGAGTCCTAAAGGTTCCTTAAACCTCCCCTTAAACTATGATACATGAGTTCTCAAAATATATATGAACATTAAAAAATTTATATCAAGATAGGAATATAAATATTCCAACCATCATCCATAAACAAAAACATGTCCAAATAGCTCTTCAAAGATCCATAAGCAACTCTGTATCCAATGGCATAAAGCTACCATTTCCTGCACATTTAGATGAAAACCACAAAACTAACATTTGTTGCTGACAGCGTCCCGACAACACTTATCAGCGTTGAAGGAACTCTTGTCAGCGTTAGACAATAATATCTCCAACAACGGCAAAATAACACTTGACAGCGTTGCATTTACCTTTGTCAGTGTTAGAAAAAGAATGTGGAAAATCTAAATCATCACAAAGACCAATAACAATGCATTATCCTGTACATACTTTTACAAAAAGGTTCCAAAACACATATTAAGTGAGATTAACCATTCCAATATTTGTTACCAAATATTGAAATCTTCCAGCATCAAAAGGTTTAGTTAATAAATCAGCTACATTATCTTCAGTATCTACCCTATCTGGTTGTATTAAACCTTTCTCAAAGCAATCTCTTATAAAATGATGTCTAATTTCTATGTGTTTGGTTTTAGAATGATGTACAGGATTTTTAATAATGCATAAAGTACTGGTATTGTCTACAAAAATCTTGGTATGCATAAAATTATACCCATAATCCAACAGCTGGTTCTGAATCCATAAGACTTGTCCACAACAAGCAGCTGCTGCCACATATTCTGCTTCAGTTGTAGAGTTTGCCACCACTGTTTGTTTCTTGCATTGCCAAGATATTAATCTGCTCCCAAGAAATTGGCATCCACCAGTTGTGGATTTCCTATCAAACTTGTCACCACCATAATCACTGTCTGAATAAGCAATAAGGTCCAATGGAGAATCTTTTGGGTACCATAATCCAAGATCTGGATAACACCTTAAGTACCTAAAAATTCTCTTGACAGCAAAGAGGTGACATTCTTTGGGAGTCACTTGATGGCGTGCACATGCACACACAGCAAACATGATGTCAGGTCTTGAGGCTGTAAGATACATCAATGAACCAATCATTGATCTATAGTGCCTAACATCCACATCCTTTCCAGCTCCAATTTTTCCCCAAGGGTATTGCCTATCCATAGGAGTGGAAGCCTCCTTCTCATGTGGAGAAAAGCCATATTTCTTCAAGATTTCAGCTACATACTTGTCTTGGGAGATGAAGATACCATCTTCTTTCTGCTGAACTTGTAAACCTAGAAAGAAGTTCATCTCACCCATTGCACTCATCTTGAATTTATCTGTCATGAGCTTGGAAAAATCCTCACTCATTTTTGGATCAGTAGACCCAAAAATGATATCATCAACATAGACCTGCACAAGTAACACATGTTTTCCTTTCTTCTTTGTAAACAGTGTCTGATCTATGGTGCCCCTCTTGAAACCATTTTCCACCAAGTAGGTGGACAATGTACCATACCATGCTCTTGGGGCTTGATGAAGTCCATACATTGCTTTCTTCACTCTATAAACCTTGTCTGGATTCTCAGTATCTTCAAAACCAGGAGGTTGCATGACATATACTTCCTCAACTATTGTCCCATAAAGGAAAGCACTCTTCACATCCATCTGGTAAACAGTAAAATTCATACAAGAGGCATAAGCTAGAAAAATTCTTATAGCTTCAATTCTTGCAACTGGTGCAAAAACTTCTTCATAATCAATGCCTTCCTCTTGTGTATAACCCTGAGCTACCAAACGTGCCTTGTTTCTGACCACAATGCCTCTTTCATCTTTCTTGTTCCTTAGAACCCATCTTGTCCCAATTGGTCTCACATATCTAGGACAATCAACCAGCTCCCAAACATCCTGTATAGCAAATTGGTGAAGCTCATCCTGCATTGCTTCCACCCAACTTGGTTCCTTGAGAGCATCAAAAATTTTCTTGGGTTCTTCCTGTGACAGAAAACAGGCAAACAAACATGCTTGTACAAGAGGGGTATCAACCTTCTTGTGTATATTGGCAATAAATCCACCAAGACCTTGATGAGATCTTCTTGTCTGAACTGGAGCCATAACATCACCAATGATCTGAGATGTGGGGTGATCCTTTGCTATGGAAGTAAGAACTCCTCCTTCAATAAGTCTGTTGTCCTCAATTTCACGCTCCATGTTGCCAATATCTTCTTCATCTGACTCTGTTTGATCAACACGAATCTCTTCATGGACATGGGAAGGTCCACCTTGTTCAAAATGTGAAGAGAAAAGATGTGCAAAGGTGTTGTCAAATTCTGATCCTTGTTTGTCAGCGTTAGGGCTAACAACGCTTGAGCTGCTTGTGTCAGCGTCTGATCCATCAGCGTCTGAAATGCTCTTGTCAGCGCTTGATTTCCCTTTGTCAGCGCCTGAAGAAGTATGCATGCTTGTACTTGGTGTTATCTGAACACCACCATTATCTTTTCTTGCAGCAGCAGCAGCAGCATAATACTCATCTGTCCATATAGGAAGTGTAACATATTCTTGTGTGGGAGATGATTCAACTGCTGGTGGTCCATCCTCCTTAGCAACCTGTATACCTGAAACATTACCAATTCTCTTTTCCAAAACACTTGAAGTTACCTTCACAATGTCTGGATCAGTAACAGGCATATAATTTAAAGCTCTAGACAAAGGTTCTAAGTCAAACAACCAATTTGGACCACTCTCAGGATCACTAGGTTTACTTTCTAAAAACCTAACATGTACCTTTTCAAGTATACGTTTTTCCTTTTTAATGTAAACCCTATATCCTTTACTCTGCACTGAATAACCCATGAAGTAGCCTTCATCACCTTTTGAATCAAATTTACCTAGGGCCTCACTAGTTTCTAAAACAACTACATGACAACCAAATGGCTTGAGAAAGCCAATATTGGGCTTCCTTCCCCAAAGTAATTCATAAGGTGTCTTATTATGTATCTTGTTGACCAATGCCCTATTTTGAACATAACAAGCTGTGTTAACAGCTTCAGCCCAAAAGGCTATAGGAAAGTGGGCATCAGCCAACATGGTTCTGGCTGCTTCAATAAGGGTCCTATTCTTCCTTTCAGCAACCCCATTTTGCTGTGGGGTTCTAGCTATGCTAAACTGCCTAGTAATCCCTTTCTTGACACAAAAATCATCTAACAACTGATTTCTAAACTCACCCCCATTGTCACTTCTAATAATTTTGACCTCATTACCATTTTTCTTTTCAATTTGGGTAATGAAATTAATCAGACTTAGGGCAGTTTCACTTTTCTTGGCTAAAAAGAAAGTCCATGTGAACCTGGAGTAATCATCAGTAATGACAAAACAATATGATTTACCCTTCAAACTTTCTATATTAGTTGGACCAAAGAGATCCATATGCAATAAGTGAAGGGGTTTAGAACTAGAGTGCATCTGTTTAGACCTGAATGAGACCTTGTGCTGCTTGCCCTTAAGGCATGCAACACAAGAGTGGTCATTGTGGAAAGCCTTTTCAGGCAAACCATCAACTAAACCAAGCCTCACAAGTCTATTAATATTCTTAAAATTTATGTGCCCTAATCTCCTGTGCCAAAGATTACTTTCATCTACTGAGGCTTTAGCATACAGACATGACATTTTATTATTTACCTTAATTCCATTAAGATTCACATTATATATGTCTTTATGCCTTGGTGTTCTAAAATCTATGTATTTCTCCTCAGGGAGCTTATAATCTTTGCTTAACACCAAGCACTCAGTATCTGTGAAAAGAACCTTATTTTTGTTATCACACACTTGTGATACACTAAACAAATTATAATCCAGATCTTTTACCAGGAAGACATTCTCAAATCTTAGATTGTTGGTGACAAGGGTTCCTTTTCCAGTGATGGTGCTGTAGCCCCCTCCAAAGTATACCTTATCACCATCTTGAATAGGAGAGAAATTGGTCAGATAGTCTTCCTTTCCTGTCATGTGCCTTGAGCATCCACTATCCCAGTATCCATAGTCATTGATCTTCTTCTGAATGCCCTGCACATAAAGAAAACACATTAGTTTTCTTTGGGAAACCAAGCCTTAGAAGACTTGGATTCATTTGGTTGTTCAACAAGAACAGACTTGGTTCTCATAACAACCCCATTTTCATCCCTGTTTGAATGAAATTCCCAGTTAACCCCAATTGGTGTTGATAATGCCTTAGAAATATAATGAAACCTGTTGCATGTCATAGAAATACCAGTAGAATTAGGGTTTTGGTCTTGTTTTGGTCTCCATGTTAAGCTAGTAGAAGCTTTAGACCTATTTCCCTGTGGTTGCAAATACCTAGGTTTAGCAGTGTTTCTATTAGCGCTGAAATTTCTCTTGTCAGCGCCCCGATAACTCTTATCAGCGTTGAACCTAGGGTTTGCTACAGGAACCCATTGCCTATTTGACCAAGTATTTGACTTTTGAAAAGGTCTTAGGCCTTGTGTGTTCGACCCTCTAGAAAAGAATGGGGCTGGTCTAACAACTTGTGAACTTTTGTTCACAAAGGTATTGGGTCTGACAGTGTTTGACCTATGTTGACTCTTGTCAGCGCTGAAATGGTTCCTATCAGCGTTGACATTGGAAGCATTGACACATTTGTAGGCCAAATGTGAGAAGCTACCACATGTATAACAAGCTTTTCTAGACATAGTCTTAGGTCTAGAAGCAAAGAAGCCTGTTCCATGATCACTAACTTGGCTTTTTGGTGACCTAGTATTCCTATACATCTCTGCATATTTAACACTAGGTTTTCTAACATATTGTGGGCCAAGGTCAACAGCTTTGCCAGTGTTAGGGTGTGTGATCTTAATAGGTTTACGATCAATGGACTCATCAATTGGTTTTGTGATTGGTGTGGGCTCATTTGGACTTTCACACAATAACCCTCCCTTAACAAACAAAGTGTGGTTAGCTTTCTTCCACTCTTCTAGGTCAGTCAGCTTTTGCTGATATTCCTCAACTGGGGAAGTCACTCTAGGTGGAGGAATAAACTCCTCCTCTTGACATTCTGGCAAGCCAGTCCAAGATAAGTCCTTTGATTGGACACCATAGAAATCCCCAGCTGGTGGTGGAACAACAGTATAATTATTCATCCCAATCCCACTCATATCCTTAGAGTCTCTTTGTTTGCTAACACACTCTCCTAGGGATTGTGTGGCCTTATCAAATCTCTGGATTTTAAGACTCACATTATCTTTATTTTTGTTAGCCTCTTCTAACTGAGCTATCAAATCAAGATTAACCCTATTTACTATATCTTGAACATCCTTACTCTGATGTAACTCATGTTTTAAGATATTTATTTGATCCTTTAAATCAAACTCCATTTTCTTATACTCAGATACTGTCTTTTCTGTTTGGGTAAGAGCAACTTGATAGTTAGATACTTTGCATCTTTCAGTACTTGCCTCATCTAATAATTTAACTATCTCTTGTTTTAATTTTTCAGTATTTAAGCGACAACCCTTAGAACAGAAAGCATCATCATATACCTCATTATCTGATGAAGAGGAGGAGTGTGCCATGAGAGCATATTCAACATGCTCTTCTTTAACTTCAGCAACCAAAGCTCTGTCCTCTTCTTCATTCTTAGCCATCCAGCTCCAATCCCATTCTCCAACACCATCAATTTGTTGAACAGCAACCATAGCCTTGGGATCTGGGCTCTTAATCATTTGGCTAGAAGGCTTCCCAGCATCAGATCTCCTTGGAGATCTACATTCCCTCATAAAGTGCCCCATCCTATGACAGTTGTAGCACTCCACCTTGGACTTGTCAAAGCCAGCAACATCCTTAGCATTAAAGGTCATCTTCTTCTTGAACCTTTTATTGAACCTGTTTGCTCTTAAACTTACAAGAGCCATAGTCCACTTGATGTCCATCTCTTCCAATTGTTCATCACTTATCTGCTCAAGATCTTCATATGTAATCCTTGAATCACTGGGCAAAGAAGCAATGAATGCACACACAGTATCAAGATCAAAACCAGCAGGTTTAATTCTATCAGCGCCATGATTGTGTGTGTCAGCGCTTGAGTACAAAGCGTTGACAGGATATGATCCAGCGCTGACAGATTGACATCCAGCGCTGACACCTTGAGATCCAGTTGCTGAATGTCCATAGAAGTTCATGGAATCAAATTGGCCTTCACTTTGAGAGAAGAAGGCCATGTTGCTGCTGGAAGATTTATTATCACTCTCCAATTGCCATTCATTCTCCAACAGTCTTAACTTGTTGAAGATGTCATCAAACCTGGAAGTCTTGTGGGTATTATTGACAAGAATGGATCTTGTCTCAATCTTCCATACATCACCAAGGCTTTTGAGAAAAGTAGCATTCAATTCAGGATCATCAATCTGTTTTCCCATGAAGGAAAGTTGACTTGTGATGTCAAGAAGTCTACTTCTCACACTGCTGAGATTCTCATTAGGTTGAGCTTTAAAGACAGCATACTCATGCAATAGTTGCTTCTTCTTTTCTTCTTTTGTGTCAGCATTGCCACCATGTGCTACTTCAAGAGCTTCCCAAAGCTCTTTTGCAGACTCAAATCGTTTGTACTTGTGCTGATTCTCATGACCTAGGGCATGTTTCAAGATATTCAAGATTTTCATGTCCACCCTCTTCTTGGTTATATCTTCAACAACAACAGCTCTCCCATCTTCAGGCTTTTCCACCTTATCAGATTCAGGACAATTAGGAACAGTTGTCCTTGTGGCAATAGCAGCAGTAATCTTTGCTGCTTTATCGAATGTGTTCCCATATTCGATAATTTCCCAAAGAGTGTAGTCATGAATAGCTATGTATTGCTCAAAATTGGACTTCCAAAGCTCAAAGTTCCTGGCATCAAACATGGGAATTTTGATACTAGGGTTTGAGAAGTTGTTTTGTAGCAAAGCAGGAGGTTGATTTGTGCCAGACATGATGTTTTTAGGGTTTTGAGAATTTTAGGGTTTTTAGGGTTTTGGTGTTTTAGGGTTCTGCGTTACTTAAAGATCAAAAGTTTCTCAACAAGCTCTGATACCACTTGTTGATCCCAAACTTAGATCGATTAAGCTTTGTGTATACGAGATTAGATCAAGTACTACACGTAGAGAAACCTTTGCTTATGAATAAAGTAACAAAGTGTTATGCGGAATTAACACTTGATCTAAAACACAATGATGTTAAACAAACTTTCACTTGTATTAGAATAATCGTGTTGATTACAATGAAAGGTTTAACTTGCGAATACTATGAAAACTGATATATGACTTTAACCTAAAAGACCTTCTTTTATAGAACAAGAAGTCTTGTACAATAAGCTACAAATCAACTATTCTAGGTAAAGATAATAATAGAAAATACAATGTTGTGTTTATCTTTACCATAAACAAATAAACAAAAGATACGTATGAAGATATTCCATCAGTGTCAATCTTCAAGGCTGTCAGCGTTGACTTCTATCAGCGTCCAATATCAATCTATCAGCGTTGACTTTCTTCTTATCAGCGTTTAGTGATCTGACCCATATTTTATTCCCAACACTCTCCAGCCTCCGATCACTAAAATCTAAAATGCATGATCGAGTCTAGAGCCATTTGAGATCATCAAATATCTCATTAGGACACACTTTCATAATTCCCTTCTTCTTCACACACTGTGAAAAGTAAGAAAGATCTTAAGAGTCCTACGCAAAATCTTCATGATCTTGCCTGAACATCCGAGTAATACGAAAGTATTTACAATGAAGATGGAAATCCTTCTTGAGCGAATATCAAAAAGCTCATGGTAGGTGACTTGTGCGGTTCTTTATGAATCAAACTTGTGATAACTGGAAAACAACAGTGGTTTAATTCTTAACTGAACTTAAACACGTTCCAAGCTTCTACGCAATATCTCAGTGATCTTGCCAGAACACTCAGAGTGGTACCTTAGTGTTCACAGTGATGAGTGGAAATCCTTCTAGTGTTAACTTCAAACAGCGCTTGGTAGGTAACTTGCAAGATTCAATATGAATCGAGCTCGTGACAACTGGAAAGCAACGATGGTGCGATTCTTTAATGAATCAAACTTGTTCCAGGAATCGGAATTGACGGCTTCAATCATGCGGATAATTTTATCCAAATGATTCACTCTTTACGTTCGCAGTGAGCTTTGGACGGTCTAGTAAAGAGAACGGGTTTACCCGCGAATTCTTGTCAAGGAGATTTTTAATTAAATCTACCTGCCACAAGTACGATATCTAATATCGTCCAACGGTCTTCACCGACCAGAGGTAAAATGCTACCGAAAAAGAATGAAATGTTCAAAGCCATTTTGTTTGTGTCTACTTATGTTGCAGAATTTGAAGACGGTGGCGTTGCGGAATATGAGAAGAAGTCGTCCCCGGATGCTTATACTTTATGCACTTAATACTTCATCTAATTTTAGAAAGCCTAAAAGTCAAGTCTTCCGCTGTATCGAACTCTGAAGCTTTCAAGAATTACAAAGGTATAAGTATGTGGGACATGCGGTCACGAGGAGGCCAAAATCACAAGTGATGGATGCACAAGATCAAGGCAAGAGACTAATGCTAAAGATTGATATCAAAGATCACATCAACATGTTCACCAGAAAATAAAAAGAAAAGAAAGACGAAGACTACAAGCTCAAGACAAGCATAGTATGCTAGGTTTATTTTATTATTGTAACTTGGGTAACGCCCTTGTTTGGAGTGACCTCCCTTAGGGGGTGATTGTTGGAAATACGTTTTACGTATTAGAAAGGATCGGTCACTCCAACAATAGTATAAGTAATAGCTCATAGTTTAGTTTTACTAATATTAAACAACTAAGGTCATGCCAAGCCTACAACATGTGTAGGTCGGCCCAACTTATAAGCCCAAGCCCATCTCATGGGCTTGGGTATATAAACCCTCTCCTTAGATGGAGAGGGTGTGGTTTTCTCATAATTTACACATAGTTAAGTGTGTATTTCTACACTTTCTCTCTCTAAAGTGTGTGTGAAATCTACCATCTTTCTATCTCTTTCTCTCTCTAAACATAAGCAAGATTTACAATATCGTACAGCGACTATTGGTTCTAGAACGGGTTCGACAATTGGAGTTTGTTCTTCAATCAAAGGATCTTGATTTCCTTGACTTTGACGACGTTTACGAGCTCGTTTTGCTTGATTACGAGTTAGCATAAACTTGACGTAGAATCGAAGGTGAGCAAAGAAGATTATTTTTGGGTGTTTTGTGAATTTTCAATTTTTTTGTGTTTTTTATTGTTTTTATGTTTTTTGGATTTTGTGTGTATTCTTAGACAACAATCTACCAAATCTCTCCTCGAATCAAACTCTTGATTAAAGAAGCCTCAAAAGAATGAAAACGACCACGTGGAGTGAACGCCTTCGATTGACTTTAGAACTTTGGTGAAAACCAAATTGTTCAAGAGGGTTTAATCACAAAGAAACCAAGCAAATATATATGATACGTAATAATACTTTGGGCGGCAAAACCCTCGATTAGCCTTCAATCTCAAAATACTCACAAGCAAGCGGAGAAACAGGCGGCCCGAAGCACTTAAGAGCCCTTTTCTTTAGGGTATATTTTATAATACCCGCCTTATACCCACCTTATAGTTTGTATTTTTCAAAATCGAGCTTCACGAAAGTATTTATCTATTTTTGCCTTTTTCTTTTTGTTTGTGATTCGAATACAATAATTAGGAGATCAAATCCCAATTAAGGTTGTGTTTTCACACTTTTGGAGATATTTTGTATTTGTTGTGATACTTAATACAATATAGTAATATTAATTTCACAAGAAAAACAAAAAAAACCGATAATATGTATTAGTAGAGTTCTACTAATACAAATACTATTTATGGCTAATATTAAAAACAAAATGAAAAATTAATCACGACACATCTCCCCGGTAGCGGCGCCAAAATGATTGTGGTAAAATACGTCTTTTAGGAAAAAGAGCGTTTATGAGCGATAAGTATTAAATACGACGGTTTAGGAAAACCGTGTACTAATGACCCAAAGGTGAAAGTTCGTTTCCAGTGGAGGTATATGTGTGTGGTTAAAATGTAATGATATTTGAGATTAGTATTGAGAGAAAGAAAGGATGAGAAAATAGAATGACGGATACGTGAAAATTATTACTACGACGACTAAATTAAAAACCGTAAAAAGTGATAAAATAAAAATTAATTCTAAAAATTCCCAAAAAATTCCCAAAAATCAAATAAAATAAACTAAGAGTTTAAAAATGATCAAAACTTTTTCAAACCTTTTAATTAATTAAATATTAATTTTTAAATGCTAATTAAAGCCCTAAAAACCAAATAATTATTAAAAAGCCCAAATAAAGATTTTTCAATTTGTAAAACTCTAAAATGACTAAATTAGAATAAAAATTATTTTTATGAAATTTTAAACTAAGGAAAACTATTTTTAAATGATTAAAAACTATTAAAATATTCAAATAATTCTAGAAATTAAGGAAATGATGCTAAAATTAATCTAAGAGTCTTAAAAATCCTATTTTAATGTATTTGACCTAAGAAAAATATAAAAGTTGCAAAAATGTAAAAAATGAAATTTAATAATAAAATAATATTAAAATATTATTGAAAATCCAAAAATTATAAAAGATCTAAAAATTTGAAAACTAGTTTATATTAACCTAAATAATCAGAAAATGAAAGTAAAATTACCAAAATACCCCTATTAGGCCCCCAAATGGGCTAAAATAAAAAAACAGCCTATGTAAATGGGCTTTTTGGCCCAATAAAATGAAACTTAACCAAATAAACTGAGAATCACTAGTCTGACTTAAAATTTAATTCTAAACACAAAAGTCTGAAGGCCCAAAAGCTGAAAGTGAGCTTATCACAACTTAATGGTACAACAACTTATTCTTAATGGGCTTTTTGGCCCATTAAGCTATAAGCCAATGCCATAAGCTTAGATTTGACACACAGCCTTCTTTTGAGATGCCTAAGAGATCTGTGAAAATAAATTTCCAATAAGCTCAACCAATAAGTCAGAAATAAGCAAAGTAAAATTTCACTAAAAGATAAAATAGTCAACTTAGAGTTCTAGACCACCTCAGACCTTGATTCAAGTTACAAAAGACTCTAAATGACTTAATTAATACAAATCAACAAAGAAAAGTTCAATAATCCACGCCAAATAAGCTGAATAAGCTGATAAGCACTTATGTAAAAGTCAGAGTAATTGGTTTTCTAGTCAAAGCTCAAAGTCAACCCCTCAAATGCTCTAGTATGAACAAATGGGTCAAATAAGGAACACCTATTACAAAAATAAAGTTGTTGCGGGTTTAAATAAGCTAGAACAGCTTATTGATAAGCTATCCTGAAAATAACACTAGCAGTGGCTAGCAGTAGGGGAAAGGAGTTCCCACTGCTTTGACTTTTTGACTTGCAAATTTAGAGAGATCCAGTTGGATTCAATGGAAAACAAAGGCACCCTTACAACCAGTGAGTTGTAAGGAGTCAATATCAATCAAAAAATCACAAATTGGTTCAGCCGATAAGCACAGAATAAGCAAACAGTCACCATATATAGCACAGACCTTGAAAATAAGCAGTTATGACAAAATAAGCAGTTTAAGCATGAATAAGCCAACCAAATTGAACCATATGCATACACAAGCTATAATAAAGTCCAATAAGCACAATACAACTTATTTCAAACACTGGATCAAAGATTAGAAGCATATTCAAGCAATAGCAGTTGACTGATGAACAAAGGCACTTTCCAAAATCCTTTTGCTGATCTAAATGACCACCAATCCAATTTAAAACCCTCAAATCCCTATCCGTGGTTGTGTTAACTAAAAATTAGCACTTGTTAACCCTATTCTACCCTTAAATCTAGGTGTCCCCAAAAGTTTAGCCAATTTTACCAAGTCAAACAGATTTTTAAGCCCTTTGCTAGATTTAAGTGATTCAAACCACAAAATATGCAGATAATGAACAAATACCACCTATGAGACAATAACCAACACAAAACAACAACATAAAACCACACAAGTTGCCTCAAATATTGGTAGATCAGTTAACCCAAACACCCCTTTGTAAACTGATTTCTCAAGTTTTCAAAGGGTTTGTGTGATTTAACCCTCAAACCAAGATCTAATCAACCCTATAACAACAATCAATCCTCAGAAAACACAAACCAACCACAATAACACAGATTCACAAACAAATATCCAAATTCACCCAAAAATCATGCAATTTCAGAAAAATAAAAGGGAATAAGAGATGCAAACCTCCAAGATGTACATCCACACCTTGGATTGTTTGAGCTGAGGTGCTAGCAAGAACAAGCACCAGCTTCCAATAGCTACTAAGAAGAACAAACACAAAATTGAACACAAAAACAGATTATGCTTTGATTTTTGAAAACAAGAGTTTTAAACCTTAAAACCATTCCTCAAAATCAATCAAACAGATTAATGGAACTCAGACTTTAGCTAATCAAACACCAAACTTTCATAAAACACAAAAGAGAATTCAAAATTTTTAGAAAACTAACTTTTATATCATAAAAAGGAATTACAAAGAATTAGCTAAAATCTGGAACAAAGGGGCTCTCACATGTTGAGGCCTCCTTTTATAGACGACTAAGATGATTCTAGAATGGAAAAATACAAGAAACCCTAGCTAGAAAATCTCAAATTTGCCATTGATTCTTCTAGACGAATTTGTTGATGTGAGTAGTCCAAAATGAACTTGATTGTTCATTTATGCTTTGGGGCCAAATAAAGAGTATGGGACGTTGATTTGGCCACGTATCTTTGCTTGGAGAGGAGGGTAAGTTTTCATTGGTGGACGGGTTTCAGTGTAGGGCCATAGGGTGAGTGGGTGTGTGAGTTTAGGCATGGGATTGGTTCGTGTGAGGGTGAATTATGTTTAGGCCAAGGTAATTTTAAAAACCCCTTTGCTGGTAAAAAGTTAGTTATGGGTTCATACGTGTGAACAGTGCCACGTTTGATCCGAATTTAGTGGGGGATTTGTGTTTGGCGCGTGTTTGTTTGGTTTAAACTTTTGGAAATGGCAATATGAGTCCTTGTTCTTTGGCAGAAAGTGTAAAACAAGTTTATTTCCTTAGCAAACTCGTTTCCTTTGTTAAATAACTTTCTAAATTTAGGTTTTGGCCACAAAAAGTTTTGGAAAAAGGATTTAGGGATTTTTAAACTTTAGGTTAATTACAATTTCAGTCCTTATGATATTTTAACCATTTTTAAAGGACTAGAAATGTAATATTCTTGAACTTCAAGGGCTTCTTTGGATCTTGGACTTTATGAAGGACCATTATTGACATTTTGGATTTATTGAAGGGCTAATCTTGCCAATTCTTCAAACTTGGAGGACCTTTTTGTCATTTTGACAAACTTAAGGGACCAAACTTGTAATTATGAATATACAAGGGTATTAAGTGTAATTTATTCATAAATGAGGGCTCAATCTTGTACATATTCAAGTATTCAAGGGTTTTTCTTTGATAATTCACAAACTAGGGCCCGGTTCATTGTGCGACTACGTTTCTCGTGTTCGTTTTTCCTTGTTTCTTGTGATCTTTTGTCTTTTTCACGATATCCATACCTAAAATCACAAGTAAACCAACACAAGCATACATATGGTATTTTATGACATTTTTATGCATTTAAAGCCCGAAAAGAACGATGAGATCATGTATAAATGCCATCTCATCAAGAGTTTATCAGCAGCTTAAGCTATAGTAAGCAGAAAGCATAAAAACGAATTTTTTTGAAAAACCAAACTTCTGGAAAAATCCAAAAGTTTTCCAACAAGAATATAACAAGAATCCTCACACCACTCACAAGATTCGGCTGTCACTTCCTCTTGTAAATAGAATCAGAATGCTTGGATCTCAAAACTTTTTGCCAAAATATTTTTAACAAGAAAATTTTGATAAGTCTAAAAATAATGTGCAAAGAATATAAAGGAGTTACACTAAAACAAGACAAAGTAATATGGAACTCAGAAGTGAGATTGCAAGGTTTTTTAAGAAAACTTTAAATATTCATTAATAAAAATATTTTACAACTCAAAATCTGGAACAAAAGAGAATACATTCACATACGAATGTATTTATACATGTACATGGAAGATTCTAGACTACAAATGTAAAAAGAAAACCCTAGCTAGTCTTTTCCATCTTTGCCCTTGAGTCTTGGTCAAATTTTTGAACCCGTGATCACTGAAATATTCACATGGAATACCAGCTGTGATGGATTGATCTTGGCCTTTGAATTAGTCCTTAGGGAGCAAGAAAAGGCCATGGGTCGTTGATTTGCTGCTAAGATTTGAAAGTTGCCCAAAATGGAGGAGCAGGGGAAACGTGTGGGGGCCACTTGAGGGTCACGGGAGAAGTGGTTTGTTGGTGGGTTTTGTTTAGCTTAGTACTAATCAAGATTCTGGAAAAGATCAGGGTAAAAGCCTTTGATTTGGGGTAACTAAGGATCTAGGGTTTATGTGGGAAGGGGAATGGTAAACAGTGGATTCAATCTGGTTTAGTGTTTGAACAACGTGTTTACCTCCCAAAATAAGTTATGTAAAACCTGTTTAAAAATGTTAAGTGCGGGTTTGACTAAGTAGTTGACTGGGTGAGGTGGCAGTGGTGAGGTGGTATAAGTGGGTGACGTGTCAGGTGGCAATTGGAGGGGAGAGTTTTGTTGTCTGCCAGCTTTGGTCCTCCATTTCCCATGTTATGTTTACTTTGTAATAAAACAGCATAAACTCATAACCCTTTGTATTTCAAGTTTATGTTTTCACATTTTGGCCATAAAATCTCTTGTAAACTTGTTTCAAGGACTAAACATGCCTTTTCTTCAATCTTTAAGGGCCAATAATATATATTCTTGCAATATTAGGGACCCAATGTGTAATTTTGAGTTTTACAAGGGTATAATATGACAAGTCTTCAAAAGATGAGGGACCAATCTTGTCAATTCTTCAAACTTCAAGGACTTCAATGGAAATTCATGATCCGGGTCCGGTTCTTTGTGCGGCTTCGTTTCGCGTGTTTGTTTTTGCTTGATTCTCGTAATCTTTTGGTGAATTCATGTTATCCGTACCTAAAATACACAATGAACAAACACAAGCATATTTTTGGGGGTATTTTAATGATATTTTAAGCGTTTTAAGCCCGATTTGGACGATGAGACTACGTATAATTGCAGTCTCATCACTCCTCATACTAAACCATTGTCGTGTCCTCACGCAATGCTAGAATTAAGTATCGTAGCACTTCAAAAATTCATTTTTAGGTGACATTTATTGAAAACGTAAACTTAGATAAACTACTACACATGTTTTAGACATAATGTATCGTTTTCATCGCAAAATGGGACGTTTAGGATCATAGAATAAGAACACATGAATGCTTCGTTAGAAATAATTTCGTCGTCCTCGATTTTCACCCAATTCCATGCTAAGCGTGAAACGAGATCATTGCCATTATAAGCTAGTAATGCTAACACTACTCATATGCTCAAATCACGTACTTAGACTCCCTTATTCCTATGGTGTATCTCTTATATTTTATTTTTGTCTTAATGATTACGAGGATTCATCATTGACTTATGCGTGAATAGATATTAGGTCCAAAAATAGAGTTTTAACGGTGTAACCAAAATCATCGAATTAATAATTCACCCTAATAGACAACGATGTCAAAAAATTAAGTCAACGAGAAGGATCGATAAACACGGTTTTATAACGGTTTTGAACATGAGACTTATTACCAATGTGAGATTGGTTTACCGCCACCTTTTATTTAACTTCGCCATGAAGTGTTTATTATGGCTTTGATCTTGCCCTTGTCTTTTATTTAACCTCGCCATGAGGTGTTTATTATGACTTGACGTATATCCTCACGCTAAAGCGATTTTTGGATCTTTAAGGCTTCAAGATTTAAGACATTCACTTTCAATTTTCGCATAGATTTTTCGGCCCTGTGAGCTTCGAATTTTTGCTTGATTTAGGTGAAGAGGAACTTATGTTATTATTGGGGGAAGCCTTTGATTATTCGGGTTGCCAATACTTCAAAACCGTGACGCTGGCGATACCTTAATGTTTTCCCAATTTAATTACATGGAAGCTACTAAAACAAATTAGAAACCAACAATAGAGACTAAACCGCGAAATCAATATTTATGAACAATTTATTATAAAAGCGTAGGGAGAAAAAGCAAATAATTAGGACACATGATTTTTTGAAAGAATAGGAGTACTCTACGTTTAGCATAGTAACTTATAATTAACTCTATCATTTCTCGTCCTCAATTAAGAGACTTAGCCTAAAGAGTTAAGGAATCGAAGCTAAGTGCTTAACACGTACGGTCGAGTCAAAAATTACTCTTATTCTCACCATCGGAAAACCTACATTCGTGTCTTAAACACTTAAGAAAAACAAAAAAAATTAAAATTTGGCCATTTTTAGCCTTATTTTGCATAAAATGATAACAAAAAGATGAATATTGGATTGCGTGATGACGTAAGCAAGGTGAAGTATCTACTCACCCCCCATACTAAAACTAAACATTGTCCTTAATGTTTCAAGTCTAGGGGTGAAACACCCCCATACTAGAGACGAAAGCCGAATACTTAATCTCGAGCATGGAAAGGGTAAAATGAATAACCTATAGCCATTTATGAATTATGCTAATAAGATAAACATTAGAACATAAAAGGATATCATCGGATATCGGAATCTCCAAAGGCAACGATCGAAGCTCGAGTGATACGTAAAACGAACACAAGAGGCTTCAATGATGACGATGAACCTAATAAATCACAATCACAAACAACCACGGAAAAAAGGTTGGAAGAGCACAAGTCCCCTCGTTACACTATTAGAAAGCAAAAATATATACAAGGATAAGCATGAGAATCCCCCACGAGGCACCTTGTTTTTGATAACCGAGTCAAAAGCTCGACTCGAATCCCCATAAATGTTATCATTTAGGGATAATCATGGTATGGTCATTTTTGGTGGGGCCTACATGATAAACAAGGCCCAAATAAAAACTGACAATAAAGGCAAAGCCTTTATACCGGGTTCAAAGATCGTATCCTCGCATTTGGTGGAAAATGATAAAGGCAAATCCGGAGGATACGTTTTGTAAGGAAGAAAACTCCTTACAACGTACTCGAAGTACGTGTAGTCATGAGAACCGAGAGGATGGGTAGGATTACTTTGAGACGAAGGCAAATTTGAAAGAGAATCAATAAAAATGGGGGTCTCAAAGTCTCCTCCCGGTTCAAAGGCAAAGGCCTCATTGAAATCCTCATTCTCATCGAGAGGTGGTTCATCGGTGAACCCATAGTTCTAAATAGCTTGCTATAGCCCGCCTTAAGGCGCGCTAAAGCTTGAGGCATGGCCTCCGCGCTACGCAATAGGTCAAAGCGCGCTACGACATGAGGTGCGGTTATTTTTTGAATTCAACCTTACAAAATGAATATTATTTACATGTAAGGAAACTTTTCTAGCTTTAATTACTATGTACAACACTTATTACGAACATAATATAAATATAGTATTGAAATACATAAAACAAATAAATAGTTTTATATGTTGTGCCGATATAAGTCGCGCTATAAAAACGCTATACCTTCGCCTTAGCCGCTAAAGCGTGTAGCTTGGACATGCCGCAACGCTACGCTTTACGCTATTTATAACCATGGGTGAACCCCTCGACAATGGAGGCATCACAAGTCAAAAGAGAAGGCATCCAAATGAGACTTAGGGAGGGTGACTAGCAAATTCGGCTCATCGAGTTTAGGATCCAAAGAATCCGCACTCTCGATGTCCTCGAACATCTCATCAAAGAGAGGATTTACGTCACCAAAAACGAACTCGTCATCAAATTCAAAAAGGGGATTCGAGTAGATTTTAAATTCGTCGACACGAACTTCCTCATCGAGTAGTGACTCGTCATCACTAGTGGAAAAATCATCATCGAAAAGCGGGTTCGAAAAAGACAATGATTCTCGACCCGAAGTGTGATTGGGAGAGACATCATCACATGAAATTGTATCACACTCACTATCGTAATTTTCCTCGTTAGAATCTTCGTGGAAAAATTCATCGAGAGCAAAATCACTTAAATCCTCATCGAAGACAACCGTAGGCTCGCTTTGGATTGGAATAGGGATCTCAACACTAGGATTAGTGCTAAGATTCTTCTCCCCCATACTTAGAGAGGCATCGGGTTCAGTTGGGAGCATGAGAGTAATGGTTTCACAAGACGAGGTGAGATTAAAAATGTCGCTATCGTCGCCGTCATCATAAATAGGAGACGTGAGATCACATCTAGCTAGATGCTCCTCTCTTTCTTATTCTTCTCTCTTATAACGAATATCGATGCTTAAACCATTGTAATATTGTAAAAGTTGTTTAGTTTTAATCTCACGCTCTCTTTTAAACTCGTCACTTATTTCTTCTCTACGATATCTCCTAATGCCTAGTTCATTAGAGATGACGTTTATTTCTTGATTGATTCGTCGTTTCTCCTCTTCCATATCTTTGATGCTTTTTTCGATCACTTCGACGGTTGAAAGTTCCTTTTTTCCATAAGTTGTTGAAAAAGAAGTTTAATTTCTTTAAAACCCTCGTCAACGCGACTTGCACCGAGATCATCATCGAAAAAATTTTGTGGAGGTGATTGGTCAAAACCGGAGAATTGATTGTCGAAGGATGTATTTTGGTTCATCGGTTGACAATCGTACCCATAATTAGGTGTGTTTCCACAAGACTCACATGAATATGACGATGGATATTGTGATGATTGTTCAAAGAAATTAGGAGTCGGTTCGGGGTCATTATAATTCGTACAACTAAATCCGAAATCGTGCTCCAAACCGCAAAAATCACACGAATAAGACGAAGCCGGTTGTGAAGTTTGGTCATAGGATTGAAATCCGTAACCATGGTCGTTTTAAGGAGAGTTGTAGATATACTCCTCCCTTCCTCCATAAATCTCGCAATTGAAGCAATTACCACCGTCGGACGGACCTCCACAATATGGACAAGAGTAATATCCATCGTTGGACATGACGAAACGAGAATGGTGTTATGAGAATTAAACACTAGAGGGTTAGAAAAAGAATCAATTGATAAGGGGTAAGAAGAATATTTTTCATTTTTTATTGTTTTTTTAATTTTTTGGATTTTGGGTGTATTTTGTAGACTCAAATCTACAAATCTCTCCTCGAATCAATTTCTCGATTAAAGGAGCCTCAAGGAATGAAAACGATCACGTGGAGTGAACGCCTTCGATGACATTAGAAAGTTGGTGGAACACCGAAACGTTCAAGAGGGTTTAATCTTTAAAACACAATCAAATATAATATACGTAGATAATACTTCGGTTGGCAAACCCTCGATTAGCCCTTTTTCTCAAAACACGCACAAGCAAGCGGGGGAAACGTGTGAGAACCCGTACTTTCCCAGCATTATTTTATTCTTTTTATTCGTGTTTCTGAATTTTCAACGTATTTCGTTTTCTTGTATTTTATATGTAAATCCTGAGATTATATTAATTTTCAATAAATTATACTTTTCAAGTATTTTCGGATCATTGATAAATACTTTATCGGGAATTATAAAATTTTTATTTTATTTTTCCATATTTATTTAAATCAAGTTTTTGATTTAAAATCACCCGCGTGCGTTTTACAACGAGTTTATTCAAAATCAATGTACAACGAGAATTCTTAGTGATCGCGATACCGACGGATGCCCAAAGGTTTATGTTTATTTATCGATTGTTTCGATAATTAATATTTTCGACGATTTCGTTTTAATTACGTATTAAGTCGTGTCGAGAAATCGTATAATCATTTTTATGATGCATTGTAACTTTTGAAAAGTATTTTTACGAAACCCGAGCCCCGTAAATATTTTCAATATTTACCAAAAACTATTTTCTACCCTTTAAAACTATTAATTGTATTTAGGTCCACAAGTTTCAAACTTGGCAAGATTGGTCCCTCCACTACCTACCATATATATTCATTCTTTTTCTTTCTTTCCACTAAAATCACACACACTTAAACTTGAAAAAAAACTCCTTCTTCTTTCTTCTTTGTTGATGCCGTCCCAAAACAAAACACAAACACCCTCATTTTTTTTAGATCAAGCTTGATCTAATCAAAACAAATTAAAGTCCCATCTCTAATATTTTCTTGTGATTCTAATGATATCAAATTCAAGAACATGCATCAAAATTTGAAGACTTTATAATTTCATGGTTGTATGATGTTTTAATATCATGCATGTGTTGTTTTTGGTAAGATTATCTTGTTTTGATCATAAAAAGTCTTGTTTTTAATCTTTGATTTTTGTTATATTTTTCATACAAGTGTTTTTAGGAGTGTTTGGTTGATGGGTATGATAGTATGATGATCCTAGAGGTATGGGAATGAATGGTTTTGGTTGAAAAATGGATTTGACATGTTTTCTAAAAAGGTAATTTGGGACAGCAGGTATTTAACTGATTTTTCGTGGGTTTAAGGTCTGTGAAAGACTAAGATTATTTGATATTATTGTAGAGTTTTCCGAGACGGTCGTTTTGGTATAAGATAGAGCTTCTAAGTCATTACGAGTCAAAAGTTATGCTAGTTTTAGTTTTCGTGTACCGGGAGACGCAAGTCGGCACAATCCGAAATTGTGGCTGATTTTGGGTCGACTCTCGGGGACTTTAGGCTTGAATAGATAAATGTATCTACTGGTTTTCAAAGTTTACAAACTGAGTTTGATGAGTCTAGTAGTGGTTTCAAAAGTCGGATTGTCGAGTTTGTACTTTTAAAGCGGTCTAAACGGTTTTACAAAACAAGTGCACAAATCTGTCCCAAATTTAGAGTCGAGTAAAGTGTAGAGCTGATGGATTTTAAAGTGTGAAATTTGGCTCAAATTTTGGTGAGGTCTTATATAGGTTATAAGTGACCTTGACACCAATTTTCATGTAAAACGGACATGTCTAGATAGGGTAGATCGGTGTGTACATTCGGGGTGTACTTGCTGATTTTTACTTTGGACACATCGTTCAATGCTTGTGTTGCGTGAGTTTGAGTATTCACCGTCGGACATGGTGACTTACTCAAGTGCTTAGTCATTATATAAATGACTTAGCTACTGGTCCAAGTAAGGTTAAAGGATAGTTTGACTTGCGTTGACTTGGCATCGTATAACGGGTCATTTTCAAGTGTTCAAGTGTTTTAACGTGTAACGTTGGATAAATGTATTCATTTGATTCCTGTCAATGGTTATGAAACGTGAATACTTTGAAAACAACTGAGTCATACTATATTTGGTACATATCGATATTCGAGTTCGAGTCTTAACGCGCGCCTTATTTTGATAGGTTGCGGTTTTCGTGTTTCCCCGGGCATCCATATCGTCGGTGATCGTCTACCACTACCGTTTCTACTCAGTTGCTGAGTACCGTGATTGACTTACCTCGTGGCTAAGGTGAGTTCATAACCCCTTTTTACTTGTACATGGTTTCTAAACACGGGGTGAGATTTTACATGGTGGAACACAACCATTAAAAACTGTATGCTATCCAGAACTTGTATGCTATCCAGAACATGTATGATTTTCAGGTTTTTGATATTATTATTGCTTTTAGTCTAGCCTTAAGTTTCCTCTCCTGATCATGAACCGTTAATTATCCGGTGTGCATTGCGCGAAGCGCGAATGTTGTGGGTGGATCCATCGGGATTGACTATCCCCGTCCCGATTACTTTGACGCACTAATATTCGTTTATACTTGAGTTTTTAGGCTGAGTACTCCCTAGAGGAACTTACACTGAGTTAAGCTTCGGTTCATGAACTAAACAGCAATAATAATGATTTCGGACTATGGTTGACATATATAACCATACTCCATACTACTTGTTTTACAAATGAATGCTTGTGTT
Source organism: Glebionis coronaria (assembly GCA_025667525.1). NCBI lineage: Eukaryota > Viridiplantae > Streptophyta > Magnoliopsida > Asterales > Asteraceae > Glebionis > Glebionis coronaria. The sequence goes on from CM046874.1 coordinate 594,191,592, forward strand.
CCACATCCTTATTACTAAACCTATGAATATCACTCAACTTTGTGTTGACGATTTTACATGTTTAATCTCAGGTACTATACTTAGCTTTGCATCGATGGGAGCCCGCAGGATATTATCGCAGCTTGGAGATTTCTGTGATGCTTTTGAAAGATTTGTTTTATATAAACTATCAGAAGTTTATTCAATCTTTTGGGCAACTTATTGTTATAAATTGAGACGAAATAATATAATTTTTCCGCTTCTAAAACTCTGGGACCTATGTTTAAAAACTCTGACCTTTTATGATGTAATGTACATGTTTTTATTTCGTCGGCTTTGTATGAACTGTAATTCATTGTTTCTTGTACTATGACGTGTTACCCCCTCGTTGCCTACTTGTTTCATGTCAGATTTTGGGGGTCTCACAGAGTGGTATCAGAGCGATGGTTATAGGGAACTGAGTCATTTTTCAAAAACTTAGTCTATAACCAAAAGTTCAAATATTTCATGTTTTAAGTGTCAATCACAGAATCTGCCAATGTTGTCTGATATCTGCGCGAGTAACTCTCTAATCCTTATTACTTACGTTTAATTATCGTTATAGTATTTCATCTCTTGATTACATGTTGAAATATTACGTTACCCTGATGGCGATAATTACTGTGTCTTTTCAAAGCCTTTGTGCTTCATGAATTATTATTGGTTGTTACCGTGATTTCATCTGCTCTTACTGTATTTCTATAATTCTTGTTCTTGTGAACTGATCTGGTTACGATGATTTTTACATTGTTATGACGTTACATACTTGTAATCAGAGCGCGTATGCTGTGGACTTTTCATACTCATTTTTCTGAGTACTATTGTTATTTCATTTATGCGTGATACGACTGACTTCATATACTCGTTCGTTTTGAATCATCTGTTTTTCTCGACTCGTTGTTACATGTTGTGCATACTCTCGAGATATCATTGTTCGGGATTGAGTAAGTGTTGTTTTCGATGAAACTTCTGATTTCCATTTTTACTGCCGTACGTGTTGCTTTCATTGTTTATTTCTTTTAAAATATCTATTTAGATACACAGATTTTCTTTCCGACCATTCGTAATTGAATGTCTAGTCTATAGACCATTGTGTAGCTCAATGTGTCTCCGGAAAAAACTAAAAGACATCGTGTGAGTCACACATCTCGAAGCATTCGTTGAAATCAGTGCTGAATAATATTGTGGGTTTTCATAATCTTGATTGACCTTTACGCCACCGTTTTACACGACACTTATACATGGATTACATCCTATTTCATTGACCATTCCACGTTTCGACTTCGACTTACAAAATCCATTGTACCTTGAACACATGATCGTCATTTATTATGTGACGATTGTTTGGAATACGATCCTACCTGTATCCTTCCTTTTCATTAAACCTCCTCGCCTCAGGAATGTGACTTGTTAACATTTTATTTCTTCTCGGTATGTCTTGTGATTTTGGAAAATCACGCCGCCAGGAGACTTTCCTGCATTGCATCTTGCAGCCGAAGACACGGATGATATGCGTCGTTTTTTATCTCTCAGATTACCGTTGGCATTCTTGAACCATTTCCATACTGTGTTTTCTTTACATGACTAATTATACAGTTTATCTTCTTTCATCTTTATGGAATCCACAAGTCTTGTATGTACATTAATTCTGGGTTATTATAAAATTGGATTTAATTTCAAGCTGTGTCGAAAAAATATACTTTGTACAGAAACCTTACAGGAAATTTAACAGTATCGAGAAAATATTTTTATAACATTAGACATAAAAATATATAATTCTACTTGTTGAGACGTCCGTTTAGGACATAAAATTTGGCCAATAAACATTAAAATCGAGCAGGTTACGCTCATATGAGATTGTGAAATTTAAGAACTTATTTTTGCATAGTTCTAAAATATCGTTTTGCTAACAGATTTAATGCAAGGGCATTTTCGTCCATTTTTTATCCGTTTCAAGTCTCGAGTAAAACTAGAAAGTTGTTCAAAACATTGTTTTACATCGAAATGCATTAGACTTTGAGTCTCAGAATATTGTTTAATGAGTTAATTGGTCTAGTCAAACCCAAAAGTCAAAACTGATAGACTTTAAAAATATGATTTCAAGCGTTTTGAGTTCGTTGAGCTCGTAAAACTTTAACTAATGATATTTTGCAAACTAAAAATAAGGATTGCATTTGAACAAGTATAAAATAGTAACTTTGAGTTCGGTAATACATGTACATAGATCTTGAACTTTTGAAATTCGGTAACTTCCTAATATAGAAACTTTTCGGAGTGATTGTACTATTTGTTAACTGATACCCTACTTTCTTGAAGGTATATTATTGTCAAATTAATCACGATGTGCACACATACGGATTCCTTATTCCTTTCTTTTATATATGACTTATTTGTCATTCTATTGTATTTCTTTGCTTCTATCGTACCACTGAATTGGATCGAGGTTGAAGATCTTGCTTTCGTAACGTTTGTTGTCATCTTGACACGCATCTCATGACGATTTCTGCTAAACCTCTTGAAACCTTATCACCTTGTAACCCTTTCGTTGACTGACTTGAACTACTCCTTATTTCCCTCTTGTAACCCACTCGCTACTTTATAAACTATTGTCATGTTACCATATAACTCAAACAAATATTGTTTACAACTGAATGCTATCTTATAAAATTAATTTATATTAATTTTACAATGTATTTTCACAAATTGTTGATTTAAACAGTTAGCCAGTAACTTATAGGCGAAAAGTTTCATATGTTATTTTGATTCTTGTTTTTACAAATGCTATTATATACATATTTTAAATCATATGATATGTAATACTGGTTTGACGAAGATGAGCATCGCATTGCTAGTCCTAAATTATGCATGGCCTGATCACCTATGCCTAATTTAGAAGGAGCCATGCAAGGCCAAATAGTAGTCGCCCTAAATATTTGACCAACAATCAACTTTTTTTAATATGTTCCTTAAAAAGTTAGATAAATAAAGTTTAGAAAACTTTTACTTCTTATGCGAGTATCAACAGTTCACAACATACATATATGAATCCTTATCTTTTCTTGAACAAAGTACATGCCTCAAGCACAGATTTCCTTACTCAGCGATCTTTGCTTTACTTGCTACCTCATCCTCCTCATGATACAATTTTCGTTACCATTTGCCTAAATTCTTACCATTGATACCTGACCTGAAAGTTTCAACGTTATTATGCCTCTTCATCGATCGATCTTCTTTATCTATCTTGGTAGACCTATGAAACGTCTCTGGACGCGATTAATGATTTATGACTAGACGTGAACGATGATTTCGTGTAATTGTCATGATGTGTATTAGACTTTGTCGTCTTGAAATTCATTCGTGTGAACCGTGTGTTGATTTCGCCTCTTATTGCGAATGCTGTTCATTCACTGGAATTCCTCTCGAGTAACTTCTTAAAAAAATTTCTTTGATTCGAAAATTTATTGTGTGGCTTTTCTCTTTCGATTGTGTATCGACCAATGAGAACTTAATAAGTGGTGACGCCAACCGCACTCGTGAATTAATCTTGCTATAATCCTTGTTTCTTATTGTCCTTATCATCGATGCATCTATTCTATGATGTTCGTTAAGAGTTGATATGACTTCCGTTTTATTCCCTCGTGCTATTGCTTGTATACTCATTGTTGATCGATATTCGTTTCATAATCGTTTGCTATTTTGTCACCTTTTGAAAAACCAGAAAATGTTACGTGTTCATCGTTTAATATCTTAAACACTTTCTTGAATTTCTAAAAATTATTATTAATTTTTAAGAACGTTTTATACATTTTACCAAATGTTTAAATTGTCAAAATACCCATTTCAAGTTTAATATCGAATCTGTACATCCTCTTAGGTAAATTTATAACTTATGTTTAAACAGTGTCAAGTTGTATCTTTTGAAGTAATTGATTTTATCATACTTTACTGTCAACCTAATGAAATTATTAAATTAAATTATAACTTCTAAACAATGTTTCTAAATAACTTGGAAAATCTGATGTTTCCTAATGGTAACGTTAAACCTGAGTTTTAACGATAATTTCATGCAGTCATCCAAAAGTTCTTCAGCTGATCAGGATAACTATTTTGAACGATTCTACTTTTACCTTGAAGTCCTGATCAAGAAAAAGATTTGACGACTGTTTACCCACTCATTTTATATAGAGTTTGATATTTAAATCAATACACCTGGTAAAATTTTCTTTTAATAAAGAAAATATTTAAAACTAAGTTTTAAAGTAATACCAAAATACTAGGCAACTGATTTTGGCAGCCTATATTTTAAATGATCATGTGTTATTCAATTTTCTTTCCTTCTATCTCGCTTGTGACTAGATTCTTACATTTTAAGATTGTCACATTTTACCGTTGCATGACTTGCGACCCCTTGTTGATTTACAATTTTGATTCATTTTATCGCACTTTGCCTGTTTAAGCGATTCTTGTGTCCATTCTTGTTAGTTTATCGCACGTATCTCCAACAACTCTATCTCTCGATGTATCTCCGTATTGAAAGATCGTTATCCTAATCCAAGACTGAAAAGTTATACGAAAAGGAGTTAAGAAACTGAAGCATAGTGAATTTTAATCGTTAAGATACGTCGTGGTGCAGAAATTTCCTGGGAAGCAATGAATTTTGTTCTACACTTTGTACCTCCTCTTGTTTGCATTTTCTACTGTTTTCAGGAGAACTTTGGGGACCAGAGTTCCTTTAGGGGAAGACTGTGAGAACTCGTACTTTCCCAGCATTATTTTATTCTTTTTATTCATGTTTCTGAATTTTCAACGTATTTCGTTTTCTTGTATTTTATATGTAAATCCTGAGATTATATTAATTTTCAATAAATTATACTTTTCAAGTATTTTCGGATCATTGATAAATACTTTATCGGGAATTATAAAATGTTTATTTTATTTTTCCATATTTATTTAAATCAAGTTTTTGATTTAAAATCACCCGCGTGCGTTTTACAACGAGTTTATTCAAAATCAATATACAACGAGAATTCCTAGTGATCGCGATACCGACGGATGCCCAAAGGTTTACGTTTATTTATCGATTGTTTCGATAATTAATATTTTCGACGATTTCGTTTTAATTACGTATTAAGTCGTGTCGAGAAATCGTATAATCATTTTTATGATGCATTGTAACTTTTGAAAAGTATTTTACGAAACCCGAGCCCCGTAAATATTTTCAATATTTACCAAAAACCATTTTCTACCCTTTAAAACTATTAATTGTATTTAGGTCCACAAGTTTCAAACTTGGCAAGATTGGTCCCTCCACTACCTACCATATATATTCATTCTTTTTCTTTCTTTCCACTAAAATCACACACACTTAAACTTGAAAAAAAAACTCCTTCTTCTTTCTTCTTTGTTGATGCCGTCCCAAAACAAAACACAAACACCCTCATTTTTTTAGATCAAGCTTGATCTAATCAAAACAAATTAAAGTCCCATTTCTAATATTTTCTTGTGATTCTAATGATATCAAATTCAAGAACATGCATCAAAATTTGAAGACTTTATAATTTCATAGTTGTATGATGTTTTAATCATCATGCATGTGTTGTTTTTGGTAAGATTATCTTGTTTTGATCATAAAAAGTCTTGTTTTTAATCTTTGATTTTTGTTATATTTTTTATACAAGTGTTTTTAGGAGTGTTTGGTTAATGGGTATGATAGTATGATGATCCTAGAGGTATGAGAATGAATGGTTTTGGTTGAAAAATGGATTTGACATGTTTTCTAAAAAGGTAATTTGGGACAGCAGGTATTTAACTGATTTTTCGTGGGTTTAAGGTCTGTGAAAGACTGAGATTATTTGATATTGTTGTAGAGTTTTCCGAGACGGTCGTTTTGGTATAAGATAGAGCTTCTAAGTCATTACGAGTCAAAAGTTATGCTAGTTTTAGTTTTCGTGTACCGGGAGACGCAAGTCGGCACAATCCGAAATTGTGGCTGATTTTGGGTCGACTCTCGGGGACTTTAGGCTTGGATAGATAAATGTATCTACTGGTTTTCAAAGTTTACAAACTGAGTTTGATGAGTCTAGTAGTGGTTTCAAAAGTCGGATTGTCGAGTTTGTACTTTTAAAGCGGTCTAAACGGTTTTACAAAACAAGTGCACAAATCTGTCCCAAATTTGGAGTCGAGTAAAGTGTAGAGCTGATGGATTTTAAAGTGTGAACTTTGGCTCAAATATTGGTGAGATCTTATACAGGTTATAAGTGACCTTGACACCAATTTTCATGTAAAACGGACATGTCTAGATAGGGTAGATCGGTGTGTACATTCGGGGTGTACTTGCTGATTTTTACTTTGGACACATCGTTCAATGCTTGTGTTGCGTGAGTTTGAGTATTCACCGTCGGACATGGTGACTTACTCAAGTGCTTAGTCATTATATAAATGACTTAGCTACTGGTCCAAGTAAGGTTAAAGGATAGTTTGACTTGCGTTGACTTGGCATCGTATAACGGGTCATTTTCAAGTGTTCAAGTGTTTTAACGTGTAACGTTTGATAAATGTATTCATTTGATTCGTGTCAATGGTTATGAAACGTGAATACTTTGAAAACAACTGAGTCATATTATATTTGGTACATATCGATATTCGAGTTCGAGTCTTATCGCGCGCCTTATTTTGATAGGTTGCGGTTTTCGTGTTTCCCCGGGCATCCATATCGTCGGTGATCGTCTACCACTACCGTTTCTACTCAGTTGCTGAGTACCGTGATTGACTTACCTCGTGGCTAAGGTGAGTTCATAGCCCCTTTTTACTTGTACATGGTTTCTAAACACGGGGTGAGATTTTACATGGTGGAACACAACCATTAAAAACTGTATGCTATCCAGAACTTGTATGCTATCCAGAACATGTATGATTTTCAGGTTTTTGATATTATTATTGCTTTTAGTCTAGCCTTAAGTTTCCTCTCCTGATCATGAACCGTTAATTATCCGGTGTGCATTGCGCGAAGCGCGAATGTTGTGGGTGGATCCATCGGGATTGACTATCCCCGTCCCGATTACTTTGACGCACTAATATTCGTTTATACTTTAGTATTTAGGCTGAATACTCCCTAGAGGAACTTACACTGAGTTAAGCTTCGGTTCATGAACTAAACAGCAATAATAATGATTTCGGACTATGGTTGACGTATATAACCATACTCCATACTACTTGTTTTACAAATGAATGCTTGTGTTCCACATCCTTATTACTAAACCTATGAATATCACTCAACTTTTGTGTTGACGATTTTACATGTTTAATCTCAGGTACTATTACTTAGTTTTGCATGGATGGTAGCCCGTAGGATATTATCGCAGCTTGGAGATTTCTATGATGCTTTTGAAAGATTTGTTTATTATAAACTATCAGAAGTTTATTCAATCTTTTGGGCAACTTACTGTTATAAATTGAGACGAAATAATATAATTTTTCCGCTTCTAAAACTTTGGGACCTATGTTTAAAAACTCTGACCTTTTATGATGTAATGTACATGTTTTTATTCTTCGGCTTTGTATGAACTGTAATTCATTGTTTCTTGTACTATGACGTGTTACCCCCTCGTTGCCTACTTGTTCCATGTCAGATTTTGGGGGTCTCACAGAGTGGTATCAGAGCGATGGTTATAGGGAACTGAGTCATTTTTCAAAAACTTAGTCTATAACCAAAAGTTCAAATATTTCATGTTTTAAGTGTCAATCACAGAATCTGCCAATGTTGTCTGATATCTGCGCGGGTAACTCTCTAATCCTTATTACTTACGTTTAATTATCGTTATAGTATTTCATCTCTTGATTACATGTTGAAATATTACGTTACCCTGATGACGATAATTACTGTGTCTTTTCAAAGCCTTTGTGCTTCATGAATTATTACTGGTTGTTACCGTGATTTCATCTGCTCTTACTGTATTTCTAGAATTCTTGTTCTTGTGAACTGATCTGGTTACGATGATTTTTACATTGTTATGACGTTACATTCTTGTAATCAGAACGCGTATGCTGCCGACTTTTCATACTCATTTTTCTGAGTACTATTGCTATTTCATTTATGCGTGATACGACTGACTTCATATACTCGTTCGTTTTGAATCATGTGTTTTTCTCGACTCGCTGTTACATGTTGTGCATACTCTCGAGATATCATTGTTCGGGATTGAGTAAGTGTTGTTTTCGATGAAACTTCTGATTTCCATTTTTACTACCGTACGTGTTGCTTTCATTGTTTATTTCCTTTAAAATATCTATTTAGATACACAGATTTTCTTTCCGACCATTCGTAATTGAATGTCTAGTCTATAGACCATTGTGTAGCTCAATGTGTCTCCGGAAAAGACTAAAAGACATCGTGTGAGTCACACATCTCGAAGCATTCGTTAAAATCAGTGCTGAATAATATTGTGGGTTTTCATAATCTTGATTGACCTTTACGCCACCGTTTTACACGACACTTGTACATGGATTACATCCTATTTCATTGACCATTCCACGTTTCGATTTCGACTTACAACATCCGTTGTACCTTGAACACATGATCGTCATTTATTATGTGATGATTGTTTAGAATACGATCCTACTTGTATCCTTCCTTTTCATTAAACCTCCTCGCCTCAGGAGTGTGACTTGTTAATATTTTATTTGTTCACAGTATGTCTTGTGATTTTGGAAAATCACGCCGCCAGGAGACTTTCCTGCATTGCATCTTGTAGCCGAAGACACGGATGATATGCGTCGTTTTTGATCTCTCATATTACCATTTTTGATCTCTCAGATTACCGTTGGCATTCTTGAACCATTTCCAGCAGTGGGTAAGTTTGCACTAGCAGTGGGTAATTCTTCCCACTGCTCTTAACAGAAAAACAAAGATAGACGATTTTCTTGCTATTTAGTTGGTGATTTTAGAAAGCAAAGGCACCCCCACACTCAGTGAATTGTGGGGATTCAAGATATAGCAAAAACTAACCAAGTTGAATACAAAAATCACACAAAAATGAGAAATCAACCGTCTCTGATATGCTGGTATGGGTCTGGGCACTTGTTCTGACGCAGTTGGCACTAAAGTGAGTTTCAGACAAGCAAAACTACCAACCTAGCATACCACAATCAAAAGCAAGCATAAACAAACCTACACTAACACGAATTCTAACTGATTACCAGTTTTCACTTCATAACTATCAAAATCAAATCTGCTATACCCTACTGATTAAACTAGGTTGTTTTAGTCTAACATGCAAACTTCTTGTTAAACTACCAAACTCAAAACAATTTACTGATTTAACCAACCCCTACCTATTAGAGTGTGTTCAAGTTGTATTTACCTAATTGTCACCCTATGCTTGTAGTACCCACAACCAAATACCCCTTTATAATCTGTCTCCAATAATTTTCAAAGAGATACTACTGTAAATGCTTCCAAAGAGATTCTACACTACTCTATCATGCATCAATCTAACATACAAACATAATCAAACAATGAACTATCATTAAAACAGCTTACAAGCAAATTCACATAAGCTCAAAAACTTTCAAATATTCAAGAAGGTTCAAGCCTTTACCTTAGGCTGATGCCTTTTCTCAAACAACTTCAGCTTAAAGGAGCTTATATGAGAGCTTATCAGAAGTGTAGAGACTCTTGGTTGTGGTTCTACAACAGAACCCAAGAGTATGCAATATCTTCAAATGAAAATGGAAAAAGAGATGATGCTATGGTCTTGAATGAAACCTGCACAAAACAAGAAACAAGAAACTTCAAGTAACATAAACCCACTGATAAGACTCTTTTGTCAAAAGAGCTTATCAGCAGCTTAAGCTACAGTAAGCAGAAAGCATAAAAATGGATTTTTTTAAAAAACCAAATGTAACACCCCCAAATTTATACAACTCAATACAGCGGAAGACTAGTTGGTGTTACGGGATAGCACATTACTCACATCATAGACAACGCATAAAAATCGCGTCGTTTATTAATAAAGCATTTCCATTCATAAATATCAAATTTACATCGGTCCCAAGTCATTACATTTCATACAAAGTTTTACAAAATATTTGAATGGAAAATATGGTTTAGGTGCGGGCCATGAATTCTTGTCATCTTCCCGAGAATTACCTTCAAGTACCTGAGATAAAACATGTTAAAGAAAAGGGTCAGCGATAACGCCGAGTGAATTCATAGAGTTTAATAAAATCCATCAATATAATATCAGTATAAAATTATTACTGAAAATCATCTTGTACAAATCATTTTAATAGGCCATAAAATAGCCAAAGTCATTTTATACAAATCTTTATCGAAAATCGTAATATAGACATTTGCCTTAAAAATTATTATATGAATCATTGTCGTTAAAAACACCATACAATATGTTTTGCAACGTTGTATAGATTAAATAAAACCATTATATGAATATGGTTATAAAAAGCCTTAAAAATCATTATACGAGCCAATGTCGTAAAAACGTCATACAATACGTCTTACGACGTTGTATGAAAATAAAAACCGTTATATGAGTATGGTTATGAAAACCAAAACACAAACATAATATCATAGTATGACCCAGTATTGCTAGTCAGGCAATACATCGTTCTTCGGAGCGTCTAGTAGTATTTCGTTAGTTTTGGATTATTATAAGCCGCATGACATTGTTACCTTACTAAACCAACAACGGGTAGCTAACCCGATACCAATTTTGCCCATCTAAAGTAGCGTGTCGTCACAAAGGTCACGCTATGTAAATCTTCTCATACATAAATTCGCTTACCAATCAATGTGGCACGACGGGGATCAACCGTCAAGGCGCGAACTGGGGTGATCGTCCCCAAATAGTACTATTATATGCATAAGCGTCTACCAACTCCCGGTAGTTCACAATTCATGCTAATGGGACTTTTAGTGACATAACCTAACTTTAATAATCCATTTTATTTCATCTATCGGGTCCATTAATCATTTATCGGGTCATACAATCGGGTCATTCAATCATTCGGGTCCAAAAATCAATAAACAAACAATCGGGACAAATGGTGTCCTATTTTATAAAAACTAACATGTTATCTCCCTCGCGGGTTTATAAAACATTTCATAAAAACATTTAAAAGAGTGCGAGGCTATGAACTCACGTTGATGTGGGAAGACGGGCTATCGGCAATTCGGTCGTACGGTACGTGCTTCAATCACGGAAACCTAGACAAATAATAATCGGTCTTAGACGTTTGTCCAATGACTTTATAAAAATACCAATTATGTATACATATGATGATTATATATATATGATGATCAAGTGGGTTTACATATTCTCATTTACTCATTTTTGTGCTATGTGTCGATAACTTTTATACTAGTTTTCTCGTTTTACCTATTTACGTGTTTTAGGTCCAATAGGCCTATTATAAGTACTTTAACTTGTTTTAATCCCTTTTATACCTATATTATCAGTACTTAAACTTTACAAGTTGGGCCCAAATGGGTTAAGCCCAATAATAAGTTTATAAGTGTTTTAGTCCATTTTTGTTGTATTGTTAGTCCGATAACGTTAATTTAGTCCGTTAACGTCCGTATGTCCTATAGTTCGGATTTTATCGGTTTTTACTTGTTATCATGTTTATATATCAGTATATAAGTTTTATAAAGTTTACATTAGACGGGTCCAACCATCTAAGTTTTATTTAACAAAAACGTTAATTTTACGGCGACAGCCGAAAAAGTCGTAAAAATCAAGTTTATAGTTTTATAACTTATAAAACTTAACAAGTTACCATTTTTATAAAATGTCCACTTATTTAACCTTTTACATACTTGTATAAATAAAATCCATAAGTTAGTGGGTTTTTATTTTACATTTTATACTATTAAATTTTGAGTGCTTATATAATAGTATTATTCTTTAATTTCCAAAATCTGATTTTTATCTTCACTTTCATCAAAACTGCCATATCTTGAGTTCTATATAGAGATAGAAGCTCAAATGTTTATCACATAAACTACATGATATGTGCTACATTTAACTCTTCTATAGCTACTGTTGAATCATCTTCTAAATATTTTCTAAAAATCGTCCAAAACAGTAACCTCAGATTTATACCCTAAACTTGTTTTGATCATATCTCACTCATTACAATGATTCCATTGCATGGCCAACTCTCACATGTGTACAAGACCCATAGCTTACTGTAAATCCATTCTACTTCATCATTTTATCAGTTTACCATATGGTTCTTTACTGTTTTATACAGCCATCAAATTTAACCAAGATTTTAACCTTGTTTCTTATAGTCTTTCATCTTTTTAAGCATGTTTATCAACAAAAAATCCCCACATAACATTTTTATCATCATATAATCATCATATACATATACAATAAGAAAAAAAATACATGTTTACATAATCAAAATAACAAGAAGATGAGGAGGGCAATCTTTATACCACCATGATGATGTAGGTTGATCAAAACATGGATTTTGATGGAGAAACTTGTGCATAGCCAAGAACATCTTCAAGACCACCATTCTTCATGTATACCTTGTGGAAAATCAGCCCCAAGACACCAAGGAAACTCCTCCATGGATGTTATAATCACCTCCATTCAATACGTCTTCAAAAGGATATCATCTTATGCAAGAATAACATAAGATTTGTGGTGAAATTTTGATCAAATGAGGGTTTTGTTTGTGAATATGGGACGACCAAGAATGGGGAGTAGAGAGGATTTGTGTGGTATTGCATGTGTGAAAGTGGTGCAAATGGTTTTGCTTGTGGGTTTTGAGGTAAGCTTGGCTTAATAGTTAAGCTAAGGACATGTGTTAGGCTTCCTTGGGAAGCTTTTGACACATAAGGGAAGTAGTGGCTTGTTAAGGCCGGTTTGAGTGGGGGTGGGACAAGTGTCCCACTTGTCTCATCCCCATTTATTTACGGGTACTCCTCGATTCTAGTTTCCTCGATTTGCGTGCCCTCGGGTCGTTTTACGAAAAACGTTTTTATAAATTATGAATCAACGGCACAAAACGAATCTAATAAAAATTGTCTCATCAAAAACGGAGTTCGAAAACGTAAATACGTAATCCTAAGGTTTCCGGTTTAGTCGTAAAGGACGTTAAAATAAAATCGTAAGTCCTAATCTCTTCTCGTAAATTTGTGAGTTTATGAACCAACACAAATTTAAAAACTCCAAAATAATATTCATGGATAAATTTATTTTCTGAAATGTCGAACTGTCACCAAGGACGGTGTATGTAAACGTAAGCACGTAACGTTGAATCCTCTGGTTTAGACGTAGTCGATGCTACTTCAAGACGTAAATCCAAATTTCTTCCCAAAAATAAGTGAGTTCATATTGTAACATTAAAATAATATTTTCAAATAATATTTGAGAATAAAATATCAATCGTAAATTGACGGATTGTCACAGCATTTACCCCTAAACAGGATCTTTGTCCTCAAAGATCATCTTACTACTCGCTTCTTATAGAGTTAAAGCCATGTGGGTATTTCCTCCACATTCGGTCTTTTCTCACAAGTGCAATTGCAATACGCGAGTTTCATCAAACATAACTACGGGAATAAGATCAGGCTTAATGTTGACTTACTTTCTCTATCCATGATGTTCACGGGTTTTTGATGAATGCAACTTTTCGCCGATCTAAGCTTTACTAAGAACAATCAGATTCTCACTTGATAGATATTCCATCAAGTTCGATATACGAAACATAATTCACGCAGTCTTTGAAGTCCTAGGGTAGATCCAGCTTATATGCCTTTCAATCCCAACTTTTACATCATCTCAATGGTCCCATACAACGGGGATTTATATCCCATGATTTGTCAGATCATGAATTCATCTTTCCAAGGTTAAAAATTGTGGCATAACTTCGCTACCCATTTGACACTTCAAGATCTACATTTCACATTCACATAACCTCTTGCCCACTACTGACTGTCAATAATCAGATGCTAATTTCAACAATCATTTCAGATCTCGCGGGTCGGGTATTTTGCAAGGATAGGTTCGCCATCATAGGAAACCTTAAACCTAAGAGACATGTCCAACTCACAATGGGTGTATGTCGGGTGTCTTCATCTCAACTCTTGCTTACAGATGCTCTAAGATTTAGATCCTAACAAGATTAGATCTCGATCCTAATACGATAATTATCAATGATAATCTCTTCAAAGGAAAACGATTATACGGTTCATTACCAAAGGTCAATCATTCAAACACAAAACAGCACTTATATTACCTTGTATCGTTACTTTACCTCGTCCCTTCGATTTGGGGTGGTACATAGTACTCTCATCAAGGTTCGTTCTCAATGATTTCTGAGCAAATCTCTAGAAATTCGATGCGAAGCGAGGATCTTGATATAGATGATCGATACAGGCATGCTATGTTTACATAACTCTTTTGCATTTATCATTAACGAGAATGATATTAGCAGATTTGGTCAGTCTGTCGACGATGACCCAAATCGAATTAAATTCAGATGATGACCTTTGCAATAGCTAGACGTTTACTAATGTATGAGGCGATGTCTGCCTTCATAATTCTTCATCAGTACAACTTCTTCAGACAAAGGTACTTTTAGTCAAAAATGACATACATATAATACTTATACTTACAAATTCCAACATAACTATATCTCATAATTTTCCATATTTAGGCAACCATAAACGGCCCTTTAAAACATTTAACGCTATCGGCTTCTCAATTTTTAATGGTTCACATTAGCCGCGAACCTCTTTTATAATCTACATTATCCTTTTTACAAACATTGTTTATTTTTATATCGTTCGGCAATTTATTTTGCACCTTCATTATTAAGGAACATGTCCTAACTGGTTCTTTATCTTTTCTACATAATGCGTCGGTATTTATATTCATTTCTCATGATGTTATAATTATCATGTTCACAATTTACTCAGATATTCTTTCTATATTATGCGTCAGTAATTACGTTCACTTTCTCCTGATGAAATAAATATCATAACTGTATTTATTCAAAATTCTTTCTTCATATCTTTTATGTTTCTGTTTCGTCTCAACTATCATTTTTATCAGTTTTTCTCAATCCGGCGTCTAAAGCGTCGATAATTATTATATACAAATTAACAAAAATTATTTAATTTTTATGAAACGTAAACGTTAAAAGTTTAAATTTCTTAGTTCGACCAATTATATAAAATGTTCAAAATAAATTTGGATTTAATTAACAAGATTTTTGTTGATTTATCAAAAATAATTAATAAGATTCGTAGACGTTTGAAAAATCTTTGGTTATATTTTGGTCAAAGTTTTCTTAGTTGAAAAGCAAAAATTGTCGTTTCAAGTTTTAAGTTATGGTTGAAATGGTTTTCCTCAATCCTTTTTAAGTTATCTGGAGGTATACACAAACATTTACCCCTAAACAGAAGTTTAGTTAAATGGTTTGTGTATAAGGGAATAATCCCTTAAAATCCTTTGTTAAAACATTTGTCAAAACATATTTCCATTTCTTTTTGGTAAAATCCAAAGTCTTAAAAGGGCTCTTAAGTTTTGAAGAGTCAATTTATATTCCATTATCCTTTTAATCACATAGTCAAATCATGTAAAGGTTCAAGTCTTTAATCACGTGTTAATTATTCAAGGTTCAGGTTTACACTGTTCGGCCAATTCAGGGCAGTCTATAAATAATTATTAACTCATTCTTATTCTGATAAACAAACATATAGTCCTTAATGATCACGAGCATGAATTTATCAAATTACAGCTTACACACGTGACTCATCATAATTATGAATACTACATGTGCATTGTCAATCCAAACAACATCACGTGAAACTCATAACGTTCATCACAAGTTCGGGATGTGATGATTGGAATAGATAATCTTCTTCGCAGATGTGAAGTTGATAATAACCATGTCGTGGATCAAATCTTTTAAAACATACGCTAGAACCTTGTAAATGATCGAACAAATCTTCCATTTCGAGTTATGGATATCGTTTTCGATTGTCAATTTACTCAGTCGCAGTAATCTATAAATATAAGGAATGATAACACCATAGCTCTTCAGGATGACAGGCTTGGTATAATAAAATCTTTTTTTTCCGACAACTCTCTCAGTTGTACGGTAATTCCTTAAATTCAGATGGTGCTGACGTACAGGGCACAAGCCACAAGTGCAGCACCGAGAATATAATCAATACCAGTTTCAACTTGCCTTAATTGCGAAAGTCTAGGTAATTCACCAACCAATACCTCCTAAAGTTTCAAATAAGATAAACATCTTTTAATAAATTCATATTAACTTCTTTCTAGATTACAATATCTATAACTAGTTCACAACCATTCATGGTATACTTTTAAGTCTAAATACAGGATATCGTCATCCACCAAGAATTATTTAGATCACTTTTGATAATCAACATCTTATCATTTAGGAATTCTACTCGAGTTCCCATCAATTAAGACAATGTCGTCATGTCATAATCAATCAATCCATTCTACCGGCATTATCAACTTTTCAGTTTCATTGCCGTCGATAAGATGTGAACTTCTCAAAAGACTAATAATAATTCATAATCCTTTACAAATTCAAGGATATCTGGAGACACAACTACTATTAAAAGAGTATGGTCAACGCATAATCTATGCGTGAGAATTTCAAATCAGATACAGACGAAAACATTTAACGAATACGAATATATCCCATGTTTTCATAATTTGGGTACGCATTTGAAAGCTCCTCGGATCGTTACCCAGGTCATTCAAATGAAATCAAATCATAAGAAATGATAGGAACGTCGATACATCCAGTCGGGTATCAACACTCGGTAATCAGATACTTTTCCTAAGAATCTCACTACGGGAGAATTGGACAAGAAAGAATTGTCAATTGTCAAATAAGACAATTTCCACTGATGAGTAAATTCAACTCAGAAGAATAGATGCTACAGGCACATATGTAGGTGTCCCTAACATTATGTCCCTATTTTTCACTTCTTGCAGATCTCATAAATTTTAATCTTTCAAAATTTTCAAAGAAAATTTAGTGTTTATTCATTAGTTTTATGGTGACTACTAATCAGTCTTGCATAGTCCATTCCAAATTGTATGTAGGCGCGCAACTATATACAATTTCAAGATCAACAATGCAATACTCAGTTCGTCAAAATTTTAACATCATGTTTATAGTAAAAACATTTTCATGCTTAATTCTTAAATAAGAATCAAAAATAAATTTACAAAGATTTTCTTTGTTATGAAAACAATTAGGTTTTCCAAAGTACTTTATAAACAACCTCATTTCCATAACAATCACTTATAAACCTCACTTTGAATAATCCTTATTGTGATGAAAATTAAATTTTCTCAAAGGATACTGTTTTAACTTATAAAAACAATGAGTGATCTGCAAAAGAGTGATAAAAAGTTGTTCACCAAGAACTAACTTCAATATATATCAGGAAATGAGCTTAGCCAAATAATCATGAGGTTCATGATCTCGATGGCACTCAGGAATACAAAGAGAATAATCTACAACGTAACTTAAATTGAGATGAGTACTTGTTCAATGGTTACATCACTAATGCGATCATTAGGATGAAGCAATAAAAGATAGATAACATCGATACATGTAGAATTTTAGCAATCAAAGGTAGTCTTTTCATTAATCACAAACAAGTCAAATTGTACCGTAACACATTACGTGTCACTATGTCATACAATTTACAAAACTCATCCTACCAACTGATATCTCAGTTAAGTTAGGGATTTTTAAAAGATACCACAATGAATACTAATCTACAAGAGTCATTAGGTGTTCCACATGTCCCAGAAGATCCATCGGTCTCAATTCAGAAGAAGATTTCTTCAATTTATTTCTTGGACACTGGGCATCCTCATTAGTGGACAATGGTCTAGGAACAACCCTTAAAACGAATCAACAATCAATTAAAACCTTATAATTCAATCACAGGACTCAACAACTTCCTCTTAACAATCTCATATTTCATACGGGTTAAATTTTACTTTATCCAAGTTTCAACCAATTTTATACTCAATTCGATATCCTACCTCATATTCCAATACTTTCAATCTTATTCTTAGGCCTTTATAGGGTAATAAAATCTCGATATGATTCAACACTTAATTTCCAGTCCTATAGCTCTTTATAACAACAATTATCAAATAAGTCACTAGTATGAAATGACTTGATCATTCAACTAGACTTCTCGGAAAGGTATTAGTGGCATGAGGCTTTTGGGTAATGGTTCCAATGACAGCCTCAAGTGCAACATTCACCCTTTCGATTTCAATTTAAGAATTGGATGACAACGAATCAGATGACATCTTTCTAGGTGGTAACGTTTTGTCAAACTCCACTCTATAAGAAAAGATCGTCATAACATCGATATCAGATTTAATCTCGCCAATCCTTTTTCAATATCGCAATCAACTAATATCTACATTTCTACGAATATCAACCATTTGTTGGGATCATAAATATCCGCAACTTGATTTAGATCTAGGATAGCTAGAATTCCTACGAGAATAGCTTCGATTAATTTACTAGGGGATTTAGGGTTACTTGTGACAATCTACGTCGTATAAATACCTCGTATAAAAATCAAATTAATCATCAAACAATCATGTAATAAAATTACATCATATATATATAATCCAAGTTATATATATATTAAAATAACACTTCTCAGTCTTGGCCTTGTCGGTAACTCGGGAATTCTTCGGCATCGTTATAGTCAAAAGGTTTTTAGACATTTTTAGAAAAATGTTTTTAGTTAAAAGATTTTGAAATGTTTTGTTCAAAACCTTGGTTTTAAAAATCTTTTGTTCTCTATAACGAGAGCTCTGGTACCAAACTGTAACACCCTCAAATTTATACAACTCAATACAGCGGAAGACTAGTTGGTGTTACGTGATAGCACATTACTCACATCATAGACAACGCATAAAAATCGCGTCGTTTATTAATAAAGCATTTCCATTCATAAATATCAAATTTACATCGGTCCCAAGTCATTACATTTCATACAAAGTTTTACAAAATATTTGAATGGAAAATATGGTTTAGGTGCAGGCCATGAATTCTTGTCGTCTTCCCGAGAATTACCTTCAAGTACCTGAGATAAAACATGTTAAAGAAAAGGGTCAGCGATAACGCCGAGTGAATTCATAGAGTTTAATAAAATCCATCAATATAATATCAGTATAAAATTATTACTGAAAATCATCTTGTACAAATCATTTTAATAGGCCATAAAATAGCCAAAGTCATTTTATACAAATCTTTATCGAAAATCGTAATATAGGCATTTGCCTTAAAAATTATTATACGAATCATTGTCGTTAAAAACACCATACAATACGTTTTGCAACGTTGTATAGATTAAATAAAACCATTATATGAATATGGTTATAAAAAGCCTTAAAAATCATTATACGAGCCAATGTCGTAAAAACGTCATACAATACGTCTTACGACGTTGTATGAAAATAAAAACCGTTATATGAGTATGGTTATGAAAACCAAAACACAAACATAATATCAATAGTATGACCCAGTATTGCTAGTCAGGCAATACATCGTTCTTCGGAGCGTCTAGTAGTATTTTGTTAGTTTTGGATTATTATAAGCCGCATGACATTGTTACCTTACTAAACCAACAACGGGTAGCTAACCCGATACCAGTTTTGCCCATCTAAAGTAGCGTGTCGTCACAAAGGTCACGCTATGTAAATCTTCTCATACATAAATTCGCTTACCAATCAATGTGGCACGACGGGGATCAACCATCAAGGCGCGAACTGGGGTGATCGTCCCCAAATAGTACTATTATATGCATAAGCGTCTACCAACTCCTGGTAGTTCACAATTCATGCTAATGGGACTTTTAGTGACATAACCTAACTTTAATAATCCATTTTATTTCATCTATCAGGTCCATTAATCATTTATCGGGTCATACAATCGGGTCATTCAATCATTCGGGTCCAAAAATCAATAAACAAACAATCGGGACAAATGGTGTCCTATTTTATAAAAACTAACATGTTATCTCCCTCGCGGGTTTATAAAACATTTCATAAAAACATTTAAAAGAGTGCGAGGCTATGAACTCACGTTGATGTGGGAAGACGGGCTATCGGCAATTCGGTCGTACGGTACGTGCTTCAATCACGAAAACCTAGACAAATAATAATCGGTCTTAGACGTTTGTCCAATGACTTTATAAAAATACCAATTATGTATACATATGATGATTATATATATATGATGATCAAGTGGGTTTACATATTCTCATTTACTCATTTTTGTGCTATGTGTCGATAACTTTTATACTAGTTTTCTCGTTTTACCTATTTACGTGTTTTAGGTCTAATAGGCCTATTATAAGTACTTTAAATTGTTTTAATCCCTTTTATACCTATATTATCAGTACTTAAACTTTACAAGTTGGGCCCAAATGGGTTAAGCCCAATAATAAGTTTATAAGTGTTTTAGTCCATTTTTGTTGTATTGTTAGTCCGATAACGTTAATTTAGTCCGTTAACGTCCGTATGTCCTATAGTTCGGGTTTTATCGGTTTTTACTTGTTATACATGTTTATATATCAGTATATAAGTTTTATAAAGTTTACATTAGACGGGTCCAACCATCTAAGTTTTATTTAACAAAAACGTTAATTTTACGGCGATAGCCGAAAAAGTCGTAAAAATCAAGTTTATAGTTTTATAACTTATAAAACTTAACAAGTTACCATTTTTATAAAATGTCCACTTATTTAACCTTTTACATACTTGTATAAATAAAATCCATAAGTTAGTGGGTTTTTATTTTACATTTTATACTATTAAATTTTGAGTGCTTATATAATAGTATTATTCTTTAATTTCCAAAATCTGATTTTTATCTTCACTTTCACCAAAACTGCCATATCTTGAGTTCTATATGGAGATAGAAGCTCAAATTTTTATCACATAAACTACATGATATGTGATACATTTAACTCTTCTATAGATACTGTTGAATCATCTTCTAAATATTTTCTAAAAATCGTCCAAAACAGTAACCTCAGATTTATACCCTAAACTTGTTTTGATCATATCTCACTCATTACAATGATTCCATTGCATGGCCAACTCTCACATGTGTACAAGACCCATAGCTTACTGTAAATCCATTCTACTTCATCATTTTATCAGTTTACCATATGGTTCTTTACTGTTTTATACAGCCATCAAATTTAACCAAGATTTTAACCTTGTTTCTTATAGTCTTTCATCTTTTTAAGCATGTTTATCAACAACAAATCCCCACATAACATTTTTATCATCATATAATCATCATATACATATACAATAGGAAATAAAATACATGTTTACATAATCAAAATAACAAGAAGATGAGGAGGACAATCTTTATACCACCATGATGATGTAGGTTGATCAAAAATGGATTTTGATGGAGAAACTTGTGCATAGCCAAGACCATCTTCGAGACCACCATTCTTCATGTATACCTTGTGGAAAATCAGCCCCAAGACACCAAGGAAACTCCTCCATGGATGTTATAATCACCTCCATTTAATAAGTCTTCAAAAGGATATCATCTTATGCAAGAATAACATAAGATTTATGGTGAAATTTTGATCAAATGAGGGTTTTGTTTGTGAATATGGGACGGCCAAGAATGGGGAGTAGAGAGGATTTGTGTGGTATTGCATGTGTGAAAGTTGTGCAAATGGTTTTGCTTGTGGGTTTTGAGGTAAGCTTGGCTTAATAGTTAAGCTAAGGACATGTGTTAGGCTTCCTTGGGAAGCTTTTGACACATAAGGGAAGTAGTGGCTTGTTAAGGCCGGTTTGAGTGGGGGTGGGACAAGTGTCCCACTTGTCTCATCCCCATTTATTTACGGTTACTCCTTGATTCTAGTTTCCTCGATTTGCGTGCCCTCGGGTCGTTTTACGAAAAACGTTTTTATAAATTATGAATCAACGGCACAAAACGAATCTAATAAAAATTGTCTCATCAAAAACGGAGTTCGAAAACGTAAATACGTAATCCTAAGGTTTCCGGTTTAGTCGTAAAGGACGTTAAAATAAAATCGTAAGTCCTAATCTCTTCTCGTAAATTTGTGAGTTTATGAACCAACACAAATTTAAAAACTCCAAAATAATATTCATGGATAAATTTATTTTCTGAAATGTCGGACTGTCACCAAGGACGGTGTATGTAAACGTAAGCACGTAACGTTGAATCCTCTGGTTTAGACGTAGTCGATGCTACTTCAAGACGTAAATCCAAATTTCTTCCCAAAAATAAGTGAGTTCATATTGTAACATTAAAATAATATTTTCAAATAATATTTGAGAATAAAATATCAATCGTAAATTGACGGATTGTCACACCAAACTTTTGGAAAAATCTAAAAGTTTTACAACAAGAATATAACAAGAATCCTCACACCACTCACAAGATTCGGCTATCACTTCCTCTTGTAAATAGAATCAGAATGCTTGGATCTCAAAACCTTTTGCCAAAATATTTTTAACAAGAAAATTTTGATAAGTCTAAAATTAATGTGCAAAGAATGTAAAGGAGTTACACTAAAACAAGACAAAGTAATATGGAACTCAGAAGTGAGATTGCAAGGACTTTTAAGAAAAATATAAATATTCATTAATAAAAATATTTTCAACTCAAAATCTGGAACAAAAGAGAATACATTCACATACGAATGTATTTATACATGCACATGGAAGATTCTAGACTAAAAATGTAAAAAGAAAACCCTAGCTAGTCTTTTCCATCTTTGCCCTTGAGTATTGGTCAAATTTTTGAACCCGTGATCACTGAAATCTTCACATGGAATACCAGATGTGATGGATTGATCTTGGCCTTTGAGTTAGTCCTTATGGAGCAAGAAAAGGCCATGGGTCGTTGATTTGCTGCTAAGATTCGAAAGTTGCCCAAAATGGAGGAGCAGGGGACACATGTGGGGGCCACTTGGGGTCACGGGAGAAGTGGTTTGTTGGTGGGTTTTGTTTAGCTTAGCACTAATCAAGATTCTGGAAAAGCTCAGGGTAAAACCCTTTGATTTGGGGTAATTAAGGATCTAGGGTTTATGTGGAAAGGAGAATGGTAAACAGTGGATTTAATCTGGTTTAGTTTTTGAAAAACGTGTTTACCTCCCAAAATAAGTTATATAAAACATGCTTAAAAATGTGAAGTGTGGGTTTGATTGAGTAGTTGACTGGGTGAGGTGGCAGTGGTGAGGTGGTATAAGTGGGTGACGTGTCAGGTGGCAATTGAAGGGGAGAGTTTTGTTGTCTACCAGCTTTGGTCCTCCATTTCCCATGTTATGTTTTACTTTGTAATAAAACAGCATAAACTCATAACCCTTTGTATTTCAAGTTTATGTTTTCACATTTTAGCCACAAAATCTCTTGTAAAGTTGTTTAAAGGACTAAACATGCCTTTTCTTCAATCTTCAAGGGCCAATAATGTATATTCTTGAAATATTAGGGACCCAATGTGTAACTTTGAGTTTCACAAGGGTATAATATGATAAGTCTTCAAAAGATGTGGGACCAATCTTGTCAAATCTTCAAACTTCAAGGACTTCAATGGAAATTCATGATTTGAGTCCGGTTCTTTGTAAGGCTTCGTTTCCCGTGTTAGTTTTTGCTTGATTCTTGTAATCTTTTGGTGAATTCACGATATTCGTACTTAAAATACACAATGAACAAACACAAGCATATTTTGGGGGTATTTAATGATATTTTAAGCGTTTTAAGCCCGATTTGGAGGATGAGACTATGTATAATTGCAGTCTCATCATACTTATTGACAAAAAAAGATTCTAAACCAAGACTTCTTCGTTGGGTTTTTCTCTTACAACAATTCAAAATTGAGATTCGTGATAAAAAGGGAGCCGAAAACTAAGTCGCGGATCACTTAGGTAGACTTGAGGATCCTTACCAAGGGGAACTTCCCAATCAAGAGATTAACGAATCTTTTCCCCTTGAGATCTTAATGTCTCTTAATTCCAATCTTGATGATACCCCATGGTTTACGGACATTGCAAACTATTTGGTGGGTGGAATTCTCATCGAAGGGTTAACGTCCCAACTAAAGAAAAAATTCTTTAAGGACGTAAAACATTACTATTGGGACGAACCTTATCTTTTCAAACAATGTGCGGATCTTATAATTCGTCGATGTGTAGATGGTCCTGCGGCTTTAGAAATCCTTGAAGCTTGTCACAAAGGGCCCACCGGTGGTCACTTTGGTCCATCTTACACCGCCAAAAAAGTATTCGATTCGGGATTCTATTGGCCCACCATTTATCATGACGCTCACGAAATGGTTAAGCATTGTGACGCTTGACAACGACAAGGAAAAATCACACATAAGGACGAGATGCCTTAAAATTTCATTCAAGAGTGTGAAATCTTTGAAGTATGGAGCATCGACTTTATGGGGCCATTTCCATCATCCAAAGGGAACAAATACATCCTCGTAGTCGTTGACTACGTATCAAAATGGGTTGAAGCAAAGGCTTTACCTACTAAAGATACGAGGGTTGCTGTTAACTTCTTGAAGCATTTATTTGCTAGATTTGGTGTTCTTCGTGCTATTATTAGCGACCGCAGTACACACTTTTGCAACGATCAATGTGCAAGAGTTATGGCTAAGTATGGTGTTAATCACCGACTTTCCACCGCGTATCATCCTCAAACCAACGGTCAAGCCGAGGTGTCCAACCGTGGACTTAAGCGAATCTTAGAGCGAACTGTGAGAGAGCATCATGCCTTATGGTCCGATAAGTTAGATGATGCTTTGTGGGCTTTCTGTACCGCTTATAAGACACCTATAGGTTGTACACCTTATCGCCTTGTGTACGGAAAGGCGTGCCACCTCCCCATTGAGTTGGAGCATAAGGCTTATTGGGACTTGAAATGGGCTAATTTTAATATTAACAAAGCCGGTGATCTTAGGAAAATCCAACTCAATGAACTCAATGAACTTAGGAGTGAGGCTTATGAAAATTCTTTGATCTATAAGGAGAAAACTAAGCTCATTCATGACTCCAAGATTAACAACCAAGAGTTCAACGTTGGTGATCAAGTTTTACTCTTTAACTCTCGGTTGAAAATCTTTTTGGGTAAACTTAAGTCGCGTTGGTCCGGTCCATTCACCGTGGCACAAATTTTCCCATATGGTACTATTGAGCTAGCTCAACCAAATGGGCCTAATTTCAAAGTGAATGGCCAACGGGTTAAGTTGTACTTTGGAGATGACATCTCTCATGAGATGATTCCATCCCTCTCCACTTTTTCCTTGAATTAATTTGGGAAATCGAGTCGAGCTAGAGACTCGTGATAAATAAATCAAGCATCGTATAACTAGGTTAGATTTTACCTTTTCCACCTTTTCACCTTTTCCATAATAATTGTAGGGGGAGCCAAATAGGTTGTTTGTGCTGTGATGTTTTGTAGGGATTTGTGCTATCAAGTTTCACTTTTAGTGCCTTTTGAAGAACCGTGATCCCGTGTTACCTACAAACCGGTTCTATCCATTACTATTTTGATTTAATTTCGTATATAAATAAAGTTGAAAAATTGATCACTTTAGTTGTCTCTTCCTTAGCTTGTTTTGAACTAAGTGCACAATGTCCTAAGTGTAGGGGAGTTTTCTCCCACATGTTTAAACATTGAGGACAATGTTTATATTAAGTGTAGGGGAGACTTCTATCGAAGTAAAAGTGGGCTTTTCTATTAAAATGTCCTCATAATAAACCGGAAAATCAATATTTTTCGACATTTTTCATATTTTTAATCTATTTTAGCCTAGTAGTAATTTTCATTTAATGTCTTTATTTCCTTTCCTTTTATCATCATTATCATATGTATATATTCCATAATAAAGTCAAAAGTAAAGAAAAAGAAAAAATGAATAAATAAAATGGTTTTAACAAGTTTAGACGTCTTTGATATATTAGGCCATTTGTGAATATTTTGACTCAACCCGAGTTTACTTATTAAAGTTTACTCTAGCTAGTATCCTTAACCATGTAGACCTTAATTGGTTTATTAGTCTAAGCATCCACGAGTCTCATTATTTGAGATTTTAAATTGTGGAGAACGAGAAATGATAGAGTCAATTATAAGTTACGTATACTTTCATATACTCATGTGGGTTAATAATAAGCTTTTTCTCCCTACGCTTGTAAATAAATAAATGCAATAAGTAAGGTCATACGATTTGAAAAATTAATTAGCTTCTAGCCCAAGATTGTTTAAAATTTACTCGTGTTTAGATAGAGATCATAGCCAAGGCATAACTTATTGAAACGGGACGCGAAGATTGGCAAATTCAAAAAGGACCTAACAAGGCATGAGGATTCCATTTTGTTGCTAAAGATCCCAAGATGATGTGAAGATCATTAATCCAAATCAATATGAAGGATCAAGACACACAACGAAAAGCAATATCTCCCAATAAATTTGCGAAAAAGTCTATCCAAAAAGGCCCTAACAAGGCACGAGGATGAATAGATCCAAATCCGAGAAGGAGGCGGATCGTTGTATATCAAAATCCTAAATAAAGACAAGGATAAATGAAGAAGTCGTGGTCAAAGTTTGAAGTATCACTCAAGTACTTCAAGTGAAGATATATACTATATATGAAGAGAAGACCATTATTTCAAGAACGCCTCTCAAGATTCGAGATTTGAAGTTCGAAGTAAATGCCAAATTTCGGTCCGAGAAAGGTCTCAAATCGTGAAATGAGTTATGCCAAGATATGAACTTTTGAAGATAACGTGAAACATTTTAAAATATTTTGTCCTTTAGTTAACTATTGATTAAATTGTCCTACTTTATTTTTGGCCTTAATAAATTATCGAAATAAGTCAAAAAATGCATCCTCGTGATCATTCAAGACAAAAATAAAATATAAGAGATAGACCGTAGGAATAAGGGGATCTAAGTGAGTCATTAAACCATATGAGTGGTGTTAGCATTACTAACTTATAATAACAATGATCTCATTTTTACGCTTGGTATGGGGAACATGAAACTTGAGGGTGATAAATATTCATAACACCAAAAGCCCTAATTTAAGTTTTAGATTTCTTTACGAGTTTCTTCCACAAAATAATTTCAAAAATAAAAGAATAAAATAGAAATTGCTGTTATAAAATGTAGAGAACAAGATATGAAGGAGGAAGAAGATAATTGTTATTGAGTAGTCTTCAAATGAGTACAATGTATCTCTTATTTATAAGAGTATAAGAAATGTAACTTCTCTTGCTAATTAACTAGTAATTCAAGGATAGTTACTACTCATTCAAATGTGAATATACATACAATAAATATATAATGAATATATTTATAACACTCCTCCTTGGATATTCACCGTTTGTATACGCAATCATCTGCCTCGTTAAAAACCTTACCAAGGAAAAAGAACCCAATGGGATAAAAACTTGATGAAGGGAAAAGAGTGCAGTGCGCATAATGCTCCTCCTCAAATTAATGTATATCCTTCAAGCGTCGAAGGACGGTCTTCCTAACATGTTGCCAAAAAAACTTGTGTTGGTAAAAGTTTGTAATAAAGTCTACTGAATTATTAATGTTTAAGGTTATGTCCTGCAAAGATAACATAATACGTGTAGCTTCCAACCCAATATCAAATACATTGGTTAGAAAATACACATTACTAATACAATTATTTAAAAAGATATATACAATCTCATGACGTATATTGACTGCAAAATTGACATCAAAAGTTTAGTTGCACATCTCATACTTGAGGACCAAAATTTTTCTTTGAAACATGTGCAAAAACAAGATAATATACGCCCAAATGATTATTAATCAATATAATAATTCATTCAGCTTGATCAAATAAGTTATTTATAACTTAATCAAATTCTTTCATAAGTTAAAATTGCCAGATATGCTTGAGGCATTATGGATCATGGAATATTAGAGCTCCAATAAAATGTATATAATCAATAATATATTTACATCCACCTCTAGAAAATACGGCTCTTAATAAGCAGTTTCATGCTTTTGTGAATTTATTTATTCTATAATTCATGTCTTAAAGCATGTAACTTTAGAGCTCTTAATTCGGTTGCGCATACAACCCTTGGATATCCAATAGCTTTTACACATTCATGTGTATGGACTTCTTGTCCTAATCCTTCTCTTATTTTCTAAAGATCGCCTCTTTTCATGTTGGTCAATCATTTTGATGAGCTCATTTTTGGATAATAATTAATTAATGATCCCCATTATGTATGATAACAAGCGCTATATTGCATGTAAAAGAATTTATCGACGTCATTTTGTTTTGATTCCATATGATTCTAGACATGATCAAATTTATTGAGATCTCATTAGTTATTTAAGGTTCTTTTGGAACCTTTATGTCTAGTGTCTCTTTGTGAGACTATCATGTGGTCTTTTATACCTCGAACAACCATCTGGTTTTTCTGCTCCATATATTTCATCGAGGATTTTATTTGGAATCAATTTGTTTACCATGCTTGAGGCATGCCATAATTAAGTAGTGTCCTTGAGGGACAAAGTAGGAGCATGAGTAGCTGAAACTTTGTTATTTGCCAATGTATATGTATGTCTATTAGATTATCATTGAATAATAGATTCATAAAATTTCTATCGAGGATCAGTAAAATATGGTAATTCATTCTGAATTTGTAGCTACTTATCTCCTCCTGAAGGAATTACCCCTTCGTTTATATCTCGTATATTTTCATTTAAGTGGAGTAATGCACAAAAAATAGGATAGGTTTGGTTTATAACCAAAACCAATTATGAAATGGAGGAATTATAATAATATATTGGCATGATGCTAATTTTGTTTTTGTGTATATGATAGTATGACCCCATACAATAACAAAATAATTTCTCTCATTATCATTGGATAATGTAGAAGTAATTCATCTCATATTCACAACGAATTACTTATTCTGGAATGTTATGCTCACATTTAATATGTCGAGCTATTAGTCATGCAAACATGAAGTTGCAATTTTATTACCATTTAGACGATGCATCGATTTATAGAATTCTAAATGGTTCATAAAATGGATACGTATGCAAACGTATATCCACTTGTTTTCTTTCTAGAAAATTAAGGGATTGAGTCGTAAATCTAGTTGATAGATGAATAATCAACTTTTTTTTAGAGATAAAACATTAGATTGAAGAATCTAATCAATTTATAGTTTTCACATCAGTAATGACTCGTGATGGTATAACGAGTCATGCCAAAAAGATTATAATTATAGGCCATAAACTTATGTTATGGCTAGTGATAATATTTCACTAATTTATCTATAATGTATGTCGAGGAAGTGCAATATAATGCATAAATTATATGAAATTTCATTCCTCGTGACAATTTTATATTTTCTTTTAGGAGCAATAATGTGTTACAATAGATCCTTATGTCTATGAATATAGTGTTTAATATTTTTGACACACTTGTATATTTCATACATCACATTGTATTTTCCATAAATCATATTTTCGTCTGCTCCTTTTTATTTTGCCACTATTAGTGGTTTGTCATTTTCATATTACTTCACCCATATCATTTATCATGATAAAAAGGTTTTTGAAAATGTACTGTTACATCATCATATTCACTTGAGGGATGAATATTTCGATGTTGTTCATATTATCACATTCTCATGAGAGAATGACGATCATTAAGTTGATCATTTCATCACATTCACTTGAGGGAATGGAGATTTATATATTGATATTATATTATCGCATTCACATGAGGGAATGGATACCTTTTAAATCTCATTATTTTCTTGCTTATTAAAAAGACATGTATATGAATAAGGAGACATGAACAAGACTAAAAAGTCTTTGGCTATTTGCTACCATATGAGCAAGTTGTAAAAAAAAATTATAATTGATAATGTCCAATTAAACAGGATTTTGATAATATCGTACCATCATTCGAAAATACTACGATTTGAAAATGCAAATACATAATAACGTGTGTAGAATATTTGAAAAAAACACTACTAAAACAAGTAATGAAGCATTTTGCTTTTTTTTAATATGACATTATTATTGTAAGATTTATTTGCTTAAATGACTCGCATATTGAATAAAAATGTAATTCATATCGTTCACTCTATAGTTGACAAATATTTTTATATACAATGATGAGAAAATTATTATCATATGTATAAATTAGAGTAATTTATAAACAAATGATATGAAAGTATACCATAGTCATAAAAATTATGTTAAAAGTATGAAAAAAGATTTTAAGAAGTACGCATCACACAATAATTCATTCTTTTAAGTTAATATCCCGGTTTTCTTTCAGCCAAAATGGGTATACTTTAGAGAAAGAATTGAGTTGATGTTACTAATTATTTTTCGGGATCATAATAAAGGTTTAGGTTCTTTAAACCTTGAATCATAACTTGATTTTATATTATTGTGATGTTGTTGATGAAATGTTAATTGAACTTAAGGTTCACAATATAATAACAATAACAATGAGGTTATGTTATCATGATGCACTCAAGAAAATTGTCATAAAACTTGAGGTTCTTTAAAAAAAATATTACAATACCTTAGAACTTGAGGTTCTAATTATTATATATATATTTTTTCAAAAATAATTCTTGAAGTTTAGATCATTTTGAAAAAATGATATGATGAAAAATTAAAATAAACGTAACATGAGGTTATGTTTATTGATTGTGTATAAAATTGTAAACAAACTTGGAATTTTACATCTTTTTGAGATTATTTTATTTGTGATTCAGTCGAATCGTATAGAACACGCGTTTCTTTGAAAAACTCAATCATAACTTGAGGTTATGATGTTTCGAATTTAAAAGACTTATAAGGGATCATGTCCTTAAAAAAATATAAATTTAAGTGATATATTTATTCTTTTGCAAGAATCAATAATAATAACTTGAGGTTATTGTATTTTGATTATATTCATCGTAGTATAACTTGAGGTTGTAAATAAGTGTAATCACAATATGAGGTTATGATACATTTTGATCCCTTTTTTTTATAATGGATCACAATAGAACAAGAGATTCGTACTTTCTTTTATTATATAACATGTCGTTATATTATTTTGATTCGCTTCTTGTAAGCAGGATAAATTTCTTATTCTTCTTGTAAACTACAATAGAGTTTTATTCAAATAAAAACAATAATAAAAAAATATAGTTTACAAGTTTAGAGGAAAAATAATAACATTTAATAAGAATTATACACATTAAAAGTCTTTGTTCAAAAATGATATTTAAGTTGTGTGTAACCACATAACATGTTAAATGATATTTAAGTTTTGGTTCAATGATACTTAAGTTATTTACTTCTTTTATTTTCTCAAAATATAATAAAAGACTTTTAGAATATGTCAATAAGTTCAATTATATGAATAATAAAAAAACGTTAAATACAAATTCAATTTTTATTGTAGCTATTTATTACATGAGAAAACAAATTGCACAAAAATTACATGAGAAACAAGTTGCATAAAAAAATCTTGTGATTACGATTTTCTAAGTGCATTGTTATTCTTTAACAAAAACAAAAATTCATTGTAGAATATATTAACATTTTCTAATGTATACTTGAAACATTAGTATTATTAAGCTATCAAAATGCAACAAAAATATAAGAGAATGAAAGAGAAATATATAGCACAAATGACTATAATTAACCAATAAAAAGAATAAAGATTATAGAACTTGAGGTTCTATAAAATCACATAACAATTATAAGAAGTTATGTTTTGATTCTCTAGAGGGAATCATAATAAAACTTGAGGTTTTTATTATTAATTTTCTCTTTTTTATAAAATAACATAACATGAGGTTATAATATTAAATAATACTAGAACATAAGGTTCTTAGTATTTGTATACTTATTTTCTCTTTACATAACATGAGATTATGTCATTTAATTTGTTTTCATGTAGCCACAACAGAATATTTGTTGTTCACATAAACTACAAGAGATTTCAATTGTAGAGAAAAAAATAAATAGCAAAAATGAATTCTCTTTATGTAATCACAATAGAACATGTAATGCTCATGTATATTACAATAGAGATATATCAAGAATCTTCTACCTAGTTTTGCTTAGAGCAAAAATCGTGCTGATAACGTGTTATAAAATGTAGAGAACAAGATATGAAGGAGGAAGAAGATAATTGTTATTGAGTAGTCTTCAAATGAGTACAATGTATCTCTTATTTATAAGAGTATAAGAAATGTAACTTCTCTTGCTAATTAACTAGTAATTCAAGGATAGTTACTACTCATTCAAATGTGAATATACATACAATAAATATATAATGAATATATTTATAACAATTGCTATATATTTTATTTCTTCAAAAGTTTTAATTTTTTTTTTCGTTGTTTAGTTCATTTTATTGTAGTAGTAGTAGTATATCGTAATATAGGCCAAGATTGATTAATTATGAGAAAAAATATAAATTTGCTTTAAAATTAATGCATTGCATGAGGACATTGCAATGGTCAAGTGTAGGGGAATTTGATAAGTGTATAAACACTTATCCCTTTTACCATTTAAAACAATGAAAAACGAGACCAAAACGTGTATTTAATATCGTAAAAGTCGGAATTATGCGTGGTTTGTGTTTATGTTGTGAAATAGGTACAAAAGGACTAAAAGGAAGAAAACACGAGATTTCACGGACAATTATCAAAGAAAAGTCAAAGATAAAGTCAAAGTCAAGTCAAAGGACCAAAAATGTCAAAAGAATGAAGATTGGAGGGCTAAAGATGAAGAAATAATGAAGTTATATGCTACAAACCAAAACTGCCCAAAGTACAAGGATCAAATCTGCCAAAGAAAGAAAATAAAAGAGTTAGTGGCCACGTGGTCCAATGAGAGGCGCGCTTTTCATATCACACGGATTGCCAAATAACGCTAATGTGGAGCACTTTTCAGGAAGAAGAGCCAGTAAAAAATCGACACGTGTCACTCAACTACTCTTGCAAACGAGGAAGATGATAGAGGTCGATTCAAAGAAAGTGACCAACACCAAACTTGATCGTCTCAACGAGACGAATCCATTGGTACCAACCAATTGTATTGTCGTTCACTTAATAAAAAACACCCAATTAACCCTTATACGAGCTCAAACCCTAAGCCACTTGGCTGCCTCTAATTGGCCCTTTTGGCTGTCATTTTCTAACGCTTGTCACCTCACACACCTACCCTCACCCACACGCTCCCTTAACCACCTCAATCACCTCTCACACCTCCTATAAATACCCCCTCGCCTCACATACACCTCATGTTACTTTTCCAGCTTATTTTTAGCTTAATTTTTTCAAAGTTTAGTTTTCATTTTATTAGCTTAGCTTATGTAACTTTTCTTTTCAAGTTGTACTTCAATTCCATCATTAATAAAATAAAATTTTCCTTCACATATTGTTCATCTTCATCTTCATTTGATACTATTGTTGTATCGTTTGAATTGTTATGTTTGGTTTTGTTTAGTGTTATAGAGCTCTTGTATAAACTCTAGGAACTTTTGTTGTGAAGTTTGGTGTAGTATTGAAGTTTTCAAGGTTTTGGAGGGAGTTTTTAGATTTCAAACACACAGATCTTGAATCTGTGTGTTTTAGTGTTTGATTTGGTTTGATTAAGGTTAGAATAGGTTAGAGGTGTTAGGATACGGTTGCTTCTTCTACAACGGAGGCCTGGAAGTGAGGTATACTCCTATTTTCATTTTCTAGGCAAATTTAGGCTTAAACTTGAATTGCATGATAAAATGTGTTTCTGCTTAATTTGATTATGTATATCTAGTTAATATGAGTTGTTTGAGTGTTTCTTATATTTGATTTGTTTTAAGTTCATTAGATTTGTGTTCTCCTTTGTTAAATCTACTTAAAAAGTTCATAACGTCTATTTGGATTGAGAAATTGTGGATTTGTGTTTGAGTGCTATGTTTTGAGTCTACTTGCATCAAGTTAGCTTCCTTTCAATCATCTTAAATCAGTCAAGGTTTTGGTTAGTGTCAAAGTCAAACGGTTTTTGTTGTGCAAATGGTTCTAAGTTTTCTGTCAAAAATCTCATCAAACAGTCACTTTGAATTCATCATAGAAACTTCGTTAATCTGTGTTAGGACTTGAATTTTTTTTTCTAAGTAGCTTATAGGCCAAATAGTAAGTTCTTAGTTTATTGTTTTCAGATTTATACGCTCAATAAGTCTACATCTAAGTTTGAAATAAGTTGTTCAAGCATATATGAAACTGTTTGTTTATTTGATTTTCATAAGTAGCTTATTAGTTGTTAATCAGGCTTATGTTCTTTGTTAAAGTTGCTTATATACACCTAAATAATAAATGTGGAGCATTTGAAGCTTTTTCATTAAGGTCCAAAAGTCAACGAGCCTATTAATAAGCTGTTTTTAAGATTTTGGATTTTCTAGCTTATTTAGTGTTTGTTTTTCAAATCTAAGTAACATTTCATCACTTTTGTCAGCTTATTAGTAATTCTGGTAAGTTTCAGCTCTTAAAATAAGCTAGATAAGTAGAAATCAAGTTTTGTGCTTATTGGAAAATCGGTTTAGACGTTTTTGCTTATCTCATAAGCTCAAATTAAGTTTGGCTAGCTAAAATTGGATTTAAAACCTTTTGCAAGTTGAACGAACTTATTTGTTTGAGTATTAAGCTAGATATCAACTTATTTTGAATAAGCCCAATTGTTAAGTGTTTAGTTTGTTTAAATTGCAGTTTAGTCCTTGTGCTTTCTGATTTGTTTTGTTTATGCACGTGTAGTTAATTGCACTTAGATCCAGTAGTTTCATTTTTATTTTTAATAGGCCCAAAAAGTAGCTGAGCCGGGTCTGCTTATTGGGTCGGTTTATTTCATTTGGATCACATTTGGTTTTTGGGCTAAAACTGGGTTGGGCTTACTTTGTTTTTAAATCTGGTTTTAATTAAGTTGTTAAAATAGTTTTCAATTTTAATTTTAATTAAATAAAATAGTTTTTAAATAATAAAAAATAAAAAAAATAAAAATAGTTTATTACGTAATGTTTGTAATTAATATTCGTGACACGTGTCATATATTATTACATGCAAAGATTTAATTTAAATCGTGATTTCATGCATTTAATGTTCTTGGTATTTTTATGCGGGTTTTACAACTCTTCCCCTATAAAAGAATAATTCGTCCTCGAATTAGAGATACGATATTACTGCGGGTTTTACAACTCTTCCCCTCTAAAAGAATTATTCGTCCTCGAATTAGAGACACGATCAACTGGAAAGGACATGGACGTGACGTGACTAAGAAGGACATGGGACGTGACGTGACTGAATGAACATAACCAACTTATGGACGAAAAAGAAGATTGAAAGTCCGGATAGACCCTTCCGTTTCAAGTGGCTTCCCGCTCGGAACGGTTCCTCTAAAAGATCTAGGTGAAAGTAATAATCTTGGTCTTCATGACCCTGACTTGACGATACGTAAAAGTTTCTCGTTCATCAACGTAAGATAGATCCTCATGAATCTGATCGAGTGGATAAGAAATAACGTGGAAAGATAACGAAACATTATGAGGCGAAATGATCTGGAATAAATGACATAAGAAACGTTTGAGAAGGAGACATACTGAAACGTAGTACGTTAACAATTGTGAACGTGATACATGAAAAATTGTGAACGTGATACGTGGAGATATGGCTAATTGAAATATGAGAAACATATGGTGGATGTGATACGTGCAGCATATTGTGAACGTAATATGAGAAACGTGGAACGAACATGATATGTGAAATATATCGTGAACATGCGATAACTGAGCAGGTAACGCCAAACGATACGAAGTGAGACGCGACATGTGACCTGAAACGTCTGTCTGAGGATGGAAAGTTTATTAAACTTTAGTCTGGTCACCCAATCTTTCTGCAAAACTTTCCAGATCGAAAAGTGAACGTAAATCGTAAGCTAGAATACGATCATGAACGTAAACAATGCCATGAACGTGAGTGCGAAAGCAACTCGTAAAATTGAACAAGGACATGAACGTAATAATGAACACGAGATGAAAGAGTGCCAAGTGATCATACGATCTTTGGCTGGAAATGTCTGATAATCTACTACTGTGAAATCCTTACAGATGGAAGGAATCTGTAGACTTGGTGAAACGGCGGAAAACAACCCAGATAGCATCATGATTCTTGAAAATAATCTGTTATCATGTTGGTGTTCTATCTTAACCTGTTGGCATGTCAAATACTTAGATATGAACGTGACTGCATCTGGTTCCATAGAAATTGGATACATAGAAGTTTGGAAAACTATGAGTCTTTGAAATTAGACTACTCTTAGCGTAGGATCCTCTAGAACACGTAAATTTAGTGTAGGAATCTCTCCTTTACGCGTAAGCTGAGTCATGGTAAGATTAACCGCGAGAATCAATGTGATTCAGTATGTCACTGTAATTAACCAGAATTCGTACTAGAATAATTTCAGGGTGAAATTTCTTCTGTCATAGAATTTGCAACATAGTGCAAATATGGTCTTCGTGCTCTTCTCTAGACTTATAGAAGATCAGGTTGACATCGATGAGAACAATAATGAATTTGTTTATGAGTTCATGGGGAAACACAATCCATCAAGTCCATAAATGCTATTGGAGCATTCGTGAGACCAAAACAAAATCATGAATTTAGCATGACCAATTCGTGTGCGCATAGCAGTCATGGAAATGTCCTACTCTTTCACTCACCACTGTTGGCAGCGTGATCATAAATCGATCTGAGAAAAAGGGCTTAGCACCCTAGAGTTAATCGGACACGTTGTCAATGCCTGGAGGGAAATAACGGTCATGAATGGTGATTTGTTTAAATTGAAGGCAGTCGATACATAATCTCATGCTACGTTCTTATCCTAACTAAATAAAATCGGTGCACACAATGATGATACACCTGGCGAATGAACTTCTTTAAGCATCTCGTGCAGCTGATCCTTCAACTCTTTAACTCAAGGAGACCGTGTGATAAAGAGCCTTGGAAACTGGTTCTGCTCCCTAACATGCTCGATGTTATGTTCCACCTTGTGGATAGATAGTATACTCGAAGGTCTTTCTAGAATATATGTGAGACCCCCAAAATCAGGTATGGAACAACTAGGCAGCAAGGGGGCGCCACTTCATGGTACAAGAAACAATGAAATATTGTTGACATAAAGTTGACGTAATAAAAATTTATACATTAAATCATAAAGAATCAGAGTTTTTAAACAAAGGTCCCAGAGTTTTATAAGCGGAAATCTATAATTTGATTATGGTTTTGTAACTTATAGTTACCAAGAATACATGATAAACTTCTGACAGTTTTTAGATAAAACCAAAGTTTGAATATACACAGAAATCTTCAAGCTGCGATAAGATCCTGCGGGCTCCCATCCAAGCAAAGCTAAGAAATAATACCTGAGATTAAACATGTAAAATCGTCAACATAAAGTTGAGTGATATTCATAAGTTTAACAGTATAGGTGTGGAACACAAACATTGATTTGTAAAACAAGTAAATAAAGAAAATGGTTATGATCATTAACCATAGTCCGAAACCAATATTATTGTTGTTTAGTTCATGAACCGAAGCTTAACTCAAAGTAAGTTCCTCTAGGGAGTATTCAGCCTAAATACTCAAGTATAAACA
This sequence comes from Glebionis coronaria, assembly GCA_025667525.1. Classification (NCBI taxonomy): domain Eukaryota; kingdom Viridiplantae; phylum Streptophyta; class Magnoliopsida; order Asterales; family Asteraceae; genus Glebionis; species Glebionis coronaria. The sequence goes on from CM046874.1 coordinate 594,229,387, forward strand.
GATGTAAGTGTGTCAAGGTAATCGGGACGGGGATTGTCAATCCCGATGGATCCACCCAAACATTCGCGCTTAGCGCAAAGCATACGGGACAATTAACGGTTCATGATCAAGAGAGGAAACTTAAGGCTATTAACTATAAGAAATAATATCAATGAAAACTATTGGAAAGCATACAAGTCTGAATAGCATACAAGTTCTGGATAGCATACTGTTTTTAATGGATGTGTTCCACCATGTAGAATCTCACCCCGCGTTTAGAAACAATGTACAAGTAGTAATAGGGGCTATGAACTCACCTTAGCTACGAGGTGAATCAATATGGAACTTGAGGGCTGAGTAGTAACAACAAGAAATCAAGAAACTTTAAGTCATCAAGACCTATGATAACAGGGCGCGAAAACTTATAAGATACAAAAATAACGTTTAGAAAACGCTTTGGTTACTAATAGTACATAAACCATCTTATAACTCGCAGGGCATTGCAACCAAGTGACTCGAATCAATTTTGACTTAAAAAGACTACTTACCCACTGTATGATCATGTTTATAAATATTAGCAATGTTCATCAAACCCATAAGTAGCAAACACTTGTACACTTTGAGTCGAAAATTAACGTTGACAAATTGGCTGCACTAAATTTTCAGAAACATGCTGTAAAAATTGTATCATATCTAGGGTTCAATAATAGCTACAAACTCAAAATTTATGGCCCTGGAAATATGCAATTATTAACTTTTCAAATCATTAAGAAAAACTATCAAAGCTATTACCAATCAACGGGAAATGCAGTTTTAGTGCATACTACTCAGATTTGACTTTTTCGACAAAAATTTGCATAATACCATTTTGACCATCATTTACATTCCGTAAAAAATTTTAACTTGAAACCATATTAAAATGTTCACATTTGACCTATGTTACTGTAATAAGTCATAAAAATACCCACTTTAAATTTTTATGCTTTGACCCCAAACACAAATTTGACGCACATGTCGGTAATGACTAGTTTTGACAAAAAGACCATATTTTACTCATCCGGACACTTCCAAAAACCACCTAACTCACCAATTGTACTACACAACCAAGTCTATCAAAAAAATCAAGAAGGTTGCAGGTCTTATTTGCAGAAAAATTTCGTGAATGGTTGTAGCAATCTGCTAACATTCTTAACTTCATTTTGACACTAAAATTTACTTCTAACATCACCTAAACACTTGCACACCCTAAGAAATGCCTCTACAAGTACACAAGAACTATCATGATCATAATACCACCTTGACATCAGTAGCATATGGTCTAAATACCAAAACTCCAGTTTCATAATCAAGGTATTTAATCAAATAGAAATCAAAGCAATACAATGGTGCCAAGAGTACCTAAGTACAAGTGTGACGGATATGAGAACCGGGCTGAAGAAGGCTTATGGAAATACTCCAAGGGATACCCGCGACCTACAAGAGTGATCACGACCCTTAACAATGCGTTTTATAAAAATATAAAATAATTGTATCAAAATATTTTGTAAAAATGTAATATGTATATAACTTGCACAACCAACCGAGCCTAAGTGTGGTCATGACCTTCATGACACACAACCTGTAGAAAATACATAACATGATAGCCTAAGGTCTCAAATCAAGTAACCTAAGTGATTTGTACCTAAAAACGCCAACAATTTACTTAACCGTAGGCGCAAAGTCACATTTTCTAGTATAGCTGTTTTGTAAAGGGTGGAGCTCCCAATCTATAAGTCCAACAAATATGGGGGTTTCACCCCTAGAACGGGTCTCTCACGAGCTTTCCATAATTTCCAACCATTCGCTTTAAGAGTTTACGTAACTTTTTAAAAGTCCAAAACACTAACAGCCTTATCGTAAGCACCTAATAGTCAACCTGCACTAGTCAAACTTGGGACAAAATAACCCGTTAACTTATAAGGTTTAAGGGTCTGAGATTTCCTCCATTTGAAAGCCTCAAGACTCTACTTTCAGCCTATACCAACCACGAGTAAATAGCTGCTACCAATTACCGGGAAAGTTACATTCTTTGAAGGTTACAAAATCAAAATTTAGGTTTTCAAACTCGGGTTTACTATTTTAACCATAAAAACCATTTGGTAATAGCTATCGACGCGAGGTCAGTGGAATTAGTTAGATTATAATGTATACTAACTCACAATGTCTTAAAATGTCAAATATATGGTCCATGATCTGTAGCAAATAGCTATACAGGTCTGTTGGGTCAGATTGGGTTTACAACCATAAATCGACCATAACTCACTCATCCAGAGGAGTTGATCGCCCATCCAACTCGCTACTAACATGTAAATGGGTCAATGAATACATATAAGCTATAAAAACACAGCCTAAAGTGGCAAAATATGTGAGTTTTAGGCTCACAAACCTGCTGTCCGAATTTTGCTTATAAATCTTAATTTGATCATAACTTCCTCATCCGAAGGAGTTGTGTACCTATCCAACTTGCCACTAATAGGTAAAAGGCCTAAAGAATCTATTTAAGCTATAAAATGCAGGTAAAAATGAAACATATGGGAGTTTTGCACTGATATACCTGTTGTCCGAATTTTGCTATAATAATATCTATACCAAACAACCTCTAATTCAATCCAAAACATCAAAAATACATCCTACACTAACTAAATTATATCAAGGCACAATAATTCTATAACATTCATGGTAGAAATCAAAATTTGGCCAAAAATAATAATCATAAACCGGGTTCTAAGAAAGTTATCAATGCCTAAACACTAATAAGTATAATGCATGATCATCCCATGATCAAACATACAAGAACACCAATTCTTGAAATTTATGATTTTCTTAAAGTCAATTGCACGTGTATAAAATCAATGGGTTTAGGTTAAGGGTTTACCAAAGAGGATTGTGGTGCACTTTAATTAATCAAGAACAAAGAATTTAAGATGATGATGATGGGTTTATTGTGTTGTTCATCCCAAAGAAAGAGAAGAAGAAAGAGATGGCTTATTTTTGGAATAAAAATTATGTGTGGTATTATTGTTGGAGTTGTTGTTCAACGAACCAAAGAAAGAAAAGGGGAGTGGGCTTTTTGGCCCACTTGCCCAATTTTACATATAACTTAAGCCCAAATGCAAACTAGTACTAGCCCGGCTTGATTCTAAAACGCTAATCGTTCTGACTCGATACAAGTTATAATACGATAACAAAATATTTATAGAGACATAATATTTTAACTTCATAAAGTCGGAATATATAACCATCACTTCTCGTTCCATCGATTCGGGTAAACTTTTTATAAAGCGCGCACGAGTGCTTTTAAATCAAAAAATTTGATTTAAGTAAATATGGAAAAATAAAATAAACTTTTTATAATTCCAAATAAAATATTTTCAATAGTCAGAAAAATAATTAAAATATAATTTAATTAAAATTCTCGAGATCTCAAGATATACGTAGGAAGAATAAAAGAAAATATAACATATTAGAAAATTCAAGAAGCATGTATAAAGGAATAAAATAATGTCAGAAAAATACGAGTTCTCACAGTCGACCCCCTAAAGAAACTTGTTCAACTGAGACGTAAGAGACGGGAACAAATAAGGATACCTAGTTTAGAACTGATTCTTCACTTTCCCAGGTAATTTCTGCACCACGGCGAACCTTAACAATATGAATCCAACTACACTTCAGCTTCTTAACTCCTTTTCGAATTAATTTCAAACTCGGAATAAAATAATAATCGCTTGTACGAAGAAGTATAAAGAGATAAAATAAACACGATAATTGCTTAAACGGACAAGATGCGCTAGAACGAGTTAAGATTTATAATCAACAAGGAATCACAAATCGCGCAACTGTAAAACACGACAATCTACCTTACTAGAGAAATTAAGGAGAAATATGAGTTACCTATGGATGTTTAAAATACGGGCTGTCACAAGTATCTATCTCGGATTTGGTATTACTTTAAAACTCGGCTTAGGTACTTTCTTGATAATAAAAATACAAGATTTGTTCGTTTATGGCGTTAAAATGTTACAACACTTTCAAAATGGTGCCAGTATAGTTATAGTTGCTTGATAAGGATGGTGTTTAATGTAAAAGTAAAACAGTTCAAAATAGTTATTTTGATCGGCTTAAGAGTTTTTGGATGACTGTATGGAATTATTGTTAAAAAACTCGGGTTTATTGTTACGATTAGAGAAAATTAAATCTCCAAATTATTTGGAATCATTGATAGAAATATAAATTACAAATGTAATTTCATTAACTTGAAAGTAAAGTATGATAAAAATCAAATAATTTAAAAGATAAGGCATGACCTCCTTTTAAACACTAGTTATAAGCATACAAAAGAGGGGGTATAGATCCGACCTTTAACTTGAAGCGGTTATTTTGGTACTTTAACCATTTGATAAATTGTGTAAAATGTTCTTAAAAATTTATAATAATTTTCTTTTTAGAAATCCAAGAAGGTGTTTTATGCATCAAATGGTAAACATGGGACATATCCGAGTTTTTAAAATGTGACAAGATAGAAAACGAATATGAAGCAAATAATAGTCGACAATTAAAATGAAAGCAATAGTAGGAAGGAATAAAATGAAATTTGTACCAATTTCTTAATGAACAGATTAGAATAGATGCGTCGATGATAAGACAATAAGAAACAAACGATTTAGAAAATGATCAATTCTCGAGTGTGGTTGGTGTCATCAACAACGGCTTATTAAGTTCTCGGTGGTCGATACACGATAGAAAGAGAAAAGCCAGACAACAAATTTTCGAATCAAGGAAAATAAGTAAGAAGTCACTTGTGTATTATTCAAGTAAAATGAACAGCATTGGCAATTAGAGAGCGAAATCAACGCATGGTTTACACGAGCTAATTTCTATACGATATAGTCTGACACGTATCATGACGGATACCGAAATCATCGTTCACGTCCAGTTATAAATCATTATTCGCGTCCACAGACCTTTCGAAGGTCTACCAAAATAGATAAAGAAGGTTGGTAGATGAAGAAGCATAAAAACATTGAAACTTTCAAGTCTGGTATCAATGGTCGGTAATTAGACGAGTGGTACTAAGTAGAACAGATATCGTTGAATAAAGAAACATGTACTTGCAGGCACGTAATTCGTTCAAGAAAGAGGTAAGGAAACATGTGCATATGTTACGAACGGGTGCTACTCGCATAATATGTAAAAGTTTTCAAAATTTTCATTTATCTAACTTTTTCATAAACACAAGTAAAAAGTTGGTTCTTGGCCAAATATTTAAGGTGACTACTATTCGGCCTCGCATGGCTCCTTCTAAATTATGCATAGGTGATCAGGTCATGCATAATTTAGGACTAGCAATGCGATGCTCAGCTTCGTCAAACCAGTATTACATGTCATATATTTAATATATATATATATATGATAGCAAAAATAGAAATCGAAATAATTTATGAAACTTTTCGCAAGTAAGTAATTCGCTTGATATTATATATCAACACCTTTAATGTTACAAGAATTCTTTTATAAGATCTAGGTAAAATAATTCGTGAGAATACATCGTAAAAATAATATCAAATAACTTTATAAAGTAACATTCAAGTATTTTATAAAGTTCAGGTAGAACATTTTGTAAAGTTAATCGTAAAACAGTAATGATTTTATCTATATGGTGACATTATAGCAACGTATAAAATAGCAAGTGGATTACACGGGGGTAGTAAAGAGTAATTAATACGAAATCGGTGAAATTTTTAGAAGATGATAGAGTTTCAAAAGGTTTACCCGGAAATGTCATGTGACGGTGTAAAAAATGATAACGAAAGATGTGAAAACAAGAACTTCAAATCTCAACCCAAATCAGTGGTACGATGAGAAAAAAGAAAGATAATATATAATGATAAATAAGTCATATATAAAAGAAAGGATAAAGGAATTTCATATGCGATCACATCGTAAACTAATTGACATAAAAATGCTTTTAAGAAAGTAGAGCATTAGTTCTCGAATAACACAACTAACCCGAAAAGTTTATATTTTTGGAAAGTTTCTATATAGGAAAGTTTTTGAATCTCAAAGGTTTAGGAATTTAACACGTTAATAGTTACACATAAAAAATGCACAACTTTTTTTTTGACAAAACTAGTTCATTAAAAGTGTTATCCATACACTCCGTATCAAAAGTTCACGATAAATATACGTATAACCCGTTAAATGACATTTTCATGACTCGGAGTCTAAAGTAATTTAAAGTAAAACAATGTTTCGAACAACTTTCTAGTTTTACTCAAGATCTGAAACCGAACGTAAATTGACCAAAATGCCCATGCACGTTCTACGCAGGTTTCACTATATTATCCTAAAATGCAGGTTTTTATTTTTAAGGTTTGACTTGTTTATACTAGTTTTCGGACTTGGTTACCTTCGCGATAAAGGTAAACTGCATTTTAAACAACTTTTTAGTTTTACTCGAGACTCGAAACGGACCAGAAATAGGCCAAAACGCCTTCGCATCAGATCTGTCAACAAAATGATATATTTAGAAGACGCAGACTTTATTAGATAAAAGACCTATAAATATTTAGTTTCGACACTAGTTCCCTCACGGTAGACGTAAAACGACATTTCGGACAACTTTCGTGTTTCGGCCGAAGGCCGAAACGGACCATAAATGACGATTCTACCCCCTGCAGTTCTGCATCAGCAATAATTTTCATATGCGCAGAAAATAAGTTCTTAAATTGTACAAATTTCAAAAGAGCATAACTTGCTCGTTTTTAAGAGTTACGGGTCGAATTTTATGTCTAAACGAACGTCTCAACAAGTATAAACATTCTTTGTATGTCTGAACTTTATAAAAATATTTTCTCGACACCGTTCAATAACCTGTAAATTTTCTACAGAAAGTATATTTTTCGACACACCTCAAAATTTAACCAAACTTCATAACGACCCGGAATTTATATACGTACATGACTTGTAGATCTCATGAAAACGAAAGATAAATTGTATAATTGAGCATATAAAGGAAAAACATAGTATAAAAATAATTTAAGAATACCAACGAGAATCTAAGAAATCAAAAACGGCACATGACATCCATGGCTTAAATTTCAACTCTGTCAGCGCCAACTTTGTACCTGTTAGCGCTTGGCCATCAGCGTCTCATCCATGCCTTGTTAGCATTACACCAACATCTATCAGCGTCACACCAACATCTATCAGCGTCTACATAACCCATGTCAGCGGCTAATCGATCTAGGGTTTTATACACCCTAAATCATGATTTTATGTAAAAACCATAAACTGCAGCGAAATTCGACATCGAATATCCTCTTCATGAGAGCTCAGATCGAAGATCCCTTCAGTGAGATCCTATACACAAGTGTCAAGAACCTACAACGTGAATTTCACGACGATCCAACGGTTAACGAAGGATAAATCGCGTTTTTACTATTACTGTTCACAGAAAACAGCATATGATCACTGCTGACTTCGACGCTTAATAACTTTTTCTTGGGGATAGATCTCGACAATCCCTCCGTTGGATATCTAGATATATGTGTGTAGAACACGCACATAAAATTTCGTGGCGATCCAACGGTTCAATAAAAAGTTATGGCCTTCTGAATACTGATGCGCACACAAAATCGCCCAGAAAAGTCCTAGACGGATTTTTCTTTTCTTCTCAAAACACGAACACTAGGAAGGTCTCTTGACGGCGTGATTTCCCAAAATCATAAGACATAGCGATAAAGAAATGGAACATTAATGGGTTGCACTCCCGAAGCGAGGAGCTTTAATGAAAAGAGAAGGATACAAGTTTATAGGAGTAAAATCGTATTATAACAAGCACCACATTATATCATATGATATAAATTTCAAGATGATGATGGTGTTTCCAATGACAAACGAACGTTGAAATTCGAAGTTGAAACGTAGAATGGTCAATGAAATAATATTTAATCGATATATAAGTGTCGTGTAAAGTGGTGACGTAAAAGTCAATCAAGGTTATGAAAACTCACGATATTATTCACACGGATTCAAGGAATGCTTCAAGATGTGTGACTCACACGATGTCCTTTAGTCTCTTTTTCGGAGATACATTGAGCTACACAATGGCCGATAGACTATCTTTCAAGACATCCAATCATAATTGATCGGAAAGTAATCTGTATATCTAAATAGTTATTTTAAAGAGGTTTAACAATGAAAGTAACACGCACGGTGGTAGAATGAAAATAAGAAGTTTCAGTGAAAGCAACACTTATTTAATCCCAAACAATGGTATCACGAGAATACACAACATGTAACAGTGAGTCGAGAAAAACAAGCGGTTCAAAACGAACGAGTATATGAGGTCAGTCGTAACACGCATAAATGAAATAGCAATAGTACTCAGAAAAGTGAGTATGAAAAGTCGGCAGCATACTCGCTCTAAATACAAGTATGTAATATCATAACGATATAAAGTCATTGCAACAAGATCAATTCACAAGAACAAGAATTCAAGAAATAAAGTACGGACAGATGTAATCACAGTAATATCCAATGATATTTCATTAAGCACGAAGGCTTTGAAAAGACATTGTAATTATCGTTATTAGGGTAATGTAATATTTCAACATGTAATCAAGAGATGAAATACTACAACGATAATTAAAATAAATAATAAGGGTTAGAGAGTTACCCGGGCAGATATTGAACAGCCATGTTGGGTCAAAAATTTGATGTGGCAGAAACTCAAAAACGAAGAAAACATGAAGGTATTTCTTCAACGTTGACACATTGTGTCTAAGCATTGACAAGTGTAAATTAGGCGTTGACAGAAGTCAACAAAAGTCAAACGCTATTGGAAGTATCTATCTAGGATAAGTATTCAGAATATTATTCATTAATATTCTGTATTAGTTATTTAAATAGAAGATATACATGTTATGAAAATGAACCAAGGGTTATTAGGTTTTTCATATCTTTCATATACAATGTAAACCTAAAGCGTGTGTCGACTAGGTGTGGGATTAAATGTATACACACCTGGTGATTGCTTGTTATTAATATAATAAGCAATCCTTGTTAGTAATTCATGTGTTATTGTGTCCAAACACCTTGTTTCCTAATTTTTGTTCTATTTCGCTGTGATTGTATGATCACATGAATAATGGTTATGCCTAGCAGCTAAAAGATTCGAGGAAACAAAGGTTTCCACAGTTGGTATCAGAGCCTCGTGGCTCGTGATGCTAGGACCAACAAGGTGTTCATGTTTTGAGAAGAAAAGAAAAATCCGTCTAGGACTTTTCTGGGCGATTTTGTGTGCGCATCAGTATTCAGAAAGCCATAACTTTTTATTGAACCGTTGGATCGCCACGAAATTTTATGTGCGTGTTTTACACACATATATCTAGATATCCAACGGAGGGATTGTCGAGATCTATCCCCAAGAAAAAGTTATTAAGCGTCGAAGTCAGTAGTGATCATATGCTGTTTTCTGTGAACAGTAATAGTAAAAACGCGATTTATCCTTCGTTAACCGTTGGATCGTCGTGAAATTCGCGTTGTAGGTTCTTGAAACTTGTGTATAGGATCTCACTGAAGGGATCTTCGATCTGAGCTCTCATGAAGAGGATATTCGATGTCGAAGTTCGCTGTAGTTTATGGTTTTTACATAAAATCATGATTTAGGGTGTATAAAACCCTAGATCGATTAGCCGCTGACACGGGTTATGTAGACGCTGATAGATGTTGGTGTGACGCTGATAGATGTTGGTGTAATGCTGACAAGGCATGGATGAGACGCTGATGGCCAGGCGCTAACAGGTACAGAGTTGGCGCTGACAGAGTTATATGTAGGCGCTGACAGAAAACTCATGTGTCGTCCGAGATATAGTTTTTCAAACGCTGATAAGTGTTGTCCGATATTGGACAACACACACTGATGAGATCTTGGACAGTGAAGGTTATTGGACGACAAAGGAATTGCTGTTGTTTGGAAAATTGGTTAAGATTTTGGCACACAAAAAGAGGTATTTACACACGAAGGTACATGGAATCTCCGTTTTTATACAGAATATCAAGATGATATTTATGGTTCGGATATTTTTAAGGGAATTAATGATTTTTAAGTAAGTTAGCAACAATTCATGAAGCCTTTGATTGATATTAGATTATGTAATCGGGATAGCCTTGTGAAAGAGTTATTCAGTTACAGCTTTTACATATGAAGATATTGACTCGTCATGAAGAGGTGTTGGCTTAAGGGGAAGAATTCTTATGGTAAGTTTGAAGTTTGAAGAAGATTTTTGCGAGTTTATGTTCTATCATATCTTAAAGTCGTGCACTCCCAGTCACTGACTTTTAAGGTAACTTGTTCGTGCTTACATGAATTGTGACGAAGACTTCTCCTAACACTTGAAGGAGTTACATTATCGTGCTCAGTGTCTCACAAAGGATGAGAATGTTGACAAGAGATCGAGGTCTGCTTATATTTTGCCATGATTATAAGTTCTTTATCACATGGATAGTACAAGACATGGAACATAGGTTTGGGTTATTCTACTTCTACATCAAGATTACTTTATTTATTTTTCTTCAAGATCATTACATAGAGCCTACATATGGAGAATATTTGATTGCATACTTTGTTTCCTTCCCTATTGATGTGATAAAAAGGGGAAGACATGCATGCTACACTTGAGGGGAAGCAATTTGAAGATGATGTACAACTTACAAGAGATACACAAAGAGTTTTGCCGACATCAACTAGGGGAAGATTGTTAGGTCAAAAAGTTGATGTGGCAGAAACTCAAAAACGAAGAAAACATGAAGGCATTTGTTCAACGTTGACACATTGTGTCTAAGCGTTGACAAGTGTGAATTAGGCGTTGACAGAAGTCAACAGAAGTCAAAAGCTGTTGGAAGTATCTATTTAGGATATGTGGGTGTTTGGATGTGCTTATTGAAAATAAATTATTCATTTTTAAAACTCCATTTTGAAAAATCTTCATTTTGAAAACTCCATTTTAAAAAATAGTGTTTGGATTTGATATTCCAGTTTGATATCACAATAATCAAATAACCACTTTTTGAGTGTTTGGCAAATTTGATTATTTGATAATAAACTCTATTTTGAAAGCTTACTTTTTCAAAACTCCATTTTGAAAATGAAATAAGTATCTCCCCACTAACTTTTTCAAAACTCCATTTTAGAGCTTATAAACGCAAATGATCACTTATCTCCATTTATTACCCAAACACTTTTTTTTAACTTATCTCCATTTTGGAACTGAGATTTGGAGATAATCTCCTCCTAACCGCACATCCAAACACCCCTAGGTATTAAGAATATCATTTATTAATATTCTGTATTAGTTATTTAAATAGAAGATATACATGTTATTCATAGTTATCTCTTGTAAAACCCTAATCCTTACACTATAAAAGGAACCAAGGGTTATTAGGTTTTTCATATCTTTCATATACAATGTAAACCTAAAGCGTGTGTCGACTAGGTGTGGGATTAAATGTAAACACACCTAGTGATTGTTTGTTATTAATATAATAAGCAATCCTTGTTAATAATTCATGTGTTATTGTGCCCAAACACCTTGTTTCCTAATTGTTGTTCTATTCCGCTGTGATTGTATGATCACATGAACAATGGTTATGCCTAACAGCTAAAAGATTCGAGGAAACCAAGGTTTCCACAAGCCATGGCAGATTCTGTGTTTAACACTTAGAAACATGAAATATTTGAACTTTCGGTTATAGACTAAGTTTTGAAAACGACTCAGTTCCCTATAGCCATGGCTCTGATACCAATCTGTGAGACCCCCAAAATCAGGTATGGAACAACTAGGCAGCAAGGGGGCTCCACTTCATGGTACAAGAAACAATGAAATATTGTTGACATAAAGTTGACGTAATAAAATTTTGTACATTAAATCATAAAGAATCAGAGTTTTTAAACAAAGGTCCCAGAGTTTTATAAGCGGAAATCTATAATTTAATTATGGTTTTGTAACTTATAGTTACCAAGAATACATGATAAACTTCTGACAGTTTTTAGATAAAACCAAAGTTTGAATATATACAGAAATCTCCAAGATGCGATAATATCCTGTGGGCTCCCATCCAAGGAAAGCTAAGAAATAATACCTGAGATTAAACATGTAAAATCGTCAACATAAAGTTGAGTGATATTCATAGGTTTAGTATTAAATGTGTGGAACACAAACATTCATTTGTAAAACAAGTAAATAGAGAAAATGGTTATGATCATTAACCATAGTCCGAAACCAATATTATTGTTGTTTAGTTCATGAACCGAAGCTTAACTCAAAGCAAGTTCCTCTAGGGAGTACTCGGCCTAAATACTCAAGTATAAACAAATGTAAGTGCGTCAAGGTAATAGGGACGGGGATTGTCAATCCCGATGGATCCACCCACAACATTCGCGCTTAGCGCAAAGCATACGGGACAATTAACGGTTCATGATCAAGAGAGGAAACTTAAGGCTATTAACAATAAGCAATAATATCAATGAAAATTGTTGGAAAGCATACAAGTCTGAATAGCATACAAGTTCTGGATAGCATACAGTTTTTAAATGGATGTGTTCCACCATGTAGAATCTCACCCCGCGTTTAGAAACAATGTACAAGTAGTAAAAAGGGTTATGAACTCACCTTAGCTACGAGGTGAATCAATATGGAACTTGAGGGCTGAGTAGTAACAACAAGAAATCAAGAAACATTAAGTCATCCAAGACCTATGATGACGGGGCGCGAAAACTTATAAGATACAAAAATAACGTTTAGAAAACGCTTTGGTTACTATTAGTACATAAACCATCTTATAATTCGCAAGGCATTGCAACCTATTGACTCGAATCAATTTTGAATTAAAAACACTACTTACCCATTGTATGATCATGTTTATAAACATTAGTAATGCTAATCAAACCCATAAGTAGCAAACACTTGTACACTTTGAGTCGAAAATTAACGTTGACAAATTGGCTGCACTAAATTTTCAGAAACATGCTGTAAAGATTGTATCATATCTAGAGTTCTATAATAGCTATAAACTCAAACTTTATGGACGTGGAAAGATACAATTATTACCTTTTCAAATCATTAAGAAAAACTATCAAAGCTATTACCAATCAACGGAAAATGCAGTTTTAGTGCATACTACTCAGATTTGACTTTTTCGACAAAAATTTGCATAAAACTATTTTGACCATCATTTATATTCCGTAAAAGATTTTAACTTGAAACCAATTTAAAATTTTCACATTTGACCTATGTTACTGTAATAAGTCATAAAATATCCACTTTGACTTTTTATGCTTTGACCCCAAACATAAATTTGACGCACATGTCGGTATTGACTAGTTTTGATAAAAAGACCATATTTTACTCATCCAGACACTTCCAAAAACCACCTAACTCAAAAATTATACTACACAATCAAGTCTATCCAAAAATCAAGAAGGTTGCAGGTCTTATTTGCAGAAAAATTTCGTGAATGACTGTAGCAAACTGCTAACATTCTTAACCTCATTTTGACACTAAAGTTTACTTCTAACATCACCTAAACACTTGTACACCCTAAGCAATGCCACTACAAGTACACAAGACCTATCATGATCATAATACCACCTTGGCATCAGTATCATATGGTCTAAATACCAAAACTCCAATTTCATAATCAAGGTATTTAATCAAATAGAAATCAAAGCAATACAATGGTGTCAAGAGTACCTTAGTACAAGTGTGACGGATATGAGAACCGGGTTGAAGAAGGTTTATGGAAGTACTTGAAGGGATACCCACGACCTAAAACAGTGATCACGACCCTTAAGAATGCGTTTTATAAAAATATAAAACAATTGTATCAAAATATTTTGTAAAAATGTAATATGTATATAACTTGCACAACCAACCGAGCCTAAGTGTGGTCATGACATTCATGACACACAACCTGTATAAAATACATAACATGATAGCCTAAGGTCTCAAATCAAGTAACCCAAGTGATTTGTAGCTAAAAACGCCAACAATTTACTTAACCGTAGGCGCAAAGTCACATTTTCTTGTATAGTTGTTTTGTAAAGGGCGGAGCTCCCAATCCATAAGTCTAACAACTATGGGGTTTCACCCCTGGAACGGGTCTCTCATGAGCTTTCCAGAATGTCCAACCATTCGATCTAAGAGTTTACGGAACTTTTAAAAGTCCAAAACACTAACAGCCTTATCGTAAGCACCTAATAGTCAACTTGCACTAGTCAAACTTGGGACAAAATAACCCGTTAACCTATAAGGTTTAAAGGTCTAAGATTTTCACCATTGGAAAGCCTCAAGACTCTACTTTCGGCCCATACCAACCACGAATATATAGCTACTACCAATTACCGGGAAATTTACATTCTTGGAAGGTTACAAAATCAGAATTTAGGTTTTCAAACTCGGGTTTACCGTGTTAGCCATAAAAACCATTTGGTGATAGCTATCGACGCGAGGTCAGCGGCATTCGTTAGATTATAATGTATACTAACGCACAAGGTCTTAAAATGTCAAATATATAGTCCATGCCCTGTAGCAAATAGCTATACAAGTCTGTTGAGTCAGATTGGGTTCACAACCGTAAATCGACCATAACTCACTCATCCGGAGGAGTTGATCGCCCATCCAACTCGCTACTAACATGTAAAAGGGTCAATGAATCCATCTAAGCTATAAAAACACAGCCTACAGTGGGAAAATATATGAGTTTTAGGCTCACAAACCTGCTGTCCGAATTTTGCTTATAAAATCTTAATTTGATCATAACTTCCTCATCCGGAGGAGTTGTGTACCTATCCAACTTGTCACTAATAGGTAAAAGGCCTATAGAATCTATTTAAGCTATAAAATGCAGGTAACAATGAAACGTATGGGAGTTTTGCACTGATATACCGGCTGTCCGAATTTTGCTATAATAATCTCTATACCAAACAACCTCTAATTCAATCCAAAACATCAAAAATACATCCTACACTAACTAAATTATATCAAGGCACAATAATTCTATAATATTCATGGTAGAAATCAAAAGTTGGCCAAAAACAATAATCATAGCAAGGGTTCTAAGAATGTTATCAATGCCTAAACACTAATAAGCATAATGCATGATCATCCCATGATCAAACCTACAAGAACACCAATTCTTGAAATTTATGATTTTCTTAAAATCAATTGCATGTGTCTAAAATCAATGGGTTTAGGTTAAGGGTTTACCAAAGAGGATTGTGGTGCACTTTAATTGATCAATAACAAAGAATTTAAGATGATGATGATGGGTTTATTGTGTTGTTCATCCCAAAGAAAGAGAAGAAGAAGGAGATGGCTTATTTTTGGAAGAAAAATTATGTCTGGTATTATTGTTGGTGTTGTTGTTCAACGAACCAAAGAAAGAAAAGGGGAGTGGGCTTTTTGACCCTTTGCCCAATTTTACATATAACTTAAGCCCAAATGCAAACTAGTACTAGCCCGACTTGATTCTAAAACGCTAATCGTTCTGACTCGGTGCAAGTTATAATACGATAAAAAATATTTATAGAAACATAGTATTTTGACTTCATAAAGTCAGAATATATAGCCATCGGTTCTCGTTCCATCGATTCGGGTAAACTTCTTATAAAGCATGCACAAGTGCTTTTAAATCAAATATTTTGAATTAAGTAAATATGGAAAAATAAAATAAAAATTTTATAATTCCAAATAAAATATTTTCAATAGTCAGAAAATAATTAAAATATAATTTAATTAAAATTCTCGAGATCTCAAGATTTACGTATGAAGAATAAAAGAAAATATAACATATTAGAAAATTTAAGAAGCATGTATAAAGGAATAAAATAATGCCGAAAAAATACGAGTTCTCACAATATATCTGGGAAAAACTCTAAAATGATCGACTGATTATGAATAAAAAGAACTTCAGAAGTCGTGTCATAATTGATAGATGGAAAATCTTCGCAACCATGGGATAACAAACACGTGCTTGTAAAGCATAAATTTTTTTACAGATTTTCCTGATGGAAAACCATGTTTAATGTATTCAGGAGCCTGAACGTTGATGTAAATAATCTGATATGAAGGGCGACCAATCACAGTGTGGTGTGCGGTTCATAGTCCATAATCAAAATCATATTTAACTCGCATCTGTCTGAGGGAAGTGCGTTAGCATATTGGATCATATTATTAGACTGGAAGGATACCTTCGTACACATGGATGATACAAATGACGTCCTTTATGGTCATGGATATATGAAATATGTGATCGAGAAATAAAAGTGCCATGTTAATACATGGAGTAAATGTGGCAGATTTTGCCGAATGTATTTCACCTGCCTCACGCAGAACGAACGTTGCATGACCAAACGTATATAATACGCTGGGGATGGTACCAGAATTCTTATGGCCTGATTTATACGTGACACAACATAATGAGTATACCCCTTGGAGGGTATTCTGAATTACTTAGGTTTGTTTCAGATGATAGACATGATTCATGTGTTCTGACTCGTGTCTTGAGAAAATATGCGTATGATTGTGTCTTGACTGGTGTCTTGACATGTATCTCGAGGTGTGAACGAATAAAATTGAAAAGTCTTAGGTTATCATGCCAGAATTGGCGGATTGGTTGGACTGCTGACCCTTTGTATTTATGATCACGTCCGTTACCGGAGTTCCTGTCGTTATTGCCAAAGTATTCGTTATCACGGTAATTGTCACTACCTCTCGTCTGTTAGTTTCATGGCGGTCATTATTATGACTGTGATTCATGTAACTTTCAGCTAAGTGTCGGATGGTACTGGTCCTTACTCATATGCTGGAAAAGAAAACTTGACAGCGTGTGACATGTAACTGAGGGGATTAATACATAGAATGCAATGGTACGTCTGGTGAATGGGGTATATTTCTCGTCTTATCATTTCCGATCTATCGCCTTCGTCTTTGTTCTGTAAAATCTTCAAGCTGAGAGTTGCATCATCTCTTAAGAAACATCGATGAGGAAAAATGTCTAAGAGAATCGAAAATTGATTAATAACACACATGGAGTGCGTTAACTGGGATACATCTGAAATATGGTACATGAAGTACACGTGGAACATGGTACATGGAGTACACATGAGATTCACATGAGATGATCGATACGGTTGTCGATCACCTATCATGATCAAAGGGAGGTAAATGGTTAAATGGTTAAACCAAACTATACATGACAATGCAATGGCCTAGCTAACTTAGCGTAGACATAATTCTAGTTGCGTAAGAAGCACAAAAACATGATTAAACGGAATCGAATGATTGCCAACATGAAAGCATGATTAATGAAAACCAACCATGACTATCATGAAAGCATGATTAAATACAATCCATTAGTGTCTAACATGAAAGCAGAATCAACACGAAGAAACATGAAAAAATATTAACATAAAGGAGCATGAAAACATAATCAGCATGAAAGCGAAGTCAACCATGATAGTATGACAACATAATTGGCAAAAAGAACATAATAATTAATGAGAGAACATGAAATTTTTTACTTTAATGAAATGAAATCTAAAATCGCTGGTGTGGACGACTATGGGTCGGTTCACAAAACAAGATTTACATGGCAAGAGTGAACGCCTATGGGCACTACAAAAAAAGAGTGTTTTTGAGACGAACATTTTTGGAACGACCAAAAAACGGTGCCGAATACTAGTATTTGGCACTATTATAGTAACCGTGCCAAAAACATATGTAATTAGGACAACCAATAAAAAGTCGTTCCAAATACACACGTATTTGACACGGTTTTAGAAAATAGTGCTAAAAACATATGTATTTGAGACGGTAATAAAAAAGAGTAGCAAATGCTTATTTATTTGGAACACATTTAGAGTGTTCTAAAAAAGTGTGATTCTACTTTTATTTAGAACCATTTTTAAAAGACACGTTCCAAATATATGTCTTTAGGACTACTTTGTAAACATTACCAAATATTTGTATTTGAGATGGTTTTTATAAATCACGGCAATTCTCTACTAAATCGAGGATTTTATCGAAGTGTGTTATTTGGTTGCAATTCTACTAAAGCCACAAAATTTGACTTTTAATACTATTTTAAGATTGTTAGTGATACTTCAAAATTTTAAGAACATACATTTTATTAAGTTTTTTTTTAAATTGTATTATTCTATAATAATCAAACGAGTTTTTATAATCACAATTTTCCAATCTTATAAAGAAAAAAGAACAAATAGCATTATAGAAATATTTTTATTACATAAATATTAAGAAACTACTATATAATTATGAATGTATTTACATATGTGTACATAGTAGTTGGGCGTGGCGGGTCAATGATGTTTTACCTGCTTAATAATTTTTTTTAGCCTCACACCACACACACTAATCAGATAAAGCCCTCAATTTCCAAAAAGTTAATGTAATTAGTTTAAGATTGTTTGCACTTAGAGCAAGAGGAGTGGTGTAGCAAAAGTGGACCGCTAGGCCTTTGGTGCGAGATTATTTTTTGGCGCACCGCTCCGAGGTTGATGCCAAAGGTCATCGGCTGTTATTTAACAGCCACTTGTTAGGATTTTTTTTTTTTGCAATAAAAGTGTATATACGACCCCGTTATATTATTTTTCTACCTTTTGACCCTACTTTTTATTTGGCTTATCACACCACTACAAAATATGATGCCAAAGATTTCTCGTCGTCTCAAAACCATTTATTCCTTTAACATACTACAAAATATGATGCCAAAGAATTCTCGTCGTCTCAAAACCATTTATTCCTTTAACATCAAATTTAGACCTGAACCATTCTCAGTAATCAAATTTACAACCTCACATTTTTAAAAATAATTATCATAAAACTTTTTTCCACTAAGTAACGCGCTCAATGTATTTGTGGAGTTAAGTTTTAGTCAATTAAATACTCCTATACTACAGTAAAATTTACGCGCTCAAGATACATGCATGAATTTTAGTGAATTTTTAAATACTCCCGCTCCTCCGCAAGGCAAACCCTATTTTTTAAATTATGGGCCTAGCCCAATAATTTCACACATTATTTGAGCGTCTTCTCCTCAACCCTACACCGCCGTCCCACCTTCGCTTACTTGATAAAAAGGAAGCCATTGTTATTTCTTGTCTCCACAATGTTACGCATGCATATCTATCAATTATTTAGGATATATCTTTGTGTTTTATGTTTATCTGTTTAGTATCAATTGATACGACCCTCTCGGATAGTATCGGGATAGGGCACCACTTTTAGCGTGTGCGAGCTCCTTAAGAACGGGAGATGAGAAGACCAGACATTTTTGTTTAACTTTAACTTTGATTGATTATGATAATATGATTACAGGAAACCTTAAATACTAGTTAAGGGATAAACAATAGAATAAACGATAAACATAAAAGATACTAAACATATATCCTAAATAAATAAAAGATATCTTGGTTGTATCATTCCTCACTCCTTCGAATTCACCTTGCCCTCAAGGTGATATCTTGAAAAGCTCGTGATTCCGGGATCCCATAATCTTCTTTGAACCACATCCCACTCCATTCTTTCACTCATGTAGTTCTTCACCCATATAGTTCCCCAACCTTACAAAAACTACATATATTATATTGTTGATTTGTTTTGAATGTATAAGTTTAGTCCAGCGTCAATTTCCATTTCCATGTATGTATATTCAACTATTTATTGATTGCGTTCATATTGTAGGTTGTTCAAACTGTTCTACGTTGATTCAAGAGAATATGAGATGAAAATTTTGTGGTTTTCACACTGTAAGCTTTATTTCTTTATTGATTTTTGGTTTTTTTTTTAAATATGAATTGTTACTATGACTGTAAGTCTTTAATATTATCATCATCACTAACAATATGATGCAAGATTAGTACATTAAATTACAGGCGTGACAGGAGTTCTTGTTCAAGTACTAGGTTCATAAGAAAACTTTCCATTCAATTACATGCTTCTACTCGTTATTTCTTTAACTGAATACTTTGTAAATCTAACATCTAAGATCATGTTTGAAGCAAATTAATTTTACTTGAATTTTTATCATATGCAGGACATATGAACACACGAGCTAATTCGAATAACGTGGCAGTTGCGAGGATAAGCATTAATCATGTTCAACATACTATAATAGAGTTTAATTGTTATTCATCTCATTCTTTTTGTATATTGGATTTATCTTTTTGTAATGACAAATTTTAAAAGAGTATTGCAAGTTAATTTGTATTTGTGTTTCACTTTTAATAATAATTTTGCACATTAGTGATACATTTTGTTAATATAATTGTCTTTTTGTATTGAGAGGATGGAATTTTCTCAATTACGTAAAATATATGAATGGGGTAAAAATAATGCCAAAGGAGTTTGACAGGGAGATTGTAATCATGCCAAAATCTTGCAAAAAGGAAACAACTTGTTCCAAATCTCGCACCAGGAATGAGAAAGTCTCGATACTTTTAGCATGGGTGATAAAATTGTGCCAAATACATTTTTCGTACCAAATAAGAAACTGGCATGGAAAATGAGACCGTGCCAAATAAGTAGTTGGCAAAGGAGACATGAGTGCCAAACAAACCGTGCCAAATGCGCATTTAGAACGACAAACTACCAATTGTGCCAACCAAAAACATATGGGACACAAAATCAAAACCGTCCCAAAATCGGTACCAAATACTATTTGGCACAGTTTCAAATCGACCCAAATGTATTTGGCACCCTCATATTAAGGACGGTGTCAAAAGCGTGCCAAACCCGTGCCAAATAGTATTTGGGACGGGTTTTTGAGTATTTGGCACACTTTTGCACCCTCCTAAATACCCGTTTTTCTTGTAGTGGGGTCGGTTTACAAAAAAAATTGACATGAGTAAGGGTGAACGCCTATGAGTCGGTTCACAAAACAAAATTGACATGAGCAAGGGTGAACGCCTATGGGTCGGTTCACAAAACAAAATTCGAATGAAAAGCACATGCGACTAAATATGGCCAGTCGTGTACCAACCATTACTTAGTCAAAAACTTGGCAGCAACGTGTGACTAAGTATGAACTACTGTGACCAGTCCATACTAGTCAAAATTCACAAGAAAACATCATGCATAAAACAACGACATGTAACTAAGTATAGATGACTGTTGTTCAATCCATATTAGTAAAACAATTACGAGGAGAAACATCATGGTTAAAAACAACAAGGTTCTGAAATTGTTAATACGTGGAAAAACAAGGGTCGGCTTAGGAAGATCCTGGCGACTACCCACTAGTCACTAGTCAAGTTTTAGATCCTACAGGTTGAAACCTTAGGCTCTAATACCATAATTTAACACCCCACTTTGATAAGTGGACCATTACATGATAATTATAGCGTGTCATCAAAGCATGCAAGGTAAATGTATGAAAAACATTAAATGACCATAAAGGATAACTAGAATCAAACATCGGTATCCAAACATAAGCCCAAAACATAAATAAAGTAAATGAAATGAAGAGGACAAAACAAATGTCCAAGAAAGCATAAGTAAATGAAGGCAAAAGGAGAAGAAGTCTCAGGTAGCTTCCATTCTATGCACGTCCTCCAAATGCTCAAGTCTGACCTTGGGTACCTGTTGTTTTGGGACATGGAAGAAAAATAACGGCTGAGCAAAACACTCAGTGAACGGATGTATGACATGATATTAATGATTGAAAACATAAGTAAAGACTAAAAAGAAGCGGAAATGTGTAAGTCTTGGAAAACCTGGAACATGTTTATAAACTGGTTTATATTCTGAAAAGCTTATGTTAAATATATGAAAAACTGTATTTTAATTAGCCAAGAACCCATATAGGTCATGAAGGTATAAACTGGCATGAATACTTATAGGGTGACTTCATCATGCAATTAGAGGGGTTGCCTCTAGTTATACTGGTATGGGTAGGAGGGATCAGCTCCAATGTGAAAGATGCAAGGCATACACCACATTCACCATGAAAATCCTGAATGAAACATGTACTAGGATGCACCCATATGCTCCACATGACATGATAATAATAAATGGCCAATAACTGAAAGGGACGCCACGAGAAAATCACTTCGTCATGAGGAAGTCATAACACTGGTGCCTCTAGTGTTATGGTTATGGTACCTCTATAACTAGGTGAACTGGCATGCATGTATATAGCTCAGGCATCTAAAATAAAACATAAGTATTTAAAACATGTAAAATAACTGGAAAAAAAACAAATGGCTGCAAACAGGAAATCCTAATAAAGGAAGAGAATGTCCATACTGAAGGACGGAATATCCTTACCTTATGTCTAGTAATAAAATGAAGATGAAAGCTGAAGGATCTACTCCAACTCCACGGATACTACATAAATAAGGGACGTGAATGAGTTGTCCGATTACTGTATACTTTACTGGTTTTGAGTGTTCTTAACTTGTTTTACATGTTCTTGTCTTGTTTTATTGTTTCATGTATCATCTTATGATTATTCATGTTTTCATGTGTTTCTGATTAATGTATTTATTGTATTCTTGTGTTAATATACTTGTTGTATCATAATAAGTAACTTTCTAAAAATAGCAAGTTTCTAAAAATAGAAAGTTTCCAAAAATAGTAAGTTTCCAAAAATAGAAAGTTTCCAAAACTAGTAAGTTTCCAAAAATAGAAATAATCTGGATTAATAAGTCTAAAATATAAGCTAGTGCTTAATACTCATAAGTTATAAGTCATGATAGATAATAGTAAAGTTTATTAAATTTAATACTTAGGCTAAAATGATTATTATTAAATAATGAGATGCGTGGTTTTATTAATTAATAATGACATGGTTAATTTAATAAAACTTTACCTTATACAATTAATTAAGTTAAAGCATAGTTTTTAATTTAATTTAGTCATGATAAATACTTAGTTTAATTTCATGATTAATTATATAACTTAATTATAACCTAAGTCCATAGTTAATTTAGTTTTACATGTATTCAATTAATTAGATTAACTTAACCAAAATGTATTATTAAAATGCATTCATGAGTTTCCCGAGCCCCAAACCCAAGCCTACTGAGACACCGTGTCTCGGTCACACTAAACAAAACATCACACTATGCAAAACAACCTAAACCACTTCTGTCCAACATACATTATACAGTTCTCTCCAATATCTTTATTCAGTTATGTCTAGTATCTTTATTCAGTTTTATCCAACATGTATACACCAGTTTCGTCCAACATATATAACCAGTGTCATCCGATTTATATATCCAGACCTACTGCCTTGATCTGGGTATCCCCTGTCTAGCATAAACTTACCCCCGACTGCCCTTGTTTCATGATGTTGCCTAGCCACTACCCACCGAGAGTTCTAACAACTCTTGGTTCCCACTGTTTATAATCAAACCACCTCTGTTGGGGTGTTTGGTGTTGCGACTGCTAGACACAAACACACGCCGACCCTTATTGGGTTACGGCTGTGTGAATCAAAACTTCACCGAGACCATGTTTGGTCTCGACTTGCGTGAACCCGACATAAAAACAACCTGAAACCCTAATCATATTGTTTAAATTCTTTGATTAACATGTTTTTGATTTCTTATTCATGGATCTTGAACAATTAAACATAACTAAGTAAAAAGAAAAAAGATTTAGGGATACCAATCGCGTGAATGGTTAAGATTAGAACCACGAACACAATACTCTAATTCTTTAGATCAAAACCCACGATTTTTCTTGTTCTTGGTGTGTGAGTCGGCGGCCAGAAAAGAAGGGGAGGAAGAAGCGTTTGTTTGTTTTATTTTTAAGTTTTTGTTTGACTATAATTGTATTAATAAAATCCTGCATGTTTATTTTAGTTGGAATAGGATACTTACTGGGTTGGGCCATGGTCCCTTCCTTTCTCTTGTTTGGACGCCACCTACAACACACACACTTTCATGTTCGTTTTATTTTCGTGTCTTAAATATTTATCGTGTATGTTCGTATTTAATGTCGTGTTTTATTTTTTGTCATGTTACAAATATTATACGTAAATATTTATCGTGTACTAATAATATACGTTATGTTTGTAATTAATATTCATGACACGTGTCGTATATTATTACATGCAAAGTTTTAATTTAAATCGTGATTTCATGCATTTAATGTTTTTGGTATTTTATGCGGGTTTTACAATAGCAGTGCTTATCGTTTCATTGTACATGATTCGAAAAATCCAGATATACACAAGAACACAGTAATGAAATCAAGGAATGCTTCTTTCTTTGAAAACATATTTCCTTGTTTAAATAAATAAACTGGAAGCACATCTAGAATAAATGATGCAGTTGTCCAAGATAAGAGACAACGAGATGATAATGATCTCCAAGATGAGAGGCAAGATCAACCCGAGGAAGAAGAGGTTGAACCTAGAAAAATCAAATGGGCGAGAACCGAGAAATCATTTGGACCTAATTTTGTTTCTTTTATGGTAGAAAATGAACCCACTTCTTATCAAGAAGCGGTAAATTCTTCGGAAAGGCCTCGATGGAAAAAAGCGAGTAACAGTGAAATAGAGTCTTTTACAAAATCATACTTGGGAGCTCGTGGATTTACCTCCTGGTTGTAAACCACTAGCTTATAAATGGATCTTCAAGAAAAAGATGAAAGCTAATGGCACCATTGACAAGTACAAAACAAGATTGGTAATCAAAGGATTTAGACAACGCGAAGGTCTAGATTACTTTGATACATATTCGCCTGTTACGCGAATAACTTCTATTAGAATGATTCTTGCTATTGCCGCATTAAGAAATTTAGAAGTTCACCAAATGGATAAAACGGCTTTTCTAAACGGAGATTTAGAAGAAGAAATATACATGAACCAACCCGAGGGTTTCATGGCTCCTGGACAAGAGAGCAAAGTTTGTAGGCTGGTTAAGTCATTGTATGGCTTGAATCAAGCTCCCAAACAATGGCATCAAAAGTTTGATCATGTTATGCTAGAGGGTGGATTCAAAATTAATGAATGTGACAAGTGTGTTTATGTCAAAGACACAAATAATAGATATGTAATCTTGTGTCTTTATGTTGATGATATGCTTATCGTTGGCAGTAATGACAAGATGATCAAGTCTACTAAAGACATGTTGAAATTAAAGTTTGACATGAAAGACATGGGTTTGGCGGATGTGATCCTTGGAATAAAGATCATACGAAGTCAGAGTGGACTTGTGTTGAGTCAAGCACATTGTATGGACAGAATTCTTAATACTCATAATACAGGGGATTCCGGCCTAGCTAGAACACCAATTGACACCAGTTTGCATCTATTTAAAAATAGAGGCGCAGGTGTTGCCCAATTAGAGTATTCAAGAGTTATTGGCATGTTAATGTATTTGATGATAGGTACCCGACCTGACTTAGCATATGTTGTTAGTAGACTAAGTAGGTATACTAGTAATCTAAGTAATGCACATTGGAAAGCTATGACTAGAGTAATTCATTATTTGAGATACAGTCGTGATTTTTGACTGAATTATGCTAGATATCCAGCTGTTATTGAAGGATACAGTGATGCAAATTGGATATCTGACATAAAGGATTCTAGATCGACTAGTGGATATGTATTTACACTAGGAGGGGTCGTTATATCTTGGAAGTCTTCCCAGCAAACTGTAATAGCTAAGTCCACAATGGAATCAGAATTTATCACGTTAGATAAATGCAGAGAAGAGGCGGAATGGCTACGTCAATTCGTAGAGGACATACCCAGGTGGCCTAAACGGGCAACGGCCATTAGTATACATTGTGATAGTCAATCGGCGATTGGCAGAACTCATAGCACAATGTATAATGGAAAGTATAGACATATTTGTCGTCGACATAATTTGGTACGTCAACTACTCTCAACAGGAGTTACCTACATTGACTATGTGAAGTCAAAGGATAACAACGCGGATTCGCTTACGAAAGGCTTAAGCAGAGAGTTAGTTAGTAAGTCGTCTAAAGGAATGGGACTAAAGCCCTTGAAGGAATGAGTTTCTATGAAGGAAAACCTAACCCAGTTGACTGGAGATCCCAAGATCTGGGTTCAATAGGACAACCTAATCATAGAAATGTGAGAGAAGTCACGTCAATGTGGGGGAGTTACTTAATATAGTAACTTTCCTAGTCCATTCCTAAAACAGTGTGACTTATTGAGAGGTTAAACATATGGCTTAAATGATTCAGGTGAAATCATAAAGCATAATGATTCAAGATGAAATCATAAAACATATGTTTTTTAATGATTCAAGATGAAATCACCTATGTGAGAGAGTGGGGTCGCTTCGAAGGAAATTATGGGGGCGCAATTTCTAAGAACTCTTGCGAAACCAGGCTAGTGTTCATGACCATAATGAACACGACTATGAGGACTTGATAATGTCAAGGAGAGTCTTGTATGAGTGTGTATTATCGTCTACGTAAACAAAAGCTGAGTTCAAAGACATCGCGTCTACGTAGATCTAGGAGACTAAGTGCATCTCACAAGGGAAGGTTCAAAGGGTCACACCTACCTATCCTATGCAAGATTCAACTGTTGGAATTTTATTGAAACTTTTGTGTATTACGACTGATCTCTATTCATGTGGGGAATTGTTGGAAAATATTGTTGGTCAAAATGACTTTTGACCAACTTTGGACACAATTATGTATATGTATGTATCATATATATTAGTGATACTTTATAGGTTCGTGTTCTCTTTGAAGAGAGCTTCGCAATGAGCCTTTATGTGTCCAAAATGAAGATGATGTGAATTAGATATCGTGTCTCAAAGTTAGACATTTGGTAACATGCTTAAAGAGAAAAAATAGTAGTTTATTTTTTATCCCGCATCGGTGGGATGAGTAAACTGAAAGGGAGTTTATTCTGTATAAATAGAGGCCTAGTTCCATAGCTTTTTCACACATCAAACAATAAGTATTATTATTGATTTGCATCAGAGTACGCATCTAAATATATGAAATTCCAGGCAGTTTTGTTAAGTCCGACAGTACAACTTATGGTTTCGGCTGTTGTACCCTGGGAAACAGACGACGAATCTGTTTTAAGGAAAGCATGTCAAACACGTGCCTCGGTTCTTTAGTTCTAAGCGTGTCTTACGCGTGCCTCGACTTGCTGGTGATTTAGTAAGTCTTTTTATTATTTTATTATTTATTTAATTATCATTTATAATTATGTCGTCTTAGTTTTACAGCTTTCTTTATTACTGTTATTTATTTTATGTCTTTATATTTTGTTAGTTTTATTAATTGTAATCTATTTTTAATAAAAATATATACCATTTCTCACAGTTCCATATAATTTCAGATTCCATTTACCAAGAAAAGTAAAAAGAATTTGCAAACTTAAACTGGTTAATGCTTGTTACATTCTATAACTTAAGTTTTAACTATACACGTCACATATTGTGACCTTACAGACCTATAAACCTCTTACAAAATGTAGTACAACATTAAATAAACATTAAATATTTAACTTAACAAGATACCGTAGTACAATACAACATTCATTTTTCTCGCTTGATGTAAGCTGAAGTGTATATTGTCCTCTGACAGGAATTTTATGGTGCATCATGCGAGGAAAATTATCGATGGCAGTGCTAACTTCGTTTACATGCCTTGGGTTAGAACTGCTCTTTTAAAAGTCTACTGCTTCGTTTGGAAAGTCAGTCTCGGTCGCATCTCTGTCGCTAAAAACCTCTGCGAGAGGGGGTCCACTTAGATACCATTCATTGTAAGGTGTGCGGAACACATAAAGAGAACGTTGATCATGCAATCGTTCTATGTCCCAAGGCATTCGACACATGGAGATAGATTTTCAAATGGTGTAAAATTCCACTTCTTACGTTTTCCACAACAAAAGAGTTTATAGAGTTTGGAATTATGTGGGGCAATTGCCCCAAAAGAAGGAAATTATTTTTAACCATCATACTCGACACCATGTGGAGTATATGGAAGGCGAGAAACAATCACGTCTTCAACAAGATTTATAGATCATACACGGCGATAGCGGAAGAAATTATTTCCACAACTTTTTTGTGTATTAAAGGAGTAATTATCTTTGTAATTGGATATAATGGGGGAGTATTACCCTTTTTCAACTTCATTATAATTTCGTAATCTTCTCTTTCGCCCTCTCTTAGTTTCTTGTTAAAGTGAAGTGCTTAATAATATTTGCCGTTTCTAAAAAAAAATCCAACATTCAACATTTAACTAACCTAACAAGATACGGTAACATTAAATATTTAATCTAACAAGATACAATAAAGTAAGTAACCCTCTTACAACATTAAATATGTACCGTAGTAAATACTTCAAGAGTCTGTTTTTTAGGGGGTCTTTGTTTTAGCTTGTATAGTGGCTTATAAGCTTATTAACTTATATAAGCTTATAAGCCAAAATCAAGTGTTTAGTTAAGCTTGTATAAGAGGATTTTGGTAAGTCGAGAATTTGTGAATTATTTAAGGTTAGCTGGACTTATATAAAAATATTATAAAACAAAAACTTTTATACCTTTATTTAATATTGAATCCTTTTTATTTTTATGTATTCTTTTGTCATTTTACCCAATGTTTTAAAACCCAGTTTTCAAATCGATCCGGTTAAATCACCGAATTACCGGTTCAACCCGGTTCTATGAAAAAGAAGAAAAAAAATACCTTTTATATTGCTATGAACAAGTCTATAACATCTGACACAATCAAGTACCAAACACATATAATCTAATAAAAAGTACTAATAAGCGTCAAACTTCAAAATCACATTACAACACAAACAATCTAACAAAAAGCAATGAGTCTCGAGCGTCAAACTTCAAAACCCATTAAGTAACATCAACACTTTTATTTCTTTTATTACAAAAGATGTGAATAAATATCTCGACCCAACACTATATTACGTAATATAAAGATTTGAATATAAATATATTGGTGTACTTTGCGAATGAAATACATGAGGCATGTTCGAAGATTATTTTTTGTGAAATGATGAGATGAGATCCTAGCAATTCATTTTCTCCCCTCCTTTTTTAGATATAGTGGCTTAGATTTGATTAAATATATATAATATTTTTTAACATGTGTCTTTCAATAAAATGTTAACAAAATTTCAAAAAAAATCGAAACAAATTTTGGAAAATTTTTTTCTAGAATTTTTTTCGAATATTTTTTTTAACCCTAAACCCTAAAACTCTAAATCACTAAAATCTAAAACCCTAAACCCTAAAACCCTAAAAGCCTAAACCCTAAAACGCTAAAACCCTAAACACTGAATCCTAAACCCTAAACCCTAAACCTTTAAACCCTAAACCTTAAAACCCTAAACCCTAAACCCACCTTTTCAGCTTTCTCTCTTACTTTTTACAGAAAGACAGTTTTGTCTTTAAACAATTAGTTTAAAATATTTTTAAAGTTTGTAATTATGATTTTAATTAAAAGTAATCTAGTAATCTCGATCTAAAATTCCTACATACTTTTAAAGTTTTAAAAATGGACAATTAATTTAGGACAACCCAAAAAAAACGTGAACTATAATTTTAGGACGGAAAGAGTAAGATGTGAAAAAAGAAAAATGAAAAACTTACCTCATAGTTTGTGCCATTCTGGGTGAAGAAAAAAACCGGCCAGTTTAAACCGATTCGAAAAAAATCACAAAACAGTTTGCATCCGGACCGTTCCTCCAACCGATCGAACCGGCCGGATTAAACCAGGTTTTAAAACATTGATTTTACCATATTAGTTATATAAGCTAAACCAAACACTTAATAAAAGACATATAAACTTATTATATAAAAGCCATAATTTGCTTATATAAGCTTAACCAAACATGCATCAAATTCAACACCTTATACAACCGTATTAGATAAACTATTGCATCCATGTAGTCTTCGTTAAGAGCTGACCTTATACAACCGTATTAGATAAACTATTGCATTCCATGTAGTCTACGTTAAGAGTTGGGGGGCACGGGGGGCAAGTGACCCCCCTCTTAAAAAAGCTGCAGTGTATTTTTTGTGCGTATTTGAGATATTTTCGGATTGTGACCCCCCAGAAAAGCGTCGTTTGTATGCAGGTTGAAACAAAAAGTTGGATTTTAAGCAAGTTTCAGAAGGTGCGTAGATAGTTTATTTGTTCTGGTGGTGAAGATGAAAAACACCATGAAAGAATAATGTATGGAATAGGGTTAGGTTATACAGACCCCCCCCTAAAACCCTATATATACCCCCTGAATTTTGAATTTTTTTTATTTTTTTTATTTTTTTTTTATTTTTAGAATTTTGGTTTTGTTATAAAACTGTGAAACAAAAAATACGGAATGAAAAAAATAAAGTTTAACAGGTTAAAACTGTTAAACTGACAAAAATACGGAACAAAAACAGATAAAAACACTGTCCAGAAAATAACCAGGGGACAAAAAGTACACAAATAGTGTACTTTTTTGTCCTTTTTAGTGGGCCAAGGGGGTATCTATAGTATGACCCATGGAATAATAAGGAAGATGAAGTACAGTCACTATAAAAAGAATATAAAAAGTTAGAGTAGGTTATGTTTTGTTTTGTAGCAAAGAATCACGTGGGATGGATGCAAGTAGTTGGGTCTTTTTATTTTCTTTATGATTTAAGTTCATTTGGATACCAAACTTATCTAAGATATGAGGGGACTCATCCCCACCCTCCATCTCCCTCTCATCTAATGGTTGAGATTAAATCTCCATTTTACACTGGAAGGGTATTTTCGTCATTTTACCCGCTCACTATATAAGCATTTTTCTCACTTCTTTCTCATAAAACACACACACACATCGGCTTTCTGTTTCTCTCTCTACCCGATCTAGTTTCTCTCTCTACAATTGATAGATCGAAGCTTTTAATCACGAATTCCTCGCGAATATCATCAAGATTCCATCACGAATCAATTAATTAGATCAATTAATCAATACGAATTCATGATTAGGCACGAATTGAATCATCAGGTTTGTATAAAATCTATTCTTATATTTAGCTTATTTGATTTTGAACAAGCTTATTAATTTACTATCATGTTAATTATAAGCTTTGAATTAGCTTGTTTTGAACGAATTATTTTGATTGATTGTTCTTACTTATAAGCTAACTTCTTAGGTGATTTATGTGAATAAGCTTATTTGTTTGAATAAGCTTTTGAATTAGATGAAAGTTATGAATAAGCTTGTGAGTTAGATGATTTGGATTTATTTTGTTGAAATATAAGCTATCTTATTAGCTTATTTTAACGAATTATAAGGTTTTTTGAATAAGAGAGTTACGAATAAGCTTATTTTCGTTTGAATAAGCTGCATTATTAGGATACTTTTTATGTAGCTGATGTATGTTGAATTAAGCTTGATGTATCATATATGATACATCATTTATCATATATGATACATGGGTATCATATATGATGTTTCTAAATAAGCTTAAGTTAGCGTGAATTAGCTGTATTATTAGACATTTTTAACTATATTGCTGATGTAAGCTTATTATGTTGGATAGATCATATATGATATCTTATTTATCATATATGATAGTTATATGATATGTGATATATGATAGATATATCATATATGATATATGAGGTATCATATATGATATATCTAACATGCCATATAAAAAACCAGACATTGATATTGTACATGATTTTTTTTATAGTTTTGACCTATTGTGCATTTTGATATAGTCTGCTAGGTAATTCACTCGTTGATAAAATGGTGCCTAATATGTTCTTTCATCTTTTTTATTAATGCAGACTATTTGAACACAACAACGAGCATATATAGATGTGACAATTACATGGTTGGAGCAAAGCATGATGACGTGCACGCATATATGTAATGATAAGATGAAGGTGTCGTCGAGGCCAAAGAAGATTTACAAGAGAAAAGTGATTTGGTCGAAAATGAAGAAGAACTGATTGAAAATGAAGAATAGTAGTTCCAATAATAAGAATGTTATGATTTAGTTATGAATTGATTAGACTCTTTGTTCTTGTATCTTTTTTATTATGAATAAGTGTTTTAATCATGATTGGTTACATTCTATTTGAACAAGTGTTAAATCATCAATTGTATGCTCTTAAAAACTACTTTGTTATTTTATGAACAAATGTTTAATCATTGATTCAGCTGGCTCTTTGTTTTAGTCATGAAGTCAGCAAACCTTTTGTTGAATTTGTCAAAAATATTTGAGTATCATATATGATAATACATCATCATATATGATACTCATAAAAAAAATATTCTTTTTTATTTTCTAGACAAGTGTTTAGTTATTAATTGTGCATACTTTTTGTTATAATCATGAATTCATCAGATTCTTTGTTTAATATATCCAAGTTTTCTTTAAGTGTCATATATGATAATGCATTATCATATATGATAGTGCATTATCATATATGGCTTAATTTATCAAACCATCATGACATAATACCAAGAAAGTTAATCATATTAACAAGACGTTGTACCAGATACCAATGGATTATAAAATTGTCCATATACTTCAAAACTCCATTAGGAGATTACAAAGAAAAAACAAACAATAAACGTAAAAAATTCTTGCTTCTTCACTAAGCTTCTTGGCCTTTTGGATGCTTGTAATATTCAACATGTCTTGTAAACAGCTTCCTCTACACAAAAAAAGAAGATTTAATTCAATTTTCAAGCACTAATCATATATGATATATTTTATCATATATGATATTTTAGCTTATATCATATATGATATAGTATATCATATATGATACTTCACAAACATGTCATACTAAATCTGTTCAGCGATATTAAGCCATAAAACCTTATAATTCACGAAAATAAGCTAATAAGTTAGCTTATAATTCATCATAATAAAGATGATGATAATCTATAAGCTTATTCACATTAGTTAGCTTTAAATTCACGTAGTTTCTCAAATAAGCTAGAAAAGAATAAGATGAATTATAAGCTTATTCACATCGAATAAACTAAAAAAAAGATGAATCAAAACAAATCGAATGAACTTTACCTTATTTATGAAGTGGATGATCGATTTACGAAAGTGGGTGATCGATGCGTTTGATGTTTGTGTTGATAAATTAAGATGTAAATATGTGTACATGTGTGTGTGTTTAGTGTGTGTTTTAGAGAGAAGAAGAAAAAAGAAAGAGATCGATCCAGATCTGGGATGTAGAAGTGGGAGGGGTAAAATGACGAAACTACCCCTCCGCTTTTTTTTTTTTTTTTTTAATATGGGCTGTTGGATGAGATGAGATGGATGGTCCAGATTTGTCCCCTTATATCCAAAAGATACAAGGTATCTTAAATAACCGGACTCTTTCTTTATATATTTTCTTTTATCTTTTATTTTTCTATTTTTTTTTTGGAAATTCCTTTTTATTTGCATCTATTTTCTTGTTGTAAAGAGTGTTACAAATCAAAATCTTTAACATGGTTATTTTACACAAACGAAACATCATATTAGACGACGCATTCTGGTGTTAGCTACATCGCTGCACAAGTTTTCTTTCGGACATACTACTTACTTGAATCATATGCATTTAAGTAGGTCGATATCAGTTTATTTTTTCAACTCATTTATAATACACGGTAAAAAAAAAATTTGTGCCCCCTCTTGATTTTTTTTCTGGCTCCGCCCCTGCCGATGATAAAAAAAAAAAAAAAAAAAAAAAAAAGGTGTCCGGCATCCTATCCTATCCTATCCTATCAATATTTTGCAAACTCCAAGCGACTAGCGAGTAACCGGGTTACGGATTCAACCGATTTGACCACTGGGCCAATCCCATCTTCCACAAAACACCGTGTTTACGGGTTACCGGTTCGACAACCAGGTTGACCCAAATCACTTTAGTCCGACGGGTCTAATCGGGTCTAGAGAATATAATACCCAATCCAATTTGACCCGTTCTCTGACCCTTTGCAACTACAATTTTATCTCTCCACAATATAACATATGGTTCATTAACATATCTGCCTTTAAACAATTTCTGCCGGTATGCGCAGGCACTTGTCTAGTTTACTTAAAAAAAAACCCCAAGTCTTGTTTCCTACTACAACACATGGACAAATTTATTTAAGCATTCAACATCTGCAGGCAGCCAATAAGCGCAAAGGGTAGTATTTCATGGAAGGGTTTGTGAAAATCAGTCCCAATCAGGTTCCCAAGAAGGTATCTGGGGATGTAGATCTGGTTGCATCTTCTCTTCTACGCAAGAACAGTTATACCCACACGTAGGGCATTCAAGTGATTTGATCCATTTTTGTTCCTCAATCAACGCTTCTAGATCGCCCTCCTCGTCAATATAGTCTGAATCTAATAAACCAAAAAAGATTGATATTAGAGCACAAAAGAAGCAACCTATTGAAAAGTAACACAGAGCTACAATTTTTCTTACAATCTTCACCCCAAACAGCTTTTACAAAGTGGCGAAGCCCTGTACATACAAACACAAATAGATTAGAACCGGTTCAGCGAAAACATATAGGAATTCTCATATTAGCAAGAGGTGTGATCATTTATAACAAGTTCCACTGAAACCATAATTTGCTTTATTTAAGATGAAGAGTCGAGTTATGTTGTTCAACTGAAACCATTCTTGGTTCTCTCTTCGAAACAAGTTCCATTCTTTAAAACAAAGTCTTCACCCCAAAACATTGCATTTAGAAAATATTCATGTTATATGTCTCTTAATTTTATTTTGTAAACTCTTTTGCTTTTCTGGTGAAAGGTGCTCGTGTACTGGAATTTGCCCACAAGGACTCTCACTAAATAAAACGCCATTTATTTTTAGGATATAGTGGTTTACGTGATTTATCACGATAACACAGTGTAAAAGAAGGTAAAATCAAACGTACCATGTTCACTACTAGGATGATGCCTCCGCTTCTTGTTCTGCTCTTGAAAATCAGACTCACTACCAGTATGCTGCTTCTGACTCTTGTTCTGCTCTTGAGAATCAGACAGTGACATCTTTTGGGGTTGGTTTGTTTCTGCGTATTTAATTGCGAAGAAAACAGAACAATCAAACTTCAACAATGACTTTCATGGAATCTTAAAATTAGCCTCAAAGTGTATTTGAACACATTTACAATGCAAACTTGAGAAATAGCTAAGGTGGTATCCTCATAGTTGTCGACTCTACTAAAAAACATAAAGATCAACTCGTGACCTGCCCGTGTGAGTCATGACACGCACGCATATAAAAGAAGGCACCAGTAAGTAGTACCATAGAGGGTAAGTCGGTGGGTGATACTATTTTAAAAACTTGAGTCCCACATCAGCCATTATCGCCACAACCCTTTAGTCAATCACTCATTTTCAGTCTCTATGGTGTCTTTAACGTAACATAGTCACATGGAACGGGGATCGCGGTACGGGATCGCAGTTCGCTACATCTCAAAATTCGGTACGAAGGGGGTCCGGTTCGCTTCGGTTCGATGTACCATATATTTCGGTTCGCTGTACCAAATACTTTGGTACGACGTGCACAATATAAGAAAATCTTCACCCTTCTCATTTACACATTTAATCTTCACCCTTCGTTAAGGGGCAACAAAAATAAATTCTGCAGCCACATACAAATTAAAAAGGTTCACAGTTGCTGTTTTTTCTTGCAAAAGAAGTGCAAATGCTCAATAATAGTAGTAACACTTTAGGGAGAACTGAAATGAATAAGTCATTAAACTTGAGGGGTTAAACTGTATTTTGTAACAAAAGTAAAGCTTTAAGTCATTAAACAAATATAAAATTCACATTATTGTTTCTTGGTCATCTCCTTCTTTACGCTTTAAACCTCCATTAGAACAAACATAAAAAAAGCTTCGGTCTCTAAAATTGTATTACGAAATCACCTTTTCATAAGGTAGGTCCGTCATCTATGATGCACCGAAACGCCTGGAAGGGTGCCGTGCCCGTTTAGGAACGGATTGGGAACGGGAACGGGGTGGGAACGGCGGCGAAACGTATCCATGAAGTATCCGGTTTGACAGAAACGTATCCCCGAAGTATCCACTGCCGTTTCTTAAATCAAGGCCCGTATCCAGCTCGTACCCTTATTTTTTTTAGGGTTTTAATATAGTGTAAACGAAAAATGAGTTTGGTTGTTTTTAAGAAGATATATATTTCTTGAAGAAGATGATGAGATGTTGCAGGGGGAGAGAGAAAGATAAAGGAGTTGGATAAAGTGTGGTGGCTACCTGGCTAGTGTTGTATGTGAGTGGAGGACAAATTATATATTACTACTAGTACTTCGGTTATAAACAAATTGTGTTTTATTGAGAATAGTATTTTACTTTGTGCTGAATATTTTTAGGTTGACTTTTATATTATTGGGCTTTTAGGATAGACTTTTATATATTTCGTTAATATACTTTTATTTTTTTTATATATTTTTTTTTACCATATCCATGCCGTTCCCGTATCTTGAATTTTTTATTTTTGCCGTTTCCCGTTCCCGTATCCGTATCCCCGTACCGTTCCCGTATCGGTGCAACCTAGTCCGTCATATTCGAGGCCTATAAATCGCCGATTTGCAAAGTGTTGGATCGCGATCCGGTACAATTGGGAACGACAATTGGGTGCGATTGGGGCCGACAATTTATGGGTTTCGGTTCGCGATCCCTGGCGATCCGGATCGCGACCGTACCGCGAATGGGATCGTTCGTACCAGATCGAAATTCGCCAAAGGTTTGGCGATCCATATGACTATGTAACGTAACATTCAAATAGACATAATCATCGTTTAATTATTGTTCCCAAGAAGACGAGGATCAATGGTGAACTCACAAGATAGCAACAAAAAGTAAAAAACAACTGCTTACTCATTTATTTTTCCATCTTTTCGAGAAAATTCTTAAATTAGTGACTCACAAGAGACTGTGAATGACTAGTACCGGGCGCC
The DNA here is from genome assembly GCA_025667525.1 of Glebionis coronaria. Classification (NCBI taxonomy): domain Eukaryota; kingdom Viridiplantae; phylum Streptophyta; class Magnoliopsida; order Asterales; family Asteraceae; genus Glebionis; species Glebionis coronaria. The sequence goes on from CM046874.1 coordinate 594,266,366, forward strand.
CCGTGGATTTCGGGGTCCCTAAGACATGATTACAAAATAGTTCCTTTGACAACATAAATTTATCAAGTTATTCTATTCATTTTCTACTAGCAGTTGTCTTATCCAAACCATTCGTATATGTGTGTTTTCGCTTGAAACCAACTTCGTGTGCCCATAAGCGTGTTTGCTAATACAGCATTATAATTTTAGAAAGACAAAAATGTCCACGTGAAGAAAGCAACAAAGAAATACAGCAAATAAAAAATTACTCATCCAACATCAGTGGACAAATGAACAGTTAACGCTTCTTTGCTAAAACAAACGAAGTTGGTTTCAATGAAAAACACACATATAAGAATGGTCTGGATAAGACAAGTGCTAGTAGAAAATGAACATAATAACTAGACCAGTTGATGAGTAGATCTTTTTGGGCCTCTTCCAACTCAAATATTACTCTTCGTTGAACCTATATTGAGCTCTAAGTGAAATTTGAGGCCCTCTAAAAAATTTGGGCAAAAAGCCAAAAAGTGAGCAGATGAGGCAAAACCACACGCCCTGCGTAGGTGAGGTGCCTACTTAAATAGCTATTAAAAGTTAAAACAGCAGCAAAAGCTCTTTAAGTACAAAACAGAGCAAAAGAAGCTAAAACGTAGGAAGAAAAGGACTTTTAAGGGTTTTTATAATTTAATGCAATAAAGTGAACTTATTTTGTGATATATTTAATCTGAGGAGATGAGGCAAAATCACACGACCTGCCTAAGGAACGCATTAATGATATACTTAAAAAGTATCGAATAAGAACCTTCTAGCGGCTCTTTCCATGCAGCATTCTTCAGCTGGGTGATAGAATGGTCTAGAGAAAGAGATTCTAATCTGCTTTCATTCTCTTTAAGGGTCATCTCAATTGGCTGCAAGCAACAAGAAAGCCATGATATTTCATTATAAAGATAGGGGTGGTTAAAACTTAATGATACTAGTCCAAAACTTTTTGCAAAAGATCAACTCGCCTCAACATCTTAATGTTCTACTTATGAAAGTCATGAAATTGCTACTTATAGTTCATATTACTAGATGGAATATTATATTAGCAGAAACATATTTTGAAGAAAGTGAAACAAACACACCTCCACAATCTCTCCGTGGCACAATCTCAGTTTCAAGATGCCATGTCCTGTCTCGGTTGGAGCACGACCTCGTAAAACACCAAGCCTTTTTAAAAGCTCTCTATGCCTGCCATTGTCAAGTTTCTCCAATGACCTATTGAAAAGCCCGGGGCCAAGCGACTAAAAAGAGGAAAGGAACAAATAATATTATTATTTGCAACAACAATTAAAAAAGAAGAGAAAAAAAACTATCAGTCGAAAGCTATAGAAGAAAGCCTGAGGTATACCTTTTCTATTGCTCCTAAGACTGAAAACACAGCATCCCTGACTCCAGCTATCCCGTTATTAAGACACTACAAATACCAAACTAAGGTTCTAAACTTGTCCATAAAGAAGAACACAAAAAATTCTGTCTTGGAATAAGCCAAATAAAATGATCGAAATTTTATATGAGAGCTGCAGGCAGTTCACAAACCTCCAAACAGATCCGAAGGTAGTCCTTGTGCACATTAATAATGAGTCCATTCTTGCTGCATGAGGTGATGCAATACGCTGCCCAATTCAAAGCCCATGAACACACATACGTATCTTCACTTTTGACAGCTGCTCTAACATCTGTCATAAAACTACTTTAGATGAATAGTAGTGTCTTTATAAAATCAATATTCAAAACAATAGCCATTACTATCCATACTAGTATATGAAGCGGAAATACGCTGTACTAAAAATCATGCCTAACTCCAAAGTCTAAAGTCCAAACCTAATCTTATGATCAAACCACACCAATATCCATATTAAAAACTCAAAGCATTTCAAAATATTGTTACAAAAACATGTCCCTCCATTTTCTACTTTTCTTCAACTTCCTTAACTTTTCCACCTCCATTACACTTATATAACCCACACAATCACACATACACACACACCAACTGTGACCTCCACGTCGCTACATCACCTTGAGCCTTTTGCCAAACCAGCGTCTGAAAAGTTAGAAAAACACAGTATAACTTTTTTGCCCCTATGCAATGGTACCCCTGCTAGTGACTACTGAGTTCATATTGCAACAGCAATCTAGTTTTGTCTTTGTGAAAATTGTCTAGAGTACCAAACTTTTAAAACATATCCTTAATAAACAATAATTTCCTAGATTATACAATGGAAGGACGAGAGAACAAAGAAGATAAACAAATTTAACTCGACAGGGAACATCATACATCCGATGCTCTTCAAAACAATGATAACTTGATAAGAACATGAATCTTAAATTTTTTATCATAGCTGACAAAGAAATAATCATAACTACATAACAATGGGATGCAAGCTTCCTTACACGTTAGAATCTCAGGAAGAGTGACACAGTCAGCCTTGTAGATTGCTCGAAGAGTATCAGTGAGTGCTTCCTCCATGATAGGATTTTTCTCATACAATTTGCTCTATTAAAATAAACAAAAGTAGTTTATAATACAAATTAACATAACCTTTACTAGATAATGTCAAGACATATTAGCTGTTACTACATATAACTCCACAAAAATCTCAAAAAACATCATAGATGTACTCTTACAAGTAAAAGAGGCAGCAAATTGTGTGAGTATGAAGAAAAATGGATTCTTAACCCAGTGCAAGATTTCCAATGGCTCGGACTGCTTCAACCCGAACAGCAATATTCACATCCGTAACGAGCTAAAAAGTGGGGAAAACCCAATATAGAGATAACAGAAATCACATTCCATGAAAGCATAAACTATTTAAAAATTTAGATAGCCTTGGTCACATATTCTTGTATACCTTCTCAAGTATACGGCATAATTCTGTATACTGTCCAGGAGCAATCCGCTTTGTTGAAGCAAGCTTAGTTAATTCAGCCACAGCTTCTTCCCTCTGATTCGAATTTCCAGACTTCTGCAAATACAACAGCGAGCATATATTCATAAAACATAATAAAAATGGTTACTAAGTTGCATAAAATGTAGAGCACGTGCACTGACCACTTTATTCCAAAACCCTGATTTCTCTAGAGGTGTTAAGATATCAACAGGGCCTAAGATTTTGTATTTATCTTGTCGCAGGAGAGGAACTGCCACACAATATTACATCGGTAAATATATACAACCATACAAAAGATATTTTATAGAATCCCATTTGAATTGATCACATACTCTTGGCAGCAGATTCTTCAGAAGGGCCAGAGCGTGTAGCAATCTTCCTTTCAGTAGCAACTTTCCATTCAGGTTCCTTCATTTGTTCAGATCTGGAAAAAATAGAAAAAATTTACTATCGGGTCTATCAACTAATAGATTTCATTGCTATGAATAAATTATTTATTGAATTTTAATTAAAAAAATCAAACAAATCATGCTGTAAAAGAGACAAAATAAGACCTTATTTTGCGAGTAGGATTAGCAGACACTGTGACACTGGCAAGCTCAGTGTCCAACTCTTTCCCCTAAAAAAAAAAAAATTATATTGGTTTTTTTCCCAAAATCAACAAGTGGAAGCCACAAAAAGATTATCACCATACCATCGAGTCACTCAATTTCTCAAACAATTTGGACTTAACAGAGTCTGTACCAATCCAACGACAAAGCTCAAGTGTTAGCCTTTTAGATGAAGCAAGGACGTCTTGATCTTGATGATCATAAAGTTCCAGAAGCATCTTTAATAATCTATTCGGTGGCACAATCTTTGAGCCAAATTCACTGGTTATCGGCAAAGAAAATTTCAATATTATAAATGGGAGAGAATAGAGAAAAATAAAAACTCTACAATCTTTCCATGATGTGGACAGTTTTTATAAAGCTTTACGAATCTAGGCATTCAATCCGCGTCCAAACAGAAAAGGAAGGCACGGATGAAACCAACAGTAGTTTAAAACTAAAGGAGCTGCTATTGCCAAGATGGAAAAAATGGGCTTTTGCTGGATGAGGTTTATGCAACTCCAATTAAATCAGAAAAAGAAAGAAAAAAAAAAGATGTGCATGTTTTTATATTCATAACCAAAAGACGGTCAATTAATAGCTGACGTGTCATAGTCGAATAAGCTAAGCATCATCTACTCAGATTAAACGCGGAGTAAATGTCTAGATTTGTAAATCGTTAAAAGATAATCTAAAATAAGCAAAAAATGATATGGTCTTATTCCCAATGCCTTAAATTTCTCTTATCATATAAAGGAAATAAGCCAATATGCATTTAGCTATTCAAAGTTGTTGTTTTTTTGGCTTTGTTTTCCCACATGTAATAAGCACTTAAAATATGAAATCCTAACCACCCTCTAACAAAAAACTTCATACAAGTTGATAACAAACCTTATAGCTTGAAACATGACATCTAGTGCGAGAAGAACAGCTTTGGCAACTTGGTTTTGTATAGCTTTCTCCATAGCATCCTATCAACAAACAGTTTCACTTTGAGCGAACATTTATAATGTGAGTAAAAGACATGACCATCATCATCGATCTAGTATGAGACTTTGTTTAAGAGGTAATTAGATGGTAAGGTTTGAGGAAATGATAAGAAGTGGGATTTTGGAAAAATAAGAAGCTGGGGTGATTTGAATGGCAGAAATGACATACCAAAACCGCATCAACAGCTTCCAACTCGACCCAAAGCATAAACACAATTTGCGCCTTGGTGGGGTGATCCATAAGACATTTAGCCACAATTGCATCACAAATTTCCCTGGCATACCTGTACCAATAAGAATAAAAATAACAATAACAATACATACTTGCCACAATTTTTTTTAAAAAATAAAATAAATCATACAACCTTCCAGCGACATCCGCATCAGCGACTTTTAAATAAGCAATTAAGGCGTCTAACACCTTATCTAGTACAGGGAAAACTGGTTCATCATCAATCGTGTCCTTGAAAAGACAACCTAATAATAAAAATAAATAAATAAATATAAAAGTCTGAAAATGAAAGTAAACAAGAAGAAAAAGAAAAAAAAAAAGGTACCAAATTCAAGAATACGAGGATCCTTAGGATCTGTAACAGAATCACATAAGACTTTTAGCTCAATGTTTGCCTCAGACCGAACCTCGTATTCGCGATGTAATAATCGATCTTCCCAACATAAGCACCTTATCAACTCTTCTCGACTACACGGCAACATTTTTAATTTAATTATTAAATAGATTTGCTTTTCCCCCCCAAAATCCACAATCTCAAACGAAGGCTTTATAAATTATTAAATTGATTTGCTTTTCCCCCCAAAATCCACAATAAGGGTTTATAAATTATTAAATTGATTTGCTTTTCCCCCAAAATTTGAAATCTGAAACACAGATACTATATTTTAGGGTTTATAAATTATTAAATTGGTGTCTGGGCGGTGGAAGACAATTACTTGGGACCTCCTTTTTTATTCATGTTTACTCCACTCACACTTTTTTTATCTGATATTTAAAAAGGTAAAAGCTAAACAATACTATCGTACTTATTAAGATTTGTCGACTTTAAACACTTACTAATTAATCTCGTGACTTTACCATCGTACTTTCAAATTTGTTCCGACTACACCAATATAAGCTTGAAATGACTAGATCACCCTTTTAATTAACTATATTACCCTCAGTGATCAGTTCAGATCTACACTCAAACCGGGTCATCCTTATGTACTCTTTGATGATATTATTCTCAATCTCTGCTCGTGCACAAGTTCCAATCGGGTAATGCCCATCAAAGTAACTCGATGATTTTACATAAAACTCAATTTCATATTCCTTAGCAAAAATCAAAACATAGAAAACCCATACAAAAAAGTTATCCCAAAAACGCCTAAAAGAAAAATTATCTTATGCGTTGCGTTTCTTATCATAACATGTCCTAGAGTCAAGATCAACGACACTTATACGTTCGCTCAATTTCTTGATCGCCTTTCTTGAGAATAATTTCGTTCACAAGAAGCCACGCACACCAAAATGACTTGACCCAGATGATTACGAAAAAAAGAAAAAATGATGATTACGAAAGACTTGAAATTTTCATCCAACCAATTATTGGTTTCAAGAAAAACAGATATGATGAAATGGCCAACTAGATTAAATTACTCTATTTGAGATGCCTTATTTTATAAGATACGATATGATCTCCAAATTATCATATGATAAAATTTTTATTAATTCTGGTTATTGAAATGTATTTAAGACTATCGAAATGTCATTAGTATCTTTTTTTAATCATAGTTGATAGTGTTACTATATGTAAAATCAACAGTCAACATACATGTCCATCATGATGTATGTTTCTATGGGTGTCGACTAGGTTTTGTTCGTGTTAAGACAATTCATAGTTATTGGCGACGAATTTTCTATGTCTTCAGCAGAATACTTGTTTCCAAGACCTAATAACTTGTAATAATCAGTGGTTGTATTGAAACTATCAGTACTCAGTGAAAGCAAATGGAGTCCAACAGCTATTCGACCTCCAGTTTCAATGAAGTGGCATTAAATGTAATTATGTGGAAGAATACAATGGTAATATCGTCATTTCAGGCTTAAATTGGTATAGTCGGAACAAATTTGAAAGTAAAATGGTAAAGTCACGAGATTAATTAGTAAGTGTTTAAAGTCGGCACATCTTAATAAGTACGATGGTATTGTTTAGCTTTTACCCTATTTAAAAATAAGACAGTATACTTTAAAAATGGGAGGTGATTTGTACACTCCTTAAATTGATTGACACACTCAAAATTAGCGTGTCTTGACACATATACCCTTAGATCACTTCTAATTATATTTACCTTTATAGGGTATAAATGTCAAGATACACTCATTTTGAGTGTGTCAATCAATTTTAAAAGTGTGCAAATCACCTCTCTTTAAAAATAGTCTAGAACAATTCGAAAGTAGTCAACCAGTGAATATCATTCAAGTTCATTTGAATATTAACTTTTTTTTTGATAAAATTTGAATATTAACTTTTGAAAAATATAGCAACCAGTCAATACTACCTCCAAAATTTATACTCTCCTATATTATTTCGGGACGTCCCAAAATTCAAAATTATATTCTTTTTTTATAAAAATAGATGTAAGTAATGTAACAAGTTTATCATATTGCACCTAGTGGTACTAGAAATTACAAGGTATATATAAAGTTTTAATTAATTGCATAAGGGTAAGAATATCATTTTACAAAAAAGTAAAAGAGAATTTTTTTTTTAAAACAATGTGTTTTTTTGTCGAGGATCATTAATTTAGAACGGAATAATTTAAATCATCAAACTCAAAACCGCATAATCCAAAGACACATCACAAAGTTTAAAAAAATGTATTTTTATTTTTATTTTATTTTTTTTCTTTCTTAATATTTTTTATTGCAAGAAAAATAACGTTCACAAGTGAAAGGATCTCAAAGTCCAAAATCGTCTCACGAAAAACCGTCAATTGTAACGAACGCGAACCGGCAGTGGCGACATTTTAATATTCGTTTTTAGTATCGTTTCTCTTCTCAGCTCGATTCGAATTGAAATCATATTTTATCGTTCCGACTTAATTGTTTTTGGTTAATAAAAGTGAATTCGGTATCTGTTTCTACTTGGCACAAAGCACATAAAAAAAGTAAAAGTAGGCTATAATACGTAATACGTACTATTCTAAAAACACGTAGCAATTACCACAATTAGATGCACGAAATATAAAAAGAAAAAATACAAATTTATTCTACGTAAAATAAATAGCAACTAACAAATTTTCAACAAACTACTTTAAAACTAAAAAATATTATATACTAAACTTCATTTTTTTATAAAATGATAAAAAAAACAACATTTTAAAGCTAATAACAATTTTATAAAATCTAAAAATACTTTTTACAAAAACTAAACTTTTTATTAAATATAACTTTTTTAAGCTAAAAATTAAAATGAATTAAAGTGTTCCAATAAAATCCAACGCAAACTTTAGCATTTCAATTCCAATGCAATCAACCGTGTTGAGTCTTAGGATCTAGACTCATCTGGGATATATAACAATGATTGTAATAAGCACAGCGGAACATAATAACAAACACAATCAAAGTTATGAACAAGGCTTTCTTATTCATAAAATACTAATAAGCTACTAACTACTACTCCTGGTGCCTTATAGGCTTGACACCAGGAGGAACGCACACACACCTTTAGTTTACATTGTATATGAATCCGTGAATAACTATGTGTGCCTAACCCTCTTTATATAATAGAGGTACTAGGGTTACATCACAACCCTAGCTTACTTACAAAGCTACCTATTTATTATTAAGTCCTTCATCTTCTTTTGTCATATCAACTCAAGATATATAAGTCCCAACAATCTTCCCCTAGTTGATTTGACAAAACCAGTAAGCACGAGCTTCCCCTGAAGCTAATATAGATGAAGGCTAAGCTTCCCCTCGATCCATGCATTCTTCCCCTTTTTGTCACATCAACTCAAAAGGGATCGTCTTCCCCTTAAGAAGTGCATGTCGAATCCAGTAGGCTTCCTTGGAGTGATCACTGATGAAGAAAATCAAGTATAACGAATTTTATGAAGAAGTGAAATATACCAAACTTGTGTCTTATATCATCTCAGTTTTTATTACATGGGACTGGTAACCCCCACAACTATAAGCCAGTTGTTAGCTATAACAATATATTTAATCCAACGAAAAGGTGTATTGCCACCTATCAGTTTTTGTTACATAGTGATGGGGGAACAAGAATTAACTGATTATTTAGTTTCCTTACTTTATGATATATTTTATTTAAATTTTCTTATTTTGTGATCTTTTATTTATTTTTCTTATTTTGTGTTTTCTGGGAAAATATTGTTATCTTTTTCCCAAGTTTAATTTTCCTATAAAATTAGGATTTTTGTTATTGTATTTTATAATGAAGTTATGAATAAAAAAACACAGACTTTTAGTCTTCTGATAATTGACTTAAATCCAGGTTAGGGTTTATTGTTCGATTTCATCCAAATAATCGGGTATTCGTCGAATCAACGATTGTTGGAGTTTGCCTGATTATCGGTATTCTTTTGAATCAACGATAGTTGGAAGGATTGTGTCTGCATTCTTTGGAATCAACATATTCAATTATCTATCCTTGTTACTTTTGTTTTTTCCGCTACATCAGTTGGTATCAAGAGCCGAAGTTCCTGATTAAGATGTTAGAATATCCGTTTTTGAGGTTGATGGTTCATCTTCTGATGAATGGGAGGATTATGGTGCGGCTAGTGATGATTATGATGGACCTCCCATATTTGATGAATATGAAGAAGAACCGATGTTAGTTTATGATACAGATATTGGAGATGTCATTGAAGAAAAAGAAGGATTGACGAGGAAAAAAGAATTTGGTAGGGAAGAAGACAACATTGAAGACACTGTAGTTGTGGTTAATAGTCTTTGTTCTACAATGATCCAAACTATCATGGTCGACAAGTTGGGTTTAAAGACGATCAAGGTTCGAGGTCGATTCATTTTAAAGAAAGGAAATTTAATGGAAGGGATACAATTTTGGATTCTACGCGTACAAGGTACGAGTGAGACAAACTCGAGGACGAGTTTTTTGAAGTGAGGGAGAATGATGGGGGAACAAGAATAAACTGATTATTTAGTTTCCTTACTTTATGATATATTTTATTTAAATTTTCTTATTTTGTGATCTTTTATTTATTTTTCTTATTTTGTGTTTTCTGGGAAAAATATTGTTATCTTTTTTCCAAAGTTTAGTTTTCCTATAAAATTAGGATTTTTGTTATTGTATTTTATAATGAAGTTATGAATAAAAAAAACACAGACTTTTAGTCTTCTGATAATTGACTTAAATCCAGGTTAGGGTTTATTATTCGATTTCATCCAAATAATCGGGTATTCGTCGAATCAACGATTGTCGGAGTTTGCCTGATTATCAGTATTCTTTTGAATCAACGATAGTTGGAAGGATTGTGTCTGGCATTCTTTGGAATCAACAGATTCAATTATCTATCCTTGTTACTTTTGTTTTTTCCGCTACATCACATAGGGTACTGGTAACCTCCACAACTATGAGCCAGCTGTTAGCTATAACAATATATTTAGTCAAAATGACAAGGTGTATTGCTCACCAACAGTTTTTGGTACATGGGAACTGGTAACCTTCACAACTATTAGCCAGTTGTAAGCTGTAACAATATATTTAGTCCAAAGACAAGGTGCATTACTCACCTAATTGAGATATAAGAAGATAACAAGTTTGTGAAAATCAACTCCAACATCAAATAAGCAATAATCAACTGTCTTCGTCAAGAAACCATAACTCACCAGTAGGAACCATAAGCTAACTATCTCTTGAATCTTGAACTCAGTAGTATAGATCATCCACTCCTTCAGTGTGAAAAAGACATGCTTATTACAATAACATGTAATAAAATGTCTTTGTATAATTCTTGTAATCAATATATGCATGGCGATCACATGCAATGGCCGATAGTCTCAGTGAGCTCTGACGGATCAACCAGAAACCACTCGATGCTTATGATCGTGCTAATTTTGTGATGATCATATCATGAACTGTATGGTATCATATGCCCCCCAAATATTTGTAAAAGAGCGTGTAACTGTTCCAATCAAGAATTATAATATAAATTGAGTTTTCGAAACGAACCATATACCTCTTCATTGTTCAAGATCACCAGTAGGAACGACTAAGAGAAAACGACTAGAAGGAACCGACTAGGAGGAACCGACTAGTAGAACCCGACCAGGAGGAACCGACCAGTAGTAGTAAGAAATAGCTGACCAGTACATCTCAAAAACCCTTCTTTTTTTTTCTTTTTTTTCTCATTTTTTTCATTTTTTTTTCATTCTGTCCCCACACAGTCGCGAAAGCTGTTGCGAATATTTAAACATGGTATGACCAGCGCCGTCCAAAATTTATGTACCAAGGATATGAATCCCAATAAACCCACGTGTTGCTATAATATCCATAAGTCATGGGCAAATGAATATGCCCACTAAGCACGTCCAATATAAAACCATGTCAACCGAGAGAAATTCTATAAAATTAGCAACCTGCTGCCAAAATTATCTCCCTACATAATCACGCAGCCCATGTTTATATTTACACGTCCTTGAATCAATCCCTAAAAATCATTATCCTTGAAATATGCAACCGATACCCACATAAACATAGCATCTATATTCCAAAAATATGGATATTATGGATAAGTAGGACTATAACCACGTCAACATAGGAAATACAATTCCTACTAAGTAGGTTGCATATTTTATTCCCACATTTAAGCCATAACTGCTCACACATCACTGCCAAATACAATTGTCATCCCATAAAATCAGGATTATTAATTCCTCACGTAACCACTTATATTATGTCCGAAAATAGTTAGAAGATTTATTTGATTGAGTCAAATAGAATCCCTAACCTTTTGCACAACCAAACCGTGTTTTCCCATAATACACGCAGCCAAACTTCACGCCATATTTTTGACTGTTTCAAAAGAAGGAGAATTGAAGATACCTTTTAGAATGCCAGAGACGCAATGGCTACGTAGATCCTCCCCTTTTGCATCCTTCTACAGCAACGAAAACAATATATACCCATGCAATATCAACGCAGCAGTACCTAAAGTTTGGAACAAGCAGCAATCTGATCACCTAGGGTTTCAAACATGCAAACACATGAAACCCTAAAAACGAATTTGTCTTGGCAGCAACAACAAACAACAATGTCCTATAATTTGGCACCATTCAACATGAAAGTACCATAATTGATTCATACATCAGACGTGAAACAAACTTTGTATCACACGAGATGTATTTCAGCAACATTTGAACAGGACCATCAATCAAAACCGTGAATCAAAGCTTCCTTAGATCATACGTTGATTCAAGAATCAACTCACCAAGACCAGTATGACCACCATCAGCAGCAACATCATTGGAACAGTAATAACAACATTATGCACGAAGCATCTAGGGTTTGTTGGGAAAAACCCTAGATCAACAGCTTTATTTAAAAACAGAAATACTAATGAAAACCTTGTAGATCAACCAGATCGAGAGCCAACAAGCTCTGATACCACTTGTTGAGTCTTAGGATCTAGACTCATCTGGGATATATAACAATGATTGTAATAAGCACAGCGGAACATAATAACAAACACAATCAAAGTTAAGAACAAGGCTTTCGTATTCATAAAATACTAATAAGCTACTAACTACTACTCCTGGTGCCTTATAGGCTTGACACCAGGAGGAACGCACACACACCTTTAGTTTACATTGTATATGAATCCGTGAATAACTATGTGTGCCTAACCCTCTTTATATAATAGAGGTACTAGGGTTACATCACAACCCTAGCTTACTTACAAAGCTACCTATTTATTATTAAGTCCTTCATCTTCTTTTGTCATATCAACTCAAGATATATAAGTCCCAACAAACCGCAATGCTAAACGGGCCTAAATGGACTAATAACATCAAAAATGAAACTAAGCCAAACAATTTATTGTGACTAAACATTCCACTAATTGGCCCAACATAAAACTTTATTATCGATGAAAAAGTGTACTACAATGAAAAAGTGTACTACAATGAAAAATAAAAGTGTAATATGCGTCTATTTTGACAAATCAAACGCTCAAAAATAAACTGTACTACAATGGTAAACAAAGAGAAAAAGTAAAAACATAACAGTAACACATCAATTGTGAAATCAGTAACAATGAAAAATGAACAAGAAGTTACGCTGCATCCAGGCCAGTTCGTTGATGCGAAGCTATCGAACGAACTAAAACCGATATCGAAGTGTGATCAAACAGCTAAAACAGGAACTTGAACCGAGCTCAACTAACTTTTCTAACAATCTCTACTTTACGAACCACGAACCACAATGATCATCAACTCAAATCTCGCATCAGCTTATAGCAATAAGCTTTATCAGCTTACTTGATCAGCCAATCCGAATAAGAGAGTGAACATAGCTATTAGATCACATTATCAAAGCAGTACCAAAACCAATGCTCGCAAAAATTGAATGATCTCTAAATCAATTCACTAGTACTCAAAGAAGCTAGAAAGGAACTTCTGTGAAAATGTCTCGATAGCTTTATCAAGCTCTAGTACTACAAGCTAAAGAAAAGTAAGGTAGGAAGAAGTAGTGTAAGTTTTTTAAAAGAAATAATATCTCATTAATGGCGATGAAGAAAAGAGTTTGTTACATCAAAAAATGAAAACGGTTACAAATCCTAACAGAATTTAAAGGCAAACTAATAACTAGCAAGAACTATGTGAAAACACCCCTAGACTAAAAACTAAGTAATGAATTACAATTGGGATTACAGGAGGTATTTATAGACGGTTCGAGAAAGTTCATCGAGGTCTCTATGATGTGTCTTAACCAATCACCAATCTCCACGTGGACTCAAGAGTTCATCATTCTTTTTTCAGAAAATTGGGGTTTTCTTCTTGAGTTGATATTGATGTAATTAAATCACCTCTTCTTGTAGATAAAAGGATGATGATTATCTATGTAGTTTTGATCTTCACTTGAAAACCACTGCATTTTCTTGAAATCGGTTTGAAGATTATTAAAGGGAAAGTGAAGAAAACCTTGATAAAATGAATATGAACAAGATAAATAACATAGAATCTGAAAGTTTTATGGACTTATATTTAAATAGTCGTGTGTTAGGATCGAACTCGGGATTACGGGATTGCACACAATACGTAAAAGGTTAATTTATTTGATAAATATATTTATTGTATTTATTAAATTAAACTTAGCTTTAACTTAACGGTCGTTTAATAATTAAGAATTAAGTATTAAAGAGTGTTTGTGGAATAAAAGGAAGGTTGGAAAGTTTCGGAAGACCCATTAGGGGGTGTCGACCGTCGATGTGACAACCGCGGTTCTGAGGTTCGTCACTTAGTTTTATTTTGTGCAAGTTACGTGTCTTTACGTGTTTATGTGCTAATTGGTGTGTATAGATTGTGCTTTGGGTATCGTTTCGGGTACGGGGTACCTTGTGAGTGAAACGATGTGTGATGATTTCATGTTCATGAGCTCATAATGTAGTGATTATGAAATGAGATGGTGTTGTTTAGTGGTTTTACGTATACGTATATGTATTATAGAAAATCGTATTTTTACGGTTTAAGGTTTTGCATTTAGGGGTCTCAGAAGAGGTATTTAGTCACGGGAATAATTTACGAGATTGTTTTAAGTCATTTAGGACTTATTTATATAGTTTATTTTATATTCTAAGAGTTTTTATAAAACTGTATATTTTTACGTCTTTTACGGTATACGCGTAAATTTGACTAGTTTTGCGGTTTTGAGGTTTCGGAGGCTTTAGGAGCTGAAATAAATTAAGGAAATTTAAGATAATAATAAGTAATAGTTAATTTACAGTAGGTGGAGTATAAAAGTCGGCCAAATAGGGGTTTTGGGCTTTGGGTTGGGCGGCTAAAAGAAAGAAAGAAGGAAAAGCCCAAAAACAGACCCAATGGACTTGTAATGGGACTATGGGGCCTTTAGGACTTAACCAAACCCAATCCATAACCAAAATAATCATATTTTTAAGCTCAATAACAGCTCCTAGCCGAAATTCAACAATGGTGGCCAATTAGGGTTTCAAAAATAAAGATCTTCCATTGATTTCTAAGGTAAAACCTTCAAAACCCTTGTTCTATTAATGATTTTAATCAATCTAATCATGTAATTGATCTTATGATGGATTAAGGTTTGTGAGTTTTCTGAGATTAGTGAGTTTAGGGTTCATATGAATTGATTACTTTGGTTATTATGAAGATTAGTGATTGTAATTAGGGTTTAATCATGTTTAAATTCGTTTTTAAAAACTGGGCAGAATTTTTGGTCCATTGTTTTGATCATATCTAGAGTTCTACAAACTTTTAATTTTCGAATCTTATGTCCCTGAAAAGGTAATTTAATTGGAATTCAAATTCAATTAATAAGAACTAAATTGGAGGTCGGGAAGTGGGACAAAAACATGTTAAATCAGTCGGGTGTCAAAATAGTTTTTGGATCAGCTTGTTTTCATTTTATGTTTTGAATTGTTTGGGGTACTTAGGGTTATAATTGGAGCTTAAAATGAACATGAGACTTAGATCATATATTATATAAAAGATCTGGAGAAGGGTTAAGCAAATGGGATAGGGTAAGACCCTCTGGTCATAGCAAACTTTTCATATGTTCAAAATCAGTAAAATCTGGATAGGTGAAAGTATAAGTTGTATATCGGGGACTTAAAATTAGCTTTGATGTTGGGGAAAGGGCTGAGATTTTAGCTAACACATATAAGTTTATGGGGTTTTCATTGCAAGGAATGTGGTTTAGGTTTGGTGGGCGTTTGGCTCATAATACGGAGTATGAAAATCGGGACTGTTTTGGGTTAAATGTTAACGGGATGAGTTATGAACTAAACTAAGTTAAGGGCTTTATAGAGGGGTGTAATGAGATGATTATGGCATATAAACAGGGTTAAGTTGTAGGAGAAGGTTAGATATCCATCATAGATTGATGAGCCATTTTCGTATGTGGTTCATGTCTTGATTGTATATGTTTGTGTGTTTAGATTTTTGCTAGAGCGCGGGTACTTGGAGAAGCTTGTTCAGGTGAGTTTCATAGTCCCATGTTTCTATGATTTATAAATGTTTTGAATTCCAGATGGGATGGAAGAGTGAAATGTAGTATAATGCAGTTCGTTTTCTCAGTTCTTAACCAATAGAAAGTCCAACCAATATCAGATTTTTAATTGTTCTTGGTTGTTAAACTTGCTTGGTAATCTATTGCTAATTCAACAAAAGCTTTCAAAATGGAAAAATATTACCTACGTATATGTAAAACAGATTGCAAATACCACGTTTTTATTCAAGTAAAATTTAAAATGCAAAATTTGAAACTAAAAGGACTGAAATTGTAAATTTGTTAAAAAGTAAATGCTTGAAATGTAAATTCTAACAACTATAGGGACTAAAAGTGCAAAACAGTAAACTTAAAGGATCAAAAATGTAACAACTATAACCAACTTGCCAAAAATGTAACTAATTAACAAAATACTAACTGAAATCTAACAACTTTCAAAGTCCAGGGACCAAAATTATGCAAACCCTAAATACTTGGAAGTTTAGCCAAGTTTTCAAAACTGATAGAAAAGAAAGGACCAAAGTGCAATTTTGAGAACTTTTTAACTAAAAACGGGACACAAGAAAGAATAAGCTCGTTTGAGCTTATTACTCAACCAAACTCAGTGAAACAACTTGCAAAACATTTCAAATCTCATTTAAGCTACGTGTGTTCAAGGAATTAAGCTAAGGATCAGAAATAAGCAAATGAGTGCTTATTAATAAGCTCAAAATAAGCTCTAGCCAAAACTAATCAACCACAATTGGATTTTCCTCTTGAAACTGATTAAGCAAATGATTTGAAGATTGGGAAATCAAACTAGAACAAATTTCATCCAGTAATAAGCTCTTAAACTGAAATAAGCTAAAAAGAGCTTATGTTGACCAAACGTTGACCAAATTTTGCAAAAAGCTCAAACTTTCAGGAATTAACTAGGAACACTTACTAACTGATTTTATGAAAGAAAATCACAAGATTTGTGAAGTGGATTTGAAGATATAGGAAAACAGTAACCAGCTTTATCACAGAGAATGAGCTTTGCTCAGCCTTTGTCCAAAAAGCTATTTACCAGCTTATTAACTGATACTGTAGAAATTCCTTTTGGAATCTAAAACTATATGATATAAGCTAAGTCTGGAAACAAATTTGGTGGAATTTCATCAAGGATTGAATGAGAAATAAGCAAATGAAACTGGCAAGTTTTTAAGAACAAAGCTGAATAAAAGCTGACCCAAACTATTCTAGTGCCATTTGCCTGTTTGACCTTTTATATGACTTGTAAAAGGCTTAAAACTACTTGTAATCACTTAAGGACTGGAAATCAACTCTAAAACACCAAATCTTAATGATTGAAAACTATTATTGATCTACTCCCAAACACTCCTTTAACTGTTTTTTAACAAATTTTAACAAAGACTTTTAAGTACTGAATTAAGCTGATTCAAAAGCTTTCAACTCCAAGTTTGATACTTCAAATTGACTGATTTAAAAGTATAAAAGAGCTCTAAGAACAACTTTAACCAATTAAGATGCAAGAACCAAATTCTGACTGAAAATAAGCTAAAACTAGGACTTATACCAAATCTAAGATCAAGTAAACAAGAATTAAGCTATAAGCAACCAGGATTCAAACAAACAGCAACTACTATCAATTATATCATGCAGCCATCAAAATTAACTAGGAAAGTAAGCATGCAATTGACTTGTTGAGTGGAACTAAAACAAGAAGCTTAAAACCTAATGTAGATATCCTTTGAGAAGAAGAGGAGCGCTGAGCTCTCTTGCCCTAGTGATAACCACCACCTATCACTAGAAATCAACAAGAATCAACCATCAAATCAACTAGAATCCATCAAACTGCTTGAAAACTCCATAAGAACTAGGCTATGGCTGAATTGTGATCAAACAGCTAACAATCTTCACAAATGTCAGTTATGATCAATGATTGATCATAACAAACACTCAACAGCAACAATAATATCCAACAGCAGCAAGAATCAAACTGGAATGAGAAGAACAGAATTTGGCGGGAAAAATGAATTTGAATTTTATTGAGGGAAATCAGTTACAAAGTTTGTTACAAGCTATCAACTAACTAACTAACTCAAGAGTTTGTCAGACTCTTGAGTAGTTAGAGTAGAATTAAGGGAAAAAGGAAAGGAAAGGGAGAACTAGGTGTTTTACAAAATTAAGCTACAGCTACAAATGAAGACTAAACTAGGTATTTATAGGCATGAGAGGAGAGTTAGTTGGGGTTGGTGACGTGTCAGGGCCAATCCCAGCTTGCCACGTGGAGAAATCTGCAAATCCGCATTTTGAAGGTATGAACAATGAATTGGGTATTTTTGATTGGATGAATGTCTTGTTAATTGGTTTGCACCGATGAACTCGTCTCTCAAAATTGAGCAATATTGGTGTTTTAATCTTCCCATGAAATGGCTTCTATCTCAATCACGATCCTGGCAATATTTCTTGTTCTTGAAGATGACACGTGTAAGCTTCTGGTTGGCTCTTATCTGATCACACGGATCAATATCCAAAAGTGGATAAAAGGATTATGGAGTGGCGCATTCTCATTGGTTGATTTAAATGAAGTGCGCTTTACTGTTCAGATTTTGTATTAAATGCAAAACGGCGCTAGTGGGCTTATGTGGTGATCCTTGTCCTACTTTTCTTGCAATCTTATTGGTTCTCTCCCTTTCACATGGATCAAGCTTCAAATTACTTTCAACAATTGGCAGAACTAGTCCTTGTACTTGGCAGAATGTTGTTTTGAGCCAGGATCTTCATTCTTTTGACATATTTGGTCCTTTAACTTCCATAACTTGTACAAAATGGTCCTTTGACTGAGTTGACTTGATAGTTGACCAGGTTTGACTTGAATCTTGACTTTTACATTATTTCACTTTTAGTCCTTCAACTTTCACAACTTGTCAAGATAGGTCCTTATACTTCAAAGTCTTGTCACTTTTGATCCTCTTTTGTCTTTTTCATCCATTTGAGCTTGATTTTTCCTTGTTTGCTTGAAAATGTATCTTCTTACCTACACAAGTGCACACAAACACAAACATACCACATAATACTGTTTTTGCCAAATAAATTGGTATTTTGCTTCATGTTTTAGGGTTATTTGTTGATAAAAGGATATGAGTTTAAGCTCATATCAAATTCCCCTACACTTGAGCATTGTCATGTCCTCATGCAATATTATATCTTAAGGCTTAAAAATTTTACATTTCCCTCTTAATTAATCCACCTTGGCCATATGAGATGCATCTACACTACTCTAAACTAGATGATGCATGATTTTGACTTCTAATAATGCAATGAATCAAAATACAATTCTATCTATATCTTTTTGATTTTTCTTGAAATGGTTTTGATGGAAATAACTCATAAAGAATTCAATGACTTGGATTAGGGCTTGGATACCATGGATACTTATCACCCTCAAGTTTCACTTTCCCCATACCAAGCTTATAAATGGGATCATTGCATTCACAAGTAAAAAGTGCATCAACTTATTCATGACAATTAAATGTGGATCCGGTTATTAATTGAGCAAATTGCTTGTGGGCAAATTTGTCATTATTCAAGTGTGAAATATAAGAAGTGTAAAATCCAAAAATAAGGAAGCACGGTTTTAATCCTAAGTAATCTTCTCATCCATTACTTGAAAAACCGCTCACAATTAATACAAGTCCGTATTAAGAGTAATAAGTCATTCGCCTTATGTGTAAAATCCTCATGTCATGCTTTCATAAGTAACTACACACTCGCTAAGGAAAGAAAAATAAAACTCACGCAATAATTTACATCCGCATCTTTTTGAGATTTTGGATCTTCAACCCCGCAACCCGTCAAGGTAATATTGGATTGGAGCAATCTATTGAATCCCCGCAACCCGTCAAGGTAATATTGGAACTCAATAGTCACTATAATTAACACCACACTGCCCCTCTTGGGAGTCTTGTATTATTTTTTTTTCTTTTTCTTTTTTTTCTTCTTTTTTTTTTCTAGCCACTCATTTTTTTTCATAAGCCGCTCTTATTTTTCTTTATTCCTCACAAAGAAATTTGAAAAGAAGAAAAGGAAAAAACACCCGCTAAATATGGAGCATGACATAAGTCTAGTACACATAAAACGTGCTAACTTAGAATCTTAAGACGTACTCATATCAACCATAAATGATTAGCCAAAAATGCATAAGAGATTACAAACCAATTAAAACCGTACTTGATTATTTATTAACAATTATATACATGCGAAGAAAGTAGAGGTAGAGAAGAGAAGGGTTTAGCCACAAGTAATTTCCATGAAGTCTATCTAGCCCTTTTATACTTGCTTCAACTCTATCATTTCCCATTCTCCACAAATTTAAAATTTCAAATAATGAAATTGGTGGAAGCTTAGCCTAATAGACCAATGAAGGACTACATGGTTAAGGATACTAGCTAGAGAGTGCTAAAATAAGCAAACTCGGGTTGAGTCAAAATATCCATGGCGGGCCTAATATGTCAAAGAAATCTAAACTTGTTAAAACCATGTTTTATTATATTTTTCCTTTTTATATATTTTTGATGAAAAATAAAAGAAGAAATATGTACAATGCAAGTGTGTTATGCAAATGAAAAATGATTGATGCAAAAATTATGAATGCATATTTTTGGTGGCCAAAGTAGATAAAAAATTTTGAAAAATGTTGAAAATTCATTTTTCCAAGTTATCATGCAAGACAATGACAAGTTCTAGGTAAGGTCACTTCGATAGAAGACCCCCCTACACTTAAGCTAAACATTGTCCTCAATGTTTAAGAGCATGGAAGTACAAAAACTTCCCCTACACTTATGATAATGAATAGACTTTGCTTAACCCAAGTTAAGGAAAGGACAACTATTAGTGAAATCATGTTTAAGCACAAGGTGTCAATGAAAATTCACTAAAGTAACGAAGTGAACCGGATACAAGGGCCTCCTCCATAAGCTCCAAAGCATGAGATGAGTGAGCAACCCTACAAACAAGCATGAAGACAAAAGAAGGTCTCCCCTACACTTATCTCCAAATCTATGCCTTTATTTCTAACCTACCACACTCTAAACCTAGTTATACGATGCTTGAGTTAATGAGTCTCTAGCTCGACTCGTCCCTCAATGAATTAATTCATGGGGAAAATGGGGACCTCTTGGACCATTTCAACGGAAATGTCCTCCCCAAAGTAATGTTTAACACGGTGACCATTCACTTTAAAATTTGGACCATCGGGTTGGGACAACTCAAGAGTTCCATATGGAAACACTTGAGCAATAGTGAATGGACCGGACCATCTCGACTTAAGCTTGCCCGCAAAAAGCTTCAATCTTGAGTTAAAAAGGAGAACCGGCTCTCCAACTTTGAACTCACGATTCTTGATCTTAGCATCATGCAATTTCTTAGTCTTTTCCTTGTAAAGCAAAGAATTCTCATAGGCATTGGCTCTCAACTCATCCATCTCATTGATTTGATCTTTCCTATGTGAACCAGCTTGGTTTAAATCAAAGTTAGCCCACTTGAGAGCCCAAGATGCCTTATGTTCTAACTCAAATGGGAGGTGACACGCTTTTCCATAGACAAGCCTATAAGGAGTACAACCAATCGGTGTTTTAAAAGCCGTCCTAAACGCCCACAAAGCATCATCGAGCTTATCCGACCAAGAAGCTCTATGCTCTCCCACCGTTCTCTCTAAAATTCTCTTTAAACCACGATTTGTGACCTCGGTTTGACCATTTGTTTGAGGGTGATACGCGGTAGAAAGTCTATGATTCACTCCATATTTCTTCATAACTCTCGTGAATTGATCATTACAAAAGTGCGTACCACGATCACTTATGATGGCCCGAGGTACACCAAATCTAGCAAACAATTGTTTCAAAAACTTTACAACCACTCTAGCATCATTAGTAGGTAAGGCTTTAGCCTCCACCCACTTGGACACATAATCCACCGCCACAAGTATATACTTGTTTCCCTTAGAGGATGGAAAAGGTCCCATGAAATCTATTCCCCATACATCAAATATCTCACACTCTTGGATAAAATTTTGTGGCATCTCATCACGTTGTGTAATTTTTCCTTGTCTTTGACAAACATCACAAAATTTCACCATCTCTTGGGCATCCTTGTAAATGGAAGGCCAATAGTAACCCGAATCAAAGACTTTCTTGGCGGTGTAGTTAGGCCCAAAATGTCCACCCGTAGGTCCTTTATGACATGCCTCTAAAATTTTAAATGCCTCGGGCCCATCTACACACCGTCTAATGATTTGGTCCGCACATTGCCTAAAAAGATATGGATCATCCCAAAAGTAATACTTAACTTCCTTAAGAAACTTTTTCTTTTGTTGATAAGTAAGACCCTCAATAAGCACATTGCCCACAAGATAGTTTGCTATATCCGCAAACCAAGGTGTGGCATCCTCTTGGGAAGAGATAGACATGAGCTCCTCTAGTGGAAAGGATTCATTGATTTCTTGATGTGGGAAATCTCCTTGAAAAGGAATGCTCAAGTCTACTCAAATGATCCGCCGCTAAATTCTCGGCCCCTTTCTTATCACGAATCTCTATCTTAAACTCTTGAAGCAACAAAACCCATCTCAAAAGCCTAGGCTTAGCATCTTGTTTTGTCATAAGATACTTGAGAGCGGAGTGATCCGTATACACTATGGTCTTGGAAAGCACAAGATATGGTCTAAACTTCTCAAAAGCATATACTATAGCAAGCAACTCTTTTTCCGTGGTAGTGTAATGAAGTTGTGCACCGGTCATGGTTTTACTCGCATAGTGTATAGGTTGAAAATGCTTATTAACTCTTTGTCCTAAGACGGCCCCCACCGCATAATCACTAGCGTCACACATAAGCTCAAAAGGTAATTCCCAATTTGGAGAAACCAAAACGGGAGCCTTTGTCAATTTTTCCTTAAGGGTCTCAAAAGAGTCTAAACAAGCGTGGTCAAAAATGAAAGGAGCCTCTTTCTCCAAGAGATGAGTCATCGGTCTAGCTATCTTAGAAAAATCTTGTATAAAGCGCCTATAAAATCCCGCATGACCTAAGAAACTCCTCACACCTTTAACCGAGGTGGGTGGGGGAAGCTTAGCAATCACATCAATTTTAGCTCGATCAACTTCTAATCCCTTATTGGATATCTTGTGTCCTAAAACAATCCCCTCTTTCACCATAAAGTGACATTTCTCCCAATTAAGCACCAAACGTGTTTCCTCACAACGCTTAAGCATTCTCTCAAGATTGGTGAGACATGAGCTAAAGGAGTTTCCAAATACGGAAAAGTCATCCATAAAAACCTCCATGGTTTGCTCTATCATGTCATGGAAAATCGCCATCATGCACCTTTGAAACGTCCCCGGTGCATTACATAGGCCAAAAGGCATCCTCTTGTAAGCAAATGTACCGTAGGGACAAGTGAATGTGGTCTTTTCTTGATCCTTAGGGTCAATGGGTATTTGGAAATAACCCGAAAAGCCATCAAGAAAACAATAGTACTCATTTCCCGCTAAGCGTTCAAGCATTTGATCCATAAAAGGAAGCGGGAAATGGTCTTTCCTAGTTGCCTCATTGAGTTTTCTATAATCAATGCAAACTCTCCAACCGGTTACAAGTCTCGTAGGAATAAGCTCATTGTTCTCATTAGGCACCACGGTGATTCCACCCTTCTTTGGAACACAATGAACCGGGCTAACCCATGGAGAGTCGGAAATGGGATAAATCATACCCGCATCTAAAAGTTTAATCACTTCCTTCTTAATAACCTCATGGATTTTTGGGTTAACTCTCCTTTGGTTTTGAATGGCGGGTTTATAGTCATCCTCCATAAGGATTTTGTGAGTACAAAAATGTGGATCAATTCCCCTTATGTCGGATATTTTCCATGCTAAAGCTTTCTTGTGTTTCTTAGGGACTTCAATAAGTTGCTCCTTCTCATCCTCTTTCAACTCTTTAGCAATAATCACCGGTAATTGGTCTTTTCCTTCTAAGAAAGCATATTCTAAGTGGGATGGAAGTTCCTTAAGTTCAATGGGAGGTGGACTCTCTATGGAAGGTTTTACTATGGAAGGTTCCTCAATGGTAATCTCTTGTGGAATAGGAGAAGGAATGGGGTCCTCATTGAGCAACTTTTGGATTGTAAGAATATCTTCTTCCCAATTAATGGGAGAATCATCATCACCAAGAAAGGTAGACTCAAATTCCTCCAAGAGGAAATCACTCTCTCCAAAAGGTGTTAAAGAGGGAGCAATTGAGGCCATGGTTTCAACATGGGGTATCTCATCACTAGCATTCTTACAAGCATCATGAAAGTGTTCATTACACACTTCATCTAGCACATCCACAATGTTAATAGTCTCACAAGGTCTAGACTCCTTAACCTCTTTTCTATCACAAACTTTGCCTAACTTAAACACCACTCTCTCATCTTCTACTCTCATAATTAATTCTCCTTCCGCCACATCTATCAAGGTACGACCCGTTCTCAAAAACGGTCTACCAACAATCAAAGGCACTCTAGGATCCATGTCATAATCGACCACTACAAAGTCGGCCGGAAAGGTAAACTTATCCACACCTACAAACACATCTTCCGCTATACCTACGGGGTGAGCTATGGTTCGGTTGGCTAGTTCAAGAGTCATCCTAGTGGGAGTGAGCTCGGGAAGAGATAGTTGTTTCCAAACCGATAAAGGCATGAGATTTATGCTCGCCCCTAAATCCGCCAAAGCCATGCAATTTTAAACACCGGGAAAATTACAAGGTATCAAGAAGCGCCCCGGATCTCCAAGTTTTGTTGGTAAGGTTTTAAGTAACACCGCGGAACAATTTTCATTAAGTGATGTGTTGGGCAAATCAACCAATTTTTCTTTGTTTGAGAGCAAATCCTTGAACATCTTAGCAAACTTTGGCATATAAGCAAGAGCTTCGGCAAAGGATATGTTGATATTAAGTTGCTTGAACATCCTTAAGAAATTGGAGACTTGGATGTCATCTTTGTTCTTTAACTTGTCCTTTTTCAACCTTGAAGGGTATGGAAGAGTAGGTTTTGGTGTAGGTGGAATAGGTGTTGTGGTGGAAGATTTGTCTTTGTTAGCTTCTTCATTGGGAAGTGTGGAAGGTAAAGGAGAAGTATGAGGTGGTTGAGAAGGTGTGTTTGAGTGAATAGGAGCATTTTGAGGAGGTAGAGTAGAAGTAGAAGGCTTATCACAAGTAGGAGCACAAGTGGGTTGAACAAGAGTAGGTTTAGGAGGTGAAGGATCCTTTGTTGTTGTTCCACTCCTTGTTGTAATAGCATTGACATTGGCCCTAGGGTTTGTTTGTGTGTTAGAAGGTAAAGCCCCTTGTGGTCTTTGAGTTACCGCCACTAAAACCCTATTGATTTGTTCCTCCATTGTACGTTTCAATTGATCATTCATTCTCTTCTCAATTTCACGCATTTTCTTATCAACATACTCTTGAGTCTCTTGCATCCCATATCCTTGAGTTGGATTTTGAGGGTAAGCTTGATTTGGTATTGGAGCATATGCTTGATTGGGAATAAATGGAAGTGGTTGATTAAACCCTTGTTGTGGTGGATAAAAGGTATTTGCTTGAGGTTGAAATTGATTGGGTTCCTTGTAGTTATTTCCTTGGTATGGTTGTCTTTGCCCTTGATTCCTTGCTAAAATTTGAGGAGGATTTTGTGGAATTTGGGTGGGTGGTTGGGGTGGGAAGCCGGGTGGAGTAAGGTAATTTTGGGATTTGTAAGAAAGGTTATTTGGATTGATGTTAGGCTTGAAGTGTTCACGATGTTCCTCTTGGTAAGCATAGCATTCCCCTTGATACCCTTGCACCTTATCACATTGTTCATAAGAGTGGGGGCCTCCACAAGTAACACAAGAAATGGTGATGGCATTCACATTATTTGAGGAATTGTTCAATGTCATGCTCTTAAAATTTTGAACCATGTCATGAGTCATTTCTTGTCCTTGTTTGACTTGTTGAAGGATCTCTTTAAGAAGTTGGATGTCACAAGGAGTTTGAGAAGTGTTTTGGATAACATGAACCCTTTCTTCAAATGGATTGTTTGTTTGAACCATTGCCTTAGTCTCAATAATGTTCAAAGCCTCGTGGTATGTCTTAAGAAGAATACTCCCTCCCGCGGAAGCATTTAGTGAATCTTGGTGGTGAGGTTTAAGGCCATTATAGAAGGTATTGATTTGGTTTACATCATCCAATCCATGGTTAGGGCATCGCCTCAACAACTCACTATACTCTTCCCAAGCATCACTAAAGGATTGACTAGGTTTTTGTGTAAAGCCCATAATTAAATTCCTCAAAGCCATAGTCTTTTGTGGAGGAAAGAATTTGTTCAAAAACTTAGTGGTAAAACCGTCCCATGTGGTGATACTATCGGGTGGTTGGGTGTCTAACCAATGCTTAGCACTCCCATCTAAGGAAAATGACACTAACATCAATCTAATGACCTCATGTGGAACCCCATTATGCTTAATGGTATTGCAAAGTGAAAGGAATCTCTTAAGGTGAGCATGGGGATCCTCATTTTGTTTTCCCAAGAAAGGTGATAAAGCAACCATATTGATCATAGATGTATGTAGCTCAAATGTGTTAGCGGGAAAGTCGGGAATCTTAATGGCACTAGAATATCCATGAATGTTGGATTGCATACGTTCATACAAAGTACGATTATCAATAGCCATTGCTTCTTGTGTGGTGACAAAGCACGATTCTCGTGATCGGCTTGGTGGACGGTGGTGGTCTTACTCTTTCTCTTTTTCTTCCTTTTCGGAGGAAGAGGTTGTACACCAATCGGTATTTGTGCACGCCCGCGAGTGAGCATGCAACTCAATACGAGGAATGAGAGAGAAGCTCTCGTGTGACTTTGAAGAGAAATGGATTATCCTCTTCGAGTTTCAATATTAAATATCCACAAGAAAATAACAATATATGTAGTTACTACTTTGGGTGCAAGACCCTCAATGAAGCCTTCCTTCTTAGAATACTCCCAAGTGAACGGGGGGTTAGGTGGCGCGAAGCACTTAAGTACCTATTTACCCTTAGATGGCATTTTATAGCACATCGCCTTTCTATTCACTTAAATGTTCGTATTCTTCGAATTTTTGCTTATTGAGAGTATTTATCTATTCTTGCTTTATTTTGTTTGATCGATACACGTGTCAAGGACCGGAACGCCCCTCAACACGGTGTATTGCCTCGGCAATACTTATGGAAGATATGTAGATTGATTGTTCTTATACGTATACGTATTTACTTCTAATAATATATGGAAAATATTTTTGTATTTATGAGTTTTTTAAAGGAAAATACTATATGTACATAAAAACCGAGAGAATCCAATAATATATATTTTTGGGTGCAATCTCTTAGGAAAAAGATTGCTTTTTGGATTTTTTAATTTTTTTGGTCAATTCTTTAGGAAAAGAATTGTTTTGTTAATTTTTAAGTTTTTTTTATATTTTTATATTTTTGATTTTTTTATTTGTTTTTGATTTATGATACGTAAAAATAACGTTCACAAAGTGAACGGATCCCAAAAGCCAATGAAAACCGTCAATCGATAGTCTCTCGTGTAGTCAAAGAACCGGCAGCGGCGCCATTTGAAATGTAGTATAATGCAGTTCGTTTTCTCAGTTCTTAACCAATAGAAAGTCCAACCAATATCAGATTTTTAATTGTTCTTGGTTGTTAAACTTGCTTGGTAATCTATTGCTAATTCAACAAAAGCTTTCAAAATGGAAAAATATTACCTACGTATATGTAAAACAGATTGCAAATACCACGTTTTTATTCAAGTAAAATTTAAAATGCAAAATTTGAAACTAAAAGGACTGAAATTGTAAATTTGTTAAAAAGTAAATGCTTGAAATGTAAATTCTAACAACTATAGGGACTAAAAGTGCAAAACAGTAAACTTAAAGGATCAAAAATGTAACAACTATAACCAACTTGCCAAAAATGTAACTAATTAACAAAATACTAACTGAAATCTAACAACTTTCAAAGTCCAGGGACCAAAATTATGCAAACCCTAAATACTTGGAAGTTTAGCCAAGTTTTCAAAACTGATAGAAAAGAAAGGACCAAAGTGCAATTTTGAGAACTTTTTAACTAAAAACGGGACACAAGAAAGAATAAGCTCGTTTGAGCTTATTACTCAACCAAACTCAGTGAAACAACTTGCAAAACATTTCAAATCTCATTTAAGCTACGTGTGTTCAAGGAATTAAGCTAAGGATCAGAAATAAGCAAATGAGTGCTTATTAATAAGCTCAAAATAAGCTCTAGCCAAAACTAATCAACCACAATTGGATTTTCCTCTTGAAACTGATTAAGCAAATGATTTGAAGATTGGGAAATCAAACTAGAACAAATTTCATCCAGTAATAAGCTCTTAAACTGAAATAAGCTAAAAAGAGCTTATGTTGACCAAACGTTGACCAAATTTTGCAAAAAGCTCAAACTTTCAGGAATTAACTAGGAACACTTACTAACTGATTTTATGAAAGAAAATCACAAGATTTGTGAAGTGGATTTGAAGATATAGGAAAACAGTAACCAGCTTTATCACAGAGAATGAGCTTTGCTCAGCCTTTGTCCAAAAAGCTATTTACCAGCTTATTAACTGATACTGTAGAAATTCCTTTTGGAATCTAAAACTATATGATATAAGCTAAGTCTGGAAACAAATTTGGTGGAATTTCATCAAGGATTGAATGAGAAATAAGCAAATGAAACTGGCAAGTTTTTAAGAACAAAGCTGAATAAAAGCTGACCCAAACTATTCTAGTGCCATTTGCCTGTTTGACCTTTTATATGACTTGTAAAAGGCTTAAAACTACTTGTAATCACTTAAGGACTGGAAATCAACTCTAAAACACCAAATCTTAATGATTGAAAACTATTATTGATCTACTCCCAAACACTCCTTTAACTGTTTTTTAACAAATTTTAACAAAGACTTTTAAGTACTGAATTAAGCTGATTCAAAAGCTTTCAACTCCAAGTTTGATACTTCAAATTGACTGATTTAAAAGTATAAAAGAGCTCTAAGAACAACTTTAACCAATTAAGATGCAAGAACCAAATTCTGACTGAAAATAAGCTAAAACTAGGACTTATACCAAATCTAAGATCAAGTAAACAGGAATTAAGCTATAAGCAACCAGGATTCAAACAAACAGCAACTACTATCAATTATATCATGCAGCCATCAAAATTAACTAGGAAAGTAAGCATGCAATTGACTTGTTGAGTGGAACTAAAACAAGAAGCTTAAAACCTAATGTAGATATCCTTTGAGAAGAAGAGGAGCGCTGAGCTCTCTTGCCCTAGTGATAACCACCACCTATCACTAGAAATCAACAAGAATCAACCATCAAATCAACTAGAATCCATCAAACTGCTTGAAAACTCCATAAGAACTAGGCTATGGCTGAATTGTGATCAAACAGCTAACAATCTTCACAAATGTCAGTTATGATCAATGATTGATCATAACAAACACTCAACAGCAACAATAATATCCAACAGCAGCAAGAATCAAACTGGAATGAGAAGAACAGAATTTGGCGGGAAAAATGAATTTGAATTTTATTGAGGGAAATCAGTTACAAAGTTTGTTACAAGCTATCAACTAACTAACTAACTCAAGAGTTTGTCAGACTCTTGAGTAGTTAGAGTAGAATTAAGGGAAAAAGGAAAGGAAAGGGAGAACTAGGTGTTTTACAAAATTAAGCTACAGCTACAAATGAAGACTAAACTAGGTATTTATAGGCATGAGAGGAGAGTTAGTTGGGGTTGGTGACGTGTCAGGGCCAATCCCAGCTTGCCACGTGGAGAAATCTGCAAATCCGCATTTTGAAGGTATGAACAATGAATTGGGTATTTTTGATTGGATGAATGTCTTGTTAATTGGTTTGCACCGTTGAACTCGTCTCTCAAAATTGAGCAATATTGGTGTTTTAATCTTCCCATGAAATGGCTTCTATCTCAATCACGATCCTGGCAATATTTCTTGTTCTTGAAGATGACACGTGTAAGCTTCTGGTTGGCTCTTATCTGATCACACGGATCAATATCCAAAAGTGGATAAAAGGATTATGGAGTGGCGCATTCTCATTGGTTGATTTAAATGAAGTGCGCTTTACTGTTCAGATTTTGTATTAAATGCAAAACGGCGCTAGTGGGCTTATGTGGTGATCCTTGTCCCACTTTTCTTGCAATCTTATTGGTTCTCTCCCTTTCACATGGATCAAGCTTCAAATTACTTTCAACAATTGGCAGAACTAGTCCTTGTACTTGGCAGAATGTTGTTTTGAGCCAGGATCTTCATTCTTTTGACATATTTGGTCCTTTAACTTCCATAACTTGTACAAAATGGTCCTTTGACTGAGTTGACTTGATAGTTGACCAGGTTTGACTTGAATCTTGACTTTTACATTATTTCACTTTTAGTCCTTCAACTTTCACAACTTGTCAAGATAGGTCCTTATACTTCAAAGTCTTGTCACTTTTGATCCTCTTTTGTCTTTTTCATCCATTTGAGCTTGATTTTTCCTTGTTTGCTTGAAAATGTATCTTCTTACCTACACAAGTGCACACAAACACAAACATACCACATAATACTGTTTTTGCCAAATAAATTGGTATTTTGCTTCATGTTTTAGGGTTATTTGTTGATAAAAGGATATGAGTTTAAGCTCATATCAAAGAGACAATGTTTAGTTTTGTAACTAGTGTTGTGAATGTTTTTATGGTTTGTGTTGTGTGTACATTTATGTGATTAACTGCTATGTGATTCTTGATTGTGTTTATGATTTGGATCAGGGGGACATGTACCGTCCCAGTTATTGTGGTTTGACTTGGTACCAAGGGGATGTTGACAAGGCGGGGCCTTGGGATTGGTTCATAGGTGTATGGGCGCCTATGTGACCATGGTTATTGGTAAGGCTGGGAGCCTTGGAAATTGTGGTTATTGGTAAGGCTTGGAGCCTTGGAATTGTGATTGTATGGTTAATCTTGAATAGTAGTTGTTAATGCATAATTGTAACACATTGTCCATATGTTCTTTTGTTGATGGTTGTTATTCACAACTTATAACTGATTTGGCGTTGGAGTCTAAACCTATGACTATCACCAACTTTATGTTAACGTGTTTTAGTGTCTCTTTCAGGTGAGAATGTGGTTAAGCGTGAGAATAGGAGTGGCTAGCTGGAAGGCTTAGGATTGTATTTGGAGGAACCCCCTTTCCTCTTAGTCTTTATTTATGTTTGAATAAGTGATACTTTTTAGACACCTATATGTTTGATGTGTGTTATTTAAATGTCTTTG
This sequence comes from Glebionis coronaria, assembly GCA_025667525.1. NCBI lineage: Eukaryota > Viridiplantae > Streptophyta > Magnoliopsida > Asterales > Asteraceae > Glebionis > Glebionis coronaria. Next base: position 594,297,457 of record CM046874.1, read on the forward strand.
GTAAGAGGTAGGCCTGTTACCTACTTACCTAGACGCCTGCATTGTTTGAGATATCTTCATGACATTGTGTCACCATTTATGATATTTCCATTTCATTTAGTTATCTCTATAGACACGCTATTGTTGTGATGATATCCATACGTCGCGCCCCATATTCCGCCATGGTGAGGTGTGACAGAATGGTATCAGAGACAATGGTTATAGAGAATTAGGTTGCCTAGCCTAGTCTATTGCTTAAGGGTCCCTGCATATAGGCGTCATAGGATTACGTGTGGTCTTGATTATATTTTCCTTTTATTTTTTGTGAATTTTGACTAGTATGAGTTGAACTGTAGTTGCCCATACTTAGTCACCTGTTAATTTCTGTTTTACTTTTGATATATAAATTACTTTCACCATAGTAAGTTATTTGGTGTACCTAATGTATATTATTTTTCTTTTGATGTTTAAGTCATGTTCCCTAAGAATCTTGTGGTGATTCGAGTCACTAGGAGTAGGTGGATAGGAAGGATTTTTAGTTGTTTCCACTGTTATGGGCGACATGACTTATAACTGATTATGATGTTGTGTTGGAGTTTATCTATGCTGTTTTAGCTAGACTATGGATTTATGTATTCCAAGAGTTTGACTATATTATTTTAATAGATGGAGTTTTGGACCTTATTGTTTATGTGGTTATGAACTTATGTGAGTAGATGGATTTATGTGTTATATGTTGTATTTATTCTTATAAGTGTCATCATAGGAGGGAGTGCATTGGGGAAAGGGTAATTGTATAAGTATGGTGGCCAACATAGTTATACAACTACCACAACTTCAATGGATTCCTAAGTATGATTACATGAAAGAGGGTTAGTACATGCTTGTATATGATGAGATGTGGATTTTGGGAATATGTATAATATGTGGGTTTATGTAACGGTTGCCTACGTATGGATATTTTTTAGTGTGTTATATGTTTTGGGTTGTAGTCATGTTGTGTGATTATGGGGTCACACGATATGGACTGGTTTTAGTGATGGGTTTTATGCCTTGTTGTAAGATGGCGATTACTCGTATGGAAAAAACGAGTGTATGGCGTGATTGATTGATCTAACATGTATGGTAACGAGTATGTTTTGGGTGATTTAATAGGTATATATATGCGGATGTATATATACTAGTATGTGTTAAGTTATGATATATGGTCGTTCAGTAGTTATTATAACTTGAACGTACCTTGTGTTTGCTCGTGTTTTATGGTGCTGGAGTTTGATGGAGTTCCAACGACGTTTTGAGTCTTTTTATGTGTGTCTACATTCGGGTATGTATTTTAATTAATGAGAACTACTAAATTTTCTTGCAAATAAGTCTGGCTAGTTATAGGAAAACGACTTTGAAAATAATTTGTAAGTGTATGGTATGATATCGTGACTTACATATCTTTTTTTTATGTTTGTGGTAGTAAGTTATAAAAAAATTTGTCTTGAAAATAATTGGATTAGTTTTCTATGTAACATGTGATAATACATTTTAAAGGGGTAAAGAAATTTTACAAAAATTTTCTTAAGTGGAGTTAAAATTTTAGAAGTATTTAACTAGACGGAAAGAGTAAAAAGGGAGATTTTATTATAGTAATGATAATAATAACACCACACCTTATAAACGTGTAGTAGTTTAGTTATAACCAGCCTAAATGGATTTTATAAAATAATAATAATAATAATAATATAGAATAAAATGAAAAAAAACACTGTATTTTATAAACATGTATTGGTTTCATTATAACAAGTGAAATAAGTTTAATATGGGTAAACAAGATAATGGTTAGAATAAGATTGTAGTATACTAACTAGTTGATATCCTTGATAAAATAATGAAGATAAAAGATGAGTTTATTATTCAAAACAAGTATGATTGATTTTAATAATATTGAAGTTTGGTTCTTATGAGGAGTAACTAAATGGGGCGAAAGTTTAAAATTTTCTGAGGTATCGAAATTTGGTAATACTAACCGTGACGAGTCTAATTTTTCGTTGTTGGCACACTCCATTGAATCTTTTGGATTACCTTGTTTCATTTTCAGTTGTTTTGGCTAGGGTTTATTATGGTTGATCTTTCGGTTTACCCTATATTTATTAGGACGCGGTCGTTTGGAATTCTTTTGGTACACGTCATGGTTGATTTAGTTATGCGGTTGTGGAAACGTTAGGATGAGAGGATAGAGTTGGGTAGTATTACTTATGGTTAGATATTAGAATGCAGAGTTGTGTTTTGGTTTAAAGGTTGTGTTGAAGGAATGATTAAGATTTGTGGAGTTTTGAAACTTAGATTGGTTACGGGAATAAGGGAGTAAGTAAAGTTAGTTGAGTGGTCGTGAGAACGAGATGTCATGCTATGAGAAGTTGGTTGAAGTACCATTAGGAGATTGATGAAAGTACCAGCGGATGTGAGGGTAGAGTATAAATTTTCTACTAAAGATTGGGCAAATAACACGCAAGGGAATTACTATAGTTATGGAGGCAAGGTAGTGGTAGACACGTGAAGGAAAACATGGATGTGAAAGAATGATTGGTAGGAGGCTGATTAAGTGTGATTACAACAAGTAAGGAAGAGTGAGCCATTGAGGGGTTGAAGTACCTTTAGAAATATTGTGGTAGATGAGTTGAAGTTAGAAGCTATTGGGTAGTGTGAAGTTCCTAGGTAACATCATAGAGACGAGAAGGGGAGCGTGAAGAGCTACATCGTGAAGCAAGGAGCTGAAAGGACTACGTGCGGGCTGCTAAAGGAAGCAAGAGATTTGGAAGGAGTCACAGATTTTGCTAGGACTGGAAAGGTGACAAGCACTATGAAGGGAATCTCCGTATGGTTCGTGACGAAGAAAGACAGATCGAGTACTGGGGTGGAGCTACAAAGAGCTGAACCAGTGGATCGTGATGAAGTGAATACATAACATGGGAGATTAAGAACTCGTGGAAGTAACAAGGGGAGTCAAGTAAATACGCGGATATAATTTTGTGGCAATCAATATCGAGGGACGGGTAGTGAATCTGAGCTGAATAAGTTCACGGAGAAGTGATTAGAGAGTCGGTTTTGTGAAGGTGTTATGAAAGATCTTTGGAAGAGATAGCTATGCATTATCCAATGCACTAGCGATTTCCATAGATTTGATGAATGAAGTATGTAATTTCTGTTGGATGGGATAGTGTTGGAAATAGGGAGAACCATGGAAGGAGAGAGCCAGGTATTCCTAGAAGATGATGATTGAAAGTACCTTATGTTAGGTGCAAGATCAAAATAGAAGTAAGAGATTTGAATAAGAATTTAAAATATGGCTTAGTTTGGACAAATGGAAACTAATATGGGTATAAGAGGAGAGTGTGATCCACATGGGATCACATAAAACTCTAGTCTTTCCCTATTAGGAGGGAGTAGGAGAACTGGTCGGAAAGAAAACAAGTGAAGCTACTTGGAAAATTTTGAGGTATAGATGACTTGAAAGAAGGGAAGAATAACATCATGATGTATGCCATGAGCTGAGGAAGAAGAAGGAAGTGTGGACAGATGCGAATCATGAATGAAATAGGTCGAGATAGGAACCGAAGTAAAACTTTGGTAGAGCCTAATGAGTAAAATAAAGCACAAAGCAGGCTAATATTGTTGTAGTGTGGAAAAGGGGTTGGCACTGACCTATACGGTTTGATTGGAAGGCTTAGTATCGATAATCGCATGGATGAGGCGTTATAATTGTGATGTGTCATGAGAGACGAAGGGCTTGGTCTAACTAAGACGAGGCGAGGAGCACTATGACCTTGAAGGTAAGACGTTGTGTAGGTATAAAGGAAGAAATGTAGCTAATTGTCTTAGAAAGAGTTAAATATGTTCAAAGGTAAGTTGAGTATAAAGGATCATTAAAAAATTGTTAATAGAGAAAAGTGAGAAAGATGTGTATAAGTGCTACTAATGAGCTATCCAAATTTACTGGAAGCAGTTGTAGCATGGGTTTGGATGACAGTCGATAGACCAATTGAGATAACCATCCTTCTGGTGATATGTATAGATCATAAGTTGATTTGGATTGAAAGAGCCTTGTTATGATGAACTAATGAATATGTGAAATACCGTCATAGGTCACTTGTGTAAGGAAATTGGAATTTTTAAGAAGTTTGGGGGTACGGACTAAAGGGAGTTGATGAACATGATTGGATACGAGTATATCAAGCTAATGGGAAAAGGATGGACGAGGTGAGAAATTGCTACAAGTATAGGAGTCGTGTTGAGAGCTTGGGTGACTGAGTTAGAGCGAGGTGGGAAACTCGTTAGCGATGTCTGAGTTTTAATATAATGATAGTTATCATACTAGAAGTCGATGAATGCCATTTGAGGCACTATATGGAAGGATAGGGTGAGTTGTCCTTAAGGTGGACTAAAATTGGTTAAAGAGACTACTAATGTGGAAAAGGTGTTTGTGGAAAGGATGAGAGAAAACAAGAGATGCTATGTAGAAAAGGAGGAAACCACTAGAGTTTAGTGACAAAGTTATGTAGGAAGTTTCACCGATAGTAACGGGTGGTATGTTTTGGTAAAATGGAAAAGTTGATGTAGAGTTGTGTAGGTCCATTTATGATCCTTGGAAAGATCGGACCAGTAGCTTATGAGTATAGAATTACCTGGGGAAAATGAGTGGTATACATGATATATTTCGTGTATTGAGATTGGTAAATGTTGTTTGAGAATACATATTTGCATGTACGGTTATTCAGGATTTATGTTAATAAGAGTCTTTGTTTTATCAAAGAGTCATTAGTGAGATTTATTGGCTGTGAGGTCAAGAGTTTGGGTATGAATTCAAATATTGTTGGTTAGTATATGTGGTAATTTGAGACTTGAACTAATGTACACATGGAAATGAGAGGAGTTCATTTAGAACAAGTATCCTCATATGATTTGTTATTTGTGTGTTTGATCCTAAGGAGTAAATCTCGGGACGAGATTTCTATTAGGAGGGAGTGATGTGACAACCGCGGTTCTGAGGTTCGTCACTTAGTTTTATTTTGTGCAAGTTACGTGTCTTTACGTGTTTATGTGCTAATTGGTGTGTATAGATTGTGCTTTGGATATCGTTTCGGGTACGGGGTACCTTGTGAGTGAAACGATGTGTGATGATTTCATGTTCATGAGCTCACAATGTGGTGACTATGAAATGAGATGGTGTTGTTTAGTGGTTTTACGTATACGTATATGTATTATAGAAAATCGTATTTTTACGGTTTAAGCTTTTGCATTTAGGGGTCTCGGAAGAGGTATTTAGTCACGGGAATAATTTACGGGATTGTTTTAAGTCATTTAGGACTTAGTTATATAGTTTATTTTATATTCTAATAGTTTTTATAAAACTGTATATTGTTACGTCTTTTACGGTATACGCGTAAATTTGACTAGTTTTGCGGTTTTGAGGTTTCGGAGGCTTTAGGAGCTGAAATAAATTAAGGAAATTTAATATAATAATAATTAATAGTTAATTTACTGTAGGTGGAGTATAAAAGTCGGCCAAATAGGGGTTTTGGGCTTTGGGTTGGGCGGCTAAAAGAAAGAAAGAAGGAAAAGCCCAAAAATAGGCCCAATGGACTTGTAATGGGACTATGGGGCCTTTAGGACTTAAACAAACCCAATACATAACCAAAATAATCAGATTTTTAAGCTCCATAACAGCTCCTAGCCGAAATTCAACAATGGTGGCCAATTAGGGTTTCAAAAATAAAGATCTTCCATTGATTTCTAAGGTAAAACCTTCAAAACCCTTGTTCTATTAATGATTTTAATCAATCTAATCATGTAATTGATCTTATGATGGATTAGGGTTTGTGTTTCTGAGACTAGTGAGTTTAGGGTTCATATGAATTGATTACTTTGGTTATTATGAAGATTAGTGATGGTAATTAGGGTTTAATCATGTTTAAATTCGTTTTTAAAAACTGGGCAGAATTTTTGGTCCATTGTTTTGATCATATCTAGAGTTCTACAAATTTTAATTTTCGAATCTTATGTCCCTGAAAAGGTAATTTAATTGGCTTTCAAATTCAATTAATAAGAACTAAATTGGAGGTCGGGAAGTGGGACAAAAACATGTTAAATCAGTCGGGTGTCAAAATAGTTTTTGGATCAGCTTGTTTTCATTTTATGTTTTGAATTGTTTGGGGTACTTAGGGTTATAATTGGAGCTTAAAATGAACATGAGACTTAGATCATATATTATATAAAAGATCTGGAGAAGGGCTAAGCAAATAGGATAGGGTAATACCCTCTGGTCATAGCAAACTTTTCATATGTTCAAAATCAGTAAAATCTGGATAGGTGAAAGTATAAGTTGTATATCGGGGACTTAAAATTAGCTTTGATGTTGGGGAAAGGGCCGAGATTTTAGCTAACACATATAAGTTTATGGGGTTTTCATTGCAAGGAATGTGGTTTAGGTTTGGTGGGCGTTTGGCTCATAATACGAAGTATGAAAATCGGGACAGTTTTGGGATAAATGTTAACGGGATGAGTTATGAACTAAACTAAGTTAAGGGCTTTATAGAGGAGTGTAATGAGATGATTATGGCATATAAACAGGGTTAAATTGTAGGATAAGGTTAGATATCCATCATAGATTGATGAGCCATTTTGGTATGTGGTTCATGTCTTGATTATATGTTTGTGTGTTTAGATTTTTGCTAGAGCGCGGGTACTTGGAGAAGCTTGTTCAGGTGAGTTTCATAGTCCCATGTTTCTATGATTTATAAATGTTTTGAATTCCAGATGGGATGGAAGAGACACTGTTTGGTTCTGTAACTAGTGTTGTGAATGTTTTTATAGTTTGTGATGGACGTGTGTGTACATTTATGTGATTAACTGCTATGTGATTCTTGATTGTGTTTATGATTTGGATCGGGGGGACACATACCGTCCCAGTTATTGTGGTTTGACTTGGTACCAAGGGGATGTTGACAAGGCGGGGCCTTGGGATTTGTTCATATATGTATGGGCGCCTATGTGACCATGGTTATTGGTAAGGCTGGGAGCCTAGGAAATTATGGTTATTGGTAAGGCTTGGAGCCTTGGAATTGTGATTGTATGGTTAATCTTGAATGCTAGTTGTTAATGCATAATTGTAACACATTGTCCATATGTTCTTTTGTTGATGGTTGTTATTCACAGCTTATAACTGATTTGGCGTTGGAGTCTAAACCTATGACTCTCACCAACTTTATGTTGACGTGTTTTAGAGTCTCTTTCAGGTGAGAATGTGGTTAAGCGTGAGAATAGGAGTGGCTAACTGGAAGGCTTAGGATTGCATTTGGAGGAACCCCTTTCCTCTTAGTCTTTATTTATGTTTGAATAAGTGATACTTTTTAGACACCTATATGTTTGATGTGTCTTATTTAAATGTCTTTGGTAAGAGGTAGGCCTGTTACCTACTTACCTAGACGCTTGCATTGTTTGAGATATCTTCATGACATTGTGTCACCATTTATGATATTTCCATTTCATTTAGTTATCTCTATAGACACGTTATTGTTGTGATGATATCCATACGTCGCGCCCCATATTCCGCCATGGTGGGGTGTGACAGTCGGCTATAACCACAAAGGGGGGAAGATTTTCTTTCCTAATTTGTTTATGACTTGGAAAACAAGTTTTGTTTGCCTATATAAACACCCCTTGGCCTAGTTATTTTTCTATCCCTTCCTCTTGTCTCTCTAAAACCGATCAACTTAAACCAATCGGCCCTAGGGTTCGATTTGTTTTCTTTGGTTTTTTGGTTCAGCTATAATCTAGTCCTAGCCCCTCTATAGGGTTGTTGGGTAGATTTTACACAAGCGTAGAAGCTCAGTTTACACGTGCTAGAATCACGGTTAGCTCGTTGTATTACGCGTGTACAAGAACGTAATATAGTCTTACTTTAGACTATATCTTGGTCGTGTTCGTTATAAATCCTAATTGGAGATTTGTTGGTGTTCTTGTAGATTGCTTTAGCTAAAAGGTATGTAACCCTAACTCGATTAATTATGAATTTGTTATTATTTATGATTTTGTTAAATCACTTTCGCTATATGTGTGCTTTGATCTTGTTTAGGGTTTTGTATAATTGTTATGAGCTTAATAATCCTTCAGTGGTTTCAGATCCATGTTTAACATGTTTAACATTTACTAGATAATGTCAAGACATATTAGTTGTTACTACATATAACTCCACAAAAATCTCAAAAAACATCATAGATGTACTCTTACAAGTAAAAGAGGCAGCAAATTGTGAGTATGAAGAAAAATGGATTCTTAATCCCAGTGCAAGATTTCCAATGGCTCGGACTGCTTCAACCTGAATAGAAATAATCACAACCGTAACGAGCTAAAAAGTGGGGAAAACCCAATATAGAGATAACAGAAATCACATCCCATGAAAGCATAAACTATTTAATAATTTAGATAGCCTTGGTCACATATTCTTGTATACCTTCTCAAGTATACGACATAATTTTGTATACTGTCCAGGAGCAATCCGCTTTGTTGAAGCAAGCTTAGTTAATTCAGCCACAACTTCTTCCCTCTGATTCGAATTTCCAGATTTCTGCAAATACATCAGAGAGCATATATTCATAAAACATAATAAAATGGTTACTAAGTTGCATAAAATGTAGAGCACGTGCACTGACCACTTTATTCCAAAACCCTGATTTCTCTAGAGGTGTTAAGATATCAACAGGGCCTAAGAGTTTGTATTTATCTTTTCGCAGGAGAGGAACTGCCACACAATATTACATCGGTAAATATATACAACCATACAAAAGATATTTTATAGAATCCCATTTGAATTGATCACATACTCTTGGCAGCAGATTCTTCAAAAGGGCCAGAGCGTGTAGCAATCTTCCTTTTAGTAGCAACTTTCCATTCAAGTTCCTTCATTTGTTCAGATCTGGAAAAAAATAGAAAAAAATTACAATGGGTCTATCAACTAATAAATTTCATTGCTATGAATAGTTATTTATTGAATTTTAATAAAAAAATCAAACAAATCATGCTATAAAAGAGACAACATAAGTCCTTATTTTTCGAATAGGCTTAGCAGACACCGTAACACTGGCAAGCTCAGTGTCCAACTCTTTCCCCTAAAAAAAATTATATTGGTTTTTTTTTCAAAAATCAACAAGTGGAAGCCACAAAAAGATTATCACCATACCATCGAGTCACTCAATTTCTCAAACAATTTGGACTTAACAGAGTCTGTACCAATCCAACGACAAAGCTCAAGTGTTAGCCTTTTAGATGAAGCAAGGACGTCTTGATCTTGATGATCATAAAGTTCCAGAAGCATCTTTAATAATCTATTCAGTGGCACAATCTTTGAGCAAAATTCATAGGTTATTGGCAAAGAAAAATTCAATATTATAAATGGGAGAGAATAGAGAAAAATAAAAACTCTACAATCTTTCCATGATGTGGACAATTTTTATAAAGCTTTACGAATCTAGGCATTCAATCCGCGTCCAAACAGAAAAGGAAGGCACAGATGAAACCAACGGTAGTTTAAAACTAACGGAGCTGCTATTGCCAAGATGGAAAAAATGGGCTTTGCTGGATGAGGTTTTACATCTCCAATTAAATCAGAAAAAAAGAAAAAAAAAGACGTGCATGTTTTTATATTCATAACCAAAAGACGGTCAATTAAAAGCTGACGTGTCATAATCGAATAAGCTAAGCATCATCTACTCAGATTAAACGCGGAGTAAACGTCTAGATTTGTAAATCGTTAAAAGATAATCTAAAATAAGCAAAAAATGATATGGTCTTATTCCCAATGCCTTAAATTTCTCTTATCATATAAAGGAAATAAGCCAATATGCATTTAGCTATTCAAAGTTGTTTTTTTGCTTTGTTTTCCCACATGTAATAAGCACTTAAAATATGCAATCCTAACCACACTCTAACAAAAAACTTCATACAAATTGATAACAAACCTTATAGCTTGAAACATGACATCTAGTGCGAGAAGAACAGCTTTGGCAACTTGGTTTTTTATAGCTTTCTCCATAGCATCCTATCAACAAATAGTTTCACTTTGAGCGAGGAAAATGACAACATGTATAATGTGAGTAAAAGACATGACCATCATCATCGATCTAGTCTGAGACTTTGTTTAAGAGGTAATTAGATGGTAAGGTTTGAGGAAATGATAAGAAGTGGGATTTTGGAAAAATAAGAAGCTGGGGTGATTTGAATGGCAGAAATGACATACCAAAACGGCATCAACAGCTTCCAACTCGACCCAAAGCATAAACACAGTTTGCGCCTTGGTGGGGGTGATACATAAGACAATTAGCCACAATTGCATCACAAATTTCCCTGGTATACGTGTACCAATAATAAGGTGTTGATTTGCCCACAATTAAAAAAATAATAAATAAATCATACAACCTTCCAGCGACATCCGCATCAGCGACTTTTAAATAAGCAATTAAGGCGTCTAACACCTTATCTAGTACAGGGACAAATGGTTCATCATCAATCGTGTCCTTAAAAAAACAACCTAATAATGAAAATAAATAAATAAATATAAAAGTCTGAAAATGAAAGTAAACAAGAAGAAAAAAAAAGGTACCCAATTCAAGAATACGAGGATCTGTAACAGATTCACATAAGACTTTTAGCTCGATGTTTGCCTCAGACCGAACCTCGTATTCACGATGTAATAATCGATCTTCCCAACATAAGCACCTTATTCTCGACTACACATCAACATTCTTAATTTAATTATTAAATAGATCTGCTTTTCCCCCCAAAATCCACAATCTGAAACAAAGGGTTTATAAATTATTAAATAGATTTGCTTTCCCCCCAAAATCCACAATAAGGGTTTATAAATTATTAAATTGATTTGCTTTTCCCCCAAAATTTGAAATCTGAAACACAGATACTATATTTTAGGGTTTATAAATTATTAAATTGGTGTCTGGGCGGTGGAAGACAAGTACTTGGACCTCCTTTTTTATTCATGTTTACTCCACTCACACTTTTTTTATCTGATATTTAAAAATGGGAGGTGATTTAAACACTCCTTTATTTGATTGGGACACTCAAAAATATATTGTCTTGACATATATACCCTTATATAACTACTATTTATATTCACACTTATAAGGGCATAAATGCCAAAATAACATATTTGTGAGTGTGTCAATTAAATTTAGGAGTGTGCAAATCATCTCCCTTTAAAAATAAGACAGTATACTTTAAATATAGTCTAGAACAATTCGAAAGTAGTCAACAAGTGAAAATATCATTCACTTTTTTTAAACAAGAATATCATTCACATTCATTCGAATATTAACATCTTTTCTTTTTTCTTTTTTTAATTTGAATATTAACTTTTGAGAAATATAGCAACCACTCAATACTACCTCCAAAATTTATAGTCCCTTATATTATTATTTTGAGACGTCCCAAATTTCAAAATTATAGTCCTTTTTAAAAATAGATGTAAGTAATGTAACAAGTTTATCATATTGCACCTACTGCTACTAGAAATTACAAGTTATATATAAAGTTTTAATTAATTGCATAAGGGTAAGAATATCAATTTATAAAAAAGTAAGAGAGAAAAATGTTTTTAAAACAATGTGTTTTTTGTCGAAGATCATTAATTTGGAACGGAATAATTTAAATCATCAAACTCAAAACCGCATAATCCAAAGACACATCACAAAGTTATAAAAAAATTTTGTAGTTTTCTTTTTAATATTTTTATTGCAAGAAAAATAACGTTCACAAGTGAACGGATCCCAAAATCCAAAATCGTCTCACGAAAAACCGTCAAGTGTGACGAACGCGAACATGCAACGACGACATTTTAATATTCGTTTTTAGTATCGTTTCTCTTCTCAGCTCGATTCGAATTGAAATCAGATTTTATCGTTTCGACTTAATTGTTTTTGTTAATAAAAGTGAATTCGGTATCTATTTCTACTTGGCACAAACCATATAAAAAAGTAAAAGTAGGCTATAATACGTAATACGTACTATTCTAAAAACACGTAGCAATTACCACAATTAAATGCACGAAATATAAAAAGGAAAAATACAAATTTATTCTACGTAAAAGAAATAGCAAACTAGCAATTCTAACAAATTTTCAACAAACTACTTTAAAACTAAAAAAAATTTGTAAAACTAAAATTCAATTTTGTATAAAATGATAAAAAAACAACATTTTAAAGCTAATAACAATTTTTATAAAATCTAAAAATACTTTTTACAAAAACTTAACTTTTTATTAAATCTAACTTTTTTAAGCTAAAAATTAAAATGAATTAAAGTGTTCCAATAAAATCCAACGCAAACTTTAGCATTTCAATTCCAATGCAATTAACCGCCATACTAAACGGGCCTAAATAGACTAATAACATCAAAAATAAAACTAAGCCTAACAATTTAATATCCAACATTGTGACTAAATATTCCACTAATTGGCCCAACATAAAACTTTATTGTCGATGAAAAAGTGTACTACAATAAAAAATAAAAGTGTAATATGCGTCTATTTTGACAAATGAAACGCTAAAAAATAAACTGTACTACAATGGTAAACAAAGAGAACAAGTAAAAACAGAACAGTAACGCATCAATTGTGAAATCAGTAACAATGAAAAATGAACAAGAAGTTAAGCTGCATCCAGGCCAGTCCGTTGATGCGAAGCTATCGAACGAACCAAAACCGATATCGAAGTGTGGTCAAACAGCTAAAACAAGAACTTGAACCGAGCTCAACTAACTGTTCTAACGATCTCTACTTTACGAACCACGAACCACAAAGATCCTCAACTCAAATCTCGCATCAGCTTATAACAATAAGCTTTATCAGCTTACTTGATCAACCAATCCGAATAAGAGAGTGAACATAGCTATTAGATCACATTATCAAAGCAGTACCAAAACCAATGCTCGCAAAAACTGAATGATCTCTAAATCAATTCACTAGTACTCAAAGAAGCTAGAAAGGAACTTCTGTGAAAATGTCTCGATAGCTTTATCAAGCTCTAGTACTACAAGCTAAAGAATAGTAAGGTAGGAAGAAGTAGTGTAAGTTTTTTTAAAAGAAATAATCTCTCATTAATGACGATGAAGAAAATAGTTTGTTACATCAGAAAATGAAAACGGTTACAATTCCTAACAGAATTTAAAGGCAAACTAATAACTAGCAAGAACTATGTGAAAACACACCTAGACTAAAAACTAACTAATGAATTACAATTGGGAGTACATGAGGTATTTATAGACGGTTCGAGAAAGTTCATTGAGGTCTCTATGATGTGTCTTAACCAATCACCAAAATCCACGTGGACTCAAGAGTTCATCATCTTTTTTTAGAAAATTAGGGTTTTCTTCTTGAGTTGATATTGATGTAATTAAATCACCTCTTTTTGTAGATAAAAGGATGATGGTCATCTTTGTAGTTTTGATCTTCACTTGAAAACCACTACATTTTCTTAAAATCGGTTTGAAGATTATTAAAGGAAAAGTGAAGAAAACCTTGATAAAATGAATATGAACAAGATAAATAACACATAATCTGAAAGTTTTATGGACTTATATTTAAATAGTCGTGTGTTAGGATCGAACTCGGGATTACGGGATTGCACACAATACGTAAAGGGTTAAATTATTTAATAAATATATTTATTATATTTATTAAATTAAACTTATCTTTAACTTAACGGTCGTTTAATAATTAAGAGTTAAGTATTAACGAGTGTTTGTGGAATAAAAGGAAAGTTGGAAAGTTCAGGAAGACCCCTTAGGGGGTGTCGACTGTCGGCTATAACTACAAAGGGGGAAAAGATTTTCTTTCCTAATTTGTTTATAACTTGGAAAACAAGTTTTGCTTGCCTATATAAACACCCCTTGGCCTCATTATTTTTCCATCCCTTTCTCTTGTCTCTCTAAAACCGATCGACTAAAACCAATCGGCCCTAGGGTTAGATTTGTTTTTTTTGGTTTTTTGGTTATGCTATAATCTAGTCCTAGCCCCTCTATAGGGTTGTTGGGTAGATTTTCCACAAGCGTAGAAGCTAGGTTTACACGTGCTAGAATCACGGTTAGCTCGTTGTATTACGTGTGTACAAGAACGTAATATAATCTTACTTTAGACTATATCTTGTTCGTGTTCGTTATAAACCCTAATTGGAGATTTGTTGGTGTTCTTGTGAATTTCTTTAGCTAAAAGGTATGTAACCCTAACTCGATTAATTATGAATGTGTTATTAATTATGATCTTGTTAAATCGCTTCCGCTATATGTGTGCTTTGATCTTGTTTAGGGTTTTGTATAATTGTTATGAGCTTAATAAACATCCAGTGGTATCAGAGCCAGGTTTAACATGTTATATTTATCGATATCTAAAGTTTTTTTTAACTAATAATGATTAGAGTTAAAACCACATGTTGTTTTTTAGGTTTTCACAAAATTAGGGTTTTGTTTTTTAAACCATTCGGCCTAGCCAAATTTTTTATAAAAAAAAATTGAAACCCTAAAATTACATGATGTTATAATCTTTAGATGTTTGCATGAATCAATTGTTATGTCAAGAATGGTTACGATTCGTAGAGATTTAATTGTTATGATTATGTGGGAGATCCGTGATGAACATGCATGTTTTTCACGGATCATATGATTTTATGTGATATTTGCTTTATTTGATTCAAAGTTTTTAAAATTAGGGAAGACTTTTACATTTTTATAAAACCTTAGTATGTTCTTTGAATAAATTGTTATCCATGTGGCTATTTGATTTAGTTTTGTTTGTACTCCTTGTTTTCATGCGTTTTATATATTGCTATGTTGTAAACAAGGGTAATTTTTTCCAAGAAAAATAATATTGACTAAATTTTATCAAAATTAATGAATTGTTTTGAGATCTAAATTGCATATGTTTTGTGTTGATTGGAATTGCAATAATAACTTAACGGCCTACTCAATTTGACAAAATATAAAGTGGGTATAACGAGTTGCCGGTCACGAACCCGACTAAGGAAGGAGGTTATTGCTTCAGCGCTGACCAATTTCCCGGCTCGCCTGTGCGTCAAATTGGAATTACCTACGGTTATTATTTGCATTATTCCTTAAGGTTGATTTAAACGGATTAATTCACACCCGAATCACAATGAATAAGGTTATTGCTTTGTGCTTTAGCCGTGTTCTAGCATAAGTACGACGTGAATTTAGATGTGGGTAAAAATCTTTAATTGGTTTAACCAATACCCCAACTTACAAATATATGGCGAAAATTTTGTCTCCCAAATTGGTTTACTAAAAGTTTTTATTAAACTAATGCTATGGAGTTGGATGCATGCTTCTCCATACATTGATTTTGACACCAAAAATCTATACCCTAAATTTAAGTCATATGCCCTCTAATTGACGAACACTTGAAGTTACAATTGTCGTCATATGAGATTCTGGACGATGTTGTAATGGAAAGAAAACTTCATGATTGTATGAGATTGCACATGAATGTTTTACGTTCTTTAGATTAGTCGACTTGATTAAGTTACTCAGTGAGATCTGGAAACTTAAGGCATAAAGTAAACATGTTTACAATGCAAAATGACTTTTGGCAATGTAAATCCCTAAAATATCTAGATATTGCAAATTTGTTTGTCAATTATTGTTTGACAAGTTACCATGTTGAATACATTTATCACTAGCAGATCAACTGATGTGATGAGTTTATGTCAATGTGGATTCTAGTTTCTAGGAAAATACTATGGTTCTTATTACCGGGGTAATTTTATTTTCTTGAATGGTATTATCGAAAATACTAATATTTTGAACTTATTTCTATAGAAATGGCTCAACCCGACAACAACACTTTGAGTTCTGCCTTCAAGACTTATCTTGAACGTCAGGAACTAACTAGCCCAAACTTCAACGGTTGGTATCGCTCACTGAGAATTGTCTTGAGAGTAGCGGGTACTGTTGATTACTTGAACAAGGCGTTTCCAACGCCCCTTGAACCTACTGCTACTGCAGTCGAAAGGCTCACTTATGAGGCTGAGGTTAAGAAGCACAATGATGTGGCTTGGTTAATGCTCTGGAAAATGTCACCTTTCTTACAAAGGAACTTTGAACTTTTCGCTCCAAACCAAATGCTTGCTGAGCTCAAGTCGATGTTTGAGAAGCATCAAGCTGTAGAGATCTACGACTTAGTAGATGCTTTGCATAGTTGTAAGCAGGCCCATAGGAAATCCGTAAGTGTACACTATCTTGAGATGAAGGGTTACATGGAATAACTCATCGTACTTGGGAAACCCTATGAAAATGATATGGCGATTAACCTAATCAATAGGTCTCTTAACAAGGACTTCAGTGATTTCGTTAGGAACTTCAATATGCATTGCGCGGGGAAGACAATTAATGATTTGCATGCAATGCTCATTGACTATGAAAAAGGTTTAAAGGACAAGGCAAGTACATCTACTTCTACTCCTCAAGTACTTTATGTGCAAAAGGGTAGAGTGAATAAGCCAATACTGCAAGTGAACAAAAGGCAGAAAGGCAAAGGCAAAGGTGATAAGGGAAAACAAGTTGCGCCTCCTTCTAAACCTAAGCAGAACTTTGTCAAGAAGAATCAATCTCAAAAGGATGAGACTTGTCACCATTACAAAGCAAGTGGTCATTGGAAGAGGAACTGCCCACTTTACCTCGATGAGTTGCGAGAAAATAAGAAGAAGGCTGAGCTAGGCGCTGCATCACCTTCATGTAACTTATTTATGATAGAGTTGTTTAATCTTACATACAAATCAAACTCCTGGGTATATGATACGGGATGCGGTATTAACATTTGTAATACGCTGCAGGAATTTGAGTTGGAAAGGAAGCTATCCTATAGGGAGCAATATCTGCAAGTGGGCAATGGAGCACAAGCAGCTGTTGAAGCTATATGAACGTTTAATTTAGTTTTACCTTCGGGTTTAGTACTGATCTTAAACAATTGTCATTATGCACCTTCAATTGTGTGTTTGAAATTAACATGCATGATAATAATTCCAAGAGTAATAATAATTTTGTTTTTAGCATGAATAAGAAGAGACAGTTAGACAAGAAATCTTCTTATCTTTGGCATTGTAGACTTGCCCATATTGGGAAGACACGCATACAAAAGCTTCAACGTGATGGTCTTTTGAAAAATATCAATGATGAATCATTTGATAAATGCGAGTCTTGTATCTCTGGAAAGATGACCAAGAAACCTTTTAATAGTAATATTGAAAGGGCTACTGAACTACTTGGTTTGATACATACGGATGTGTGTGGACCACTTAGACATGTGTCAAGGAAATATGCTAGCTACTTCTTAACATTTATGGATGATTATAGCCGTTATGGTTATGTCTATTTACTTAAGCATAAACATGAGGTATTTGAAACATTCAAAGTGTTTAAAGCAGAAGTAGAATTGCAACTAGGAAAGAAGATCAAAGCTCTTCGTTCCGTTAGAGGTGGTGAATATTTAAGTCAAGAGTTTAAAGATTATCTAAGTGAGAACGTAATTATTTAGAAACTTACTTCTCCATATACTTAAGCATAAACATGAGGTATTTGAAACATTCAAAGTGTTTAAAGCAGAAGTAGAATTGCAACTAGGAAAGAAGATCAAAGCTCTTCGTTCCGTTAGAGGTGGTGAATATTTAAGTCAAGAGTTTAAAGATTATCTAAGTGAGAACGTAATTATTTAGAAACTTACTTCTCCATATACTCCACAACAAAATGGTGTATCCGAAAGGAGAAATCGTACATTATTGGATATGGTGCGATCTATGTTTAATCTTATAACTTTACCATCATCCTTTTGGGACTATGCTCTTCAATATATTGTTCGCATTCTGAATATGGTTCCCACAAAGAAGGTTGATAAGACACTATATGAACTATGGCATGGTAAAACGCCATATTTGTCTTATTTAAAATTTTGGGGTTGTGAGGCGTATGTGAAACATGACTCTAGAGATAAACTCCAACAACGCTCAGTGAAATGTATCTTTGTAGGTTACCCTAAGGAAACTATGGGTTACTACTTCTATTATCCTCCCTAGAACAAGGTTATTGTTGCTAGGTATGGAGACTTCCTTGAAAGTGATCTTGTTAATCAAGAATTCAGTGGGAGAAATTATGATCTTGAAGAAATTCAAGAAGATACATTGCCTTCTGAAAATACTAGCGAAGAAATTCCAATAGAACCAGAAAGTCTGGGAGTTCCACCAGAATTAATTCCTCCACGTAGGTCTTCAAGGACTATACGTGCGCCAAACAAACTATATCTTAACATAGAGGATGATGAGGAGGAAGTAGGGGATCTTGGTAAACCTGCTAACTATCGAGCTGCAATGCTTGATCCAGAAAAGTCAAAATGGATAGTTGCGATGAATGAGGAAATGAAATCCATGGACATCAATGATGTTTGGATTCTTGTTGATGCGCCTAAAAATGCTAAAGTAGTGAAAAATAGGTGGATATTCAAGAAGAAAACCGAAATGGATGGTGAGATACCATCTTATAAAGCAAGGTTAGTAGCTAAAGGTTTTACTCAAACTTTTGGTGTAGACTACGAGGAGACGTTTTCTCCTGTAGCAGACTTACGGGCTATTAGGATTCTCATAGCTATAACATCATACTATGACTATGGGATATGGCAAATGGATGTTAAAACTGCCTTCTTGAACGGTCGCTTAGATGACGATATCTATATGCAACAACCGGAAGGGTACGTTGATCCTAAATATCCAAAACGCATATTCAAACTTCAAAGATCTATTTATGGTTTGAAGCAAGCATCACGTCAATGGAATAAATGATTTGATGAAGAAATCAAAAAGTTCGGATTTATTCAAAATCGTGATGAGCCACGTGTATATCACAAATCTAGTGGGAGTGATGTAGTGTTCCTAATTTTATATGTCGATGACATATTGATCATGGGAAGTAACATTCAATGCTTAAGGAAGTTAAGGATTATCTTGGTAAATGTTTTTCTATGAAGGATTTGGGGGATGCTGCATATATTCTGGGAATTAATATCTATCGAGATAGGAGTAGACGGTTAATTGGTCTTAGTCAAGATGATTATATTGATAAGATATTGAAGAAGTATAACATGCAAAACTCCAAGAAAGGTTTTCAACCTATGAAGGTTGGGCATGAACTAAGTCATGAGAAAGATGCATCAACACCCGAAGAGGTGGCTTACATGCGAAAGGTGCCTTATGCTTCGGCTGTAGAATCTATTATGTATGCAGTAAGATGCACAAGGCCTGATGTGGCGTTTGCTCAGAACTTGGTCAATCGTTACCAACAGAATCCAGGGAAGCTCCACTAGACTGCTGTTAAACATATTCTAAAGTATTTGAGGAGTACGAAAGATATGTTTTGGTATTTAGGGGTAAACCATACACATAACTGAAGGTTACAAGTTTCTGTGATGCGTCCTAGCAGTGTGATAAAGATGATACGAAGTCTCAAACGGGTTACGTGTTTGTTATCAATGGAGGAGCAGTAGACTGGAAGAGCAAGAAGTAGACAACTATTGCAATGCATGCGACTCAAGCTGAGTACATGGCCGCTTCAGAAGCTACAATGGAAGCTGTTTGGATTAGGAAGTTTATTAAAGATCTTGGAGTGATGCCTTCAATCAAAGAACCTATTGATATGTATTATGAAAATTCGGCAGCAATCATATTCGCCAATGATTATGGAGTCATGAAAGGCGCCAGACACTATAAACGTAGATATCACTATGTTCGAGAACAAGTTGAAGCTCGAGAAGTAAAATTAATAAAAGTTCACACAAATGATAACGTAATTTATCCTTTTACAAAAGCTCTAGCTAGACCTAAGGTCATTAAGCATGGTAGAGCAATTGGACTTCAGATAGCTAGTGAATTCATGCAAATCTGTGATTAGTATTTGGATAAAGGATGTTTAAGACATTATTGAATTGATGAAATAAAGATTGAGTTTCGTTTATTTTCTGTTATTTGATTTGTATCCTATTTTACATGTTTTAATCCGTGAATAATTGTTATGTTCTAAATGAAGGTTTATCAACATCATAACAATTATATAAAGCCCTAAACGAGATCAAAACACATATAGCGGAAGCGATTTAACAAGATCATAATAATAACACAACTATAATTAATCAAATTCGGGTTACATACCTTTATGCTAAAGCAAATCCACAAGACGAAGAACGAATCACCAATTTGGTTTATACCGTAATACACCAAGATATAGTCTAAAGTAAGACTATATTACGATCTTGTACACACGTAATACAACGACCTAACCGTGATTCTAGCACGTGAAAACCGAGCTACAACGCTTGTAAATAATCTACCCAACAACCCTAGAGAGGGGCTAGGATTAGATTATAAACACAATCGATCAACCAAGAAAACCAACCGAATACCCCTTCGTGGTACACCTTGCGATCGACCAAGAGAAGAGAAGAGGGAGAGATTAAAGTTATAAAGATTATGAGGGGTAAGGGGATGTATTTATAGGCCTAGAATCCATTATAGCCCAAACAAATAAAAGGCAAGTTTTGCCTTCCCCCTTTGGTGCCCTGATGGTAGTATGAATAGTGTTTTATGAAAAACAACTTATAAAGCGGTAAGTATTAAGTGTACGTTTAGGAAAACGTAAAACACTTATGACCCTTGTGTGAGTTCGTTCTCGAGGAGGATTAATGTGTGTGTTAAACTTGTAAAGTTTGAGATTAATATTAACGAGAAAAAGGGAAAAAATAAAAAATGACGGTTACGATTAATTTTAAACTACGGCGAATAAAAACGTAAAACGTAAAACGAGACAAAATTAAAAATTTAATCTAAAAATTTAATAAAAATAAAAAACAAATCTAGAAAAATATAAATAAGAATAAAAATTGAATAAATAAATTTTAAAACTTATTATTTAATAAATATTTAATTTTAAATGCTAGTTAAAGCCCTAAAATTAAATATAATTAACAAAAAGTCCAAAATTATATTTTATCAAACTAAAATCTTACTTATATTAATAAAAAGCTAAAAATTATTTTTCTAAAATTTTTGAAACTATTTTTTCTATTTTTTTAATGCTAAAACTGATTTTTAACTAAAATAATGATAAAAAAATAATAAAATAATGAGAAATATAATTTTACTTTTTGAAAAATTCTAATTTAACTAACTAAACAGTAGAAAATGAAAAAGTTGGAAAAAAGTTAATTTAAGCCTAATAAGACAAAATCTGAAATTATGATAGTGACTTGTTTGAAGCTTTTGTCCTTTTGCTTAGTAGTGGCTAGCAAAGGCTTGGCAGTGGGAAAGGAGTTCCCACTGCTTGGTCACAAAACTAGAAATTGCTCTTTTGAGCTTGATTTGATGGGTGTTTTTGGGCAATCAAGGCACCCTACAACCATGGAGTTGTAGGGAGTCACAAACAAGTAAATAAACACCAAGAAATCACACCAATTTGCACAGTTAAATCAAGAAGGTCACAAATATGCAGAAAAATAAGGTCTGGCAGTTTATAGAGAATGTTTAAAGCAAGTATGAGACATCAAAACTTCATCAATCATAGATTTTAAGCAATTGAACTATAAACCTACCCTAATCATAGCAAGAGAATAAATTTCATGCATTGAATTATAAAAATGGAACTTGTTTGTGGCTTAGGTGTCTTGCTAATATAAATGGTAAGCAAACAAGAATCCAGTTATTGATGCAATTGACCCTTCAATGAACTTTAAATGACCAAATCAAACTATCAGGTTGCACAAACTCAAAATTCATACTTCACAGCCTTAGACCTAAACCCTAGCTAGCTAGATGACCAAGATTTACTTTCCAAAAAAACTAAAACAAACCTATTCCAAACCATGATGCAGTTTAGGTATTTTTAACACGAATTAGCAATTTCAAGACTTAACTTCACCAAAATTGGAACAAGCAAACAATGACTCTATTTTATCTAAAGACACATGCCATTGCCATTTTTAACTACTCAGTTCATACCAACACCTTTGTAAACTGAAAATCCAAACACCCTATATGTCTACCTTTTGAGAAAAATTTTCAAACACTTTTTGTTTTTAATCATCACCAAAACATAACACAGGCAATAGTATCCCTAATCTATCATCCGAAGACTATTTAAAGCTCAATAACACAAATCAACAACAAGTACTAACAAAAGATTATCATGCAGATTTAAAAAAAAAACTAAAAGAGAAAGAGAAAGGAAATGAACCTGCCTTGCTTTACATCCAAGCAAGGCCAGCTATGCTCCCCTAGCTTATTCAACTACTGAATACAAGCTAGGGGTATCTTGACTGGTATAGAACTAGGAGGTGTGATGGTGATGCTTGATGTGGTTCTTCAACAGAACCAAGCACCAAGATTATGGATGGTTTGATACAGCGGTGAATCGAGGCATCATAATTAAAGCCTCGGCGAAACTTATGTTAAAATACAAATCATGAAACATCTATATAAAAAGCTCAAATTGATAATCATTAGGTTCTTGCAATTTTTCCTTGTGGCGTCTCGATGGGTAAGGTAAGGGTGGTGTTGGGTGGGACGTAGGCATAGCCTTTGGAATCTCTGGTTCTAATCTTGGTAAACGGTCGACCGTAGGTGTGGTTTGAGCGGTACTTAGTGGGATTGAGATTTGCTCCTTTTCGACTACCACCTCGGGTTCTTCCTCAATTTCCTCTTCCACAGGAGTAATTGGTTGAGGAGTCGGCTTTTTAAAGGTCTTACCACTACGTGGGGTAATCACTTTCATCTCTCCCTTCGGGTTTGATACGGTGTTGCTAGGAAGACAACCCGAAGTAGAGGCTTTGTTCATCATGATAGCTTCTAAAAGTCTATTTTCCAAATTTGTTCGTTCTTGCTTTTCTTGCTCTTTTTCAACTTTTTGATTTTTCTCCCACCTAAGCAAAGTTTGCTCAATTTTATGTTGTCCTTGTTCCATTTTTTGTTGATTTTGTTGGAGCCTAATCACATTCCCTTCCATTTTGTTACTATGAGTTTCAAACTTAGTTCTTAGGTTTATCACGTCATTTACCATATTCGTGTACCTATCGTCATTTTCCTTTAAGTAGTTCAAAATCTCATTTGGAATATCTTTTGAAAATGCATTTGAAAGCTCTTGATTGACGTTTTGAAAATCACGATTTTGATTTTGGTTTTGCAATTGACTACTAGTCCCTTGATTCCCATTGTTGTAATTACCCTTGTAATTATTACTTTGATTTCCTTGGTAACCACCTTGATTGTTGTTGCGATAGTTGTTAGCATTTTGATTGTTTTGATTTGGTGGAAAACCTGATGGAGTCAATTGATTAGTGCAGGTAACTTGACCGTTTTGGTTGTAAGTTTCCGTGGCCGCGTAGGCGCTCGAAGTGTTACTACCGGTGGTAATGCACTCGGAGAAATCATGAGCTCTACCACAATAAACACAAGAAACCTCAACCACTTTAGCCGTAGCGAGAGTGGGTTGTTCACCAACTTTAGACTCTTTAAACAATCCTTTAAGCTTATCGAACAATTTGTTTTCCAAATTAGCCTCAATTTGTTGAGCATCAATGGTAGGTGACAATGAAGACGAAGCCATGTTAACACTCGGTTTGTTACGAGGGATATAAACTTTAGACCTATTTTCAATGATTGTCAATGATTCTTCGACCGTTTTACATAAAAAATTACCACCCGCGGCGACATGGAGATAATCTCGTTCATGATCGTTCAATCCATTGTAAAACGTGTCGATTTGATGTAAGTCGGAAAAACCGTGACGAGGACATTCATGCAACATTTACTTAAACCTATTCCAATCCATTGAAAAACTCTCATGATATTTTTGTGAAAACTTTGAAATCTCGTTTTTTAAATGCGTAGTCTTAGAGGGAGGACAAAATTGGTTTACGAATTTGGACACGAGATCCTTCCACGTCAATATGGATTTGGGTGGTTCTTTCTCGAGCCAAATTTTGGCGGCCCCCTCTAAGGAATACGGAAATAGCATCATCTTAATCGAGTCATTCGAGACGTCCTTAAACTTGCAAGTCGACGTAAGACGGTTGAAATGGCGAATGTGGTTATGAGGGTTGTCCTTTTCGTCACCACGAAACTTGTTAGCTTGGATCATGGACAATAAACCCGTCTTAACCTCAAAATTCTCCGCAAGGATAGCGGGAATCACAATTGCTTCTCCATAACCCTCAGTGGGTGCTTGAAGCAACTCCATCATAGTACGATTAGCCGTGGAAGCTTCTTGTTCTACAACGGGTTCGACAATTGGAGTTTCAATTGGAAGATCTTGGTTTCCTTCCTTTTGACGACGTTTACGAGCACATTTTGCTTTAGAGCGGGTTTGCATAAACGTAACGTAGAACATGGGGGTGAGCAAAGAAGATTCTTTTTGGTGTTTTTACGTTTTTCAATTTTTTTGGATTGTTTTTAACTTTTTTGACTTTTCTTGTGAATTACGTAGACTCAAATCTACAAATCTCTCCTTGAACCAATTTCTCGATTAAAGGAGCCTCAAGGAATGAAAACGATCACATTGAGTGAACATTTTCGATGACTTTAGAACGCATGTGGAACACCAAAATGTTCAAGAGGGTTTAATCTTTGAAAACAAGCAAATATATATGATATGTAGATAATACTTTGGTTGGCAAACCATCGATTAACCCTTTTTCTCAAAACACGCACAAGCAAGTGGGGGAAACGAGGCGGCACAAAGCTCTTAAGTGCCTTTTTCCCTTAGACCTTGGTCTCCTTATACCACCTTATAGTTTGTGTGAATCAAAATTAAGCCTTTCGAAAGTAATTATCTATTTTGCCTTTTCTTTTGCTTTGGATTCAAATAAAATAACTGAGTGATGGAATCCCAATTAAGGTTGCGTTTTCACACTTTTGGAGATATTATGAATTTATTGTGATACGTAATACAATATAGTTATATTTATACACAAAAAACGAAAACCAATAATATGTATGATTAGAGTGCTAATCACACAAATACTATTTATGGATAATATCAAAAACAAAATTGTTCAAATTTAGACACACATGCCTCCCGGGCAGCGGCGCCAAAATGATGGTAGTATGAATACGTATTTTAGGAAAAAACAACGTATAAAGCGGTAAGTATTAAGTGTACGTTTAGGAAAACGTAAAACACTTATGACCCTTGTGTGAGTTCGTTCTCGAGGAGGATTAATGTGTTTGTTAAACTTGTAAAGTTTGAGATTAATATTAGTGAGAAAAAGGGAAAAATAAAAAATGACGGTTACGATTAATTTTAAACTACGACGAATAAAAACGTAAAACGTAAAACATGACAAAATTAAAAATTTAATCTAAAAATTTATTAACAATAAAAAAATCTAAAATAATATAAATAAGAATAAAAATTCAATAAATAAATTTTAAAACTTATTATTAATTAAATATTTTATTTTAAATGCTAATTAAAGCCCTAAAATTAAATATAATTAACAAAAAGTCCAAAATTATATTTTATCAAACTAAAATCTTACTTATATTAATAAAAAGCTAAAAAGTATTTTTCTAAAAATTTTGAAACTATTTTTCTATTTTTTAATGCTGAAAACTTATTTTTAACTAAAATAATGATAAAAATAATAAAATAATGTGAAAAATAATTTTACTTTTTGAAAAATCCTAAATTAACTAACTAAACAGTAGAAAAATAAAAAATTTGGAAAAAAGTTAATTTAAGCCTAATAAGTCAAAATATGAAATTATGATAGTGACTTGTTTGAAGCTTTTGTCCTTTTGCTTAGCAGTCGCTAACAAAGGCTTGGCAGTGGGAAAGGAGTTCCCACTGCTTGGTCACAGAAACTAGAAATTGCTCTTTTGAGCTTGATTTGATGGATGTTTTTGGGAAATCAAGGCACCCCTACAATCATGGAGTTGTAGGGAGTCACAAACAAGTAAATAAACACCAAGAAATCACACCAATTTGCACAGTTAAATAAAAAAGGTCACATATATGTAGAAAAATGAGGCCTGACAGTTTATAGAGAAAGTTTAAAGCAAGTATGAGACAACAAAACTTCACCAGTCACATATTTTAAGCAATTGAACTATAAACCTACCCTAATCATAGCAAGATACCAAAGTTCATGCATTGAATTATAAAAATGGAACTTGTTTGTGGCTTAGGTGTCTTGCTGATATAAATGGTAAGCAAACAAGAATCCAGTTACTGAAGCAATTGACCCTTCAATGAACTTTAAATGACCAAATCAAACTATCAGGTTGCACAAACTCAAAATTCACACTTCACAGCCTTAGACCTAAACCCTAGCTAGCTAGATGACCAAGATTCACTTTCCAAAAAAACTAAAACAAAACTATTTCAAACCATGATGCAATTTAGGTATTTTTAACACGAATTTTTCAATTTCAAGACTTAACTTCACCAAAATTGGAACAAGCACAACAATGACTCTATTTTATCTAAAGACACATGCCATTGCCATTTTTAACTACTCAGTTCATACCAACACCTTTGTAAACTGAAAATCCAAACACCCTATATGTCTACCTTTTGAGAAAAATTTTCAAACACTTTTTGTTTTTAATCACCACCAAAACATAACACATGTAATAGTATCCCTATTATATCTTCCAAAGACTATTTAAAGCTCAATAACACAAATCAACAACAAGTACTTACAAAAGATTATCATGCAGATTTAAAAAAAACTAAAAGAGAAAGAGAAAGGAAATGAACCTGCCTTGCTTTACATCCAACCAAGGCCAGCTATGCTCCCCTAGCTTATTCAACTACTGAATACAAGCTAGGGGTATCTTGACTGGTATAGAACTAGAAGGTGTGATGGTGATGCTTGATGTGGTTCTACAACAAAACCAAGCACCAAGATTATGGATGGTTTGATACAGCTGCTACAAGAAAGAGCTCCAAGCCTTGAGAACTATAAACCAAAAGCTTTGATAAAATATTTTCGCTTAGGAGCTTTCAAGCTTTGGGTTAGGCAAGCATGTAAAACAATAGTTATGCTAGTTTTTCTCACATATTAAGGAGCTAACAAAAACTGGACAAGTTATGCAAGGCTTTCCCCACAAATTCAATCCCTTAGGGTTGAATCTTCACAACTCCTTGATATCTTCAAGATATCAGGGAGCCATGATCAAATTCAACTCTAGACAACCAACTGTTAAGAGACTCATACTTGGCCAAACTTGAACTTTGTCAAAAAGCTAGGAAAACTGAATCTTTGGAAAACTGATATTGGGATTTGATTAGACCTTGATATGACTTAAAAAGGTACTAAAATCACCTACAATTTTCAGAGATTAAATGAAAAATATAGAATACATAAAAGTAAAGCAAACTTCAACTTTTGGAACTTTTAAAGCAAATGTAAACTTGGAACACTTGAACAAACAATGAACTAAGAAACTTAACAAACATTAAAATAAGAACTGGTTACTTGGAATTCGTCACAAACACACACACTTTTTTCATAAAAAAGGATTTACAATGTCTTGACCAAAGAAAAACCAAGAACAACTAAATGAAGAGGCTAGGGGCTCTTATATAATGAGCTTACAAAATTCTAAAACTTGAAACCCTAATACATTGATTTCCAGAAAAGCTATTGGCTTTTAAATTTTGAAAAATAGTCCAAGTATGCCCATGTGCTGATTTTGTTTGTATGCTTGATGCTAGCTTGGTAGGAGTGATCTCATTCGTTGAAGTTGTTGTGGGCAACACGAAAAACATCTCAACCTTTGATTTTTTGCACAAATGTTGTCTCCAAGTGCAAGGTGGGGCAGGAGAGAGTTGGGGTGTCATGTGAAGTGATGGTGAAAGGTCATTAAGAGTGGGTTTAGGATTAGTATATCATTAATCAATGATCTGGAAAGATGGGGGAAAATCCCTTTTATTTGAGGTGATTTTAAGATTAGGGTTTATGTGATTATGAACAGATTAGCAGGTGGGATTAGATCGAATTTAGGGAGGGTCTAGGTGTTTACCACCAATTTTTTTAATATAAAAAATGATTTAAAAAGTTTATTTATATTAAACTGAGTTAGTGGGATTAGGGGGTGAGGTGGCAGTGACATGGAGGGATGGGTGACGTGGTGGTATGTGATTGGTGACTTGGTGATATGGCAGATTTTGATTGGTGGTTTGGAGTTTGTGTGTCTTGGCAGAAAACACCCTTACACTTCCAACTTGTGTGCATATCAGCTCTTGGCAGATACAAACTCAATTCCCCTTTGTTAAGAAGTTTTGGTTTTCACATTTTTTCCACAAAAAATTTAGACAAGTGATTCCAAGGGTGTACTTTCTTGATTCTTTAAGGGTTGATCTTGACATATCTTGATACTTTAGGGTCCTTTCTTGTACACTTGATATTTAGGAGGACTAAAAGTGACAAGTCTTTAATTCTTGAGGGACTAAAGTTGCCAAATATTCATTATTCAAGGACTTTCTTGGAAATTCATCATTCGGGTCCGGTTCATTGCGCCGCTTCGTTTCCCGTGTTCGTTTTTGATTGATTCTTGTGATCTTTTGTAATTTTCTCGATATCCGTACCTAAAATACACATCCGTAAAATACACATTGAACAAACACAAGCATATATACGGCACTTTTTATGATATTTTCATCGTTTTAAGCCCATTTTGGACGATGAGACCATGTATAAAAGCAGTGTCATCATGACCTAACCGACAGACGAACACCCCGTATGGGGTGTTCCGAAACCTTCCGTCTTTCTTCCTTTTTAATCCTCTTACTGTATATTATTTAACACTCGTTAATACTTAAATTTTAATTAATTAACGATCGTTAAAGTTATATAGTTATTTAGCTTAGTTTAATTTAATAAATATAATTAATATATTTATTAAATAAATTAACTCTTTACGTATTGAGTGCAATCCCGTAATCTCGAATTCGATCCTATCACACGACTATTAAATATAAGTCCATAAACTTTCAGCTCCCACTTGGACATATTTCGAATATCGTGATTACATTGACTTGCTTCTAGTTACACTTAGCAATGTCTCTAGTACAACTCGAGTAAGGTCTCTTGGACAAAACCTTTTAACGATTCATCATCGTTATTATTAACCTTTTATTTCTAATACAACGTTAATAAGGATATGGATCTCGGTCATTCATTTCATTAACCATTATGTTTCTCGTTCACAGATTCAACAAGATTACTGATATGAGTGAAATCTCATATCAATTATATCATATTAAACCCTAAAACACAAAGAAGAATACCAAATTTTATGTGTAAAAACAGTATTATGGGGTGTTCTTTGTTGTTTGTGCTTTTGTAGGTAAAAAGATACAAATTTGATGCAAACACGGATTCCAAGGCATTTATAATGAAGAAAAGACAAAAGAAGGACTCAAGATGACAAGTCAACAAAAGACAAAGGACCTTTCTTGACAAGCTTCAAACTTAAGGGACTAAAAGTGTAAATTTGATAAAGTCAAGAACAAAGTCAATAGACATCAAGCTCAAAGTCAACAAGTCAAAGGGTCAAAGCTGGTCAAATACAAAGTCAAAGGGCCAAGAATGATAAGTTTTTGAAGATTGGAGATTAAAACAACAATCTGCTAAGCAAAGGGACCAGAATTGCCATTTTTGAAAGTCTATTAAGTTTGATCCGTGTGTTAGAGTAATGGACCAGTGAGAAGCTTTGAAATCTTATACTTGGATTGCCACATTTGCATCATTAATGAAGGAAGAGAGTATTAGCTGCCATATCCCAATAGTATACGCACTAACCCCTCTCCACCAATATCAAGCTTCCAACACAAATACCTTCACTATTTAAACGGATAGTGATCCGCGTCAAAATTAATGGACCAATCCTGGCATGCCACGTGGCAAGTTCTTCCCCAGATCGTATCAAGAGCTAGAGTGGATTTCAGAAAGAGTGCTTTACATGAAAAATGATTGTTGGAATGAGACGAATCCATCCCACCACTTTAATTAGAAATTCATCCAGTGGATTGAAAAATCCGAATTCATGATGAACACTTGAAGAACATAATTTACAGATTATGGACACGTGGCACTTGGCTAATGGTTGCAACACGTCATCAATATCCCTAGCACTCTCATTTTCTCTCTATAGATACCAATGTACTCTTCATTTTTTCAGTTAGTAGTTAGAGTGTGAAAAACACACACACTCTTAATTTTCCTCTCAATCCTGTTTTCACTTAGTTAGTTAAAACTTCTCAAAGTGATTGATAACCACTTTAAGATAGTTTGTTAGTTTGTTATAACCTCTTGTAACCAACTTCCATTAATGAAAGCTCAGTTTCACTAAATTCACTCTTATTCTCTCAAATTCATACCTACATTCTACTCATTGCCTGAATTCATGAATTCTGTTGTTCTAACTAGAACAAAGGAGTTATTTTGATTGTTTTAGAAGCTGTTTGTTTGAGATCGTTCATTGTTGCAGTCCAAAGTCTTGCCATTCATTGCCATTTCTTGCCAGAGAACATGTTCAGAATTCTTGTTGTAGAGAAGTTTGTAGATGGTGATTGGTGATAGATTGGTAGTTGATTGGTGATTGTTTGGTGGAGTTTAGTGTACAAGTGAGCTCAGCGCTCCACTTCTGCATCAAAGTAGCCTACAAAGTAACTCCTAAGTCTTTCTTTACATTTTCCACTAAAAAATAAGATTGCATGCTATTTTCTGTGTCCTAGTGTAATCTCACTTGAATTTGCCGGTTAATTGTTCAAATTGTGTTCATTAATATGTTTTGATAGTTACTTGTAGTAATCTGATTGTATTGAGTAGTTTACATAGCTTAATTTTCTTCTTAATCAGTAACTAGTGTTTGGTTATAGTCTTAATCTTTGAATCAGCTAGTAAAAGTTGTTGTTTAGTGTTTGTTTTCACTCAATAACTTGTCACAAGTGAAGTTACAAGTTTTGGTAGTCAACTTGAAAGTCAAACTGGCCAAAGGTCTACTAAAACATTGGGTCAGAGTTTAAGCCTAGAACATGCCTTATTCAAACCGCTCTAAAATCTTCATTTCTTGGCTTATTCCTTTCGTAAAAGTGTTCATTTTCTTTCATAAATCAGTTCAATAAGCCTAGAAAACAAGTTTGGAAATTGGTCAAATTTGGTCAACGCTGGTCAACATAAGCTCAAATTAGCTTATTTGATTTTCTGGCTTATTTCTTGGTGGTTTTTGGAATTTTCTTAGATAGGTGTTCCTCATTTGGACTTTTGATCATATTTTGAGTAGAACAAAATTTGTGCTTATTCCAATAAGCTAGGTTCTTAAAAGTGGCTTATTTCAAAAGAGCTTCTTTGAGATTTAGTGCTTTTTAGCTTATGTCCTTAGAACTGGCTAGTTGAAATTGAATTTGCAAACTTTTGTGACAAAAATCAGCTTATTTGGTGGCTTAAAACTCAAGTTACAATTTATTGTTCCCAATAAGCCCGTTTTTGATAAAGGAGTTCTAGTAATTGCAATTTAGTCCCTGGTAATTAGGAATTGTTTCAATTTGTTTTAAGTGGCTATAAGTTTCTAGGTTTTGCAAGTAAGTCCCTGGGTTTGTTGATTAGTTACAATTTTAGTTTGCAAGTTTGCAGGTTTGTTGATTAGTTACAAAAGTTATAAAATATCATCTTACTTTGGGGATTTGTGCTGACTTTAAACACTTACTAATTAATCTCGTGACTTTACCATTCTACTTTCAAATTTGTTCCAAAGTTACCAATACGGTAACTTGTTACCTACACGTTGGCACGGTAATATCCATGTAATTATTTTTATTTTTTTAATTTATCCACGTCTGATTTCCATTATATAAACATTACTATTAAAAATTTAACTTTATATGAAAATGGGTCACCACTAACCCTTCAACCCCACACAGTCACCGTCTTCTCATTATTCCTCCATCAAACCCTCCACCAAAATCAAGACTTGGTTCTGAATCTCATTAGCAATTAGTGGATGCCCTCTAGATATCGTTACTTTCAATGTTATTCTTCAAGAAAAGATTGAAACTGAGAGGAAACATACATACATTTTTTCTTTAATTCGTGTTTGGTGACGATAGGATTAGACATGAGTCGGGTTTGTATTCTTCTTCACCATCATCATCGTCCTTTTTAAGATTACTAGGTTTCCCTTTTCTTGTTTTCTTTATAATACTAGAATCCAAATCATCGTCGTCGTTAACAACAACACAAGGTGTCCTCTTTCTTGTTGCCTTTTTAGAACTAAAATCATTATCATGTCGGGTATCTTTTTCTTTTGTTTTATGTCAGACCTTCTTTCTGGGTTCGTTTCTTCTTCTTCTTGTTGTTCTGCATTGATTGTATCGTCTTCATCTTTGACAGTCGCCATTAATGGTTTCTGGGTTTGCACAAAGAAAGAAGGTGGATAGATCACGGGGGTGGATGGGGGGGGGGGGGTTTCTTTTTACTATGGGCTTATTTGGGTTTGTGTGAGTTTATAGATGTTGTATGTATCTGTTCTTATCTTGTTGTAGTCAAACTTTCTGTTGTGGATCTAATGTTTATCACAAAATGCAGCCTAAAATATCCACGTCACATATATGAGTTGTTTTTTTATTTTTAAAATAAATATTTTAGTGACGTGTAAAGATAAACAGTCATAATGGTAATGTTATTACAAAACAATCAAGTAGAATGGTAAAGTCACGAGATTAAATAGTAAATGTTTAAAGTAAGCACAAATTAATAAGTAAGATGGTATTTTATAGCTTTTACCCATTTGTTAAATCTGTTATTAGTGGTTATTAGTTGGTTACATTTTCATACTCAGTCCTTTCACTTTTTGAATTTACATTTCCAGTCCCCTAGACTTTCATTTACTTTACATTTTGAGCATTTTCATAAATTGTGCATTACTTACTTGTACATTTAGCTTTGATTGTGGTATGTGCACGATGTTTTTAGCTTAGTATGGATACGTAGTGATACTATTTTTACCTTTTTACGTAATTTGTGATAATTAGACCTAGATTTCCACAATATTATCAATCAAATACCAAAAATAATTAGTTAACTTGATTTCTTTCGATTAATCAATTCGTGAGGATACCGAGAAATAAACGAACTTAAAAAATGAAATATTAAATAGCGCCGCTGCCGGTTCTTTACGTGGAGATTGACAATTGATTGACGGTTACATAATGGATGGGATCCGTTCACTTGTGGACGTTCCTTTTACGTATTATAAATCAAAAATATAAAAAAAAATCAAAAAGATAAAAATATAAAAATAAAAAACCACAAAAATCAATTCTTTCCTAAGAGTTGAACCAAAAAAATAAAAAATCAAAAAGTAATATTTTTCCTAAAAGATTACACCAAAAATATATTGTATATATATTGGTTTCACTCGTTTTTAAGTACATACTATATTTTCATAAAAATCAAATAAATAAAAAAATATTTTTGATATATTATTATATGTAAGTACATATACGTAGATACGAACAACCAAATTACCTACTTTCATAATTATTGCCTTTGCAATACACCGTACTTGGGGGTGTTCCGGTCCCATTAACGTGTATCAGTCAAACAAGAATAAAGGCAAAAATAGATAAACACTTTCAATAAGCAAGAATTCGAGGAATACTAACTATTAAGTGAATAGAAAGGCGGATTTGCTATAAAATGCAAGCCTAAGGGAAACAGGTACTTAAGAGCTTAGCGCCACTTCATTTTCTCCCCGTTCACTAGTAAGTATTTCAAGAAGGAAGTCTTGTTGGGGGTTTTTCCGCCCAATTCGTACTACATATATATTATACTTTCTTGTGGTTTTCACTATTGAACCTCGGAAGAGATAATCTATTCTTTTCCAAAGTCGACCGAGATCTCCTCTCTCATTCCTCGAGTTGAGTTGCATGCGTACTCGAGCGCGTACACATATACCTATTGGTGTACCAATTCCTCCCAAAAGGAAGAGAAACAAGAACAAATCCGTCCATCAAGCCGATCACGAGCATCGTGCTTTCGACAACTTACAAGAAGCCATGGACAATTGACCATTGATTAAGATTCTCCAATCCAACGTGGATGGGAATGCGGATGCCATAGTCATTCCCGAGATAGCCGCTAATAATTTTGAGCGTAAGACATGCATGATTACAATGGTTTCTTCTATCCCCTTCCTAGGGAGACATATGGATGACCCTCATGACCATATCAAGAGATTCATGTCCCTTTGTAATACCATCAAGTATAATGGGGTACCTCCCGATGCGGTTAAGATGATCTTATTCCCTTTCTCTTTGGAGGGAAATGCTAGGAATTGGCTAGATAAGCAACCCTCAAATAGCATTTTCACTTGGGACGATTTGAAGAAGAAATTTGTGAACAAGTTCTTTCCCCCTTCACGAACCACTGCATTGAGAAACCAAATCATAGGCTTTCAACAAAAGAAAGACCAAAACTTTAGTGAAGCTTGGGAAGAGTTCAAAGATTTGTTAAGAAAGTGACCAAACCACGGTTTTGATCAAGTTCGCCAAATTAACACCTTTTACAATGGTTTGAGACCTCACCATCAAGATTCCCTTAACTCGGCCGCGGGTGGGAACATTCTTTCAAAATCCACACACGATGCATGGGATTTTTTTGAAACAAAATCCATGGTTCAAAGTAATAGGGAGAGAGATGAGGTGGTACATGTTGTTCAAGATAGTGCTCATACATCAATTGATAATCAACTACTCAAGCAACACAATGAAATACTTCAAGAACTTAACACGAATCAAAAGATGAATCAAGAGATGTTTCAAGCGTTTATGTAGGTTTCCTTGAACAATTCTTCTACCAATAATGTCAATGCCATCACCCTATCTTGTGAGACATGTGGAGGCCCTCACTCATACTTGCAATGTGATAAAGTTCAAAACTTTCAAGGAGAATGCTATGCTTATAATGATGATGGAAGAGAATACTTTAAACCAAACATCAATCCTAATCACCTTTCATACAAGTCCAATAATTACCTTGCTCCACCGGGTTTCCCTCCCCAACAATCCACACAAAACCAACCAAACACTCCACAAATGCTCAATAGAAACCAAGGGCCAAAGGGAAATTATCAAGGGAACAATAACAATAGAGGGCCAAATAACTTTCAAAACCAAGGGAACAACTTTCATGGCAATAACCAAGGGTTTTACAATCAACCTCCACCTTTCCAACCTCAAGGATTTCATGGGAATGTGCCAAATGATTTAACACAATTGAGCTTCTTCATAAGATGAATCAAGATAATGAAAGGAGGTTTTAAGCCAATGAGAATAGAATGAGGGAAATGCAAGAGGAGACTAATAAGAAGTTTATGTTGCTCTTAAATCAAAGACCACAAGATGCTTTACCCTCCAACACTCAAACCAATCCAAGGGAAAATGTAAATGCAATCACTACAAGGAGTGGGATCAATTCCTCCTATACCTCCTTTGGTAACTCCTACAACGGTTCCTCCTTGTGACAAGCTTACACCTTCTAAGCCTACACCTTCAAATCCTACACCTACTAATCCTTCACCTTCTAAACCTATCATTGAAGAAACCCAAAATAAGAGTCCTTCAACAACTACCACTCAACCTTTACCAAAACTAAATCTTCCATATCCTTCTAGATTGAGAAAAAGAGAAAGTTAAGAACAAAGATGATATACAAGTGTCCAACTTCTTGAGGATGTTTAAGCAATTGAATATCAACATATCTTTTGCAGAGGCTTTAGCTCATATGCCTAAATTTGCCAAGATGTTTAAGGACCTTCTTTCAAACAAAGAGAAATTAGTTGATGTGCCTAATGCTTTATTGAACAAAAATTGTTCTGCGGTGTTGTTAAAGAATTTTCCTACTAAACTTGGTGATCTGGACCGGTTCTTAATTCCTTGTATTCCCGGGGGTAGAGAATTGTATGGCTCTTGCGGACCTTGGTACTAGCATAAATTTGATCCTTTATCGGTTTGGAAACGATTCTCTCTTCCCGCACTTACACCTACTAAAATGACACTTGAATTGGCAAACCGTTCGATTGCTTATCAGGTGGGGATAGCGGAAGATGTCTTTGTAGGGGTTGATAACTTCACATTCCCCATGGACTTTGTGGTTGTGGATTATGATGTAGATCCTCAAGTTACCCTTATTGTAGGAAGGCATTTCTTGAGAACCGGTCGTACTCTTATTGATGTTGCGAAGGGGGAACTCATTATGAGGGTGGAAGATCAAAAGGGTGTGTTTAATATGGGGAAGTTATCTAAGAAATCCAATGAGCACGAGACGGTGAATCATGTCGATGTTCTTGATAAAGAAGTGAATAACGTTGATATTCCTGATGAAGTGTGTGATGAATATTTTCATGAAGCTTGTAAGAGTGGTGAATATGATCTTCCCCGTATTGAGACTATAGCTTCCATTACTTCCTCATTTCCTTCATTTGAAGAGAGTGATTCCCTTATAGATATTTGAGGCAAGTTTAGGGAAAGTGGATTATGGAGCTTATTCTTCTACTTCAAATAGGAAAGAGGAGGTCATTGAGATTGAGAGACTGCTTAGTGAAGCGGAGTTGATAAATGAAGAGATTGAAGCTTATCTTAAGAGAGATGATCTTGTGATTGATACATAACCTTCTAATTGGGAGGAAGACATTCTTGAAATAGAAAGATTGCTTTATGGAGATTCCATTCCCACTCAACATTCTCATGAACCTTCAAATATTACTGTTTCTTACACACTTTGTGAAACACCTCATAACCAAAATTGTAAAACACGTAAAAATAAGGTCATAATTTAATTCTACTTTCAATTATTTTGAAGTATTTTATAACGTTAAATATTATTATGTTTAACGGTTTAAGTTGAAACCGATATTAAATATTATATTTTAATATTTTGACGAGTAACGAGGACTACTAGTGATCGCGATACCGACGGATGCCTAAAATTTTATATTTTTATATCGATCGTTTCGATATTTAATACTTTCGACGATATCGTTTTAATTACGTATCGAGTCATTATATTATTATTTTTCGTGTGCGTTTAAACTTTTGAAAAGTATTTTTTTTACGAAACCCGAGTCTCGTAAATATTTCAAAAATTACAATTTACATTTTCTACCCTTTTAAACTATTTTATTCTATTTTGGACCAAAACTATCACAAATTGGCAAAACTACCCTAACCTTACACTATATAAATTTTTTTCCACTATCTCATTTCATTTAAAAAATTCATTAAACAAAATCACCATTCTTCTTCCTCCTCTTTATTTTTAGCCTACACCACAACACAAGCAAATCATCAAAAATTCTAATGATCAACTTTGATCCATCCAAAATCAAAACAAGTCCCATCCTCCATTTTCAAAGGGCTACAATTTGGTATAAAATTTTCATACATGCAACCATATAAATTTTTCAAGAAAAGTTGGTTATGTTTGATCCAAATTTGTTGTATGCATGTGTTAGTAGTGATGATCAAGAGATTTTCATGTTATGTTTTTGTTAAAAAGTTGATTTTTAATTTTTGGGTTTTTGATTTTGATGATGATACAAGTGTTAGGATTGGTTTATGATAATATTAGGGGCTTAGGTTGATGATAAAAGTTGTTGGAATTGATCAAAAACATGATTTTGTGGGAGATTTTGAAAGGTGATTTTGGGCAGTAGGTTAAAGGCTGTTTTCGGGGGTCTTACTCTATGATAATCGCTTAACTAATAGGATAGGGTTGTAGAGAATTTCGTTAGCTTCGATTTCATATAGGCCTTCCAACTCCAAACGAGGTGGAAGATACACTAGTTTGATTTTCGTGTACCGGAAGACGAGTGTCGACACAATCCGAAAATTGATGTCGATATTTGGATCGAATCTCGGGGACTATAAAATGAGTTTCAAAATGATTCAAGGGCTGTTCTCAGGCTCCAAGTTTAGTATTTTGAGTCTATTTTTAGAATCAAGTGGCGGTTTTACAAATGGAGTTGTTTAGAATGGTCAAAATGGTTTCGTAAGTCAAGGTCGCTAAACTGTCCGGATTTTGTGATTCAAAGATGAGTCGGGCAGGGAACTTTAGAAGTAAAATCTTTTAATGGGCTCTTAGGAGGACTTTCTACATATAGTAAGTGAGTTCTCTGAGTAGTATCATAAAAAGTTGATATGTCTAAGTATGGGAAAACGGCTTGGACATTCGGTATGTTCCGGCAGATTTTTATTAAAGGCGTAGAATAATAAAATGAATATATAGGAGAGTGTAATAGTATCACTTGTATCGTTTTCTCTCGAGTTGTCGTGATTTTATACTTGAGTTTGATTTTATTAAGTATCATTTATTTCTCGAGTCTATTATTAATGTACGCACCTTATTTGCTAGGTTGCGGTTGTCGTGTTTTTCGGGCATCTACTATCGTCGACGATCGTCTTCAACTACTATAAGTACTAAGGTGAGTCTATAGCCTCGCTTTTTACTAGTTATTAAATGATTTTAAACCCGCGAGGGGGAATACATGTTTTATAAACTTAGAACACAAGATTTCTATGGTATGTTTTGTCCCTCTATGAATGGACCCGTGGTTGCCTTTAAATTGCATTAAGTGATTGCCTTTGTTAAAACCTCAATTATGGACCGTTAATTAACCTATGATGGGTTAACCGCTAGTACAATTAATAAATCTATGGGGGAAGCCGCCCCGGTTCAGTTTTTGTGGACTTGTCATAGAAGCTTAGGCCCGACCTCCACACTGTTTGAGCATATTGTATTTGAGAAGTCAGGTATACGACAATGTACCAATAATCTGGAGGTAACCGACAATTAATAAATCTCTCGTCTTATTAGACTGATATGGGAGTGTCTAAGGGCTCGGTTCCATGAGCTTATTGCAATTTATGCTATATACAATTATTATTGTTGATGCGAATTATTATTTGATGCTTATAAGCATGCCACAAACTTATAATCTTTGCTTGTGTTCAAATTGATTTCATAAACCTATAGATTCACTGCATTTTTGCTGATTGTTTTACTCACATGTATTTCAGGTAA
Source organism: Glebionis coronaria (assembly GCA_025667525.1). NCBI lineage: Eukaryota > Viridiplantae > Streptophyta > Magnoliopsida > Asterales > Asteraceae > Glebionis > Glebionis coronaria. The sequence continues at coordinate 594,336,617 of CM046874.1, forward strand.
TCAAGAAGTGGAAGCTTGGAGGTCACGGGGAATGAAGTTGTGCACTGCTTTTGTTGTTCAAGCTCTTTGATTTATTTATCGTTCCATTTTTAAAACAAACCAATATGTTGTTTTAACTTATCTTTTGGTAACGATTACTTGGGACTACGCTACTCTGACAAATATTTTAGGAACGATAAATCTAAAACGTCTCTTTTCGAGTCGTTCTTTATAAATTATGTGTTGTTGTATCATTGTTTAGCACCCAAAGATGTATTCCGCTGCGTGTAAATTTGGGGGTGTTATAGATTGGTACCAGAGCCATGAGTTATAGAGAACTAGGTCTTTTTCTAAAAACCTAAATTATAACTGTCGGTTTTATTTTTTTCAAAGAGTCGGTGCACATGATTTCGCGTGACTTCAGGTTCAAGTTACTTCTGGGATTACAACTTTAGTATACATTATTATGTATGCCTTATTGCTAAGTATTTCTAAATAAATACTATAATCCTTTATCGATATATATTTATGTCGTTAAACTTTTCGATAAAAGTTTATCATTTATTAATGATTAACTTAAATAAATACATTGAATTTTCAAGATCTTTCTGTATTTATTTTTGAAGTATTTAAATTGCTTTTATTGCAAATTTTATATTATGACCTTACATACCTTCATCTGCGCGCGTTACTTTCATTATTTAACCCTTTGTGATATCTATATAGATATTCAAATCGTCTTCCGGCTATTTGTGCTTGGACGTCTTTTAACGTAATTTCTAGACCATTGTGTAGCTCAATGTGTCCTTGGAATAGACTAACCGCTATTTATTGACATTTATATGTATCAACTCCGAAGTGTATTGTTCACTTATATCTCGGTAACGTCATCGTTATTTTATAAATCATCGTCTAGATTATGGCGCTAGATCGGAATACGATTTTACTTCTATAAAATTGTATCATTTGTTTTTCATTAACTTTCTTGCTCCCGGAGTGCAACCCGTTAATGTTCCATTCTTTTCTTGTTATGTTTTGTGTTTTTGACAATCGTGGCACCAAGGAGATTTGCCTACATTGCACCTTGAAACTTAAATTACGAACGTTTTTCACCGTCTTGCTTCCTAAATTTCGTGTTGAATACCTTGAAGCATTTTCTGTCATTCATCATGCTATATTTTATTTGATGCTCATTACGAGATTTATTTTTCGTTGTTATAAAATCCACAAGACATGTGTGTATATATGTATATATTTTGAGCCGTTAAGAAGTGTCGAAAAATACACTTTATGCAAAAACTGTAGGGGCAGTATAAACAGGTCAAAACTTAAAAGTAAAACCTGCGTTTTTTTTAAATAAAATAGTCAAACCTGCACAGAACTTGCAGGGGTATTTTGGTCATTTTACATCGGTTTTCAGGTCTCGGGTAAAACTAGAAAGTCGTCTGAAACGTCGTTTTGCATCAAAATGCTTTAGACTCTGAGTCTTGGAGATGTCGTTTATCAGGTCAATTAATCGGCTCATATTTAAAAGTTAAATCTGATAGAAAATTCAGAACATGAGTTTTAAATGTTTCTAAGCTGTTTTGATTTCATTTGAGATCGTAAAATTTTAACGAATATTATTTTACAACTAACGAATACTAGTTGCATGTGAAAATATTTAAAAATAGAAACATTACAGGATTAGCAATTACCGGATTAATGGTGTAATTTGAAAATGAATAATATAATTTCTTAAAAGCATGTTGTGTCAAGTATCTTACATAGAATACACATGTGGATTGTTTTATTCTTTTCATATATATGACTCCTTTGTCATTCGATGTTATTTTATTTTTATTTTCTTTTAACCTTCCACTGATTTGGGTTGAGTTTTGAAGTTTTGCCTTCACATTCTTTTTCGACATTCTTATCACATGTCTCATGGCGTTTTCGTCTAAACCTTATAATCTTTTGAAACCTTAACGACTTGTAACCATTTCATTGATTGTTTTATGAGCTACTATTTGCCACTTTTTGCAAAACTTTGACTACTTTATACGTTGTCATAATGTCATATTATAAATAAATCTGATATTGTTTTACGATTATTTTCACCAATTGTTTTTACTTTGGTCTTAATACTTTTCGTAAGATTTAAAAGTTGCTTATTAAGTATCTCACAAATTACTTGTATCCTATAAATTTATAAACTATTTTTAAATTCCATTTTACAAATGGCATGGTTTATATATAAACATAAGAAACGTAATACTTTTCGACGAAACGGAGCACTGCATTGCTAGCCCTAAATTATACATGGCCTGATCATCTATGTCTAATTTAGAAGGAGCCATGCTAGGCTGAATAGTAGTCCACTTAAAAATCTTGATAATAATCAACTTTTTATTTGTATTTATGATAAAGATAAATAAAATGAAATAAAATGAAAAATAGTTTTGAAAACCTTTATAATTTATGCAAGTGGCGCAATTTCTATGCATCCGCATACGTTTTCTTACCTTTTCTTAAACGAATTACGCGCTTACGAATACGTTTTTACTCGACGATCGCTTTTTCACTTGTTACTTCATTTTGTCTTATAACTGATTTCTTTTGACCGTTCGTTTAATTACTGACTGTTGATAAATGACTTGAAAGTCTCGATGTTTTATCCTTCCTTCTCGTCCAATCTTCTTTATGCGACTGGGTAGATCTTTGGAATGTCTCCGCACGTGAATAATGAATTATCATTAGAGTGATTTCCGTATATCCGGGATGACGTCCGTCACTCTCGTTTGTCTCGAAATCCACTCTTGTGAACCGTGCTTTGACTTCTCTCTTTAAACACTAACATCGTTCATTTGATTTGTTTTAATTACAAGTGATTATTAGGAATTTTCTTTGATTAAAATTTTTGTATGGATCTTATTTCCGATCGTGTAACGACCACCGCTAAGTTAACGAGCTGATATTGGTGAACCACCGACCGCACTAAAAAAATTGACAACTTGTTTAATCCATTATTTTTTTTATCGTCTTACTATCAACGCCTTTATCTTATTATTCTCTTTAAGAATTCATACGACATTTGCTTCGTTTTCTTTTGTACCATTGATTTCGTACTAATTGTTGACTATTATTTCCATTCGTATTCGTTTGTTATCTTGTCACATTTCGAAAACCGAATGTAACCCATATTTATTTTGGAATGATAAACACCTTTATGTATTCCTACAAAGTATTATAAATTTTTTTATGGAACTTGTCTACATTTTCTAATGATTTTCAATTATCGAGATAACCATCACAAGTAAAAGGTCAAATTTATACACCATATTTTGTATAACTAAAACTAATGTTAAAAATAAAATTATGTTCTACCTTTTGAACTAATTGAATTATCATACTTTACTTTTAATGTAATGAAATTACCGGTTTAATTTATATTCCTAATAATGATTTAATTTGGAAATTATATTTCTAAATCGTAACCATCAGTATGAGTTTAATTAATAAATTTGTGTCATTCTTTCAAAGTTTCTTAAGACAACCAAAATAAATTATGAAGCTATTTAACTCTTATTTTGATATATCATCTTTATCATGAAGGTACCTCAACTGAGTTTTAAGGTAATACCAAATTCGGGACGGATAATTGTGACAAACGTTATTTTAATGTTAATATTTAATTCAATCTTCGCTCTCATTTTTCTAGTATTTTGAATTATTATGTTTTACGGTTACGTGATTCGAGATCCCTCGTCGATCGTCAACCTTAAATCATTTTACCACATCTTGTCCGTTTATGCGTTTATTGAATTTATTTTTATCTCGTTCTGTTCCTCGTATTGAAGATCACTATTTTATTCTGAGTTTAAAATGAATCTCGGGAAGCAGTGTATAAGAAGAAACGATAAGTGTCACCAGGATTTATGCGTGTACTTGTGGAATGATTATGGACCAAATCTCTTAATGAATAGAGTTAATAAATTTGTTACAACCTCGAGGAGTATGTTGAAGCCGACACCGCAAGTGGAAAGACTCTTGTGATCAAGTGGTTATTATCAAGGGTCCGTTCAAGGTTTTCTCGATGATTAACGATGGAAATCTATAATCGATGTTTATGTTCGACCTTTTCTTTTATGTACTTATATGGTGTGTGATCTAGTCAAATGATCGTAAGTTGTGAGAACTTGAGACGACATCATCCGATGACGTCCGATCATGTAGAACATATATTATGTAATATCTTTTTGACTTTCAACGACGATGTTTATTGAGACTTTAATGCGCGTTGGCGAAAGTGAGATGGTGTCTTTGTATTATCTTTTGAGTAGGGACCCGCGTGTGAGCACCCTCCGATGACGAAAATGTTTTTCTTGTTAGTTCTTTTTGATGTGTGTCCATGTCTATCCGGCCAGTGGCTATCCTTTAAATTTCAACATTCTTTTTTTTAACTGGACTTACCCGAAAAATCCCGTCATCTATTCTTGTCGTCGAATGAGCTTCGTGTGATTCATAAAATTTTCATGTGTCGAGCTTGACGAGTGACTTGTGGATAAGGATTTATTTATTCCTTTTTGGTGAGATACAACTTGACGACAAGTTGCGTTTTTTAAAAGAACCAGTGGAGATCGTGGATCGAGATTCACGTGGGAACGTGAAGACTTCTTTATAAGGAATGCCGTCATCCTTCCGGGTAGTGATCAACTCGTGTATGAGGTGATTGAGCGCCGTGACGTCGCTCCCTTAAGGTGGTGAGGATGTAAAACCCGTAAAAATAAGGTCATAATTTAATTCTACTTTCAATTATTTTGAAGTATTCTATAACGTTAAATATTATTATGTTTAACGGTTTAAGTTGAAACCGATATTAAATATTATATTTTAATATTTTGACGAGTAACGAGGACTACTAGTGATCGCGATACCGACGGAAGCCTAAAATTTTATATTTTATTATCGATCGTTTCGATATTTAATACTTTCGACGATATCATTTTAATTACGTATCGAGTCATTATATTATTATTTTTCGTGTGCGTTTAAACTTTTGAAAAGTATTTTTTTTACGAAACTCGAGTCTCGTAAATATTTCAAAAATTACAATTTACATTTTCTACCCTTTTAAACTATTTTATTCTATTTTAGACCAAAACTATCACAAATTGGCAAAACTACCCTAACCTTACACTATATAAATTTTTTCCACTATCTCATTTCATTTAAAAAATTCATTAAACAAAATCACCATTCTTCTTCGTCCTCTTTATTTTTAGCCTACACCACAACACAAGCAAATCATCAAAAATTTTGATGATCAACTTTGATCCATCCAAAATCAAAACAAGTCCCATCCTCCATTTTCAAAGGGCTACAATTTGGTATAAAATTTTCATACATGCAACTATATAAATTTTTCAAGAAAAGTTGGTTATGTTTGATCCAAATTTGTTGTATGCATGTGTTAGTAGTGATGATCAAGAGATTTTCATGTTATGTTTTTGTTAAAAAGTTGATTTTTAGTTTTTGGGTTTTTGATTTTGATGATGATACAAGTGTTAGGATTGATTTATGATGATATTATGGGCTTAGGTTGATGATAAAAGTTGTTGGAATTGATCAAAAACATGATTTTGTGGGAGATTTTGAAAGGTGATTTTGGGCAGTAGGTTAGAGGCTGTTTTCGGGGGTTTTACTGTATGATAATCGCTTAACTAATTGGATAAAGTTGTAGAGAATTTCGTTAGCTTCGATTTCATATAAAGTAGGCCTTCCAACTCCAAACGAGGTGGAAGATACACTAGTTTGATTTTCGTGTACCGGGAGACGAGTGTCGACACAATCCGAAAATTGATGTCGATATTTGGATCGAATCTCGGGGACTATAAAATGAGTTTCAAAATGATTCAAGGGCTGTTCTCAGGCTCCAAGTTTAGTATTTTGAGTCTATTTTTAGAATCAAGTGGCGGTTTTACAAATGGAGTTGTTTAGAATGGTCAAAATGGTTTCGTAAGTCAAGGTCGCTAAACTGTCCGGATTTTGTGATTCAAAGATGAGTCGGGCAGGGAACTTTAGAAGTAAAATCTTTTAATGGGCTCTTGGGAGGACTTTCTACATATAATAAGTGAGTTCTCTGAGTAGTATCATAAAAAGTTGATATGTCTAAGTATGGGAAAACGGCTTGGACATTCGGTATGTTCCGGCAGATTTTTATTAAAGGCGTGAAATAATAAAATGAATATATAGGAGAGTGTAATAGTATCACTTGTATCGTTTTCTCTCGAGTTGTCGTGATTTTATACTTGAGTTTGATTTTATTAAGTATCATTTATTTCTCGAGTCTATTATTAATGTACGCACCTTATTTGCTAGGTTGCGGTTGTCGTGTTTTTCGGGCATCTACTATCGTCGACGATCGTCTTCAACTACTATAAGTACTAAGGTGAGTTTATAGCCTCGCTTTATACTAGTTATTAAATGATTTTAAACCCGCGAGGGGGAATACATGTTTTATAAACTTAGAACACAAGATTTCTATGGTATGCTTTGTCCCTCTATGAATGGACCCGTGGTTGCCTTTAAATTGCATTAAGTGATTGCCTTTGTTAAAACCTCAATTATGGACCGTTAATTAACCTATGATGGGTTAACCGCTAGTACAATTAATAGATCTATGGGGGAAGCCGCCCCGGTTCAGTTTTTGTGGACTTGTCATAGAAGCTTAGGCCCGACCTCCACACTGTTTGAGCATATTGTATTGAGAAGTCAGGTATACGGCAATGTACCAATAATCTGGAGGTAACCGACAATTAATAAATCTCTCGTCTTATTAGACTGATATGGGAGTGTCTAAGGGCTCGGTTCCATGAGCTTATTGCAATTTATGCTATATACAATTATTATTGTTGATGCGAATTATTATTTGATGCTTATAAGCATGCCACAAACTTATAATCTTTGCTTGTGTTCAAATTGATTTCATAAACCTATAGATTCACTCGGCATTTTTGCTGATTGTTTTACTCACATGTATTTCAGGTAATCAAGAAGTGGAAGCTTGGAGGTCACGGGGAATGAAGTTGTGCACTACTTTTGTTGTTCAAACTCTTTGATTTATTTATCGTTCCATTTTTAAAACAAACCAATATGTTGTTTTAACTTATCTTTTGGTAAGATTACTTGGGACTACGCTACTCTAACAAATGTTTTAGGAACGATAAATCTAAAACGTCTCTTTTCGAGTCGTTCTTTATAAATTATGTGTTGTTGTATCATTGTTTAGCACCCAAAGATGTATTCCGCTGCGTGTAAATTTGGGGGTGTTAAAAAAATGCTTCACCTATTCCTTCTATCACTCTTTCACCACCTTTCTTACAAACCACTTTAAACCATCTCTTTGAGCCTTCAATTGATGAACCACTTTTTGAGAAGTTTCAAGATGATAGTGATTTATATCATTTGGATGTTGAATTGGAGAGATTCTTTATGTCACCTTATGAGATACTTTTGATGAGGAGTTCTCTAAGAACAAGAAAGACATTATGGTTTCCTCTACAAGTGTGATGACATCTAATACTCCACAACCTTTCTCTCAAGATGTAAAGTATAAAGGGGAATCTTCTAAGGCTACCACCACTTGTTGTTTTCCTATGAAGGAACAGATTTTTGATCCTAGTATAGAGAATGTTGAGCCAACTCAGTATCTACCTGATGCAATAAAAGGAAACCCTATGAGAAGTTGTAGAGATTCACCTCATCATCTTACAAGAAACTTATGGGAAAGTATCATGGACAAGGAAACCTCACTTACCTCACCATTGATTGAGATGTCCACTTTTGGATTGTGCTACTCTTAGGAGGGCAATTATGTATTTGATCCGGGTGGCTCTTTATGGGGTCTTGTGTACTTGAAAACTTGTTTTACCTTATCATGGAGAGTTTTTCCTATAAGGGTAAATCTTTTACTCTCCATGATAGGTTTTCCATAGGCACTTTAAGTGTGGGACGAGTCGAGCTAGAGACTCTTTAAATCAAGTGTGAATAACTAGGATTAGATCATTTAGACTAGAGCGTGGTAGGATAGGAATAAAAGGGTATATAGTTGAGATGAAGTGTAGGGGGGTGCCTATCTTTTGTCTTCTTGGTGTTTGTAGGGTTTCTCTCTCTCATTGCATGCATTAGAGCTTATGGAGGAGGCCCTTGTATCAGGTTCACTTTGTTACTTTTTTAATTCAAAATTGACTCTTAATAATGTCTAACATGAATTCACTTTAGTAGACATCTCCTTAGCTTGGGTAAGCAAAGTAAGCAATGTCATAAGTGTAGGGGAGTTTACTCCAATACTCTTAAACATTGAGGACAATGTTTATCTTAAGTGTAGGGGGGTCTTCTATCGAAGTGCCCTTACCTAGAACATTGTCATTGCCCGGAAAATTATTTTTTCAAACATTTTCAAATTTTTGATCTACTTTGGCCACCAAAAATATGCATTCATAATTTTTGCATTAATCATTTTTCATTTGCATAACACATTTGCATTGAATAATTTTCTTCTTTTATTTTTCATCAAAAATATATAAAAAAGAAAAAAAATATAATAAAGGATATGGTTTAACAAATTTAGGAGTTTTTGACATATTAGGCCCACCATGAATATTTTGACTCAACCCGAGTTTGCTTATCCAAGCTTACTCTAGCTAGTATCCTTAACCTTGTAGACCTTCATTGGTTTATTAGGCTAAGCATCCACTAGTCTCATTATTTGAGATTTTAAACTGTGGAGAACGAGAAATGATAGAGTTTGAAGTAAGTGTAAAGGGCTAGATAAACCTCATATTAATTAATTGTGGCTTTTATATCCCCTTTCGTAACCTTTAATTTCTTGCCAACGCATGTATATATTGTTAATAAATAATCAAGAACGGTTTTAATCGGTTTGTAGTCTCTTATGCATTTTTGACTAATCATTCGTGGTTGGTATAAGTACGTCTTAAGATTCTAAGTTAGAACGTTTTATGTGTACTAGACTTATGTCATGCTTAATACTTAGCGAGTGTCTTTCCTTTCATTCTTTTAATTTTATTTGTGAGGAATAAAGAAAAATAAGAGCGGCTTATAAAAAAAATGAGTGGCTAGAAAAAAAAGAGAAAAAATTAATTATACAAGACTCCCAAGAGAGGCAGTGAAGTGTTAATTATAGTAGCTATTGAATTCTAATATTACTCTCACAAGGGTTGCGGGGATTTAATAGTTGCTCCAATCCAATATTACCTTGACGGGTTGCGGGATTGAAGATCCACAGTCTCAAAAAGGCGGCATATATAAATTATTGCGTGAGTTCTATTTTTCTTTTCTTAGCAAGTGTGTAGCTACTCATTAATGCATGACATACGTATCTTACACATAAGGCGAATGCCTTATTATTTTGGGTCAGACTTATATTAATTGTGGGCGGGTTTTCAAGTAATGGATAAGATGGTTACTTAGGATTAAAACCGTGCTTCCTTATTTTCAGATTTTACACTTCTTATATTTCACGCTTTAAATAATAATAAATTTGCCCAAAAGTAATTTGCTCAAATAATAACCGGTTTTAGAAGCATAATAAGTGGGGGTATAATAGTAACACAATTAATTTTATGAATAATTCGACACACTTTCACTTATGAATAATAATGATCTTGTTTTTAAGCTTGGTATGGGGAAAGTGAAACTTGAGGATGATAAGTGTTCATGGTATCAAAGCCCTAATTAAAGTCCTTGATTTCTTAATGAGTTATTTCCATCAAAACCAATTCAAGAAAAATACAAAAATATATCAATAGAATTGTTTTTATTGCATTGCATTATAAAAGTCAAAATCATGCATCATATATTGTAATGTAGTGTAAAATCATTTCATCATGGCCAAGGTGGATTAATTATGAGAAAAATGTAATTTAGAGCTTTGAAATATGGCATTGCATGAGGCCATGGCAATGATCAAGTGTAGGGGATTTGATATGAGTGAAATCTCATATCAATTATATCATATTAAACCCTAAAACACAAAGAAAAATACCAGATTTTATGTGTAAAAGCATTAATATAGGGTATTCTTTGTTGTTTGTGCTTTTGTAGGTAAAAAGATACAAATTTGATGCAAACATGGATTCCAAGGCATTTATAATGAAGAAAAGACAAATGAAGGACTCAAAATTTACAAGTCAACAAAAGACAAATGACCTTTCTTGACAAGCTGCAAACTTAAAGGACTAACATTTTAAATTTGATAAAGTCAAGAACAAAGTCAAAAGACCTCAAGCTCAAAGTCAAAAAGTCAAAGGGTCAAAGCTGGTCAAATACAAAGTCAAAGGGCCAAGAATGACAAGTTTTTGAAGATTGGAGCTTAAAACAACAATCTGCTAAGCAAAGGGACCAGAATTGCCATTTTTGAAAGTCTATTAAGTTTGATCCGGTTGTTAAAGAAATGGACCAATGAGAAGCTTTGAAATCTTATACTTGGATTGCCACATTTGCATCATTAATGAAGGAAGAGAGTATTAGCCGCCATATCCCAACAATATACACACTAACCCCTCTCCACCAATAGCAAGCTTCCAACACAAATACCTTCACTGTTTAAACGAATAGTGATCCACATCAAAATTAATGGACCATTCCTGGCACGCCCCGTGGAAAGTTCTTCCCCAGATCATATTAAGAGCTTGAGTGGATTTCAGAAAGAGTGCTTTACATGAAAAATGATTGTTGGAATGAGACGAATCCATCCCACCTTAGCAATTCATCCGGTGGATTGAAAAAGCCCAATTCATGATGAACACTTGAAGAACACAATTTCCAGATTGTGGACACGCGACACTTGGCTAATGTTTGCAACACGTCATCAACATCATATCCCTAGCACTTTCAATTTCTCTCTATAAATACCAATGTACTCTTCATTGTTTCAGTTAGTAGTTAGAGTGTGAAAAACACACACTCTTAATTTTCCTCTCAATCTTGTTTTCACTTAGTTAGTTAAAACTTCTCAAAGTGATTGACAACCACTTTGAGATAGTTTGTTAGTTTGTTATAACCTCTTGTAACCAACTTCCTTTAATGAAAGCTCAGTTTCACTAAATTTACTCTTATTCTCTCAAATTCATACCTACATTGTACTCATTGCCTAAATTCATGAATTCTGTTGTTCTAATTAGAACAATGGAGTTAGTTTGATTGTTTTGGAAGCTGTTTGTTAGAGATCATTCATTGTTGTAGTCCAAAGTCTTGCCATTCATTACCATTTCTTGCCAGAGAATATGTTCAGAATTCTTGTTGTAGAGAAGTTTGTAGATGGTGATTGGCGGTAGATTGGTAGTTGATTGGTGATTGTTTGGTGGAGTTTAGTGTACAAGTGAGCTCAGTGCTCCACTTCTGCATCAAAGTAGCCTACAAACTAACTCCTAAGTCTTTCTTTACATATTCGACTAAAAAACAAGACTGTATGCTATTTTCTGTGTCCTAGTGTAATCTTACTTGAATTTGACTGTTAATTGTTCAAATTGTGTTCATTAATATGTTTTGATAGTTACTTGTAGTAAGCTGATTGTATTGAGTAGTTTACATAGCTTAATTTTCTTCTTAATCAGTAACTGGTGTTTGGTTATCGTCTCAATCTTTGAATCAACTAGTAAAAGTTGTTGTTTAGTGTTTGTTTTCACTCAATAACTGGTCACAAGTGAAGTTACAAGTTTTGGTAGTCAACTTGAAAGTCAAACAGGCAAAAGGTCTACTAAAATATTTATGAGACTTCATTTATACATAGTCTCATCGTCCAAAACGGGCTTAAAATGCATAAAATATCATGAAATATGCCAAATATATGCTTGTGTTTGTTCCATGTGTATTTTAGGTACGGATATTGAGAAAATGGCAAAAGATCACAAGAGACAAGCAAAAACGAACACGGGGAACGAAGCCGCACAATGAACCAAGCCCTAGTGTTGATTTTCCAAGAATAACCCTTGAAGAATTGAAGATTGTACAAGAAGGGTCCTCCAATATTGAAGAATTGACACTTTAAACCCTTGTATATTCATAATTACAAGTTTGGTCCTTAAAGTTTGTCAAATTACAAAAAGGAACCTCCACTTTGAAGAATTGGCAAGAATGGTCCCTCATTTATGAAGACTTGTCAATATTAGTCCTCCATAAAGTCAATCATACAAGTCAAGACCATGAAGAATGAAGATATATCCAAAACAACCCTTGAAGAATCATCAAATTACAAGAAATACCCCTAAAATTACTTTACAAAACTTTTTAGGGCAAAAGTCTAAAAATTGAAACTTTAATAACAAAGGATTTTAGTTTTGGTGCTATTAAACAAGGAATGAAAGAAGGGGGTGTTTTCTGCCAAGACATGAATGACACATAGGCCACTCAGAGTATGCCATGTTTCCCACTCAACCCTCTCATCCAATCACACCACACCATTTAGCCACATCATTTCCCACTTACACCCGTTTATAACTAACCTTAATTATTTTTTAATTTTGGGCAGTTAACACTTTTTTAAACCTAAAATTAGATTAAACTAACAACTATTCATTGTATGAATAAGATTAGGGGTTTGTTAATTACTAACAATTAAACCCTAATTCTTTCCAGAATTATGATTAAGGTTGAAGTTAACATAACCCACACCTTAAACTCATGCCACATCATCCCAAAGCTCACATGTTCTACCCCCTGCTACATGTTTGAGGAAGAAGCCAAAAAGGTGCCAGCAAATTAACCATCCACAAACAAGCTTACATTTTAAGCTTAGTATGGACCCTTTGATCAAATTTCACCAGCTTTACACCTTCACAAACGTCCAAACAATCTTCACATGAGCTAAAATTTTCAAACTTTAAAGGGGCATTTCTGGAAGTTCAAGACTTAGGGTTTCTAGTTTTTAGCTTATGAAGACCATGTACACCCTCTATATAAAGGGTATAGGGTCATACATTACAACTGCTCTTGGTTTTTCCTTGTTCAGCTTTCTGTAAATCCTTGTTTTTCAGTTTAATGAAAAAGTGTTTGAATTATTGAAGAAATCCAAGTGCCACCTTTATTTTATGCTTTTTATTGTTACATGTTTGTGAATTTGAAGTTTCAAAACCTGTTTTCAAAGCTTGTGCAAGAAATTGCAAAGTTTTCTAAAATCTGATATTTTTCTAAGACTTTGTTCAAACCCTTGGATTTTTTGGGTCAAAGATTGATCACATCACCCTGATAAGGAGCTTATCAAGGTAAGGTGAGATCTTGGCTTGGGGATAATCAAGGAGTGGGGTGCAAAGCTTGAATTAATCAGCTTTTTCCATTTTCTGTTTTATCTAAACTGCTTATTCTAACCTTGTTGTTCTTAGCAGCTTGTTGGAAGCTTGTGCCTTGTTAAGCTAGGCACATAATCTCAAAAATTCGTGAGTATGGATGTTCATTCATGAGGTTTGAGTCTTCTTACCAAAAATCTGCTTGAAAAGTGATATTTTGTGATTTTGTGATCTGCTGTTATTTGAGGTGTTCTTGTGGCTTGAATTTGCTTAATACTGCATGATATTGTTGGTATGATGCTAGATTAGGCTTGGGTAAACCTGTTACACATATTTACTTGTTTAAATCTTTGATTAAAAAGTGAAAGGGGTGTTTGGGTCTACTGATTTAAGTTTCTTGTTTGAGTTTGAGTTAGGATTTATGGGTATTAAGTGTTGGTATTTGTTTATCAAGTGTTTGAGTTTTGATATTTACAAGTTTTGCTCTTTGAAACATCAAATCTGATATTGAGTTATATCTTGCTTGATTTTGCATATTTTGACCTAAAATTTTGGAAACACCTAGAGTGTATGTATGTTTAGGATTAAAAAGTGTTTAAACAAAGTTTGTATAACATGTTTGAAAGATTTGAGGGTTTGAAATTGGGCTTGTGGTCAAATACATCAGCAACCTCACTTTGTGTTCTTCATTTATTCATCAGTAACTTTCATTAGCTTGAATCTTTGTCTAAACCCTGAATCAGTGTATGAAACCAATTGATTTATGTTCATTTGAATTTATTTAAGCTGTTATGTGCATTTGGTTGGCTTAATCTTGCTAAATCTGCTTATTTTGTTGAAAACTGCTTATGTTCATGTCTGTATCATGTCTGATGCTTAATTGGATTAACTGTTTTAATTGGCTGGTTGGATTTTGTGATTTCTTTGTTGTTATTGACTCCTTATAACCCAATGGTTATAAGGGTGCCTTTGTGTACTTTGAATCTAACAAAAATACACAAAAGACAAAAAGTTAAGATAGTCAAGCAGTGGCAACTTTTCCCACTGCTGTTGTTGGACACCCAAAACTAGCCCCTGCTAGTGTTAATTATCAATCAGCTTATTCATAAGCTATTCTAGCTTATTTGGACTCGCAACAACTTTGATTTTGTAATAAATCTTCCTTATTTGACCCATTTGACTAATCTGGAGCTTTTTAGGGTTTGACTTTTTGGTTTGACTAGAAAACCAACTAAGTTGACTTTTACATAAAGTGCTTATTACTTATTCCAGCTTATTCATTGTGCTTTTTGGAAATCTTTTTGATTATTAAGCTTAGTTTTGTCATTTGAAACATTTTGCAACAAGAATCAACCCTTGAATTGGTCTAGAACTCAAAAACGACTATTTTGTCGTTTTATGTAGAGAGCTTTTGCTTATTTCAGGCTTATTTCTTGGGATTATTCAAAAATTCTTTTTACAAATAGCTTAATTAGGTCAAGAGAAGGTTGTGTGTCAAATTTCAGCTTATGGCATCAGCTTATAGCTTAATGGGCCAAAAAGGCCATTAAGAATAAGCTGTTTTGAAATAAGCTGTGATAAGCTCACTTTCAGCTTTTAGGCCTTTGAAAATTTGTGTTTAAAATCGAATTTTAAGCTTAACTGGAAGTTTTGGGCCATTTTTGTGCACTTTTTCTTATTGGGCCTTAATTAAGCCCATTAAGGGACTGTTTGGGTATTTGGCCTATTTGGAGGCCTATTAGGGGTAGTTTTGGTATTTCAAGTTCATTTCTGTTTTAATTAGGTTAAATTAAACTAGTTTGCAAGTTTTTAGATTTTTTATAAATTCTGGATTTTTAATATTATTTTATTATTAAAATTAGTTTTTAACATTTTTGCAACTTTCATTTTTCCTAGGTTAAATACATTAAGTTAGGATTTTTAAAACTTTTAGATTAATTTTCTTGTTATTTAATTAATTTCTTTGAATTATTTTAATATTTTTGTAGTTTTAAATCATTTTTAAATAGTTTTAATTAATTTTTAAATTTTCAAAAATAGTTTTTAGTTTTATTAAGTTATTTTAGTGGTTTACAAAGTGAAAATCTCATTTTGGGCCTTTTGTTAATTAAATTGATTTTTTGGGCTTTAATTAGCATTAAAAAAATTAATATTTAATTAAATAAAAGGTTTGAGTGAATTTTGATTTTTTGTAAACTCTAATTACATTTTTTGGATTTATTGCAATTTTCTAGGAATTTTTAGGTTAATTTTTAAATTTCGTCACTTTTTACGATTTTACGTGCACGACTTTCGTCTTAGTTTAATTTTAACCGTAACCGTCATCCTTTTCTATTTTCTTTTCTCATAATCATAATCACAAACATTAATCATTTCTTTACACAACACACTAGCCTCCTTGAGAACGAACTCTTCTTTGGGTCATTTACACTTGGTTTTCCTAAACCACTTGTTTAATACTTACCCTAATTACCTCGTTTTCCTAAACGAGTGTGAATTTACAATATCAATTTGGCGCCACTACCGGGGAGGCGTGTTGTGTTTTGATTTGAACAATTGTTGTTTTTATATTATCCATAAATATAATTGTGTTAGTAGAACTCTACTAATACGTATTATTGGTTTTTCGTTTTTTGTGTGAATATTATTACTATATTATATACGTAAAACAATAAATTCACAAGTACTCTAAAAGTGTGAAAACATAACCTCGATTCGGGATTTCATCACTCGATCATTGTATTCGAATCTCAAACAAAGAAAAAAGGCAAAATATATAATTACTTTCGAGAAGCTTAATTTTGAAAAACACAAACTATAAGGTGGGTATAAGGCGGGTATTATAAAATATACCCTAAAGAAAAAGGCTCTTAAGTGCTTCGCGCCGCCTCTTTTCTCCGTTTTCTTGTGCGTGTTTAGATACAAAGGGCTAATCGAGGGTTTGCCAACCAAAGTATTATCTACATATCATATATATTTTCTTGGTTTCAATTGATTAAACCCTCTTGAACGTTTTGGTGTTCCACCAACGTTCTTAAGTCATCGAAGGCGTTCACTTCAGGTGATGATTTTCATTCCTTGAGGCTCCTTTAACCGAGAGATTTGATTTGAGGAGAGATTTGTAGATTTTTGTCTACGTAATACATCAACAAAATCCAAAAAAAAGTAAAAACAATCAAAAACCATAAAAAAATGAAAAAGTTAAAAACACCAAAAAGAATCTTCTTTGCTCATCCCCACGTTTTACGTGATGTTTATGCTTACTCGTAATCAAGCTAGACGTGCACGTAAACGAAAAAACCGAAAGGAGACCACACCTAACCTTTATAGTGAAGAATCTCCTATTGACGAGCCTATCGTAGAACAAGAAGTCACCATGGCTAATCGAACTATGATGGAGTTACTTCAAGCACCCACCGAGGGTTATGGAGAAGCGATTGTGATTCCCGCCATCCTTGCGGAGAATTTTGAAGTTAAGACGGGTTTGTTGTCGATGATCCAAAACAACAAATTACGTGGTGATGAAAAGGACAACCCTCACAACCATATCCGCCAATTTAATCGTCTTACCGGCACTTGCAAGTTTAAGGACGTCTTTAACGACTTGATTAAGATGATGCTTTTTCCGTATTACTTAGCGGGGCCCACTAAAATTTGGTTAGAGAAAGATCCACCCAATTCTATATTGACGTGGAAGGATCTCGTTTCAAAATTTGTGAACCAATTTTTCCCGCCCTCTAATACTACACATTTGAAAAACGAGATTTCAAAATTCTCACAAGAGTTCAATGAGAGTTTTTCTACGGCTTGGAATCGGTTTAAGGAAATGTTACATGAGTGTCCTCATCACGGTTTTTCCGACTTGCATCAAATTGACACGTTTTACAATGGATTGAACGATCATGAGAGAGATTATCTTAATGCCGCCGCGGGTGGTAATTTTTTGTGTAAAACGGTCGAGGAAGCGTTGTTGATTATTGAGAATAGGTCTAAGGTCTATAGTCCTCGTAGCACATTGAGTGTTCGTAAGGCTTCGTCTTCGGCTTCGCCTTCATTGTCTCATACCATCGATGCTTGCCAAATCGAGGCAAATTTGGAGAACAAAATCTTTGATAAGCTTAAGGGTCTTTTGATTGAATTTAAAGTTGGTGAACAATCTACTCCCGCTACGGCTAAAGCGGTTGAAGTTTCTTGCATGTATTGTGGTGGAGGTCATGATTTCTTCGAGTGCATTACCAACGGTGGTAACACTTCGAGTGCCTACGCGGCCACGGGAACTTACAACCAAAACGGTCAAGTTACCCGCTCTAATCAATTGACTCCACCGGGTTTTGCACCCAATCAAAATGCTAACAACTATCTAAACAATCAATTTGGTTACAAAAACAATTACAAGGGTAACAACTATGGGAATGAAGGGGCTAATAATCAAGTGCAAAACAAGAATCAAAACAATGATTTTCAAAACAACAACAAGAGTTTGCAAAACATGAAAGATCTTCCAAATGAATTTGTTGAATACACAAATGGGAATGATGCTAGGTTTGATAATATACAAAAGGAGATCATTAGCCTAAGACCCGAGTTTAAGAATGACTTGAAAAAGGAGTTGAAAAACGAGTTAGCAAATGAGCTTACGATTCATACCAACAAAATGGAGGGTAATGTAACTAGGTTACAAAAAAACCAACAAAAGATGGAACAAGGGCAACATGAGATAAAACAAGAGATGCTTAAGGCCAATAAGAGGCAATTTATGTTTGAGGATAAAATTTCATCCATGTTTGAGGCTATAATGTCTAAACCGTCTTTGAGTAGTCTTCCTAGTAACACCATATCGAACCCTAAGGGAGAGATGAAAGTGATTACCACACGAAGTGGTAAGACACTTAAGGAACCAACTCCTTAACCAATTACTCCAACGATGGAGTAAATTGAGGAAGAATCCAAGGTGGTGGTCGAAGAGGAGCATATCCCAATCCCACGAAGTACCACTCAAACCACACCTACGGTTGACCCATTACCATCATTTGAACCCGAGATTCCAAAGGCTATGCCTATGCCTCAACCCACACCACCTTTTCCCTACCCATCGAGACTTCGTAAGGAGAAACGGCAAGAACGTGATAACTACCAATTTGAGCTTTTTATGAAGATGTTTTGTGATGTGCATTTCAATGTAAGTTTTTCCGACGCTTTGGTCATGATGCCTCGATTTGCCGCTAACTTTAAGAGTATGTTGAACAACAAGGAGAAATTGAAACAATTGTCTAGTTGTTCATCGGTTTATCTTAACCGCATACCTCAAAAATCGGTGATCCCGGTAAATTCTTGATTCCATGTACAATCCAAGATATGGAAGAATGCTATGCCTTGGCCGATCTTGGTGCTAGTATTAACTTGATGCCACTTGCAATCTTCAAGTCGCTCAATCTTTCTAATCTTACTCCTTCACTAATGTCCATCGAATTGGCCAATCATTCCACTATTCCCGCATGTGGATTGGCCGAATACGTTTTTGTGAAAGTGGGAAAGTTCTATTATCCGGTAGACTTTATCGTTGTAGATATTCCCACGGATACTCAAGTTCCTCTTATTTTAGGTCGTTCGTTTTTGGATACGTCGATGACGTTGATTGATGTGCATGGTAGAAAAATCACCATACGATTCAACGATGAGGAACTTGTTATAAACGTAACACAAAACTCTCAAATTTCACATGTTTATTCCTTCGCGACCATAAACCTCGTTGATATGATCGACGTCGTTTGCGAGGAATTTTCACAAGAATTTTTAGGTCTTGGTGACGATGAAAATAGTGGCAATCCCACTATGCTTGATCCCATTCTTGATAATTCAACACCATCCTTCACTCCATTTGAAGGTGGTGGTTTTACGTTGGAAGAATTTCATGTTCCTCGTACTTGTAACGAAGACCTCGACAATGATGAGGACTTTTCGATTATCAAGGATTTTCTTAACGATTTCCCATTTCCTCCACCCGAGGAGGTTATAAGTATCGAGCCCAAATCTTCAATTGAGGAACCACCAATCCTCGAGTTGAAAGATTTACCTCCTCATCTTGAATACGTATTCTTGGAAGGAGACGATAAGTTGCCGGTAATTATTGCGAAAGATCTTTCGAATGATGGAAAAACGGCACTTATCGATGTTCTAAAGGACCACAAAGGGGCAATTGCGTGGAAATTATCCGACATTAAGGGGATCGATCCTAAATTTTGTACCCACAAAATCTTAATGAAGGAGGACTACAAACACGCAATCCAATGTCAAAGGAGGGTGAACCCCAAAATTCACGACGTCATCAAAAAGGAGGTCCTTAAACTCCTTAACGCGGGAATGATTTACCGTATTTCTGATAGCCCTTGGGTGAGTCCTATTCATTGTGTCCCTAAGAAGGGAGGAATGACCGTTGTGCCAAACGATGCCAACGAGTTAATTCTAACTCGACTCGTGACTGGTTGGAGGGTGTGTATCGACTATCGTAAGTTGAATGACGCTACTCGTAAAGACCATTTTCCCTTGCCCTTCATAGACCAAATGTTGGAGCGTCTTGCGGGAAACAATTTCTATTGCTTTTTAGATGGTTTTTCCAGTTACTTCCAAATCCCCATCGATCCTCGTGATCAAGAAAAAACTACGTTTACGTGTCCATATGGAACGTTTGCCTATCGTAGAATGCCATTCGAACTTTGCAATGCACCGGGAACTTTCCAACAGTGTATGATGGCTTATGGATGATTTTTCCGTGTTTGTCAAATCTTGAGAGAATGTTAAAACGTTGTGAGGAAACCAACCTTGTGCTCAATTGGGAAAAATGTCATTTTATGGTCAAGGAAGGAATAGTCTTAGGGCACAAGGTTTCGAAAGCGAGGATTGAGGTAGACAAAGCTAAGGTAGACGTCATCGCCAAATTACCTCATCCCAAAACCGTCAAGGGAGTTAGGAGTTTCCTAGGCCACGCGGGCTTTTATCGTAGATTCATCAAGGATTTTTCAAAGATTTTTCGACCTATTACACATCTCCTCGAAAAAGATGCTCCTTTGTCTTTATCGAAGATTGTGTACGAGCCTTTGAAGTCCTTAAGAGGAAACTTACCGAAGCTCCCATTCTTGTTGCTCCCAGTTGGAACCTCCCCTTTGAACTTATGTGTGATGATAGTGATTACGCTAATGGGGCCATTTTAGGGCAACGTCATGAAAAGCACTTCTTGCCTATTCACTATGCTAGCAATACGATGACCGAGGCTCAACTTAAATACACTACAACGGAAAAGGAATTCCTTGCCGTGGTGTATGCTATTGAGAAATTATGACCTTACCTCGTCTTGACCCAATGCATAGTGTATACGGATCACTCGGCAATCAAGTATCTCATGGCTAAACAAGATGCAAAGCCGAGATTGCTTTGTTGGATTCTCCTCCTACAAGAATTTGATGTTGAAATCCTTGACAAAAAAGGAGCCGAGAATCTAGCGGCCGATCATATTTCTCGTTTAGAAGATCCTCACCAAAGTGTGTACGAGAATAAGGAAATCACCGAAACATTTCCTCTCGAGACACTTGGTGTAGTGAATTCGAAGCTTGACTCATCCACCCCATGGTTTGCGGACATCGCAAATTACCATGCGGGGAACTTCATCATTAAGGGTATGACGACTCAACAAAAACGAAAATTCTTTCGTGACGTCAAGTTCTACTTTTGGAACGACCCTTACCTATTTCGGACTTGTGCGGATCAAATTATTTGACGTTGTGTTTTTGGCACCGAAGCTTCTAACATCCTTAGAGCTTGTCACGAGGGGCCAACGGATGGTCACCATGGTGCTAATCTCACGTTGAAGAAGGTCTTTGATGCCAGTTTCTTTTGGCCTATTATTTACCGAGATGCACATGCACTTGTCAAGTCATGTGACTCATGCCAGCGTTAAGGCAAAGCCTCACAAAACGATGAAATGCCACAAAACATCATCCAAGTGTGTGAGATCTTTGATGTTTGGGGAATTGATTTTATGGGGCCGTTCCCATCATCTCGTGGTAATAAGTATATCCTTATCACCGTTGACTACCTATCCAAGTGGGTGGAAGCTAAGCCTTTGCCCACGAACGATGCTCGTGTGGTAGTCAAGTTTTTGAAGAGTTTGTTTTCTCGGTTTGGAACCCCTCGTGCGAGCATAAGCGATCGTGGAACCCATTTTTGTAATGACCAATTCGAAAGGGTCCTAAGGAAATATGGGGTTACACATCGGCTTTCTACGACTTATCACCCACAAACGAGTAGGCAAGTCGAGGTTTCAAACCGAGCGTTGAAGAGGATCTTGGATTGATCGATAGGAGAGAACCGACAATCGTGGTCGGATAAGTTGGACGATGATTTATGGGCCTTTCGTACCGCTCATAAGACGCCCATCGGGTGCACTCCTTATAAGCTTGTGTATGGGAAGAATTGTCACTTGCCAATTAAACTTGAACACAAAGCTTATTGGGCCCTTAAGCATCGTAATGATGACATTGATACCGCAGGAAAACACCGGAAAATGCAATTAAATGAAATGGATGAATTGAGAGATATTGCTTATGAAAATTCATTGATTTACAAAGAGAAAACAAAAAAGTTTCATGATTCTAAAATTAAAAACCGGGTTTTTAACATTGGAGATCAAGTGTTGCTTTTTAACTCACGTTTGAAAATCTTTTCCGGCAAGTTGAAATCCCGTTGGTCCGGTCCATTCACCGTTACCCAAGTTTTCCCTTATGGGACCATCGAGCTAGCTCAAAATGATGGCCCCAATTTTAAGGTGAATGGACATAGGTTGAAGCACTACTTTAGCGGGGAAGTTCCCTATTTGAACTACCTCGACCAAGTCACCTTCCCCAATGATAATTAGTATTGAGGGGATCGAGTCGAGCTCATGCCTCGGTAATAAAAAACAAGGTGCCTCATAGGGGAGTCCCATGCTTATCCATGTACATATTATCGCTTTCTAATGTAGTAACGTGAGGGGATTTGTGCCCTTCCAACCTTTGTTCCGTGGTTGTTTGTGCATTGTGGTTTTTAGATGATCATGATCTTCAAGATTAGAGCCTCTCGTGTTCGTTTTATGGAAGCACTCGATCGTTTGCTTTAAAGAAGTTCTCAATATTCATGATATATCCTTATTTGTTATAACCTTAGGTTTATATCACACTTCATAAATGGCTATTAATTTAACGGTTACACCCTTTCCATGCTAGATCAAGCATTCAACTACGTCTCTAGTATGGGGGTATCCTACCCTTAGACTCGAAACATTGAGGACAATGTTTAAATTTAGTATGAGGGGGGGGGGGGGGTGAATAGATACTTGCCTTGCCAAACCTTCACGCTTTCCAAAATTTATCTTTTTGTTTATCGTTTTGTTGCGAAATAAGGCTAAAAATGGCCAAATTTTAAAATTTTTCTCATGTTCTATAAGTGTTTGAAGACACGAATGTAGATTTTACGATGGCGAGAATAAGAGTAATTTTTGACTCGACCGTGCGTGTTGAGCACTTAGCTTCGATTCCTTAACTTTATATTAGGCTAAGTCTCTTAAATGAGGACGAGAAATGATAGAGTTAATTATAAGTTACTATGCTAAACGTAGAGTACTCGTATTCTTTCAAAAACTCATGTGTTCTCGTTATTTGCTTATTCTCCCTTCGCTTGTATATATATTTTGCTTAATAAGTATTGGCTTAGCGGTTTAGTCTTGATTGTTGGTTTCTAGTCTTTTCTAGTAGCTTCCATGTAATCAAATTGGGAAGACATCAAGGTATCGTCAGCGTCACGGTTTTGAAGTATTGGCAACCCGAATAATAAGATTTCAAGTACTCACCTAAATCAAGCAAACAATTTGAAGCTCACAAGGCTGAAAAATCTATGCAAAATTGAAAGTGAATTATGCCTTAATCTTTGAAGCTATAAAGATCCAAAATTCGCTTTAGCGTGAGGATATACGTCTTTGGCCATAATAAACACCTCATGGCGAGGTTAAATAAAAGGAAAGGAAAGACCGAAGTCATAATAAAAGCTTCATGGCGAAGTTGAATAAAATATGGAGGTAAACCTATGATAATAAGGCCCATCCGTTAGGGGGCGTATAAAAGTCTTGGTAATAAGTCTTATGTTCAAAACCATTATAAAACCGTGTTTATCGATCCTTCTTGTTGGCTTAATTTTTTGACATCGTTGTCTATTTGGGGGGGATTATTAATTCGATGGTCTTGGTTACACCTTTATGACTCTATTTTTAGACCTAAATCTCTATCATCGTATAAGTCAACAATGTATCCTCGTGAACATTCAAGACAAAAATAAAATATAAGAGATACCACTTAGGAAAATGGGAGTATAAGTACGTGATTAGGGCATATGAGTAGTGTTAGCATTACTAACTTATAATGACAATGATCTCGTTACACGCCTGGCATGGAATTGGGGTGAAAATCGAGGACGATGAAATTATTTCTAACGAAGCATTCACGTGTTCTTGTTCTATGAACCTAAACGTCCCATTTTGCGATGAAAATCATACATTATGTCTATAACTCAAGTAGTAGTAGTGTAGCAAATTTATCATTCAATAAAAGTGCATAAAATGAATTTTGGAGGTGCTACGATACTTTATTCTAGCATTGCGTGAGGGCACGACAATGGTTTAGTATGGGGGAGTGATGAGACTGCTTTTATACATAGTCTCATCGTCCAAAACGGGCTTAAAATGCATAAAATATCATGAAATATGCCAAATATATGCTTGTGTTTGTTCCATGTGTATTTTAGGTACAGATATTGAGAAAATGGCAAAAGATCACAAGAAACAAGCAAAAACGAACACGGGAAACGAAGCCGCACAATGAACCAAGCCCTAGTGTTGATTTTCCAAGAATAACCCTTGAAGAATTGAAGATTGTACAAGAAGGGTCCTCCAATATTGAAGAAATGACACTTTAAACCCTCATATATTTATAATTACAAGTTTGGTCCTTAAAGTTTGTCAAATTACAAAAGGACCCTCCACTTTGAAGAATTGGCAAGAATGGTCCCTCAGTTATGAAGACTTGTCAATATTATTCCTCCATAAAGTCAATCATACAAGTCAAGACCATGAAGAATGAAGATATATCGAAAAAAACCCTTAAAGAATCATCAAATTACAAGAAATACCCCTGAAATTACTTTACAAAACTTTTTAGGGGAAAAAGTCTAAAAACTAAAACTTTAATAACAAAGGATTTCAGTTTTGGTGCTATTAAACAAGGAATGAAAGAAGGGAGAAAGAAGGGGGTGTTTTCTACCAAGACATGAAAGATACATAGACCACTTAGAGTATGCCATGTGTCCCACTCAACCCTCTCATCCAATCACACCACACCATTTAGCCACACCATTTCCCACTCACACCCGTTTATAACTAACCTTAATTATTTTTTAATTTTGGGCGGTTAACACTTCTTTAAACCCAAAACTGGATTAAACCAACAACTATTCATCGTATGAACAAGATTAGGGGTTTGTTAATTACTAACAATTAAACCCTAATTCTTTCCAGAATTATGATTAAGGTTGCACTTAACATAACCCACACCTTAAACCTCATGCCACATCATCCCAAAGCTCACATGTTCTACCCCCTGCTACACGTTTGAGGAAGAAGCCAAAAAGGTGCCAGCAAATCAACCATCCACAAACAAGCTTACATTTTAAGCTTAGTGATGAGACTGCTTTTATACATAGTCTCATCGTCCAAAACGGGCTTTAAATGAATTAAATATCATCAAAAATACCAAATATATGCTTGTGTTTGTTACTTGTGTATTTTAGGTACGGATATTGAGAAAATGACAAAAGATCACAAGAAACATGCAAAAACGAACACGGGAAACGAAGCCGCACAATGAACCAAGCCCTAATGAAGATTTTCCAAGAAAAACCCTTGAAGAATTGAAGATTATGCAAGAAGGGTCCTCCAATATTGAAGAATTGACACTTTAAACCCTTGTTTATTCATAATTACAAGATTGGTCCTTAAAGTTTGTCAAATTTACAAAAAGGGCCCTCCACTTTGAAGAATTCGTAAGAATGGTCCCTCAACAATCTTGACTTGTCAATATTAGTCCTCTAAAAAGTCAATCATACAAGTCAAGACCATTATCTATGAAGAAAATGCCAAAATAGCCCTTCAAGAATCAACAAATGGCAAGAAATACCCCTGAAAATACTTTGGAAAAGTATTTGGGGCAAAAGTGTGAAAAGTGAAACTTCAAAAACAAAGGGGTTTTTCAGTTTTGTGCATTAAACATGAAATGAAAAGAAAGGAAGAAGTGAGGTGTTTAATCTGGCCGACACGCATACTTACCTTAACCACTGTTAGTCTGCCACGTGCCCCATTAACTCAAAACAACCAATCCCCTCTCACCATTGTGCCATGTCACAACCCACCCACACCCATTTAATAACTAACTTAATTAGTTATTTATTAAACGAGGTTAACACATTTTTGAATCCTAAACCAGATTAAACACTCAACTATTCACCAAGAACACGAACTAGAGGTTTGCTTAATACTATGAATTAAACCCTAATTCTTTCCAGAATATTGATTAATGGTCTTCTAATCACATCCCAAACCTTAAACGTGACACCTCATCAACCAACAAGTCACATGAATGGTGCCCTGCTACACATTTGAAGAAGATGACAAAAAGGAGCCAGCTATCCAACGAATTACATTCAGCTTGATTTCTAAGCTTCATTGGGGACCCTTAGATCAAATTTCAACAACTGCCAACACCACAAACTGCCAAGAAATCCTCACATGATCTCAAGTTTAAAAACTCTTCAAGGGGCATTTCAGGGACTTTACACATTAGGGTTTTACATTTTTCTTGCATCACTAGAACCCTTGTAGCCTATATAAAGGCATCTAGGCTTAACATTTCAGCCTGCTCTTGATTTTTCCTAGTTCACATTTCTGTAAATCCTACATTCAAGTTATGAAATAGAGTTTGAATTTTGTTAAGAAAAACCAAGTGCCAACCTTTTATTCTGCTTGTTTATGTTATATGTTAACTAATCTTGAATCTCAAAACGTGTTTTCAAAACTTGTGCAAGAAATTGTACAAGAACTCAAAATTTGATATTTTGCTAAGTCTTGGTTTAAACCTTGGAATTCTTGGGCTATAAGCGGATCATAGAATCCTGATATTGTGTTATCAAGGTGTTGTGAGGCTTATAACTTGGGGATAATCAAGTGTGGGAACAAGGTTGCATCAATCAAATTTATTTTCAAAGTTGTCACCTTTCTGTTTTTGATTTTATTCTGCTAACCTTGTTGAATCTTAGCAGCTTGTTTAAGGAAGCTTGTGCCTTGTTTTGCTAGGCACATCAGCTCAAAAATTCGTGAGTCTGGATGTACATTCATGAGGTATGAGTTCTTGAACCCGAAAATCTGAAAAATACTTGATTTTTATGATTTTGTGTTCTGCTTGTGTTCTTGTTGTTTTTATGGTTTAATCTTGCTTGATACTGCATAATACATCTGTTATTGTGTTTGATTGGGCTTCGGTAACATTGAATCACACTTATACTTGTTTAATCTTGAATTGAAAAAGATATGGGGTGTTTGGGTTAACCTGTTTAAGATCATAACTTGTTATTGTCTTATTGGAAGTTGTTTGTTTGAGTTGGTATCTGCTATTCACTTGGTTAAGTACTCATTACTGCAAGTTATTGGACTTAAAACATCAAATCTAAGATTGTGCTATAAAAACTTGAAATCTGCTTGTTTTGACCTGAGAACTTGGTAACACTTAGTTTGTATGCATGCTTAGGGGTAACAAGTGATTAAACATAGTTTATATAACCTGATTAAGAGATTTGAGTGTTTGAATCTGGCCTTGTGGTCAAGTATATCAGCAAGTGTTCATAACTGCTTGTTTAGTGTTCATCAGTAACCTTTGTATGCTTGAATCTTGATTTAGACCTTGAACTAGTGCATGAAACTTGTTGATTTATGTTCATTTGAATTAAATAT
The DNA here is from genome assembly GCA_025667525.1 of Glebionis coronaria. Lineage (NCBI taxonomy): Eukaryota > Viridiplantae > Streptophyta > Magnoliopsida > Asterales > Asteraceae > Glebionis > Glebionis coronaria. The sequence goes on from CM046874.1 coordinate 594,363,959, forward strand.
AGCTTGTGTATGCTTTTGGTGCAATTTGGTTGGCTGAATCTTGCTAAAACAATTTATTAAGTTCATAACTGCTAGTGTTCAAGTCTATGTCTGATTTGGTGCTTAATTGAATTAACTGTATCATTTGGCTGATTGGAAGTGTGATTTCTTTGTTGTTCTTGACTCCTTGTGATTCACTGATCACAAGGGTGCCTTGTTTGTAACTTGAATCCAACAAAAAGTCACAAAAGACAAAAAGTCAATTTGGTCAAGCAGTGGGAAAAGTTCCCACTGCTCAACCTCCAAAACTAGCCCCTGCTAGTGTAAAACATCATTTAGCTTATTTATAATCCAATTTGGCTTATCCAGACTTGCAACAACTTATTTTTTGTGATAGATCTTCCTCATTTGACCCATTTATTTGATCTGGAGCTTATTAGACTTTGACTTTGACTTTTTACTAGAAAACTCATTAAGTTGAATTTTGAACAAGTGCTTATATGCTTATTCTGGCTTATTTCTTGTGCTTATTTGAAAACTTTTTGATTATTTTGCTTAGTTAAGTCATTTAAAAGCTTTTGAAAGTTCAATCAGCACTTGAGGTGGTCTAGAACTCAAAAACGACTATTTTGTCGTTTTGTGAAGAGAGTCTTGGCTTATTTCAGGCTTATTTCTTGTGCTTTTTCCAATTTTCTTTTTACAGATCTCTTAAGTAACTCAAAAGAAGCTTGTGTGTCAAATTTTAGCTTATGGCATCAGCTTATAGCTTAATGGGCCAAAAAGCCCATTAAGAATAAGCTGCTTTGAAATAAGCTAGCTTAAACACATTTTCAGATTTTGGGCCTTCAGAGTTTTGTTCTTAAAATCAAATTTTAAGTTAGATACGAGCTTTTGGGCTTATTTGGACAACATTTTTCTTATTGGGCCAATTTGAGCCCATTAAGGGTCTGTTTGGACTTTTAGCCCATTTCAAGGCACAATTGGGGTATTTTTGTAATTTCAACTTCATTTCTGTGTTATTTAGGTTAAAATAAACTAGTTTGCAACTTTTTAGAATTGTTTATAAATTTTGAATTTTTATTAATATTTTATTAATATTTTATTATTAAAAATTAAAATTTAGATTTTCAAAGTTTTTCATTTTTCTTAGATCAAATACATTAAGTTAGGAATTTACAATTTTTAGAATATTTTTATTGTTATTAGATTAATTTTTAGAATTATTTTAAATTTTAATAGTTTTTAATTGTTTTTAAATAGTTTTTATTAATTTTAAAATTTTTAAAAAATAGTTTTAAATTTAGTTAAGTCATTTTAGAGGTTTACAAGTGAAAAAATCTCATTTTGGGTTTTTTGTTAATTAAATTGATTTTTTGGGCTTTAATTAGCATTAAAAAAATTATTATTTAATTAAATAAAAGGTTTGACTGATTTTTGATTTTTTGTAAACTCTAATTACATTTTTTAGGATTTATTGCAATTTTCTAGGAATTTTTAGGGTAAATTTTTAATTTTGTCACGTTTTACGGTTTTACGTGTACGACTATTCGTCTTAGTTTAATTCGTAATCGTAACCGTCATTTTCTTCTAAGCTTTTTTCTTCTTTTCATTTCTCATTAATATAATCACAAACCATTAATCATCTCTTAACACAACGCACTTGCCTCCTTGAGAACGATCCCCACTTTGGGTCATAAGTGCTTTGGTTTTTCTAAACCGACACTTAATACTTTCCACTTTTACGCTCTTTTCCTAAAGAGTGGTAAAAACACTACATCATTTTGGCGCCGCTGCCGGGGAGGCGTGTTGTGTTTTGATTTGAACAATTGTTGTTTTTATATAGCCATAATAGCTAATTGTATTAGTAGCACTCTACTAATACGTATTATCGGTTTTTCGTTTTTTTTGTGAATACTATTACTATGTTGTATACGTAGAACAATAAATTCACAAGTACTCCAAAAGTGTGAAAACAAAACCTTGATTGGGAGGTCATTACTCAGTCATTGTATTCGAATCTCAAACAAGAAAGAAAAGGCAAAATAGATAAATACTTTTGTGAAGCTTAATTTTGAAAAACACAAACTATAAGGTGGGTATAAGGCGGGTATTATAAAATATACCCTAAGGAAAAAGGCTCTTAAGTGCTTCGCGCCGCCTCGTTTCCCCACTTGCTTGTGCGTGTTTAGATAAAAAGGGCTAATCGAGGGTTTGCCAACCAAAGTATTATCTAAGTATCATATATATTTTCTTGGTTTCATTTGATTAAACACTCTTGAACGTTTTGGTGTTCCACCAACGTTCTAAAGTCATCGAAGGCGTTCACTTCACGTGATCGTTTTCATTCCTTGAGGCTTCATTAATCAATAGATTTGATTAAGGAGGAGATTTGTAGATTTTTGTCTACCTAATACAATCACAAAAATCCAAAAAAGTAAAAACAATCAAAAACCACAAAAAAATTGGAAAAATTAAAAACACCAAAAAGAATCTTCTTTGCTCATCCCCACGTTATACGTGACGTTTATGCTTACTCGTAATCAAGCAAGACGTGCACGTAAACGAAAAAACCGAAAGGAGTCAACACCTACTCCTAATCTTTCTAGTGAGGAGTCTCCTATTGACGAACCTATCGTAAGAGAAGAACCAACCATGGCGAATCGTACTATGATTGAGTTACTTTAAGCACCCACCGAGGGTTATTGAGAGGCTATTGTGATTCCCGCTATCCTTTCGGAGAATTTTGAAGTGAAAACGGGTTTCTTGTCGATGATCCAAAATAACAAATTCCGTGGTGATGAAAAGGACAACCCGCACAACCATATCCGCCAATCCAGTCGTCTTACCGCCACTTGCAAATTTAAGGATGTTGCTAATGACTCGATTAAGATGATGCTTTTTCCATATTCCTTAGCGGGGCCCGCTAAAATTTGGTTAGAGAAAGAGCCACCCAATTCTATATTGACGTGGAAGGATCTCGTTTCTAAGTTTGTGAACCAATTTTTCCCGCCCTCTAAGACTATGCATTTGAAAAACGAGATTTCAAAAATTTCACAAGAATTTAATGCGAGTTTTTCAACGGCTTGGAATAGGTTTAAGGAAATGTTACATGAGTGTCCTCATCACGGTTTTTCCGACTTGCATCAAATTGACACGTTTTACAATGGTTTGAATGATCATGAAAGAGATTATCTAAATGCCGCCGCGGGTGGTAATGTTTTGTGTAAAACGGTTGAGGAAGCGTTGTTGATAATTGAGAATAGATCTAAGGTGTATAGTCCTCGTAACACATCGAGTGTTCGTAAGGCTTCGTCTTCGGCTTCTCCTTCTTTTTCCAATACCATCGATGCTTGCCAAATTGAGGCGAACTTGGAAAACAAAATCTTTGATAAGCTTAAAGGACTTTTAATTGAATTCAAAGTTGGAGAACAAAGTGCTCCCGCTACGGCTAAAGCGGTTGAGGTTTCATGTATGTATTGTGGTGGAGGTCATGATTTCTCCGAGTGCATTACCAACGGTGGTAACACTTCGAGTGCCTACGCGGCCACGAGAACTTACAACCAAAACGGTCAAGTTACCCACTCCAATCAATTGACTCCACTGGGTTTTGCTCCCAATCAAAATGCTAACAACAACTATCGAAACAATCAAGTTGCTTTTAAAAACAATTACAAAGGAAACTATGGGAATCAAGGGGCTAATAATCAAGTTTCAAACAAAAATCAAAACAATGATTTTCAAAACAACAACAAGGGTTTGCAAACTTTGAAAGATCTTCCAAATGAATTTGTTGAATACGCTAATGGAAACGATGCTAGGTTTGACAACATTCAAAGAGAAATCATTAGCTTAAGATCCGAGTTTAAGAATGACTTGAAGAAGGAGTTGAAAAACGAGTTATCAAATGAGCTTAAAATCCATACAAACAAAATGGAAGGGAATGTAACTACGTTACAACAAAACCAACAAAAAATGGAACAAGGGCAACATGAAATAAAACAAGAGATGATTAAGGCTGAGAAGAGGCAATCTATGTTTGAGGATAAAATTTCATCTATGTTTGAGGCTATAATGTGCAAACCGTCTTCGAGTAGTGTTCCTAGTAACACCATATCGAACCCTAAGGGAGAGATGAAAGTGATTACCACACGTAGTGGTAAGACACTTAAGGAACCGACTCCTCAAACAATTGCTCCTACGGAGGATGCAATTGAGGAAGAACCCGAGGTGGTGGTCGAAAAGGAGCATGTCCCAATCCCACGAAGTACCGCTCATGCCACACCTACGGTTGACCCATTACCACATTTGGAACCCGAGATTCCAAAGGCTATGCCTATGCCTTAACCCACACCACCTTTTCCCTATCCATCGAGACTTAGAAAGGAGAAACGTCAAGAGCGCGATAATTACCAATTTGAGCTTTTTATGAAAAATGTTTCGTGACGTTCATTTTAATGTGAGTTTTGCCGATGCTTTGGTCATGATGCCTCGATTTGCCGCTAACTTTAAGAGTATGTTGAACAACAAGGAGAAATTGCAACAATTGTCTAGTTTTTCATCGGTTTATCTTAACCGCATACCTCAAAAAGTCGGTGATCCCGGTAAGTTCTTGATTCCTTGTGCAATCCAAGATATGGAAGAATGCTATGTCTTGGCCGATCTTGGTGCTAGTATTAACTTGATGCCACTTTCAATCTTCAGGTCGCTCAATCTTCCTAATCTTACTCCTTCACTAATGTCTATCGAGTTGGCCGACCATTCCACGATTCCCGCATGTGGATTGGCGGAAGTCGTTTTTGTGAAAGTGGGAAAGTTCTATTATCCGGTAGACTTTATCGTTGTCGATATTCCCACGGATCCTCAAGTTCCTCTCATTTTAGGTCGTTCGTTTTTAGATACGTCTATGGCTTTAATTGATGTACATGCTAGAAAGATCACCTTACGTTTCAATGACGAGGAACTTGTTATAAACGCAACTCAAAATTCTCCAATTTCTCATGCTTATTCCGTTGCAACCGTAAACCTCGTTGATATGATTGACGTTGTTTGCGAGGAATTTTCACAAGAAGTTTTAGGTTTTGGTGATGATGAAAATAGTGGCAATCCCACTATGTTAGATCCCATTCTGGACAACTCTACACCAACCTTCACTCCATTTGAAGGTGGTGGTTTTACGTTGGAAGAATTCGATGTTCCACGTACTTGTGACGAAGACCTCGACAATGATGAGGACTTCTCGATTATCAAGGATTTTCTTAACGATTTCCCATTTCCTCCACCCGAGGAGGTTATGAGTATCGAGCCCAAATCTTCAATTGAGGAACCACCTATCCTCGAGTTGAAAGATTTACCTCCCCACCTTGAATATGTATTTTTGGAGGAGGACGACAAGTTGCCGGTTATTATTGCGAAAGAACTTTCGGATGATGAAAAAAACGCACTTGTCGATGTTCTAAGGATCACAAAGGGGCAATTGCGTGGAAGTTATCCGACATTAAGGGGATCAATCCCAAATTTTGTACCCCAAAATCTTAATGGAGGAGGATTACAAGCCCGCAATCCAATGTCAAAGGAGGGTGAACCCCAAAATTCACGACGTCATAAAAAAGGAAGTCCTAAAACTCCTTGACGCGGAAATGATTTACCCTATTTCCGATAGCCCTTGGGTGAGTCCTATTCATTGTGTCCCTAAGAAGGGAGGAATGACTGTTGTGCCAAACGATGCCAACGAGTTAATTCCCACTAGACTCATGACCGGATAGAGAGTGTGCATTGACTATCGTAAGTTGAATGACGCCACTCGAAAAGACCATTTTCCCTTGCTCTTCATGGACCAAATGTTGGAGCGTCTTGTGGGAAACGATTTCTATTGCTTTTTAGATGGTTTTTTCTGTTATTTCCAAATCCCCATCGATCCTCGTGATCAAGAAAAAACTACGTTTACATGTCCATATAGAACGTTTGCCTATCGTAGAATGCCATTCGGACTTTGCAATGCACCGGGAACCTTTCAAAGGTGCATGATGGCTATTTTTTCATGATATGATCGAGAAGACGATGGATTTAACACCCCCAAATTTACACGCAGCGGAATACATCTTTGGGTGCTAAACAATGATACAACAACACATAATTTATAAAGAACGACTCGAAAAGAGACGTTTTAGATTTATCGTTCCTAAAACATTTGTTAGAGTAGCGTAGTCCCAAGTAATCGTTACCAAAAGATAAGTTAAAACAACATATTAGTTTGTTTTAAAAATGGAACGATAAATGAATCAAAGAGTTTGAACAACAAAAGCAGTGCACAACTTCATTCCTGTGACCTCCAAGCTTCCACTTCATGATTACCTGAAATACATGTGAGTAAAACAATCAGCAAAAATGCCGAGTGAATCTATAGGTTTATGAAATCAATTTGAACACAAGCAAAGATTATAAGTTTGTGGCATGCTTATAAGCATCAAATAATAATTTGCATCAACAATGATAATTGTATATAGCATAAATTGCAATAAGCTCATGGAACCGAGCCCTTAGACACTCCCATATCAGTCTAATAAGACGAGAGATTTATTAATTGTCGGTTACCTCCAGATTATTGGTACATTGCCGTATACCTGACTTCTCAATACAATATGTCCAAACAGTGTGGAGGTCGGGCCTAAGCTTCTATGACAAGTCCACAAAAACTGAACCGGGGCGGCTTCCCCCATAGATCTATTAATTGTACTAGCGGTTAACCCATCATAGGTTAATTAACGGTCCATAATTGAGGCTTTAACAAAGGCAATCACTTAATGCAATTTAAAGGCAACCACGGGTCCATTCATAGAGGGACAAAGCATACCATAAAAATCTTGTGTTCTAAGTTTATAAAACATGTATTCCCCCTCGCGGGTTTAAAATCATTTAATAACTAGTATAAAGCGAGGCTATAGACTCACCTTAGCCAATAGTGGTAATGAGACGATCGCCGACGATAGATGATGCCTTTCAAACACGAGAACCGCAACCTATTAAATGAGGTGCGTTCATTAATAATAGACTCGAGAAATAAACCATACATAAGAATATAAAACTCGACTCATAAAATCACAACAAACTCGAGAGAAAACGATACAAGTGATACTATTACACTCTCCTATATATTCATTTTATTGTTCTATGCCTTTAACAAAAATCTGCCGGAACATACCAAATGTCCAAGCCGTTTTCCCCTACTTAGACACATCAACTTTTTATGATACTACTCAGAGAACTCACTTACTATATGTAGAAAGTCCTCCCAAGAGCCCATTAAAAGATTTTACTTCTAAAGTTCCCTGCCCGACTCATCTTTGAATCACAAAATCCGGACAGTTTAGCGACCTTGACTTACGAAACCATTTTGACCATTCTAAACAACTCCATTTGTGAAACTGCCACTTGATTCTAAAAATAGACTCAAAATACTAAACTTGGGGCCTGAGAACAGCCCTTGAATCATTTTGAAACTCATTTTATAGTCCCCGAGATTCGGTCCAAATATCGACAACAATTTTCGGATTGTATCGACACTCGTCTCCCGGTACACGAAAATGAAACTAGTGTATCTTCCACCTCGTTTGGAGTTGGAAGGCCTACTTTATATCAAGTCGAAGCTAACGAAATTTTCTACGACATAATCCCATAATATCAACCTATTTACAGACTTAAGACCCCCGAAATTGGCCTCAAACCTACTGCCTAAAATTGACTATAAAAATCTCTTACAAAATCAAGTTTTTGATCAAAACCAACAACTTTTATCATCATTCTAACAACCTTATATCATCACAATCTAATCCTAACACTTGTATCATCATCTAAATCAAAAACCCAAAATCAAAAATATATTTTCTTTACAAAAATAACATGATATACACATGATTATCACTAGATAATCACACGCAACATCATCTAACAACTTTACTCACCAAGATTCTTGATCAAAATTTCAAAGTTCATGCATGTTGATGAAAATGGTACCAAAAGAATCCTCTTTCAATTCTAAGGATGGGACTTAGCTTAATTTTCCTTGAATCAAACTAAAAAAAAATTTGATGATGAATTTGTATTGTTGGTGATGGATGGAAATCCCAAAGAAGAAAGAAGAGAAATGTTGATTTTTTTTAATGAAGGAAATGAAAGAGAGTTAGTGGAATTTATATATATAGTGTAGGTAGGGTGTAATTTGCAAATATTGAATAGTTTTGGACTAAAGTGTAATATTTAAGTTAAAAAGCGGGATAGTCGATTTTACAAATATTTACGGGACTCGGTTTTCGTAAAAATACTTTTTAAAAGTTTAAACGCACACGAAAAATAATAATATAACGACTCGATACGTAATTAAAACGATATCATCGAGAGTATTAAATATCGAAACGATCGATAATAAAATATAAAATTTTTGGCATCCGTCGGTATCGCGATCACTAGTAGTCCTCGTTACTCGTCAAAATATTAAAATATAATATTTAATATCGGTTTCAACTTAAACCGTTAAACATAATAATATTTAACGTTATAAAATACTTCAAAATAATTGAAAATAGAATTAAATTATGACCTTATTTTTACGGGTTTTACATCCTCACCACCTTAAGGGAGCGACGTCCCGGCGCTCAACTCGCCTCACTTTCGCCAACGCGCATTAAAGTCTCAATAAACATCGTCGTTGAAAGTCATAAAGATATTACATAATATGTGTTCTACATGATCGGACGTCATCGGATGATGCCGTCTCAAGTTCTCACAACTTACGATCATTTGACTAGATCACATACCACATAAGTACATAAAAATAAAAGGTCGAACAATAACATCAAGTATAGATTTCCATCGTTAATCATCGAGAAAACCTTGAACGAACCCTTGATAATAACCACTTGATCTCCAGAGTCTTTCCACTTGCGGTGTCGGCTTCAACATACTCCTCGAGGTTGTAACGAATTTATTAACTCCATTCATTAAGAGATTCGGTCCTCAATCATTCCACAAGTACACGCATAAATCCTGGTGACACTTATCGTTTCTTCTTATACACTGCTTCCCGAGATTTATTTTAAACTCAGAATAAAATAGTGATATTCAATACGAGGAACAGAACGAGATAAAAATAAATTCAATAAACGCATAAACGGACAAGATGTGGTAAAATGATTTAAGGTTAACGATCGACGAGGGATCTCGAATCACGTAACCGTAAAACATAATAATTCACAATACTAGAAAAATGAGAGCGAAGAATGAATTAAATATTAACATTAAAATAAAGTTTGTCACAATTATCCATCCCGGATTTGGTATTACTTTAAAATTCAATTGAGGTACTTTCTTGATAAAGATGATATATTAAAAATAGAAGTTAAATAGCTTCATAATTTATTTTGGTTGTCTTAAGAACTTTGAAAGAATGACATGAATTTATTAGTTAAACTCATATTGATGGTTACAAATAGAAAATATAATTTCCAAATTAAATCATTGTTAGGAATACAAATTAAACCGGTAATTTCATTACATTTAAAGTAAAGTATGATAAGTCAATTAGTTCAAAAGGTAGAACATGACTTCATTTTAAACATTAGTTTTAGTTATACAAAATATGATGTATAAATTTGACCTTTTACTTGTGACGGTTATTTTGATAATTGAAAATTATTGGAAAAATATATAAAAGTTCCATAAATTTTTATAATACGTTGTAGAAATACATAAAGGTGTTTATTATTTCAAAATAAACATGGGATATATTCGGGTTTCAAAATGTGACAAGATAACAAATGAATACGAATGGAAATAATGGTCAACAATTAGTACGAAATCAACAGTACAAAAGAGGACGAAACAATGTCGTATGAATTCTTAAAGAGAATAATAAAATAAAAGCGTTGATGGTAAGACGACAAGAAATAATAGATTAAACAAGTTGTCAATTTTTGTTAGTGCGGTTGATGGTTCACCAACATCAGCTCGTTAACATAACGGTGGTCGATACATGATCGGAAAGAAGATCCATACAAAAATTTTAATAAATAAAATTCCTAATAATCACTTGTAATTAAAACAAATCAAATGAACGATGTTAGTGTTTAAAGAGAGAAGTCAAAGCACGGTTCACAAGAGTGGATTTCGAGACAAACGAGAGTGACGGACGTCATCCCGGATATACGAAAATCACTCTAGTGATAATTCATTATTCACGTGCGGAGACATTCCAAAGATCTACCCAGTCGCATACAGAAGATTGGACAAGAAGGAAGGATAAAACATCGAGACTTTCAAGTCTTTTATCAACAGTCAGTAATTAAACGAACGGTCAAAAGAAATCAGTTACAAGATAAAATGAAGTAACAAGTGGAAAAACGATCGTCGAGCAAAACGTATTCGTAAGCGCGTAATTCGTTCAAGAAATGGTAAGAAACCGTATGCGGATGCATAAAAATTGCGCCACTTGCATAAAATATAAAGGTTTTCAAAACTTCTTTTCACTTTATTTAACTTTTTCATAAATACAAGTATAAAGTTGATTATTATCAAGATTTTTAAGGTGACTACTATTCAGCCTAGCATGGCTCCTTCTAAATTAGACATAGTTGATCAGGCCATGTATAATTTAGGGCTAGCAATGCAGTGCTCCGTTTCGTCGAAAAGTATTACGTTTCTTATGTTTATATAAACCATGCATTTGTAAAATGGAATTTAAAAATAATTTATAAATTTATAGGATACAAGTAATTTGTGAGATACTCGATGAGCAACTTTTAATGTTACAAAAAGTATTTTATAAGACCAAAGTAAAAACAATTGGTGAAAATAATCGTAAAACAATATCAGATTTATTTATAAGGTGACATTATGACAACGTATAAAGTAGCCAAAGGTTTACAAAAAGTGGCAAATAGTAGCTCAATAAACAACCAATGAAATGGTTACAAGTTGTTAAGGTTTCAAAAGGTTATAAGGTTTAGACGAAAACGCCATGAGACACGCGATAAAAATATCGACGAAGAATGTGAAGACAAAACTTCAAAACTCAACCCAAATCAGTGGAAGGTTAGAAGAAAATAAAAATAATATCGAATGACAAAAGAGTCATATATATAAAAAGAATAAAACAATCCAAATGTGTATTCTATGTAAGATACTCGACACAACATGCTTTTAAGAAAATATATTATTCGTTTTAAATTACACCATTAATCCGGTAATTGCTAATCCTGTACTGTTTCTATTTTTAAATATTTTCATATGCAACTAGTATTCGTTAGTTGTAAAATAACATTTGTTAAAATTTTACGATCTCAAATGATATCAAAACAGCTTAGAAACATTTAAAACTCATGTTCTGAATTTTCTATCAGATTTAACTTTTAAATATGAGCCGATTATTTGACCCGATAAACGACATCTCCAAGACTCAGAGTCTAAAGCATTTTGATGCAAAACGACGTTTCAGACGACTTTCTAGTTTTACCCGAGACCTGAAAACCAATGTAAAATGACAAAAATACCCCTGCAAGTTCTGTGCAGGTTTGACTATTTTATTTTAAAAACGCAGGTTTTACTTTTAAGTTTTGACCTGTTTATACTGCCCCTACAGTTTCTGCATAGAGTGTATATTTCGACACTTCTTAACGGCTCAAAATATATACATATATACACACATGTCTTGTGGATTTTATAACAACGAAAAATAAATCTCGTAATGAGCATCAAATAAAATATAGCATGATGAATGACAGAAAATACTTCAAGGTATTCAACACGAAATTTAGAAAGCAAAACGGTGAATGAAGTTACCAAGATATAAGCGAACAATACACTTCGTAGTCGATACATTTAAATGTCAACGAATTAAATCTTCGCATGTCGTGTAAAACGATAACAAAATCAACAAAATATTATGAAAACCATGATAGTATTCAACACGATTATAGGAGAGTTTCAAAATGTGTGACTCACACGATAGCGGTTAGTCTTTTCCAAGGACACATTGAACTACACAATGGTCTAGAGACTACGTTTCAAGACGTCCAAGCACAAATAGCCGGAAGACGATTTGAATATCTATATAGATATCACAAAGGGTTAAACAATGAAAGTAACGCGCGTAGATGAAGTTATGTAAGGTCATAATATAAAAATTTTGCAATAAAGGCAATTTAAATACTTCAAAAATAAATACAGAAAGATCTTGAAAATTCAATGTATTTATTTAAGTTAATTATTAATAAATGATAAACTTTTATCGAAAATTTTAACGACATAAATATATATCGATAAAGGATTATAGTATTTATTAAGAAATACTTAGCAATAAGGCATACATAATAATGTATACTAAAGTTGTAATCCCAGAAGTAGCTTGAACCTGAAGTCACGCGAAATCATGTGCACCGACTCTTTGAAAATAAAACCGACAGTTATAGTTTAGGTTTTTAGAAAAATACCTAGTTCTCTATAACTCATGGCTCTGGTACCAATCTTTAACACCCCCAAATTTACACGCAGCGGAATACATCTTTGGGTGCTAAACAATGATACAACAACACATAATTTATAAAGAACGACTCGAAAAGAGACGTTTTAGATTTATCGTTCCTAAAACATTTGTTAGAGTAGCGTAGTCCCAAGTAATCATTACCAAAAGATAAGTTAAAACAACATATTAGTTTGTTTTAAAAAATGGAACGATAAATGAATCAAAGAGTTTGAACAACAAAAGCAGTGCACAACTTCATTCCCGTGACCTCCAAGCTTCCACTTCATGATTCCTGAAATACATGTGAGTAAAACAATCAGCAAAAATGCCGAGTGAATCTATAGGTTTATGAAATCAATTTGAACACAAGCAAAGAATATAAGTTTGTGGCATGCTTATAAGCATCAAATAATAATTTGCATCAACAATGATAATTGTATATAGCATAAATTGCAATAAGCTCATGGAACCGAGCCCTTAGACACTCCCATATCAGTCTAATAAGACGAGAGATTTATTAATTGTCGGTTACCTCCAGATTATTGGTACATTGCCGTATACCTGACTTCTCAATACAATATGTCCAAACAGTGTGGAGGTCGGGCCTAAGCTTCTATGACAAGTCCACAAAAACTGAACCGGGGCGGCTTCCCCCATAGATCTATTAATTGTACTAGCGGTTAACCCATCATAGGTTAATTAACGGTCCATAATTGAGGCTTTAACAAAGGCAATCACTTAATGCAATTTAAAGGCAACCACGGGTCCATTCATAGAGGGACAAAGCATACCATAAAAATCTTGTGTTCTAAGTTTATAAAACATGTATTCCCCCTCGCGGGTTTAAAATCATTTAATAACTAGTATAAAGCGAGGCTATAGACTCACCTTAGCCAATAGTGGTAATGAGACGATCGCCGACGATAGATGATGCCTTTCAAACACGAGAACCGCAACCTATCAAATGAGGTGCGTTCATTAATAATAGACTCGAGAAATAAACCATACATAAGAATATAAAACTCGACTCATAAAATCACAACAAACTCGAGAGAAAACGATACAAGTGATACTATTACACTCTCCTATATATTCATTTTATTGTTCTATGCCTTTAACAAAAATCTGCCGGAACATACCAAATGTCCAAGCCGTTTTCCCCTACTTAGACACATCAACTTTTTATGATACTACTCAGAGAACTCACTTACTATATGTAGAAAGTCCTCCCAAGAGCCCATTAAAAGATTTTACTTCTAAAGTTCCCTGCCCGACTCATCTTTGAATCACAAAATCCGGACAGTTTAGCGACCTTGACTTACGAAACCATTTTGACCATTCTAAACAACTCTATTTGTGAAACCGCCACTTGATTCTAAAAATAGACTCAAAATACTAAACTTGGGGCCTGAGAACAGCCCTTGAATCATTTTGAAACTCATTTTATAGTCCCCGAGATTCGGTCCAAATATCGACAACAATTTTCGGATTGTATCGACACTCGTCTCCCGGTACACGAAAATGAAACTAGTGTATCTTCCACCTCGTTTGGAGTTGGAAGGCCTACTTTATATCAAATCGAAGCTAACGAAATTTTCTACGACATAATCCCATAATATCAACCTATTTACAGACTTAAGACCCCCGAAATTGGCCTCAAACCTACTGCCTAAAATTGACTATAAAAATCTCTTACAAAATCAAGTTTTTGATCAAAACCAACAACTTTTATCATCATTCTAACAACCTTATATCATCACAATCTAATCCTAACACTTGTATCATCATCTAAATCAAAAACCCAAAATCAAAAATATATTTTCTTTACAAAAATAACATGATATACACATGATTATCACTAGATAATCACATGCAACATCATCTAACAACTTTACTCACCAAGATTCTTGATCAAAATTTTAAAGTTCATGCATGTTGATGAAAATGGTACCAAAAGAATCATCTTTCAATTCTAAGGATGGGACTTAGCTTAATTTTCCTTGAATTAAACTAAAAAAAAATTTTGATGATGAATTTGTATTGTTGGTGATGGATGGAAATCCCAAAGAAGAAAGAAGAGAAATGTTGATTTTTTTTAATGAAGGAAATGAAAGAGAGTTAGTGGAATTTATATATATAGTGTAGGTAGGGTGTAATTTGCAAATATTGAATAGTTTTGGAATAAAGTGTAATATTTAAGTTAAAAAGCGGAAAATGACTATTAGTCGATTTTACGAATATTTACGGGACTCGGTTTTCGTAAAAATACTTTTTAAAAGTTTAAACGCACACGAAAAATAATAATATAACGACTCGATACGTAATTAAAACGATATCGTCGAGAGTATTAAATATCAAAACGATCGATAATAAAATATAAAATTTTTGGCATCCGTCGGTATCGCGATCACTAGTAGTCCTCGTTACTCGTCAAAATATTAAAATATAATATTTAATATCGGTTTTAACTTAAACCGTTAAACATAATAATATTTAACGTTATAAAATACTTCAAAATAATTGAAAATAGAATTAAATTATGACCTTATTTTTACGGGTTTTACAATGGAAGTCTTCATGGATGACTTTTCCGTGTTTGGTAGTTCGTTCACTTCGTGTTTATCGAATCTTGAGAGAATGTTGAAGCGTTGTGAGGAAACCAACCTTGTGCTTAATTGGGAAAAATTTCATTTTATGGTTAAAAGTGGAACCGTCTTAGGGCACAAGGTTTCGAAAGCGAGGATTGAGGTAGATCAAGCTAAGGTAGACGTCATCACCAAATTACCTCATCCCAAAACCGTCAAGGGAGTTAGGAGTTTCCTAGGCCACGCGGGCTTTTATCGTGGATTCATCAAGGATTTTTCAAAGATTTCTCGACCTATTACACATCTCCTCGAAAAAGATGCACGTTTTGTCTTTGACGAAGATTGTGTCCGAGCCTTTGAAATCCTTAAGAGGAAACTTACCAAAGCTCCCATTCTTGTTGCTCCCAATTGGAACCTCCCCTTAGAGCTCATGTGTGATGCTAGTGACTACGCTATTGGGGCCGTATTGGGGCAACGTCATGATAAGCACTTCTTGCCTATTCACTATGCTAGCAAGACGATGACCGAGGCTCAACTAAAATACACTACAACGGAAAAGGAGTTCCTTGCCGTGGTGTATGCATTTGAGAAATTCCGACCTTACCTCGTCTTGACTAAATGAATAGTGTATACGGATCATTCGGCTATTAAGTATCTCATGGCTAAACAAGATGCAAAGCCAAGATTACTTCGTTGGATTCTCCTCCTTCAAGAATCCGATCACAAAAATGTTGACAAAAAAGGAGCCGAGAATCTAGCGGCTGGTCATCTTTCTCGTTTGGAAGATCCTCACCAAAGTGTTTACGAGCCCAAGGAAATCACCGAAACATTTCCGCTCGAGACACTTGGTGTAGTGAATTCTAAGCTTGATTCTTCCACCCCATGGTTTGCGGACATCGCAAATTATCATGCGGGCAACCTCATCATCAAGGGTATGACGACTCAAGAAAAACGAAAATTCTTTCGTGACGTCAAGTTCTATTTTTGGAACGACCCTTACTTGTTTCGAACTTGTGCGGATCAAATTATTCGACGTTGTGTCTTTGGTACCAAAGCTTCTAACATCCTTAGAGCTTGTCACGAGGGACCCACGGGTGGTCACCACGGTGCTAATCTCACGGCTAAGAAGGTTTTTGATGCCGGTTTCTTTTGGTCTACTATTTACCGAGATGCACATGCACTTGTGAAGTCGTGCGACTCATGCCAACGACAAGGGAAAGCCTCACAAAACGATGAAATGCCACAAAATATCATCCAAGTGTGTGAGATCTTTGACGTTTGGGGCATTGACTTTATGGGGCCGTTCCCATCATCTCGTGGTAATAAGTACATCCTTGTCGCCGTTGACTACCTATATAAGTGGGTGGAAGCTAAGGCTTTGCCTACGAACGATGCTCGTGTGGTAGTCAAGTTTTTGAAAAGCTTGTTTTCTCGGTTTGGAACCCCTCGTGCGATCATAAGCGATCGTGGAACCCATTTTTGTAACGACCAATTCGAAAGGGTCCTAAGGAAATATGGGGTTACATATCGTCTTTCTACGGCTTATCACCCACAAACGAGTGGGCAAGTCGAGGTTACAAACCGAGCTTTGAAAAGGATCTTGGAGAGATCGATTGGGGAAAAACGACAATCTTGGTCGGATAAGTTGGACGATGCTTTATGGGCCTTTAGGACCGCTCATAAGACGCCTATCGGGTGCACTCCCTATAAGCTTGTGTATGGGAAGAATTTTTACTTGCCAATTGAACTTGAACACAAAGCTTATTGGGCCCTTAAGCATTGTAATGATGATATGGAGACCGCGGGAAAACACCATAAAATGCAACATAATGAATTAGATGAATTGAGGGACATTGCTTATGAAAATTCATTGATTTATAAAGAAAAAACTAAAAAGTTTCATGAATCAAAAATTAAAAACCGGGTTTTTAACATTGGAGATCAAGTGTTGCTTTTTAACTCTCGTTTGAAATCTTTCCCGGTAAGTTGAAATTCTAACACTCCCAATTTACATTGCGCAACGGAAACACACATTTGGGTGCTAGACACAAGCATCATCACACAAGGTATATTGAACGACTCAAAAGTGAGACGTTTACACATAAATATAAACAAGATTTTCATAAATGGTCTAAAACATAAATTTCAACCCAAATTGTACTGACGCGATACCAGAGTAAAGCGTTTAGTCCCCATGGATCTCGACCAACAACCAACAAGTTTAGTACAGTACATCAACATAAAGTAAATTGTTCAACATAAAAGGTAGAAACTGTTTAGACCAACATTCTTCCAAAAGGCAAGCCACAACCTCCACAGCAAAGCTCTATGCTCCATCACTTCCTATTACCTGAAATACATGCATAAAACGAGTCAACAATAATGTTGAGCGAGTCTATAGGTTTATCAAATCACATTTGAACACAAGAAGAAAATCAATCTTAATCATTTATGGAATTGTCGTACACACAATCTATATTCAAGGCAGTAATAATAATGATATTATTAAATAAACATTGTATTTAAGCTCATGACACCGATCCCTTAACCAAATAGTCACCCACTCCAAATGCCGGCATGACTAGAATAAAAGCATTGCCCTCTAGGGTATCAGTTGCTAGAATACCACAATCTTATTCACGTAAAATTATCCTTCCCAGCGGGTTACTCAACGTAATGCCCTGGTCTCAGATAGGGTGGTCAACCCAATAGTACTATCATTAGAATAAGCGGCTATTCTTGACTCACAACATCAAGTCAGAAGATAGTTAACGGTTCATGAATTTAGGGTCTTTAGCAACAAGTTACTCAATACAATGAAATCAACTTTAGGCAACATTCGGGTCTAACAGTTACTCATGACTTGTGTTCATTTATTTTCAAATAGCATGTATCCCCCTCGCGGGTATAAAACATTTAGTAGCTAGCATAAAAACGAGGCTACAGACTCACCTTAGTATAAGAGATCTAGCGAGATGATCGTCGACGATAATGGATGCCTTTCAAACACGAGAACCGCTACCTATCAAATAAGGCGCGTTCGTTAATAGTGACTCGAGAAATAAATCATATATATATATATAACATCAAACTCAACTCATAAAACCACAATGCACTCGAGAGTAAACGATATAAATAACTTCATTATACTTTACTACACATTTACTTTACCATTTTATACTTTTAACAAAGTCCGCTGGTACATACTACATGTACTAGCTTATTTACCCCTTTTTAAACTCGTCAACCGTTTATGAAACGACTCGATAAACTAACTTACTATATATAAAAAGTCCTCCTACAAGTTTATCAAATGAAATTACTTTTAAAGTCTTTTACTCGACTCATTTTCAAACTACAAAATCCGGACAGATTTACGTTAATTTTTCATACAACCGTTTTAACTTATTTAAACGACTCCGTTTACAAAACCGACACTCGGGTTTTAAAGTAAACTCAACCTATAAAATAAACACCTCATTATCAGTAGGTTACATATTTCAAAACATCCATTTAGAGTCCCCGAGATTCGATCCAAATATCGACAACAACTATATGTAGTGCCGATACTCGTCTCCCGGTACACGATCATTCAAAACATCATAACTTGGCGCTCGTTTGGAGCTAGAAGCTCTACCTTATATCAAATCGAAGCTAATAAAATTATCTACAACCCTAGGCTATAAGTTAAGACATTTTCAAAACATAAAAATTCGGATCTTACACTTTACTTACTGTTATAAAATGACTACCAAAAACTTGCACAAAATCAACTTTTTGATAAAAACCAACCATAGAAATGATCATTTCTATACCCTAATATCATCATACATCAACCAGAACATCTAAATCATCATCAAAATAAAAACCTTTAGATCAAAATGAAGTTTTTAACAAGATTTCTAGGAAGAACCACCATGGATCATCATAAAAATGCCATGCATGATCATAGCTCCTACCTACCAACATCAAGAAAAAAAACTTGCTTGTATGTAAGAATTTCTTATACCAATATGATCCTTGATCAATTATAAGAGTGGGTCTATCCTTGGTTTAGCTTAATTCATCCTAAATCTTGAGTAAAAATTGAAAATGTGTGGAATTGGGTGGTGGTGGTGGGTTTCGGCAAAAGAGAGAGAGAAAGAGAGAGAATGTGGAAATTTTTAAGTGAAGAAAATGAGTAGTGTGTGTTTGTTTTGGGTTTATATATAGTGGGGTAGGGAGCATAGTTGCAATTTGGAAATAGTTGTGGCTAAAAATATAAATAGTTAGCTAAAAAGCGGGAAATAACTATTAGTCAATTTTCAAAATATTTACGGGGCTCGGGTTTCATAAAGATACTTTTAAAAATTTAAAACGTACCTCAAAAATAATAATATCGACTCTCGACTCGACTTAACACGTCATTTAAAATAAAACCTCAAAAATAACAAAAATCGAACAACCGACAATAAGACGTAAAATATTTGGCATCCATCGACATCCCGCTTGCTAATACTCCTTATACTTAATAAATATTAAATATAGACCTTCCAACATCGGTTTAAACTTAAACCTCCAAAAATAAATATCGTTCAAACTCATCTAAAAATTTCAAAAATAATCGGAAAATAAGATTAAGAAATGACCTCGGTTTTGGGTTGTCACATCCCCCCCTTCTTAAAAGAAGCAACGTCCGCGACGCTTAATCCTTCATAAACAAATGAGGATACTTTTCCTTAAAGAAATCCTCACGTTCCCACGTAAACTCTGGCCCACGTCTAGAGTTCCATCTCACCTTCACAATCGGAATTCTACTGTGCTTCAACTTCTTAACTTCCCTATCCATTATTTCTACAGGTCCCTCTATAAAATGCAACTTATCATCAAGTTGAATTTCCTCCAATGGAATCACCACATCCCTTTCAGCTAAACACTTCTTCAAATTAGACACATGAAAAGTATTATGAATAGCCTTAAGCTCATCAGGCAATTCTAACTTACAAGCCACCAATCCAATCCTTTGGATAATCTTAAATGGTCCAATATATCTCGGGCTCAACTTTCCTCTCTTCCCAAAAAGAATTACTCCTTTCCATGGAGATACTTTCAACATAACCATGTCTCCTACTTTAAACTCCAACGGTTTCCTTCTGTTATTAGCATAACCCTTTTGTCTACTTCTGGCAGATAACAAACGCTTCTTAATTTGCACAATCTTTTCAGTCGTCTCAAATATCATTTCAGGCCCAATCAATTGACTTTCTCCTACCTCACTCCAACACACTGGAGATCTACACTTACGTCCATACAAAGCTTCAAATGGAGCGGCTTTAATACTAGCTTGATAACTATTATTGTACGAAAATTCAACCAATGGCAAATGCTTATCCCAACCATTTCCAAAATCAATCACACATGTACGAAGCATATCCTCTAACGTTTGAATCGTTCTTTCACTTTGTCCATCAGTTTCCGGATGATATGTGCACTTAAACATAACTCCGTTCCCATCGCTTTCTGCAAAGACTTCCAAAATTCTGAAGTAAACCTACTATCACGATCAGAAATTATCGACAAAGGCACACCATGTCGACAAACAATCTCGTTAACATACACTGTTGTTAACCTCTCCATACTATCTGTCTTCTTCATTGGCAAAAAGTGAGCAGACTTAGTCAATCTATCTACAATCACCCATATCATATCACTACCATTTGCAGTCCTCGGCAAACCTGTCACAAATCCATAGTAATCTTCTCCCATTTCCACTCAGGAATCTCAGGTTGCACTAATAATCCAGACGGTTTCTTATGTTCAGCCTTCACCTTCGCACAAGTTAAACACTTATTAACATACTATGCTATATCTGCCTTCATATTCGGCCACCAATAAACTTTCTTAAGATCTTGATACATCTTGTCCGATCCAGGATGTATTGAATACTTCGACTTATGAGATTCATTCATCACCAAATCTCGCACCCCTAACGAATCTTCCTCAGACGGACACAACGGTAACCAAATCCTATTCTTAAAATACCTCAATCCATTCGACCTCACTTCAAACACAGGTTTCAACATTCTACCCAAATTTTCTGCCTCAACATTCTCTTCCTTCAAACCATTAGTTTGGGCTTTCAATATCGCTTCTGTCAAATCAACACTTTCCAACATCGTCAAAGCTCTAACTCTTATAGACTTATCTCTTTCCTTTCTACTAAGTGCATTAGCTACCACGTTCGCTTTACCAGGATGGTAACGAATCTCGCAGTCATAATCACTCAGTAACTCAACCCATCTCCTTTGCCTCATATTCAATTCCTTTTGATCCAAAATATATTGCAAACTCTTATGATCAGTGAAAACCACACACTTGGTTCTATACAAGTAGTGTCTCCACAACTTCAAAGCAAAAATAACAGCCCCAAGTTCTAAATCATGCGTAGTGTAATTCTCTTCATGCTTCCTTAGTTGTCTCGACACATACGCTATTACTTTCTCCCTTTGCATCAATACAACTCCAAATCCTTTATGAGACGCGTCACAGTACACTACAAAATCCTCAGATCCTTCTGGCAAAGACAATATCGGCGCAGAACACAACTTATCCTTCAACATACTAAATGCAGAATCCTCTTCCAATCCCCATTCAAACACTCGATTCTTTTCCGTAAGCTTAGTCAACAGCTTAGCAATTAACGAAAACTTCTCAATAAACCTTCTATAATACCCAGCCAAACCAAGAAATTGGCGAACTTCAGTCGGCGTCTTCGGCACTGACCAATCCTTAATTACCTTAATCTTAACAGGATCCACACGAACACCTTCACTATCAATCACGTGCCCCAAAAATTGCACTGATTTCAACCAAAATTCACACTTAGAGAATTTCGCATACAGCTTCTCCTTCTTCAACAATTCCAAAGTTGTTCTCAAATGCTTCTCATGTTCCTCTTCACTCTTGGAGTAAACGAGAATATCATCAATGAATACGATAACAAACTCATCCAAATACGGATTACATACACGATTCATCAAATCCATAAATACAGCAGGCGCATTTGTTAACCCAAAAGGCATCACTTGAAATTCGAAATGTCCATATCGAGTATGGAAAGCTGTTATAGGAATATCTTCTTCCCTAACTCTCAGTTGATGATACCCAGACCTCAAATCAATCTTCGAGTATACACTAGATCCTTGCAACTGATCGAACAAATCATCAATCCTCGGCAGTGGATACCGATTCTCGACAGTCAATTTATTAAGCTCCCTATAATCAATACACATTCTAAAAGAACCATCTTTCTTCCTAACAAACAAAACAGGCGCACCCCACGGCGATGAACTTGGTCTAATAAATCCCTTATCCATCAATTCCTTCAATTGATCAGATAATTCTTTCATCTCAGATGGAGCTAAACGATACGGTGCACGAGCAACAGGCGCAGCACCCGACACTAAATCAATACAAAACTCCACTTCACGATGCGGCGGTAATCTTGGCAATTCCTCAGGGAAAACCTCAGGATACTCTCTAATCACAGGCACATCCTCCAATTTCCTTTCATTCACACCATCATTACTTATCTGTGCAAGAAACACATCACAACCTGCTTCTATATACCTCATCATCTTTAAACAAGAAACAACTCTTAAACGAGAAGTACATTCATCACCTTTCATAGTCAATACCCTATTCCTTAGCGGTATCTGAACTAATCTTTCTCCACAAACAATTACTGCACCATTACCAACTAACCAGTCCATTCCAATAATCACGTCAAAAGATCCTAATTCTATAGGCATCAAATCAATACTAAACACATGATTACCTAACTTCAAGGAACAACCTTTCAGTATAGAATTAGTGCTTACAACCTTACCATCAGCTAACTCCACATTATAACTAGTTGTCAATCTCACTGGTTCTCTATCCAATAGCTGACTGAATCTAACATCTACAAAACTTCTATCGGATCCAGAATCAAATAACACACTAGCATAACAAGCATCAAGTAAGAACGTACTAGTCACCACGTTCGGCCCTTGAGGTTTGTAAGCATCTCCCACGACATAGGCTGGAGCAGCAATCCCAGCAGCAACAGCAGCAACATTGCCTCCCTGTCATATGCCAACCCTCGGACAGTTCCCTTTCTTATGTCCATGGCCTCCACATCCAGAACAGTAAACTACCTTAACAGCATTGGCCCTAGTGGCTACACCCTTGTTTCTACAATCTGCCATCTTATGTCCGGCCTTCCCACACTTGTTGCAAGCAGGTGGAAAATTTCCAACATGATACAGATTACACCGACCACACTTTAGATTTACCTTGTTACCTTGATTTCCTGTGGCAACACGAACACCATCATTCCTTCTCAAATTATACTGCTGATTCCTATTCGGTCCTTGGTTATTGTTATTACGATAACCACCTCGATTCTGCCCTTGGCTTGAGTGTGCAGCTTCCCACTTTCTCTTATTCCCTTCAGCAATACTATCCTTTCGATCCTGCAGCTTTACATCAATTAAAGCATGAGCCATTTGAACAGCTTCATCAAATGACTTGGGTTTCGACGAAGCAGTTTCTCCCTTGATATTACTAGATAAACCTCTAATATACTGCTTCATCTTCTTACAGTCATCAGTAAACGCATCAGGACACAACAAACATAAATTAGAGAATCTCCTTGTATAAGCTACAATATCATTGTTTCTCAGCACCAAATGCCTCAATTCATCTTCCAACTGACCTAACTCTTCCTCAGGACAAAACTTAGTAGTCAACAGTCCCTTGGTCACAGTCCATGTTCTAGCATTCGCTTCAACCAATCCTACAGTAGCTACTTGACTATTCCACCAACTCAATGCATCATCCTGAAAAGTAGCTGCAGCAAATTTCACCTTACTAGCTTATGAACATCCACTGATTTCAAAAGTAATTTCAATCTTCGCAATCCACCTCCTTAATTCCAATGCACCACCAGTACCACGAAATTGGGTAGGTCCACATTTCATGAAACTAACATAAGAACATTCCTTCTGAACCTGCTGAACAGCAGCATTACCTCCAACTTGTCCCACAACATTTCCTTCTGCTTGCTCATCAACATTACCTCCAACCTGATTTCCAACATTCCCTCCAACCTGACCAGCAGCATTCCTATTCTCAGCCTCTTGGTTCCTCGCAGCATGTTCAGCTTCCAAAGCTCTAGCGATAGCTTGCTCAATCATGGTATTAACAGTAGCAGTCGTCAATTTAGGCGGCATGTTTACAGGAAACTAACCAAACAACAATTTAGTAAAGTCAGAAAAATGCCTCCCAACTCCTTCTTGTAACCATAACAGAAAAAGAACAAGTAATTATTCATATCATGATAAGAAGAAGGATTTCTCTATCAAGATGTAACATGGATACTACATGCACCAACAACACAATTCACAATGAATCATTAGCCAACTCACACAAGAACTAATAAGACAAATCATAAGTCATGAAGGTAATTTTGGATTGCTTTGGAAAATCTCCACAAAATTGTGACAAGTAATGTCACTACAATCCTTCATCACAACAACTTAAAGTCATTAAGTTTCATCACAAACTAGAGTACGAGTCTACATAAGTTCTATTACAACATGGATAAATAAAAACAACATAAAGAACTAAACACCAGATCCTCGCAGCTTCTTGTACATCGGCTCGTCATCACTGCTGCTATCGTCATCCTCAGATTCTTCCTCCACTTTTTCCTTCCCCTTACGACTACCTCCTTCACTCGGCTTCACCAACACTCGAGCTTCAACCTGATTCGGCACATCACGAATCACTACACCTCAACTAGGAAAAGATCTCACCGGCAAACCCTATGCACTCAAACTTGCATTCCTTTCTTGCTCCCTGCGCAACCTTTCAACTTGTCCACTCAAATTCAACACCATAGATCTTAATCTAACAACCTCATCCATTAGCCTTGCCCTAACAAACTCTGATCTCCTCACACTACCAACAAACCTGTCAAACTTTTTCTCATTCTGCTCAAACCTCCTAATCACACGAGTCTCAACCAAATACCTTTCAAACAAGGACCTATCAAACTTCTTAAGAAACCAGAAAATATCATCATAAGACCTAAGACCTGGACAATAAACCTTAGGAATACCATCATGAATAGATCGAGCACTAGCAGCCCTACTCGACTCAACAAGAACATCACCCCTAGCAAATGCAATCCCAGGCAAACTGCTAGTATAAGCATCACAAGTAGGAGTCGAAGAACGAACAATAGGTCGCTGACAATCTGGAGCAGTCTGTGGCACAACATTGACCCTTGGAACATAACTACCTTGTATCAACTCAGGCTCTGTCTGACCAACTGCAGTAAGTGGAATCCCATCATCTAAAAACTCAAAAGGCTCCTCATCGTCACTAGCACCAAAGTTATCTACTTCCTCACCATCCACTACATTAGTCATATCAATCCATCCATGCTCACGAGGTAAACCAGCCATTTTCTACAATTATAAGGGTTCAAGGATACTTAAGGTCATCGTTAATAAAATAATAATTAGTATGCAATGCTCATGCAAATGTCATACGTTATCCATGCTATGCAACACAATGCAAATGATGTTTATGCAATGCTCGCAAAAAAAAATGATACTGACAAGCACTCAGCGTACTTTCAACAATTCCAATACAATATCTTAATATTTACTTAATAAATACTCGGGAAATCATTTCAGTTATGAGGGATACATCTACAATGCAAAACAAAACTAAAAGTGATCTTACCGGAGCGTTGCAGAGAAGTTGTGTGCTTTTGAAGAATAAATACTTTCGACACCAAAGTTATAGTTTAGGACAATTTTCAAAATCGACCCAGTTCTCTATAACTTGCAGCTCTGATACCAATCTCTAACACCCCTAATTTACATTACGCAGCGGAAATACACAATTGGGTGCTAGACACAAGCATCATCACACAAGGTATATTGAACGACTCAAAAGTGAGACGTTTACACATAAATATAAACAAGATTTTCATAAATGGTCTAAAACATAAATTTTAACCCAAATTGTACTGACACGATACCAGAGTAAAGCGTTTAGTCCCCATGGATCTCGACCAACAACCAACAAGTTTAGTACAATACATCAACATAAAGTAAATTGTTCAACATAAAAGGTAGAAACAGTTTAGACCAACATTCTTCCAAAAGCCAAGCCACAACCTCCACAGCAAAGCTCCATGCTCCATCACTTCCTATTACCTGAAATACATGCATAAAACGAGTCAACAATAATGTTGAGCGAGTCTATAGGTTTATCAAATCACATTTGAACACAAGAAGAAAATCAATCATAATCATTTATAGAATTGTCGTATACACAATCTATATTCAAGGCAGTAATAATAATGATATTATTAAAAAAATATTGTATTTAAGCTCATGACACCGACCCCTTAACCAAATAGTCACCCACGCCAAGTGTCGGCATGACTAGAATAAAACCATTGCCCCTCTAGGGTATCAGTTGCTAGAATACCACAATCTTATTCACGTAAAATTATCCTTCCCAGCGGGTTACTCAACGTAATGCCCTGGTCTCAGATAGGGTGGTCAACCCAATAGTACTATCATTAGAATAAGTGGCTATTCCCGACTCACAACATCAAGTTAGAAGATAGTTAACGGTTCATGAATTTAGGGTCTTTAGCAACAAGTTACTCAATACAATGAAATCAACTTTAGGCAACATTCGGGTCCAACAATTACTCATGACTTGTGTTCATTTATTTTCAAATAGCATGTATCCCCCTCGTAGGTATAAAACATTTAGTAGCTAGCATAAAAAGCTAGGATACAGACTCACCTTAGTATAAGAGATCTAGCAAGATGATCGTCGACGATAATGGATGCCTTTCAAACACGAGAACCGCTACCTATCAAATAAGGCGCGTTCGTTAATCATGACTCGAGAAATAAATCATATATATATATAAAATCAAACTCAACTCATAAAACCACAATACACTCGAGAGTAAACGATATAAATAACTTCATTATACTTTACTACACATTTACTTTACCATTTTATACTTTTAACAAAGTCCGCCGGTACATACTACATGTACTAGTTTATTTACCCCTTTTTAAACTCGTCAACCGTTTATGAAACGACTCGATAAACTAACTTACTATATATAGAAAGTACTACTACAAGTTTATCAAATGAAATTACTTTTAAAGTCCTTTACTCGACTCATTTTCAAACTACAAAATCCGGACAGATTTACGTTAATTTTTCATACAACCGTTTTAACTTATTTAAACGACTCCGTTTACAAAACCGACACTCGGGTTTTAAAGTAAAATCAACCTATAAAATAAACACCTCATTATCAGTAGGTTACATATTTCAAAACATCCATTTAGAGTCCCCGAGATTCGATCCAAATATCGACAACAACTATATGTAGTGCCGATACTCGTCTCCTGGTACACGATCATTCAAAACATCATAACTTGGCGCTCGTTTGGAGCTAGAAGCTCTACCTTATATCAAATCGAAGCTAATAAAATTATCTACAACCCTAGGCTATAAGTTAAGCCATTTTCAAAACATAAAAATTCGGATTTTACACTTTACTTACTGTTATAAAATGACTACTAAAAACTTGCACAAAATCAACTTTTTGATAAAAACCAACCATAGAAATGATCATTTCTATACCCTAATATCATCATACATCAACCATAACATCTAAATCATCATCAAAATAAAAACCTTTAGATCAAAATGAAGTTTTTAACAAGATTTCTAGCAAGAACCACCATAGATCATCATAAAAATATCATGCATGATCATAGCTCCTACCTACCAACATCAAGAAAAAAAACTTGCTTGCATGTAAGAATTTCTTATACCAATATAATCCTTGATCAATTATAAGAGTGGGTCTATCCTTAGTTTAGCTTAATTCATCCTAAATCTTGAGAAAAAATTGAAAATATGTGGAATTGGGTGGTGGTGGTGGGTTTCGACAAAAGAGAGAGAGAAAGAGAGAGAATGTGGAAATTTTTAAGTGAAGAAAATGAGTAGTGTGTGTTTGTTTTGGGTTTATATATAGTGGGTTAGGGACCATAGTTGCAATTTGGCAATAGTTGTGGCTAAAAATGTAAATAGTTAGCTAAAAAGCGAGAAATAACTATTAGTCAATTTTCAAAATATTTACGGGACTCGGGTTTCATAAAGATACTTTTAAAAATTTAAAACGTACCTCAAAAATATTAATATCGACTCTCGACTTGACTTAACACGTCATTTAAAATAAAACCTCAAAAATAACAAAAATCGAACAACCGACAATAAGACGTAAAATATTTGGCATCCATCGACATCACGCTTGCTAATACTCCTTATACTTAATAAATATTAAATATAGACATTCCAACATCGGTTTAAACTTAAACCTCCAAAATAAATATCATTCAAACTCATCTAAAAATTTCAAAAATAATCGTAAAATAAGATTAAGCAATGACCTCGGTTTTGGGTTGTCACAGAAATCCCGTTGGTCTGGTCCATTCACCGTGACTCAAGTTTTTCCATATGGGACCATCGAGCTAGCTCAAAATGATGGCCCCAATTTCAAGGTGAATGGACATAGGTTGAAGAACTACTTTGGCGGGGAAGTTCCATCCTTGAACTACCTCGACCAAATCACCTTCCCCAATGATAATTAGTATTGAGGGGATCGAGTCAAGCTCATGACTCGGTAATAAAAAACGAGGTGCCTCGTGGGGGAGTCCCATGCTTATCATATGTACTTATTATCGTTTTCTAATGTAGTAACGTGTGGGGATTTGTGCCCTTCCAACCTTTGTTCCGTGGTTGTTTGTGAATTGTGGATTTTAGATGATCATTATCTTCACGATTGGAGCCTCTCGTGTTTGTTTTATGGGAGCACTAGATCGTTTTCTTGGAAGAATTTCTCAATATCCATGACATATCCTTTGATGTTCTAACCTTAGGTTTTTAGCACACTTTATAAACGGCTTTAAATTTAACGGTTACACCCTTTCTATGCTAGATTAAGCATTCGACTATGTCTCTAGTATGGGGGTATCCTACCCTTAGACTCGAAACATTAAGGACAATGTTTAACTTTAGTATGGGGGGGGGGGTGAACAGATACTTGCCTTGCCAAACCTTCACGCTTTCCAAAGTTTATCTTTTTGTTGCAAAATAAGGCTAAAAATGGGCAAAATTTAAATTTTTTCTCATGTTTTATAAGTGTTTGAAGACACGAATGTAGGTTTTCCGATGGCGAGAATAAGAGTAATTTTCGACTCGACCGTGGGTGTTGAGCACTTAGCTTCGATTCCTTAACTTTCATATTAGGCCAAGTCTCTTAAATGAGGTCGAGAAATGATAGAGTTAATTATAAGTTACTATGCTAAACTTAGAGTACTCGTATTCTTTCAAAAACTCATGTGTTCTCGTTGTTTGCTTATTCTCCTTTTGCTTGTAAATATTTTTTGCTTAAAAAATATTGACTTAACGGTTTAGTCTTGATTGTTGGTTTCTAGTCTTTTCTAGTAGCTTCCATGTAATTAAAGTGGGAAGACATTAAGGTATCGCCAGCGTCACGGTTTTGAAGTATTGGCAACCCGAATAATCGAAAGCTTCACCCAATAATAAGATTTCAAGTGCTCACCTAAATCAAGCAAACAATTTGAAGCTCACAAGGCCGAAAAATCTATGCAAAATTGAAAGTGAATCAAGCCTTAATCTTTGAAGCTTTAAAGATCTAAAATTCGCTTTTAGCGTGAGGATATACGTCTTTGGCCACAATAAACATCTCATGGCGAGGTTAAATAAAAGGCAAGGCAAGACCGAAGTCATAATAAAAGCTTCATGGCGAAGTTGAATAAAAGATGGAGGTAAACCTATGATAATAAGGCCCTTCCGTCAGGGGGCGTATAAAAGTCTTGGTAATAAGTCTCATGTTCAAAACCGTTATAAAACCGTGTTTATCGATCCTTCTTGTTGACTTAATTTTTTGACATCGTTGTCTATTAGGAGGGGTTATTAATTCGATGGTCTTGGTTACATCGTTAGGACTCTACTTTTAGACCTAAATCTCTATTATCGCATAAGTCAAACAATGTATCCTCGTGAAACATTCAAGACAAAATAAAATATAAGAGATACAACTTATGAAAATGGGAGGATAAGTACGTGATTAGGGAATATGAGTAGTGTTAGCATTACTAACTTATAACGACAATGATCTCGTTGCACGCTTAGCATGGAATTGGGGTGAAAATCGAGGACGACAAAATTATTTCTAACGAAGCATTCACGTGTTCTTATTCTATGAACCTAAATGTCCCATTTTGCGATGAAAATCATACATTACGTCAAATACGCAAGTAGAAGTAATAGTAGTAGTGTAGCTAGTTTATCATTCAATAAAAGTGAATAAAAATGAATTTTGGAGGTGCTATGATACTTTATTCTAGCATTGCGTGAGGGCACGGCAATGGTTTAGTATGGGGGAGTGATGAGACTGCTTTTATACATAGTCTCATCGTCCAAAACTGGCTTTAAATGCATTAAATATCATCAAAATACCAAATATATGCTTGTGTTTGTTACTTGTGTATTTTAGGTACGAATATTGAGAAAATGACAAAAGATCACAAGAAACATGCAAAAACGAACACAGGAAACGAAGCCGCACAATGAACCAAGCCCTAATGAAGATTTTCCAAGAAAAACCCTTGAAGAATTGAATATTATGCAAGAATGGTCCTCCAATATTGAAGAATTGACACTTTAAACCCTTGTTTATTCATAATTACAAGATTGGTCCTTAAAGTTTGTTAAATTTACAAAAAGGGCCCTCTAGTTTGAAGAATTGGCAAGAATGATCCCTCAACAATCATGAATTGTCAATATTAGTCCTCCAAAAAGTCAATCATACAAGTCAAGACCATTATCTATGAAGAAAATGCCAAAACAACCCTTCAAGAATCAACAAATGGCAAGAAATACCCCTGAAAATACTTTGGAAAAGTATTTGGGGCAAAAGT
This sequence comes from Glebionis coronaria, assembly GCA_025667525.1. Classification (NCBI taxonomy): domain Eukaryota; kingdom Viridiplantae; phylum Streptophyta; class Magnoliopsida; order Asterales; family Asteraceae; genus Glebionis; species Glebionis coronaria. Next base: position 594,395,122 of record CM046874.1, read on the forward strand.
GTGAAAAGTGAAACATAAAAACAAAGGGGTTTTTCAGTTTTGTGCATTAAACATGAAATGAAAAGAAAAGAAGAAGTGAGGGGTTTAATCTGGCCGACACACATACTTACCTTAACCACTATTATCCTGCCACGTGCCCCATTAACTCAAAACAACCAATCCCCTCTCACTATTGTGCCATGTCACAACCCACCCACACCCGTTTAATAACTAACTTAATTAGTTATTTATTAAACGCGGTTAACACATTTTTGAATCCTAAACCAGATTAAACACTCAACTATTCACCAAGAACACGAATTAGGGGTTTGCTTAATACTATGAATTAAACCCTAATTCTTTCCAGAATATTGATTAATGGTCTTCTAATCACATCCCAAACCTTAAACGTGACACCTCATCAACCAACAAGTCACATGAATGGTGCCCTGCTAAACATTTGAAGAAGATGACAAAAAGGAGCCAGCTATCCAACGAATTACATTCAGCTTGATTTCTAAGCTTCATTGGGGACCCTTAGATCAAATTTCAACAACTGCCAACACCACAAACTGCCAAGAAAACCTCACATGATCTCAAGTTTAAAAACTCTTCAAGGGGCATTTCAGGGACTTTACACATTAGGGTTTTACGTTTTTCTTGCATCACTAGAACCCTTGTAGCCTATATAAAAGCATCTAGGCTTAACATTTCAGCCTGCTCTTGATTTTTCCTAGTTCACATTTCTGTAAATCCTACTTTCAAGTTATGAAATAGAGTTTGAATTTTGTGAATAAAAACCAAGTGCCAACCTTTTATTCTGCTTGTTTATGTTATATGTTAACTAATCTTTAATCTCAAAACGTGTTTTCAAACCTTGTGCAAGAAATTGTACAAGAACTTAAAATTTGATATTTTGCTAAGTCTTGGTTTAAACCTTAGAATTCTTGGGCTATAAGTGGATCATAGCATCCTGATATTGTGTTATCAAGGTGTTGTGAGGCTTATAACTTGGGGATAATCAAGTGTGGGAACAAGGTTGCATCAATCAAATTTATTTTCAAAGTTGTCACCTTTCTGTTTTTGATTTTATTGTGCTAACCTTGTTGAATCTTAGCAGCTTGTTTAAGAAAGCTTGTGCCTTGTTTTGCTAGGCACATCAGCTCAAAAATTCGTAAGTGTGGATGTACATTCATGAGGTTGAGTTCTTGAACCCAAAAATCTGAAAAATACTTGATTTTTATGATTTTGTGTTCTGCTTGTGTTCTTGTTGTTTTTATGGTTTAATCTTGCTTGATACTGCATAATACATCTGTTATTGTGTTTGATTGGGCTTGGGTAACATTGAATCATACTTATACTTGTTTAATCTTGAATTGAAAAAGATAAGGGGTGTTTGGGTTAACCTGTTTAAGATCATAACTTGTTATTGTGTTATTGGAAGTTGTTTGTTTGAGTTGGTATCTGCTATTCACTTGGTTGAGTGCTCATTACTGCAAGTTATTAGACTTAAACATCTAAGATTGTGCTATAAAAACTTAAAATCTGCTTGTTTTGACCTAAGAACTTGGTAACACTTAGTTTGTATGCATGCTAAGGGGTAACAAGTGATTAAACATAGTTTATATAACCTGATTAAGAGATTTGAGTGTTTGAATCTGGCCTTGTGGTCAAGTATATCAGCAAGTGTTCATAACTGCTTGTTTAGTGTTCATCAGTAACCTTGTATGCTTGAATCTTGATTTAGACCTTGAACCAGTGCATGAAACTTGTTGATTTATGTTCATTTGAATTAAATATAGCTTGTGTATGCTTTTGGTGCAATTTGGTTGGCTGAATCTTGCTAAAACAACTTATCAAGTTCATAACTGCTAGTGTTCAAGTCTATGTCTGATCTAGTGCTTAATTGAATTAACTGTATCATTTGGCTGATTGGAAGTGTGATTTCTTTGTTGTTCTTGACTCCTTGTGATTCACTGATCACAAGGGTGCCTTGTTTGTAACTTGAACCAACAAAAAGTCACAAAAGACAAAAAGTCAATTTGGTCAAGCAGTGGGAAAAGTTCCCACTGCTCAACCTCCAAAACTAGCCCCTGCTTGTGTAAAACATCATTCAGCTTATTTATAAGCCAATTTGGCTTATCCAGACTTGCAACAACTTATTTTTTGTGATAGATCTTCCTCATTTAACCCATTTATTTGATTTGGAGCTTATTAGACTTTGACTTTGACTTTTTACTAGAAAACTCATTAAGTTGACTTTTAAACAAGTGCTTATCTGCTTATTCTGGCTTATTGCTTGTGCTTATTTGAAAACTTTTTGATTATTTTGCTTAGTTAAGTCATTTAAAAGCTTTTGAAAGTTGAATCAGCACTTGAGGTGGTCTAGAACTCAAAAAACGACTATTTTGTCGTTTTGTGAAGAGAGTCTTGGCTTATTTCAGGCTTATTTCTTGTGCTTTTTCCAATTTTCTTTTTACAGATCTCTTAAGTAAGTCAAAAGAAGCTTGTGTGTCAAATTTTAGCTTATGGCATCAGCTTATAGCTTAATGGGCCAAAAAGCCCATTAAGAATAAGCTGCTTTGAAATAAGTTAGCTTAAACACATTTTCAGCTTTTGGGCCTTCAGAGTTTTGTTCTTAATTTTAAGTCTGATAGGAGCTTTTGGGCTTATTTGGACAACATTTTTCTTATTGGGCCAATTTGAGCCCATTAAGGGACTGTTTGGACTTTTAGCCCATTTCAAGGCCCAATAGGTGTATTTTTGTAATTTCAACTTCATTTCTGTGTTATTTAGGTTAAAATAAACTAGTCTGCAACTTTTTAGAATTTTTTTTATAAATTTTGGATTTCTATTAATATTTTATTATTAAAAATTAAAATTTAGATTTTTCAAAGTTTTTCATTTTTCTTAGATCAAATACATTAAGTTAGGAAGTTTACAATTTTTAGAATATTTTTATTGTCATTAGATTAATTTTTAGAATTATTGTAAGTTTTAATAGTTTTTAATAGTTTTTAAATAGTTTTTATTAATTCTAAAACTTCCAAAAAATAATTTTAAATTTAGTTAAGTTATTTTAGAAGTTTACAAGTGAAAAAATCTCATTTTGGGTTTTTTCTTAACTAAATTGATTTTTTGGGCTTTAATTAGCATTAAAAAAATTATTATTTAATTAAATAAAAGGTTTGAGTGATTTTTGATTTTTTGTAAACTTAGTTACATTTTTTAGGATTTATTGCAATTTTCTAGGAATTTTTAGGGTAAATTTTTAATTTTGTCACTTTTTACGGTTTTACGTCTACGACTATTCGTCTTAGTTTAATTCGTAATCGTAACCATCATTCTCTTCTAATATCTTTTCTTCTTTTCATTTCTCATCAATATAATCACAAACCATTAATCAACTCTTAACACAACGCACTTGCCTCCTTGAGAACGATCCCCACTTTGGGTCATAAGTGTTTTGGTTTTCCTAAACCGACACTTAATACTTTCCATTTTTACGCTCTTTTCCTAAAGAGTGGTAAAAACACTACATCACTTAGTATGGACCCTTTGATCAAATTCCACCAGCTTTACACCTTCACAAACGTCCAAATAATCTTCACATGAGCTAAAATTTTCAAACTTCAAAGGGGCATCTCTGGAAGTTCAAGACTTAGGGTTTCTAGTTTTTAGCTTATGAAGACCATGTACACCCTCTATATAAAGGGTATAGGGTCATACATTACAACTGCTCTTGGTTTTTCCGGTTTTTCCTTGTTCAACTTTCTGTAAATCCTTGTTTTAGTTTAATAAAAAAGTGTTTGAATTGTTGAAGAAATCCAAGTGCCACCTTTATTCTATGCTTGTTATTGTTACATGTTTGTGAATTTGAAATTTCAAAACCTGTTTTCAAAGCTTGTGTAAGAAATCACAAAGTTTTCTAAAATATGATATTTTTCTAAGACTTTGTTCAAACCCTTGGAATTTTTGGGTCAAAGATTGATCACATCACCATGATAAGGAGCTTATCAAGGTGAGGTGAGATCTTGGCTTGGGGATAATCAAGGAGTGGGGTGCAAAGCTTGAATTAATCAGCTTTTTCCATTTTCTGTTATATATAAACTGCTTATTCTAACCTTGTTGTTCTTAGCATCTTGTTGGAAGCTTCTGCCTTGTTAAGCTAGGCACATAAGCTCAAAAATTCGTGAGTGTGGATGTACATTCATGAGGTTTGAGCCTTCTTACCTAAAATCTACTTGAAAAGTGATATTTTGTGATTTTGTGATCTACTGTTATTTGAGGTGTTCTTGTGGCTTGAATTTGCTTAATACTGCATGATATTGTTGGTATGATGCTAGATTAGGCTTGGGTAAACCTGTTACACACATTTACTTGTTTAAATCTTTGATTAAAAAGTGAAAGGGGTGTTTGGGTCTACTGTTTTAAGTTTCTTGTTTGAGTTTAAGTTAGGATTTAAGGGTATTAAGTGTTGGTATCTATTTATCAAGCGTCTGAGTTCTGATATTTGCAAGTTTTGCTCTTTGAAACATCAAATCTGATATTGTGCTATATCTTGCTTGATTTTGCATATTTTGACCTAAAATTTTGGAAACACCTAGAGTATATGCATGTTTAGGATTAAAAAGTGTTTAAAAAAAGTTTATATAACCTGTTTGAAAGATTTGAGGGTTTAAAATTAGGCTTGTGGTCAAATACATCAGCAACCTCACTTTGTGTTCTTCATTTGTTCATCAGTAACTTTCATTAGCTTGAATCTTTGTCTAAACCTTGAATCAGTGTATGAAACCAGTTGATTTATGTTCATTTGAATTTATTTAAGCTGTTGTGTGCATTTGTATCAATTTGGTTGGCTTAATCTTGCTAAATATGCTTATTTTGTTGAAAACTGCTTATGTTCATGTCTGTATCATGTCTGATGATTAATTGAATTAACTGTATCACTTAGCTGGTTGGATTTGTGATTTCTTTGTTGTTATTGACTCCTTATAACCCACTGGTTATAAGGGTGCCTTTGTGTGCTTTGAATCCAACAAAAATCCACAAAAGACAAAAAGTCAAGATAGTCAAGCATTGGCAACTTTTCCCACTACTGCTGCTGGACACCCAAAACTAGCTCCTGCTAGTGTTAATTATCAATCAGCTTATTCATAAGCTATTCTAGCTTGATTGGACTTGCAACAATTTTGATTTTGTAATCAATCTTCCTTATTTGACCCATTTGACTAATCTGGAGCTTTTTAGGGTTTGACTTTTAGGTTTGACTAGAAAACCAACTAAGTTGACTTTTACATAAAGTGCTTATTGGTTATTCCAGCTTATTCATTGTGCTTTTTGGAAATCTTTTTGATTTTTAAGCTTAGTTTTGTCATTTGAAACATTTTGCAACAAGAATCAGCCCTTGAATTGGTCTAGAACTAAAAAACGACTATTTTGTCGATTTCTATAGAGAGCTTTTGCTTATTTCAGGCTTATTTCTTGGGCTTATTCAAAAATTCTTTTTAGAAACAGCTTAATTAGGTCAAGAGAAGGTTGTGTGTCAAATTTCAGCTTATGGCATCAACTTATAGCTTAATGGGCCAAAAAGCCCATTAAGAATAAGCTGTTTTGAAATAAGCTGGTATAAGCTCACTTTCAGCTTTTGGGCCTTTGAAATTTTGTGTTTAAAATCGAATTTTAAAGCCTAACTGGAAGTTTTGGGCCATTTTTGTGAACTTTTTCTTATTGGGCCTTAATTAAGCCCATTAAAGGACTGTTTGGGTATTTGGCCCATTTGGAGGCCCATTAGGGGTAATTTTGGTATTTCAAGTTCATTTCTGTTTTAATTAGGTTAAAATAAACTAGTTTGCAAGTTTTTAGATTTTTTTATAAATTTTGGATTTTTAATATTATTTTATTACTAAAATCAGTTTTTAATAATTTTACAACTTTTTCATTTTTCCTAGGTTAAATACATTAAGTTTGGATTTTTAAAACTTTTAGATTAATTTTCTTGTTATTTAATTAATTTTTAGAATTATTTTAATATTTTTGTAGTTCTAAATCATTTTTTAATAGTTTTAATTAATTTAAAAATTTTAAAAAATAGTTTTTAGTTTTATTAAGTTATTTAGAGCTTTACAAAGTGAAAAATCTCATTTTGGGCTTTTTGTTAATTAAATTGATTTTTTGGGCTTTAATTAGCTTTAAAAAATTAATATTTAATTAAATAAAAGGTTTGAGTAAATTTTGATTTTTTCTAAACTCTAATTACAATTTTTTAGATTTATTGCAATTTTCTAGGAATTTTTAGGTTAATTTTTAAATTACGTCACTTTTTACGGTTTTACGTGCACGACTTTCGTCTTAGTTTAATTTTAACCGTAACCGTCATCCTTTTCTATTTTCTTTTCTCATAATTTTAATCACAACATTAATCATTTCTTTACACAACACACTATCCTCCTTGAGAACGAACTCTCCTTTGGGTCATTTACACTTGGTTTTTCAAACCACTTGTTTAATACTTACCCTAATTACCTCGTTTTCCTAAACGAGTGTGAATTTACAACTATCAAACATTGGGTCAGAGTTTAAGCCTAGAACATGTCTAATTCAAACTGCTCTAAAATCTTCATTTCTTGGAAGTAAAACTTGAATTTTGGTTCTAGTTGTAGCTTAACATCCAAGTTTTCTAAACATATAAGCTAGACAATACAGTATTCAGTTTAGAGTGAGAAATAAGCCAAGAAAGGTTAATGTGATAAGCTCATCTTTCTTTGATAACATATTTTCAATATTGGCTTATTCCTTTCATAAAAGTGCTCATTGTCTTTCATAAATCAGTTCAATAAGCCTAGAAAATAAGTTTGGAACTTGGTCAAATTTGGTCAACGCTGGTCAACATAAGCTCAAATTAGCTTATTTGATTTTCTGGCTTATTTCTTGGTGGTTTTTGGAATTTTCTTAGATAGGTGTTCCTCATTTGGACCTTTGATCATATTTTGAGAAGAACAGAATTTGTGCTTATTCCAATAAGCTAGGTTCTTAAAAGTGGCTTATTTTAAAAGAGCTTATTTGAGATTTAGTGCTTTTCAGCTTATGTCCTTAGAAATGGCTAGTTGAAATTGAATTTGCAAACTTTTGTGACAAAAATCAGCTTATTTGGTGGCTTAAAACTCAATTTACAGCTTATTGTTCCCAATAAGCCTGTTTTTGATAAAGGAGTTCTAGTAATTGCAGTTTAGTCCCTGGTAATTAGAAATTGTTTCAATCTGTTTTAATTGGCTATAAGTTTCTAGGTTTTGCAAGTAAGTCCCTGGGTTTGTTGATTAGTTACAATTTCAGTTTGCAAGTTTGTTAAATTTGTTGTTAGTGGTTATTAGTTGGTTACATTTTCATACTCAGTCCTTTCACTTTCTGAATTTACATTTCCAGTCCCTAGACTTTCATTTACTTTACATTTTGAGCATTTTCATATATTGTGCATTACTTACTTGTACATTTAGCTTTGATTGTGGTATGTGCATGATGTTTTTAGCTTAGTATGGATACGTAGTGATACTATTTTTACCTTTTTACGTGATTTGTGATAATTAGACCTAGATTTCCATAATATTATCAATCAAATACCAAATACAATTAGTTAACTTGATTTCTTTCGATTAATCAATTCGTGAGGATACTGAGAAATAAACGAACTTAAAAATGAAATATTAATTACCAAAACAAATTTGGGTGTGGCCACACAAACATCTTACTAATCCTACGAGGAGCCCAACTGTATTAAACTCCAAAAGAAAATTGGAGGAAATAAATTCGATATTGACTACGATCAAAACTTATGAATTTTACAACACTTCCGAAAATAATCCTTATAGCTACCAGTTACTTTTAGAGTTAGATTATTCTATAGAAATGCACTAGATTCATAATAGTTTCCTGGTATCTCAAATCTAAGGATAAAATGTTTTTCTTGATGACAAAGATCCATAAAGCAAAAAACATATAGTTGGGTTAAGTCAAATATTCGATTCATCGAATATCATCCAAAATCGATCAATATACTTTCAAGTATACTCTATCGCTATTTTGATTTGTCTTAATTTAATAATATTCCTATATTATTAATCGACAACAGACATTTTAGCATAACAATTTATTCATGGATTAAAACATGTAAAATAGGATACACTTATTAAATAATAGGAATAAACGAAACCCAATCTTTATTTCATTATATAATAATGTCATAACATCCTTTATCCAAATACTAATCACAAATTTATTGCATGAGTTCACTAGCTAGTTGCAGCCCAATCGCCTTGGCATGCTTAACTACCTTTGCTCTAGGCAAAGCCTTAGTTAAAGGATCGACAACGTTATCATCTGTATGAACTTTTATTAATTTGATTTCCCGAGCTTCAACCTGTTCTCGGACGTAGTGATGTCTACGCATAAAGTGTCTGTCGTCTTTCATGACTCCAGGGTCATTGGCGAATATTATTGCAGCAGAATTGTCACAATATATACCAATAGGTTCTTTAATTGAAGGCATCACTCCAAGATCTCTAATAAACTTCGTAATCCAAATAACTTCCATTGCAGCTTCTGAAGCATCCATGTACTCAGATTGACTAGCATGCATTGCAATCGTTGTCTGTTTCTTGCTCTTCCAGTCAACTGCTCCTCCATTAATAACAAAAACGTAACCCGTCTGAGACTTCGTATCGTCTTTATCACATTGCCAGGACGCATCACAGAAATCTGTCACATTTAGTTCTGTGTCTGGTTTCCCTCCAAATACCAAGAACATATCTTTCATACTCCTCAAATACTTTAGAATGTGTTTAACAGCATTCTAGTGGAGCTTCCCTGGATTCTGTTTTATCTACTGACCAAATTCTAAGCAAACGCCACATCAGGCCTTGTGCATATAACAACATACATTATAGATCCTACAGCCGAAGCATAAGACACCTTCTGTATGTATGCCTCCTCTTCAGGAGTTGATGCATCCATCTCATGACTCAGATTATCCTTAACTTCCAAAGGTTTAAAACCTTTCTTAGAATTATGCATATTATACTTCTTCAAAATCTTATCTATATAAGCATCTTGACTTAGACCAATTAACCGTCTTTTCCTATCTCGATAGATCTTAATTCCCACAATGTATGCAGTTTCTCCCAAATCCTTCATAGAATTTTTTTTACCAAGATAATCCTTAACAGCCTTAAGTCTTGGAATGTTACTTCCCATGATTAATATATCATCAACATATAGGACTAGGAATACTACATCGCTCCCACTAGCTTTACGATATACACATGGCTCATCACGATTCTGAATAAACCCAAACTTTTTGATTTCTTTGTCAAATCTTTTGTTCCATTGACGTGATTCTTGCTTCAAACCATAAATGGATCTTTGAAGTTTGCACACGTGTCCTGGATTCTCAGGATCAATGTAACACCCCATTTTGGTAAATGGAATGTCATGCGTGATCATGGCGTGTCATCAAAGCATACAAGGATAAATGTCTTAAACATTACATGACCATAAAGGAAATACCAGAAACAAACGTCAGTACCCCAAAGTAAAGCTCATCACACACAAACATAAGTACTGTAAAGGAAAAGGACTAAACAATGTCCATGGAAATAAGTAGCAAAAGTATGATGATAAGCATAAAGTAATGAAGTCTGGAAAGCTTCCAATCCATATGCACGTACGCTTAAGGTCTACGAGTGTCCCTAAGTACCTGCCGTTTTGGGAACATGAAAGGAAAACGGATGAGCATAACGCTCAGTGCACGGATATACAAGCATATAATGAATAACATAAGCATATATAACATATAGCAGCGGAATTGATTAAGTCTTGGAAAACCTGGTATAACTTAGTAAAACTGGATTTATAGTTTGAAAACCCTTATGTTTATCTTATAAAATATGTTTAACATGTTTACCATTAGCCAATATAGATCATGAAATATCAACGTGCATGAATACTTGGAGGGGTGACCTCGTCATACAATTAGAGGGGCTGCCTCTAATTAATATAAGTTTGGGTAGGAGGGATCAGATCCTTGTGAAGGATGCAAGGCACACACCACATTCACCTGAATAATCTGTAAAAACATGTAACCTAGGATGCACCCATACGCCCCACATGATAACATAATAATATGGCCAAAAGCTGAAGGGACGCTATGAGCTATCACTCCGCCGTGGTGAAGTCATAACACTGGTGCCTCTAGTGTTATGGTTATGGTACCTCCATAACTAGGTGAAACTGTCATGCATGTATATGGCTTAGGCATTTAATTAAACATAAGCAAATCAAAACATATAAAACATGTACTGGGAAAACAGTTGGCTGCATACGGGGAATCCTAATAAGGAAGAATGTCCATACTGAAAGGACGGAGAATCCGTACCTTATGTCCAGTGAACGAAGAAGACGAACGGAAGAGAGTCCTACTTCGATCCCACTAATGCTACATACATAATATACATGTATAAGTATTCTGATTACTACGTACGTGACTGGTTTTATATCATGTCTTAGCTTGTTTTATATGTTCATGTCATGTTTTACTGATTTTAACGTTATACTGTGTTTATCATGTATTCTGGATATTCTGATTAAGTATTACTTGTATTTCTTGTATTATTATACTTGTTGTGTAATAATAAGTAACTTTCTAAAAATACCAGGTTTCCTAAAATAGAAAGTTTCCAAAATAGAAAGTTTCCAAAAGAGAAAGTTTCCAAAAATAGAAAGTTTCCAAAAATAGATTTACTGCTTAAAATAGATAAGTTTCTAAAAATAGAAAGTTTCCATAAATAGATTAGCTGCTTGAAATAAATAAGTTTCTAAAAATAGAAAGTTTCCATATTTAGAAATAAGCTGGATTATTAAGCTTAAGTTTTACTGATTAATATTCTAAGTCATGTGATTAATAGTATAGTTTATTAATTAATACATGTAAATGAAATAAACTATATATTATAAGATTTAATTAAATATAGCATGATTTAATTAAATTAAAGTGTATATAATACTTAGGTTAAAACATGTATTAATATTTATTATTAATATAACCTAAGTTATGGAAATTAATTAATTATATGTCATGTTTCATTAATTAATTAATTACTTAGTCTAAATTCATGATTTAAATACTTAGGTTAAAATCATGTATTATTAATAATAATAATTAACCTAAGTCATGTCTAAATTAAATTAATTATATAACATGATAAATTAATTTAATTAATCTTGTAAATAATTAAACTTGTAAAAATTAATTAAGCTTGTCAAATTAAGTCGTGAACTGGACCCGTGTTTTATCTAATTTAAATGTGTCATGAACCGGCCTGACAAACACACCCTTAACAGTGGCAAACCGGCTTGGCCGGTTGCCACTGTTTGTGTAACCATGCCACCGGCTTAAGCCGGTGGTCCCTTGGTCTCTCGGCTAGCCGCCGCCCATGCGGCGTTTCCCCCTGCTTGTTCATATTAGCCACCGGATTATGCCGGTGATGCTTGTTTGTTTTCAGCCGAGACCCCCAAAACCACAAGGCCACCCCGACATACGTCGGGGTCCCTTGATCCCTGCGGCCGAGACACCCAAACCACACCGAGACCATGGGGTCTCGGTTGGTGTTGATTAAAAACCCACCGAGAGCTTTGGCTCACGGTTCCATTCGTCGACCGAACCAAACACCCCTAAAACATCCATGTTTATTTACCCCATGATTAGATCTACATGTTTTAATCTTGTTATTTAATTTATCATGATTTCATGTGTTCTAATTATATAAAAGAATTAAAGATAAAAAGGTTTAAGGATTACCAATGCGTGAAACAAAAGAGAATGATAACACGAGCGATTCCACTAGAATTGGATCACCAAAAATCAACGAACACCTCCCTTGGTGTGTTTAAAACCGGCGACCAAAAGGGAAGGAGAAAAGAGGCTAGGGTTTTGTGATTTTTCTAAACTTCTGTAAAATGAATACATGTTTTCCCTTTTTTTCTATTTTAGCAAAAATCAAAGTGGGCTTGGCCCCTTTTTTTTTGTCTTTGCCGCGGGTAGGTGGGGCCCACAAGGGGAAACCCATTGTTTTCCGTGTTCTAATTATTTACGTGTTCTCATGGTCTTGTTTACGTGATTTATTTATTTATCGTTCATGTTATAATATATATATATATATATATATATATATATATATATACGTAATCGTAATCATAACTACGTAATTACATAATAATATGTTCGTGATTATTAACGTTCATGTTTTTCATGTTCGCGATTATAATTTTTGTTGATAATAATTATCGTGTATTACTATGCTTAAATACTTATCGTGTAATAACAAGTACGTAATACTTGCAGTTAACATTCGTGAAACGTAAACATGTTATATAAGGAAAGTTTTAATAATGTACGTACGATTATATACGTACTGTTCATGGTAAAAGCATGCGGGTGTTACAACTCTTCCCCCTAAAAAGAATAATTCGTCCCCAAATTATAGATAATGTAAACTGGAAAAGAAGAACATACCCGAATTCAGAATATGAAATGAGGGTAAGAAGCCCAGATAGACTCCTTTGTTTCCCAAGTGGCTTCCCGCTCGGTATGATCCCTCCAAAGGATTTTGACGAATGTAATCGTCTTTCTCCTCATGACTCGTTATTGCCTGTCAAGAACTCGTTCGGGTTCCTCTATGAAGGTAAGATCTTCACGAATCTGTTTCAGTAGATACTGAACCATGTGAAGGGGATGATACTTGTACCCTCTTGTGGATTTGTAGGATATGTAAATCTTATTTATGTTTTAGAGAGAGAAAGAGATAGAGAGATGATGGATTTCACACAAATCTAGAGAGGGTTTATATACCCAAGCCCTTGTCATGGGCTTGGGCTTACATTTGGGCCGGCCTACACATGTTGTAGGCTAGGCTTGGGTTTGTTTGTTAAATAAAGATAAATAACTAAACTTCGAGCTATTACATGGACTATCGTTGGAGTGACCGATCCTTCTTAATACGTAAAACGTATTTCCAACAATCTCCCCCTAAGAGAGGTCACTCCAAACAAGGGCATTACCGAAGTTACAATAATAAGATAAACCTAGCATAATATGCTTGTCTTGAGCTCGTAGTCTTCGTCTTTCTTTTCGTTTTCTTTTCTGGTGAACATGCTGATGTGATCTTTGATATCAATCTTTAGCATTAATCTCTTGCCTTGATCTTGTGCATCCATCACTTTGTGATCTTCGCCTCCTCGTGACACCATGCCCCACATACTTATACCTTTGTAATTCTTGAAAGCTTCAGAGTTTGATACAGCGGAAGACTTAACTTTTAGGCTTTCTTGAATTTATTGAAGTATTAAGTGCGAAAAGTATAAGCATGCGGGGACGACTTCTTCTCGGATTCCGCAACGCCACCGTCTTCAAATGCCGCAACATAAGTAGACACGAACGAAATGGCTTTGAACATTTCATTCTAATTCGGTAGCATTTTACCTCCAGTCGGTGAAGACCGTTGGACGATATAAAATAACGTACTTGTGGTAGGTAGATTTAATTAAAAATCTCCTTGACAAGATTTCGCGGGTAAACCCGTTCTCTTAACTCGACCGTCCAAAGCTGAATGCGAACGTAAAGAGTGAATCATTTGGATAAAATTATCCGCATGATTGAAGCCGTCAATTCTGATTCCTGGAACAAGTTTGATTCATTAAAGAATCGCACCATCGTTGCATTCCATTAGTCACGAGCTTGATTCATATTGAATCTTGCAAGTTACCCTACCAAGTGCTGTTTAAGGTTAACACTAGAAGGATTTCCACTCATCAATGTGAACACTAAGATATCACTCTGAGTGTTCTGGCAAGATCACTTAGATATTGCGTAGAGGCCTGGAACGTGTTTAAGTTCAGTTAAGAATTAAACCACTGTTGCTTTCCAGTTATCACAAGTTTGATTCATAAAGAATCGCACAAGTCACCTACCATGAGCTTTTTGATATTCGCTCAAGAAGGATTTCCATCTTCATTGTAAATACTTTCGTATTACTTGGATGTTCAGGCAAGATCATGAAGATTTTGCGTAGGACTCTTAAAATCTTTCTTACTTTTCACAATGTGTGAAGAAGCAAGGAAATATGAAAGTATGTCCTAATGAGATATTTGATGATCTCAAATGGCTCTAGACTCGATCGTGCATTTTTGATTTTAGTGATCGGAGGCTGGAGAGGAGTGCCACCTTTTCAATACCAATTTATTCGGAGTGAATAAAGTAATAGATAATGTGTTGTCTCCGTGTGATTAAAACAAATACCTTTTGAGAGATATCTGAGTTAGCTGGGATGGGTTGTGCATTGCATCACTGGGTCCATGATGTTTGTCTTCAATATCGAGAATCATTAAAATGATCTCAATAGCATATGTGTTGACCCGGTTTCTGCCTAAAGTTGTAAGGAGGGCTTCTTTCTTTACACCCTTTATCTTTACAATTCTTTTTCATTCTTCAACCCCTTCAATGCTTACCAATACGTCATAACTAGCACCTTGTTGTGATTGTTCCAGTGCTAACTTAAGTACTTGGTCGGCATTCAGCTACATTCACAATCTTTCTCCAACTTTCCTAAGGACTACTATTTCTAGCTATGGAATGTCCTTGGGAAGATTCCTCCGGTTCTGGAAGAATCATAGGACTTAACATATCCTACTATCCTTATGTCACCACAATCTTCATCGTCGTGAAATAAATGGGTTTTGGGTAAGTATATGTCACCATGAAAATCCATTTTGATATGCAAATCCGTTTTGCTCCCTCTTAACATATGCCACGATATTCGAAAACACTTCGCATATGTCGGGATGAGCCAGCACGTTAAGTCAACCCATTTTTGGTAATTTCCTATATTAAATAACATTTTCTCCCCCATATTAAAAATATTAACCCAATCGATGTTTTTAATATCAATTGATTTAATGAAGTTTTAACAAAGGTTTTGGGAAGAAAAATGCAAGTCCATTTTATCTTCATGATACCAAATGAGATATGATATAGATTTGTAACAATATCACATATTCACCATATTAGAAAAAAATTGACAAGGTTTGACCTGATTGATGAGAACATCATATGATAAGATCAAATGGTTCTTGTCGGTAAATGTTGGTCGCCTCGTCACGTCTGAAGTCATCTCTTGACACCACATGTACGATTGGTATTGTTGTCTTGACACGAATTTGAAGATTATGAATGCTTGACAATTGCTCCCCCTCAATTGTTGACCCGTGTTCTATTGAAAGAGCGGTAGTCGTCGTTTGAGTAGTCGCATCGTCGAGTATGTAGATACCAATTTGTAGATTGCTATGGTTGTAGAGATGATAGCTTCATGAAAACAAGACTTCTCTTGTTTTAACAAATAAATGCACTGAAGCGTACATATATTTGTGTTAGACCAAGTTATAAAGTAAACTTGATCCCTTACAAGGTTTTAAAGTAAACCTTGCCCGAGAAAATTAATTCCCGTTGTGAGCCAAAGCTTTCATAAGAAATACTTGACTTTAATGTGAAAACCGGGTTGCAGTCTGAAATAACTACAAGCCATATAGGCATGTTTTAGGAAATATTTACAACTTTTGTACGAACTCTATTTATGGCGCCGTGTCAATATTAATCAACATTTCTAAGGCCGTAATAATTATCGTACCAAAAGACATGCCTTTGAAAAATAAAGTAATTTGTTTTTGGATTTTTCTAGATTTTTCAATTTTTATGGTTTTTATATGGTTTTATATTTTTGTATTTTGCGTTTGTGGATAAAAATATAAACAATATATACAAATGATCACCAAGGATACGGAGAATAGTTTACCACCACTATTCTTTCGCTTCATCTGCTAGTTCCTTAAGAGTCTCAGGCGAGAAGGTTCTCATTCCTAGCTTGTCGGCCAAAAATTCAATTCGAGCGCGATCTAAAGACTTCATGAAAATATCCGCCAATTGATACTCAGATCGGACAAAGTAAAGCTCTATTACTCCATTTTCCACTTGCTCCTTGATGAAGTGGTAGCGAATGTCAATGTGCTTCGACCGGGAGAATTGAACGTTGTTGTAGCATAAAGCAATTGCACTCTTGTTGTCACAGTACATCGGAATCTTGTTGAAACCTAAACCATAGTCGGTTAATTGCGATCTCATCTAAAGAATTTGAGCACAGCAACCGGACATAGCTATGTATTCCACTTCCGTACTTGAAATTGCAGCGCTTTTCTGCCTTTTCGATGCGCAACTGATTAGTCGATCTCCTAGTAGCTGCAAAGTTCCACTCGTGCTACGCCTTGTATATTGACAACCCGCGTGATCCGCATCTGCATATGCCATAAGTTGAATCAAAGAGTCCTTCGAATACCAAAGTCCCCGATTAATGGTTCCTTTAAGATATATAAATATCCGTTTCACAGTAGCCAAGTGTAACTCAGTAGGTCGAGTTTGATACCAAGCACACATACATATGGCAAACTGAAGATCAGGTCGACTAGCTGTGATATACAGAAGGGTACCGATCATTCCACGATAAAGTGTCGGATCAACGGCAACTCCATGTGGATCTGCATCAAGCTTAGTTCGTTCCACCATTGGAGTATCCACGGGGTCGCAAGATTCCATCTTATATTTCTTAAGCGATTCAAGGGCATACTTGGATTGATTGATAAAGATACCTCTGGGACTCTGAGATATCTGAAGACCTAAGAAGAATGATACCTTGCCCATCATTGACATCTTAAACTTGGAAGACACGAGTTACCTAAATTCGTCGGATAAAGTTTGGGTCGAGGCTGCAAATATAATATCATCAACATATATTTGTACCATAATCATATCTTTACCTCATTTCTGAATGAACAGCGTGGGATCCACCTTGCCTTTAGCGAAGCCTTGTGTAATGAGGAATTGTGACAATAGATCATACCATGCGCGTGGAGCTTGCTTCAACCCATAGAGAGCCTTCTTAAGCTTGTACACATGATAAGGATAATTAGGATTCACAAAACCATCTGGTTGTTGAACATAGACCTCTTCCTTGATTTCACCATTAAGAAATGCCGTCTTCACATCCATCTGATAGACGATCATATTCATATGGGCAGCATAAGCGATGAATAGTCTAATAGCTTCCAAACGGGCAACAGGTGCAAAGGATTCCATAAAGTCGATGCCCAATAATTGCTTGTATCCACGAGCTACTAGTCGAGCTTTGTTCTTCAATATTCCTCCTAACTCATCGAGTTTCACCTTGTAAACCCATTTCAAAGTGAGTAATTGCACTTGATCCGGGCATGGGACAAGTTCCCATACTTCAAGACGTATAAATTCATTAAGTTATTCTTGCATAGCTTCTATCCAACAGGATTGAGTAAAAGCTTCTTGCCATGTCTTAGGTTCAACTTCAGTGAGAAACGCATCAAAATGACAAAACATTGCATTTTATTGTAGCTAACTGCGTGTGGATACCGGACGATTAGGGTCACCAATAATCGAATCTATAAAATGATCCTTTGTCCACTTACTGTCATGTACACGAATCCGTGGATTGGAGTAGACTGTAGAAGGAGCTTCCTCTGAGGTGGACGACCCGACTTGATTAGGGTCGGGAATTGGTACACCAAAGAAGGCATACCGAATGTACAACCGTAACTCTCGCAAGTAAACCGAGAGAAATCATCGACAATTACGAGGATGTACGTTTTGCCACTAAGACTTTCAACACGCATTGGCCCACAAAGATCCATATGCAACAAATAAAGTTTCTCTTGGTTGGTGTCTTCCGTCTTGGGTTTGTATGATTTCTTAGTGCTTTTCCCGATTGTACACGCGGAACACAAATGATCCTTGTGAAATGAAAGTTTAGGAAGACCACGAACAAGTTCGTTTTTCGCCAAATGATTAATAGCGTCAAAGTTAAGATGAGATAACCGTCGATGCCATAACCATGACTTAGTCTTTGATGCTTTGGAGAGAAGACATACGGGAGAAGCGGCCATCATGTCTTGTAGAGACAAAGTATACAAATTATTCCCTCGAGTACCTTTCAATAAATCAACCCCTTCCAAATTACGTATGAAGCAGGTATGCTCTCGAAAAGCAACTTCTAGGTTTGCATCACAAAATTGTCTCACAGAAAATAAGTTGTGACCGAGACCTTCCACATAATACACTCTTGAAATTATAACATTCCCAATATGATATTCACCATAACCCATTATCTTTTCAATATGATCATTTCCAAATCTAACCGTACCAAGAAACTTGCTGACGAAATTTCTGAGCTGAGAGCGATCTCCGGTCATATGCTTGGAGCAACCAGAGTCCAAATACCAGAGAATAATTTGGACCACCTGTTTTCAATAACAACAGTAGACAATGCATAGGAAACTATTGGTTCCTGAGTGTTAGCAGATACAGAGATAAGATTATCAGAAGTGCTAACATTTGTGTGACCCTTAGATTTCCTGCGTTTTCTAATGTGAGTTTTAGCACTAACAGGTTTTACTGTTCCAACTTTCTTAGGTTTTGGATTATTCGAGGGCACTACAGTGGGAGTAGACCTATTTAAAGGGCACTTGGTTCCTACAGTAGTGTCAGTGTTCTTAGTTAAAGGGCACGCTTGTGTTTTGGTAGCCTTGGTACTCCTAGTTAAAGGGCACGCTTTCTTCACTGTAGTGGGAGTAATCCTAGTTAAAGGGCACATATTTCCTACTATAGTGAAAGTTCTACCAGTGGGGCGCCACACCCAACCAACTTGGGTTAACACTTTCCCAGTCGGTTTCCATTCTAATCCATTTTTGTGGGCATGCATCTCATTCACATGGTCAATAAGGCAAGAATCATGACGACTAGAAAACATACATTCATTGCAATTCCAACATTTCAAATTAGAATTCATCGTAGGCTTAGAACGCTGCACAACCGCAGAGCCTTTAGGTTTAGCTACATGATTCTTTATATTCAAAACAGAAATAACATTCCTAGGATGGGCTTCTACTTTCTTCTTCTCTTGACTACTAGATGGGGGCAAGATCCTATCATTCTTCTTGTTTCTTTTAAGCTTAGATCTTTGAGCCATAGTAGTGGTGCTTACTCCTGTAGAAGGCAACATGGGAATATTAGAAGCTGGTTTTGATTCCGCTTTATCTTTAGTGACCAAAGTTTGAGATGGTTTAGTCCTAGGGCCCTTATTAAATGGTGTGACGACTATAAGGGTTCTTTTGATTGCACTAGAGGACGATGCTGAGATAGTGGCTGCGTTATCCACAACATTCTTACCTTTAAGAGTACAAAGTGTTTCCTTTAACTAAGCCAAGACCAGATTCTTATCACAAATTTATTCCCTCAAATCAGATATTTCCACCGACTTCCGATTCAATTGTTCAATCAATGATTGATTCTGTGCAGCGGTATCAACACATGCGGGCTTTACTGAATCGAAGAGTCGTGTATCTTTCTGTTTTAAGTTATCAATTTTGGACAAAATCTTGGAAACTCGATTATCTAGATCAAGTTTAAAATTCTCAGCGGCCTCAAGTACGTTCACACAGTTAAGCTCCTTAGATTTCTCTATTTCTATCGGCAAAGATTTAGCAACTTTGTCACTTGGCTGACGCTGTTTTGATTATAAATTCAATCGAAAATTCTTTTCAAAGTTTGCATCATCGATATTAACACCTTCGAATGACGTTTCAAAGATTTCTTGAATAAATTGTTGCTTGCATTCAAGCGAAATACAATGTGTTTGAATCTCATCAAAACGTTTTGAAAGCGAAGAATATGAATCTT
This sequence comes from Glebionis coronaria, assembly GCA_025667525.1. NCBI lineage: Eukaryota > Viridiplantae > Streptophyta > Magnoliopsida > Asterales > Asteraceae > Glebionis > Glebionis coronaria. The sequence goes on from CM046874.1 coordinate 594,414,956, forward strand.
GAAGCTTTAAAAATTCAACGTCAGATTCGTGACAAGTACTATCTACCATATTATCCACAGATTCAATATTATGCACAATAGAATCATTATCAACACTTTTATTGACACAGACGGAAATTATATCATGAGACATCACTTGCTTCAGAAGCTGATCATTTTGGTGTGAAACCCGTTCTATTTCAAGTAAACTGTTTTCATAAGCATCATCCATTTCATTGAAAACACGTCTAACTTCTTCTATTTCCAAAAGCAATCTTGATCAAGATTACTAAGACAAGCCTTAACATTCTTTACAAACGGAACAATTTCGTCTCAAAACGCAGCTCTAGTGTGCTTAAAATTCCATTCACCTTCCGTTATGGCCGAAGCCGTCGTACGTTCCAAAATGACCTTGTCAAAATCGGCTAAGTGTTGGTGTACCGCATTTAAGTTAACGGACGCCTTACTTACCGGTGGAATTAACTTCGTTAAATCTGTTTTGACAAGTGTAGGAGACGTACTAGGAGGGTTTTCATTTGACAAACTTTGGGGCACAAGAACTGTCAATTCAGCTAATTCCTTTTGTAAGCGAATGCGGGTCTTTTTATACAATTGATCTTTGTTATACTGATCATAATCAATCGTATGGAATTTTGAAAGCATTTTAGAATGAGTTTCTTCCGCAAGTGACTGTGTCTCCTCAGTACTACGAACAAAAGGTGCTTCTTTCGATTTGCCAATTAGGGTCATATCATAAAGACACGAAATATATTCCTGAGCTTGTTTTGCATAACCGGGATTAGGTGGTAAATCTTGAAGACGCTTAAGTTCGAGTTCTTTAAATGATTTAGTTAAAAGATGAACCTTTTCAGTGGAAGCGTATTGTTTTAAAAGCTGTTGTTCTTTGAGTTTAAGAAGTTTGGTAGCATTAATTTCCGATTCAAACTTTTTAGACTCGAGAGTTTCAAAATCCATTTTAAGTTTCTGAAAATCATTGACAACCGACTCTTTTGCTTTTAATTCATTGGAAAGATTAGCTTTTAATGATTCTATTTCTTTCAAGTGTTCAATCTTTTCAAAACGAAATTGGTCAAATTCAGAATAAGTTATTTTTTCAGCTTGAGGGACCATTTCAAAAGCTTTGACCTTTTCTTTATGCAACACAAGCTCAGCAGTTAGGGTGGAATTCGTATCTACGGATTGTCTGAGAGCCATATGCATTTGATCAATAATATGTTTAGGCACCATGACCAAATCATGTTGAGCATAAGATTCCATACCCGTCGTAGCATTTGGTTGAGGTTCACTCAAATGTGTTGGATTGGGTACCACATCATTTGAATTACTAGTTCCCAAATGCTGTTCGAGGTTGTCATTTTCATGCCCAACTTGATGTTGGTTATCATCAATATTATTAGATGTGGTTGGTACCTCACTGACGACATCAGAACCGTAGTGTGAGAGAGATTAGCAACGAGAGCAGCTTGGGCAGAATGAATGTCATCACAATCCGAATCATATGCGTCAAGATCATCTGCTTGATAAGCGTGTGTGACTATGATAACTAATGGGAATTCTTAAATGTCGTCACATAAAGTGAATTTCCAACAATCCTCCCCCATGGGACGACGTGTAGAATTCCTTATAATATTCTTCCTAACAAGTACATAATGATTAAGAACAAGAGATTTCATGAAGCGTCCAATGCTGATGATGTCTTCTGAGGCCTTTGACTTCAAAACGACTCATCTTTAAAGTAACTTGTAGTAGAAATACTGTAACGGCACGAGCTAACTAATCCATATACTTCTGTTTAAGGAGAAGCTTCTGAATTAACTTCCCCCTAATTCATGCCACATAAACTTGATGTAGAAGCTTTTAAATAACTTCCCCCTAAACCGACAATCCTCGTAAGCAACTTCAAAGCTTTCAATAAAGCTTAGAATGATTAAGCGCACAACGGAATCTAACAAGCAAATCCCATCATATAACATGATAACGTTGCTAAGAGGGATTGAAAGTTTGGGGCACACCAAGTAGATCAACAACTTCTCTTCTCACGCTTGAATAATTCTTCTGATTTTTTCTTCCCCCTGAGAGTTCAAGTTATGCATACTAGAAAGAATCAAGACATTTCTTCCCCCACATAGTTGAAGAAAGTAAATCAATCCCGAGTATGAAGCTCAAATACTGACGTAGACACTTTATCCGATTCATGAAGTTGACATCGTAACACCAGAGTCAATTAAGTCCCAGAAATGCACATATCTTCTTCCGGAGATGCACCAGAGTCAATTAAGTCCCGGGAATGCATATTTCTCCATATAGGATAATGATGATGAATAATTGCAACAACCAAACAATTAGATATCGAATCAGTAGTGTACCGTTTAGAGATTGATAACGCCACGAGTTAAAACACTGATTTTCTTTGCGGCTATGACAAATGTCATCTCGGAATGTCTTCAGATTAAAAGAAGGTATGAAGTTCATCACGTGTACTCGTTGTGCGTTCAATGTGTATTCTTCTTCCCCTTGATGGTTTCGAAACTCGGAACCATCAATAAATCGTACGCGCATGTACCTGAAAATCTCGAGAGAATAATAAATAAGCTTAATTATATTTGGTGAGAATCAGTTGTTGATCGAAATTCTCTACTCATAAACTCTCCATGGCCATCTTTACCAACCCTCTTTTATGCAAATTTGAAGTGACCACTGATAGAATGAACCAGATACATCAAACATGAAACTGAATAAGAATCCTTCGATCTTGTGACTTAAGCTTGCACAATTGTTGAATGAGGAACGGTGGAGAAATCTCTAAGTGCCCAATGCATCACTGAAGAAGTCTATAAGCACACCACCTCTTGAAATTATCCATGTCGACTAAGCGCGTGACACTGAGTACAACAACGTAACCCCTTTAAGTGATAGTTATCCGAGTCATCAACCAACCACCCCGAACCCGAAAACTAGATAAACAAGTCGTCATTCTAAGATTAAGCACAAACAAGTTGTCTTTGAAAGATAAAATAAGTTCACGCCTTCGAAAAATCCGTCTCCAACTTCACATTATTTATACCCGATCAAACAAGTCCGTAGCCACTAAAAAATCGCCAAATTTTTCTTGGTCCCGTTTCAAATAAATCTTGTCACTTAGTCTCGTCACTTTGTCACGTTCTTACTTTGTCTCGACCTGATGTCACATTTAAATCCCGATAATATAACCAATTTCACTTAATATGGTAAACATAATCCATTTGCAACCATTTTGATACAAAACATATTGTATCATCAATACATTTTTAATATCACAATAAAAAGCTTTGGACTCATGACGTCTTGTTGTCAAGACACAAAAAAAATCATATCACTTTGTAACTTTAAATACTTGGTCCAACCATAAAGCTAGCCCATCAAAGTGAAAAGACCAATACTCGGTGCAAATTAGGGTATAAAATAATGACACCTAAAAAATAGGTTATAAGATAACCTAATCCTTATTACACCACAGCCGCATCTCTCATCTTTTCTCCCAAAAAAATCTTATAATCATCTCTTCATCTTCAACATACGATCACCTAATCTCCATAACACTTAGTTATATCCGCCTCACCAAACTCATCACATCCCAGTCAACCAACAAAACCTAGGAACCTCCGTCCCCTTTTCATCTTTAACCAAAAACACAGTCACCAAAATAAAACACTAAATGAAACCAACCCGTGATCTTATCACATCTAAGCTCATCTCCAAAGTGACGATTTCAAGATCTTTAATTGATCTCGGGTAGGTATTAAATGATTGCATGTTGTTTTTGGTTTGAGTCAAATCGAAACAATGATATAGAAAATAACAGATTGTTATTTTTCTAAATTTGTTTTCGAAAATTAAAAGGATGTTAAATCCTACACATATGGTCAATGATGAAATAAATTTTTCGTGTAGGGATCTGATTAGATCATGGCTTGCATGTTGTTACACGATAACTGATTAATCTGAGATCTAGATTAATTTTCTGTTTTACTTGTTTTGAGTCAGATTCGAGAATTAATAAGCAGTCGTAGATGGGATAGGTGTCGATGGGTTTAGGATAGATGATGTTGGTGTTGGGGAGAAATAAGGTTGGATGTGTGGTACTGGTCAAATGACATTTTGATAAAAAACAGTCGCAGAGTACTTCTTTTAAATAAAGTCCATCGCAAAGTTTTCAATCTGTTATCCATCGCAATGTTTTAAAAACTTAAAGCCATCACAAAGAAACAAGAGTCCATCGCAATGCTTCTAATCTGTTACTTCCATCGCAATGTTTTCTGTAATTCTGTCCATCGGAATCATTCCTCTACACCCTGTCGGAATGCATCTGTCGTAATGCATCCGTCGGAATGCATCCGTCAGAATGCATCTGTCAGAATGTGTTCCATCGGAATATTCGATCGCAATGTAGAAACCATTGGTTTTTGCGATCGCAATATTCTGATCTGACTGTAAATCTGAAATCTTAAAACCCTTATCCTTAAGTTGTACTTTCCATTTTTTTTGGATCAAGTTTTTATCTTCTCATCTTCAAAATAATACCAGAAAAACGTGTAAACAAGATCTTAAAACAATCAATATCTTGAAAACACAGATCTCGTAAACATATCTGACTATATGGATGAGGACCAAAACCAGATAAATGATACTACTGAAAAAAAAATGCACAACTTTTTAACCAGAAAGTTTGGATTTTGAAAATCCAAAAGACTTTTGACCAGGAAACATGATAACCAGTGACACATATATGAAGTTGTGGGTTTATGGACCAGGGACAACATGATGAATACCAGAAAAGTGACAAATAGACCAGCGAATGATGTTAAATGTTTGCCAGATATGACAAAATTGTGACAAAGAAAAAGACCTTCAGGACAAAAAACAGATTTAGAACCAAAAAAAATTTAGACCACCAAAATAATAACACAAAGAACAAACGATCCAAGGATTTAACCATGGCTCCGATGCCAATTGTGGATTTGCTTTTATCTAATCCAGTGGTCTAGGTGGGTGGTGGAAGATGGTAGCCATTGTTGAGAGAGAGAAGAGAGGTTGTGTGTGAAAAGGTTAAGAAAATGTATTAAGCAAAAAATGAAAACACAATCAACACCCCTCCTTGGAAGCCTAGGAGGGGGTATATATAGTCACACACCAAACACTTAACTATACATTGTACCTAGTCTAGTCTAAGCGTGTGTGACTATGATAACTAATGGGAATTCTTAAATGTCGTCACATAAAGTGAATTTCCAACACCTCTGAGTAAGGACACATGGAAAACATCGTGAACATGAGAAAGCTGCGGAGGTAACGTTAAATGATAAGATACTTCACCTACTCGCTCAATGACATCAAACGGTCCGATGAATCAAGGACTGAGCTTCCCCTTGATTCCAAAACATCTAACACCCCGTGCCGGCGATAACTTAAGGAAAACGTGATCTCCTACGTTAAAGTGTAAGTCCCTACGATTCTTGTCGGCATAACTCTTCTGACGTGACCGTGCTTCTTGCAGTTTCTGCTTAGCTACTGCGACCTTCTCGTTGGTTAACTCTATCATTTCTGGTCCTTCAAGTGTCCGCTCACCAACCTGATCCCAGCAGGTTGGGGCACGACACTTCCTGCCATACAACATCTCGAATGGATCACACTTAATACTTACGTGCCAACTGTTGTTGTATGCAAACTCTACCAGACAGATGTAATCGTCCCAATCTCCCATCCATTCTAACGCACATGACCTCAACATGTATTCTAATGCCTGAATCGTTCGCTCCGATTGTCCGTCTGTTTGAGGATGAAAAGCCATGCTAAGCTTAAATTTTATACCCCAAGCTTTCTGTAGACTTCTCCAAAATCGCGAAGTGAAACGAGGATCTCTGTCTGAGACGATGCTGGATGGAGCACCATGAAGTCTCATGATCTCCTTCTTGTAAGTATCGGCGAGTTTACTGACTGAATCTTCCTTACGGATCGGTAAGAAATGAGCTAACTTAGTAAGTCGATCAACGATAACCCAAATCGCATCGTGCTTCCTCTTTGTCTGCGAAAGACTAGTAACAAAATCCATGGTGATCTTGTCCCACTTCCACTCTGGAATATCTAACGGTTGTAGAAGACCGCCAGATCGCTGATGCTCGATCTTAACCTGCTGGCAAGTAAGACATTTGGAGACGTAAGTCGCAACATCTTGTTTCATACCACTCCACCAAAAGTATTGCTTGATGTCATGGTACATCTTGGTCGAACTAGGATGAATGGAAAATGGGGAGCTATGAGCCTCAGCTAACAATGCTTCCCGGAGTTCTTGATCATCAGGAACACAAAGTCTCGTGCGCTGCCATAAGATACCGTCTACGTCTACTCGAAATTCTGTCTGCTTCTCCAAATTCTGAATTATCGCCCAGATTTCACCATCATCCTTCTGAGCTTCCTTGATCCTAGAGAGTAACTCGGGTTCTACTCTAAGATTAGCCCAGTAACCGTGCTGTCAACGTACCATGATCTCAATGTCAGTCGCTCCAAGTCTCTTATAATTTCCTCCTCAATTCTAATGCCGTTTATTATTCCGGACTTTCTACTAAGTGCATCTACCACTACATTCGCCTTGCCGGGATGACACTGCTGATTAATGTCATAATCCTTCAACAGCTCTAACCATCTCCTATGTATCATGTTCAATTCACGTTGAGTGAAGATGTACTTCAAGCTCTTGTGGTCCGTGAAAATGTCACATGATTCTCCATACAAATAGTGCCTCCTATTTTCAATGCAAACACGACTGTTGCAAGTTCCAAGTCATGCGTAGGGTAATTTTCCTCATAAGGCTTAAGCAGCCGTGAAGCGTACGCGATCACTTTCCCATGTTGCATGAGAACACAGCAAAGTCCCTTCCCCGATGCATCACTATAGATCTGAAATCCACATGTACCAGATGGGAGAGTAAGAATCGGTGCAGATACTAACTTCTACTTTAGGTCTTCAAAGCTCTTCTCTCGTTCTTCAGTCCAGACGAATTTCTCCCCTTTCCGCATCAGTTTGGTCAATGGTAGTGCTAAACGGGAAAATTTCTCCATGAACCTACGGTAGTAACCAGCTAAGCCTAGGAAACTGCGAAACTTAGTCGCTGATGTCGGTCTTGGCCACTTGGTAATAGCCTCAACCTTTGCTAGATCCATAGTGATTCCTTCTGCTGATACAATGTGACCTAAGAACGCCACCTTGTCTAACCAGAACTCACACTTAGAGAATTTAGCATACAGCTGCTTCTGGCGAAGAATCTGTAACACTGTACGAAGATAGTCTTCGTATTCCTCCTTGGACTTAAAGAATATCAGGCTGTCGTCAATGAAGACAATGATGAAATTGTCCAGAAATTCATGGAAGATTCTGTTCATCAAATCCATGAACACTGCTGGAGCATTAGTAAGGCCAAATGGCATGACTACAGATTCGTAGTGGCCATAGCGTGTACGGAAAGCAGTCTTGGCGATGTCATGCTCTTTAACCCGTAGCTGATGATAGCTCGACCTCAGATCAATCTTGGAGAAATGTTTGGCCCCTTGGAGTTGGTCAAACAAATCCTCAATGCGTGGTAGAGGATACCTATTCCTGATGGTGATCTTGTTGAGCTCGCGATAATCTATGCAAAGACGCATACTGCTGTCCTTCTTCTTCACGAATAAGACCGGTGCGCCCCATGAAGATGCGCTCGGTCGAATGAAGCCTCGTTCCAAAATTTCTTGCAATTGATGCTTCAGCTCCTTCAACTCTATGGGAGCCATGCGACAAGGATCCTTGGAAATCGGCTCAGCTCCTGGGATGAGCTCGATATTAAACTCTACTTCACGTGCATGTGGTATGCCTGGAAGTTCTTCTGGAAATACATTTGGAAATTCTGACACTATAGGCTGATTCTGAATTGATGGAGATTCAGCATCCATGTCATGAACAGTAGCTAGATAGCCCTCGCAACCATGTGAAAGTAATGCACGTGCTTGCATGGTTGATATGATTTGTATAGTATAACAACCCGAAAATTTTGACCAAAGTTTAAACAAAGATTTTTCGATACATTTCCGGAACTTGTTATTTATTTTAGATAATTTAACGAAGATCGTGTTAGCTAAAATTCAAATTTATTTTGAATATTTTCTTTTAGTATATGACCTGAGAAATTTAAAATTTTTACGTTTACGTTTCATAAATTAAATAATTATTATTTAATTCCTTGTAGTATTTTTCGACGTTTTATTGTCGGACTGAGCGAAATTAATAAAAATAATAGTTGAAACAATCCAAAACTAAAACTTTGAAAATATATGAAGGAATGTTATTTTTCATTATATCCTAAAAAGTTGCTAATAACGTGAGTCTTGGAATTTACGTTTTATTTTTATGGTGAAATCTAACCGAAATAGCTAAAAATGATTAAACGAGCATTTAAATAAATAATAGCAAATGTTTTCCAAAATCGGCAAAGTAAGGACTCATTTTATTGGAAAAATGATTTTAAAAATGATGGCGCAAGTCTCGTGTCTTGAATCGTCCGTTAAGTCGCCCAAACGAGCCTCGAACACTTGTTTTACAAAACTAAATAAAGTATTTACATAATTTCCCCTAAAGTTTTAACTACTTGCTACTTGTTTATAAGGAAAATACACATTTTTTCTCATTTACAGCAAAATAAAACATACACAAGCTCTCTCTCCCACCTCCCATGGCTTCCAGCCGCCGGCCACCATGGCTGCCGCCGCCGCCACCGGAAAACTTTTCCGGCGATGATTTTCCGATGAACTCCATTTTTTCTGGCGAGACCAAAAGTGTTCCAAAAGCCCCGATCTACCCGAATCTCATACCCACTCTTCCCCAATCCTTGAAACGCCGCTGCTACCTTTTTGTGGTGGGTTGCCGCCGCCGCCGTGTGGTGGTGTGTGGGTACCATAAAAACCCCAAAAACTTCAAATCATATTCGGATCTACACATGCATGGTGGTTACTTAATGTTTTTGACAAGTTCTTTAATTTATTTTTAATGGTGGTTGTTTATCTTGATTTTTGGTCGAGAAAGGGGGGCTGCCCGCCGCCAAACCACCACTGTGGTGGCGGCCGGACTTCATCACAGCCACCACGGCCGCGCCATGGTGGTGTCGGGTTGCGGTGGTGATGCCCTTGATTATTTTTGTTGATAAATTATGTATTGGTGGTTGATTCTAGATCTATATATTTTTATATATAATTAAATTTTAATTATAATGTCTAAAAGAAAATAAATAAATAAAAGTGTAATGAATAAAGGAATAAATAAAATTATAATCAATTATTTAATGAGTTATTTTTATTACTGTTATTATTATGTAAAAAGGGGTGTACTATAATAAATAAATATAATTATATTTGGTTTTATAATTACTATTTAAGGAGATATGGATAATAATTAAATAAATGGTAAAATAAAATATATAGTGTAAGAATATAAATATGTTGCGAATATTATAATAATAATAATTATTATTTGATAAAATGAGATATATAATTATTTGAGTACTTATAAGAAATAAATAAATAAATACATATTTAGAGAATATGTTATTAATATTATTATTATTAATAAATGGTATCTTAAAATATAAAATTATTTAATGATATATGGAAAGTAGTTATAATATTGATGGGGATAATTAATATATTAATTAAGGTATTGATTAAAAAGGGAAAGTAATTAGTTTAAGAGATATGGAAGGTAATTAAAATTTTAATGGTGGGAATATATATTTAATATAGTAATTAGAATGATTGAGTATACCTTAATTAGAATATTGACTAAGGAAAGTATTAATTGGATATTGATTGAGAAATATGAGAAAAATTATGTATTTTATATACATGGAAACGTTATAAAAACGGCAAGGTCATGCCGAAATTTTCTAAAAATATATACGTTTATAATAGAAATAGTTAACGAATAACTACGTTATATAATACTTTTCGAAACATATTATTTTAGTTAATATGAAATATAACGTTTACAGATGGTAAATATATTTAATGAGTTATATAATAATTTTCGAACGAGTGTCAAATTATATAAAAATAACTTTGTATATACTATTATAACCGAAGGATTATGTACATAATTTAAGAAATACATTTTGAATGTTATTATAGTAACTTACGATATAAATTATGTGGGTCATTTTCATATATAAAATATATGTTGGATGTATTATATGATTTGTTTTATCATTTTTATTTTATTTGGCCAACCACCAGGGTTTTACGAGTTAAATTTTATTAAATTTATTTTGAGTCGAGTTGATGTAACCATCCATCGGGAAAACACCAAAACATAAACCTCTCAAAGCGATTGGAGCATAGCCGTTGGAATTAATTACAACCGCGAAAGGATATTGTTGACGCTACATGGTTATTAGCTATTTATGATGTATTGCGAGTATTGGAACAATGCCTTATAGATTATGTGAAGCAGTATTGGGTTATGATATGTTTGTGTGGTGTTGATACTTCTATTCTGCTGATTGTCTGCGTTTAAGGTAAGTCTATAGCCTCGCTTTATACTATCTTGTAAATGATTTTTATACCCGCGAGGGGGAATACATGCTTGTTTTTATAAAAGGAACACAAGTTGTTTTCGGTATGCTGGACCCGAATATGATGATAAATGCCTAAGTACCATTGTCTTATGAAGTCCCTGAATTTCATGTGCTGTTAATTACCTTGCGAGGTAAACGCTAATACATATAGTAGATCTATTTGAGTTTGACAAACCTTATCCTAGGGTATGTATCCTTGTGAGCACCTGAAAGGGATATTATGTATAAGAGGTCGCTGGTATATGACAATATTACCTTTCAGTAGGGGCGTCGTAAGTGAGACGGTTTGACGTGTTGGTTAAGGTTCAGTAGCATGAGCTTAAGGCATTTATCGATATATATATGACTTATCTGTGTGATAAGCTTGAGATGATTAAAATTCTTGTGTTCAAATTATGATTTGTAAAACCTATAGACTTGCTCAACCTTTCTGTTGATGATTTTTAGCATTTATTTCAGGTAATCAAGATGGATAGCAGCAGAGCATGCAGGAAGGAAGTTGGTGCTTACTTGTCTAAACTTTATATTATTTTTCCATCCTTTGAAGTGAATAAATGACTTTTAAGTCTTTGATTAATGTATTGTGATTGGTAACGGTTTTTGGGACTAAACGCTACTCTGATTTATATATTGGGATGGGAATCTTTTTAGACAAGATTGTATAATATTTTAACGTCTCTTTTGAGGTCGTTTTCTATGATTGTGTGTGATGTGCTATGAGTAGCGCCCCAAAGTGGTATTCCGCTGCGTGATAATTTGGGGGTGTTACAAATTGGTTATCAGAGCCACAAGTTATAGAGAACTAGGTCGATTTTGAAAAACATAAACTATAACTTTTGGTATGTTCTAAAAAGTTGTAAGCACGCAACTACTCCGCATGGCTCCGGTAAGGCTATTCTTGTATTACTTTATGATTGATTGTCATAATGTGAACCTATGTGTATGTAGGAATGGTAGTATGTATATGTATGCATATACTATAGTATTTAAAGGCATTGCACGCGAAGCAATGTTCCTTGAATGATTGTCGTACATTTTATAAACGGTTTTGTATTGGAATTTGGTTTCACTACCAATCACCGATATTGGTGATTGTGTTATCTGAATACGAGTATGAAACTCGTTTGATACTTTGAGTATGTATATATGGTTTCATAACCTATCGCATATCGACTTGTTTAAGTTCGATTGTTATCATCGTATCGTGATGTGCCATTTTTGGACATCTCCTTTTGAAACGTAATTGATAAATGCAATGTTCGTGTTTTCATTACTACATATGATTTTGAAGAATCATTTATCCGAGGCGAAATCTTCTTTGTAATGCGATGTGTGAATTGATTTTTATATGACTGCATTTTATTGACGAAAAAGAGGATGCCAATGTTGGAATTAAGTAATATATATCCTAATCAAATATATATAGTTTGGGTACAACAATGATATTCTCGTAGTAGTCATTCGGTTGAGTGACTTGTTACTGTGTATCTAAATGGAATGGGACATTTAGATATATAGATTTTAACTCGCCAAACTAAGAGTCGTTTAAGGTTGTCTTATTAAAATGGATTAGGACATTTGAATAATAAAATTTTAAACCACTGGACCTTAGATTGTCGTGTTTTCCTTATTCAGATGAAATGGGACGTTTGAATACGGAAATCATGATATAAGTTTACTGACACCTTGTATTTACTATGGTATTTTGATATGTTATCGTGTTGAGAGATAGTAATACTTGAGTAGGATGACTTATAATCGTTTTGTTGAATTGGATTAGGACGCCTTTTCATTTGAACAAGAAAGTTATAAGTTCCCGAACCGTAAGTTTATAAAATCTTGTATACATGAAAGGGGACGCCTTTTGATGTAGACACGGAGTTATAAATGAGTGGGCCCAAGTATGTCTGGCTCGATTTGTGGATATTTGGTGTGCGTACGTCTTTCTTTGAATTGTGTTTCGTTGATATGAATCGTTCGGTGCCGTCGTCATGATGATAGTCGATTATCATCTATGTACGAATAACCCCTTGGACTTCTCTCGAGTTGTGATTTGTTTTGATAGACCATTTCTAATGTGTCTCGATGATCGCGAGCTGTATAAGCTAATTGTTAAGAACCGTTAACCGTTCCGAGAATAGGCGACTTGTTTAAGTGTCACAAGGATTTAAGCATGTACTTATGGATCATGTACTTATGGATTGGCTGAGGATCAAGTTATAACCGGCGACTAATCGTGGAAGTGAAGATATTGTAATTTTACTTGCTATTATTAAGGGTTCATTCAAGATTTTCTCGATGATCAACAGTGGAGATCTATGTTTGATATTTATGTTTGACCTTTTGCTTTTAGATACTTATGTGGCATGTGATCTAGCTGAATGATCGTAAGTTGTGAGAACTTGAGGCGGCATTGTCCAATGACGTCCGATCATGGATAACATGTACCATATAATATCTTTTGACTTTCTTTGGAACTTAGACGATGATTTGCCTGTTTTTCACTCTTCACTGTTAGACTGAAGACTATCGTATGCGAATTAAGCGCCGGGACGTCGCTTCCTAAAGGAGTGGATGATATAACAACCCGAAAATTTTGACCAAAGTTTAAACAAAGATTTTTCGATACATTTCCGGAACTTGTTATTTATTTTTGATAATTTAACGAAGATCGTGTTAGCTAAAATTCAAATTTATTTTGAATATTTTCTTTTAGTATATGACCTGAGAAATTTAAAATTTTTACGTTTACGTTTCATAAATTAAATAATTATTATTTAATTACTTGTAGTATTTTTCGACGTTTTATTGTCGGACTGAGCGAAATTAATAAAAATAACAGTTGAAACAATCCAAAACTAAAACTTGGAAAATATATGAAGGAATGTTATTTTTCATTATATCCTAAAAAGTTGCTAATAACGTGAGTCTTGGAATTTACGTTTTATTTTTACGGTGAAATCTAACCGAAATAGCTAAAAATGATTAAACGAGCATTTAAATAAATAATAGCAAATGTTTTCAAAAATCGGCAAAGTAAGGACTCATATTTATTGGAAAAATGATTTTAAAAACGATGGCGCAAGTCTCGTGTCTTGAAACGTCCGTTAAGTCGCCCAAACGAGCCTCGAACACTTGTTTTACAAAAGTAAATAAAGTATTTACATAATTTCCCCTAAAGTTTTAACTACTTGCTACTTGTTTTAAAATGTTGAGGTATATATAAGGAAAATACACATTTTTTCTCATTTACAACAAAATAAAACACACACAAGCTCTCTCTCCCACCTCCCATGGCTTCCAGCCGCCGGCCACCATGGCTGCCGCCGCCGCCACCGGAAAACTTTTCCGGCGATGATTTTCCGGAGAACTCCATTTTTTTCGGCGAGACCAAAAGTGTTCCAAAAGCCCCTATCTACCTGAATCTGATACCCACTCTTCCCCAATCCTCGAAACGCAGCTGCCACCTTTTTGTGGTGGGTTGCCGCCGCCGCCGCCGTGTGGTGGTGTGCGGGTGACGGATTTGTTATCCTTTTCTTGTAGGTATACCATAAAAACCCCAAAAACTTTAAATCATATTCGGATCTACACATGCATGGTGGTTACTTAATGTTTTGACAAGTTCTTTAATTTATTTTTAATGGTGGTTGTTTATCTTGATTTTTGACCGAGAAAGGGGGGCTGCCCGCCGCCAAACCACCACTGTGGTGGCGGCTGAACTTCATCACAGCCACCAAGGCCGCGCCATGGTGGTGTCGGGTTGCGGTGGTGATACCCTTGATTATTTTTGTTGATAAATTATGTATTGGTGGTTGATTCTAGATCTATATATTTTTATATATAATTAAATTTTAATTATAATGTGTAAAAGAAAATAAATAAATAAAAGTGTAATGAATAAAGGAATAAATAAAATTATAATTAATTATTTAATGAGTTATTTTTATTACTGTTATTATTATGTAAAAATGGGTGTACTATAATAAATAAATATAATTATATTTGGTTTTATAATTACTATTTAAGGAGATATGGATAATAATTAAATAAATGGTAAAATAAAATATATAGTGTAAGAATATAAATATGTTGCGAATATTATAATAATAATAATTATTATTTGATAAAATGAGATATATAATTATTTGAGTACTTATAAGAAATAAATATATAAATACATATTTAGAGAATATTGTTATTAATGTTATTATTAATAAATGGTATATTAAAATATAAAATTATTTAATGATATATGGAAAGTAGTTAAAATATTGATGGGGATAATTAATATAATAATAAAGGTATTGATTAAAAATGGAAAGTAATTAGTTAAAGAGATATGGAAGGTAATTGAAATATTAATGGTGGGAATATATATTTAATATAGTAATTAGAATGATTGAGTATACCTTAATTAGAATATTGACTAAGGAAAGTATTAATTGGATATTGATTGAGAAATGTGGGAGAATTTATGTATTTTATATACATGGAAACGTTATAAAAACGACAAGGTCATGCCGAAATTTTCTAAAAATATATACGTTTATAATAGAAATAGTTAACGAATAACTACGTTATATAATAATTTTCGAAACATATTATTTTAGTTAATATGAAATATAACGTTTATAGATGGTAAATATATTTTAATGAGTTATATAATAATTTTCGAACGAGTGTCGAATTATATAAAAATAACTTTGTATACACTATTATAACCGAAGGATTATGTACATAATTTAAGAAATACATTTTGAATGTTATTATAGTAACTTACGATATAAATTATGTGCGTCATTTTCATATATAAAATATATGTTGGATGTATTATATGATTTGTTTTATAATTTTTATTTTATTTGGCCAACCACCAGGGTTTTACGAGTTAAATTTTATTAAATTTATTTTGAGTCGAGTTGATGTAACCATCCATCGGGAAAACATCAAAACATAAACCTCTCAAAGTGATTGGAGCATAGCCGTTGGAATTAATTACAACCGCGAAAGGATATTGTTGACACTACATGGTTATTAGCTATTTATGATGTATCGCGACTATTGGAACCATGCCGTATAGATTATGTGAAGCAGTATTGGGTTATGATATGTCGTGTGGTGTTGATACTTCTATTCTGCTGATTGTCTGCGTTTAAGGTAAGTCTATAGCCTCGCTTTATACTATCTTGTAAATGATTTTTAAATCCGCGAGGGGGAATACATGCTTGTTTTTATAAAAGGAACACAAGTTGTTTTCGGTATGCTGGACCCGAATATGATGATAAATGCCTAAGTACCATTGTCTTATGAAGTCCCTGAATTTCATGTGCTGTTAATTACCTTGCGAGGTAAACGCTAATACATATGGTAGATCTATTTGAGTTTGACAAACTTTATCCTAGGGTATGTATCCTTGTGAGCACCTGAAAGGGATATTATGTATAAGAAGTCGCTGGTATATGACAATATTACCTTTTAGTAGGGGCGTCGTAAGTGAGACGGTTTGACGTGTTGGTTAAGGTTTAGTAGCATGAGCTTAAGGCATTTATCGATATATATATGACTTATCTGTGTGATAAGCTTGAGATGATTAAAATTCTTGTATTCAAATTATGATTTGTAAAACCTATAGACTTGCTCAACCTTTGTGTTGATGATTTTTAGCATGTATTTCTGGTAATCAAGATGGATAGCAACGGAGCATGCAGGGAGGAAGTTGGTGCTTACTTGTCTAAACTTTATATTATTTTTCCATCCTTTGAAGTGAATAAATGACTTTTAAGTCTTTGATTAATGTATTGTGATTGGTAACGGTTTTTGGGACTAAACGCTACTCTGATTTATATATTGGGATGGGAATCTTTTTAGACAAGATTGTATAATATTTTAACGTCTCTTTTGAGGTCGTTTTCTATGATTGTGTGTGATGTGCTATAAGTAGCGCCCCAAAGTGGTATTCCGCTGCGTGATAATTTGGGGGTGTTACAAATTGGTTATCAGAGCCACAAGTTATAGAGAACTAGGTCGATTTTGAAAAACCTAAACTATAACTTTTGGTATGTTCTAAAAAGTTGTAAGCACGCAACTACTCCGCATGGCTCCGGTAAGGCTATTCTTGTATTACTTTATGATTGATTGTCATAATGTGAACCTATGTGTATGTAGGAATGGTAGTATGTATATGTATGCATATACTATGGTATTTAAAGGCATTGCACGCGAAGCAATGTTCCTTGAATGATTGTCGTACATTTTATAATACGGTTTTGTATTGGAATTTGGTTTCACTACCAATCACCGATATTGGTGATTGTGTTATCTGAATACGAGTATGAAACTCGTTTGATACTTTGAGTATGTATATATGGTTTCATAACCTATCGCATATCGACTTGTTTAAGTTCGATTGTTATCATCGTATCGTGATGTGCCATTTTTGGACATCTCCTTTTGAAACGTAATTGATAAATGCAATGTTCGTGTTTTCATTACTACTTATGATTTTGAAGAATCATTTATCCGAGGCGAAATCTTCTATGTAATGCGATGTGTGAATTGATTTTTATATGACTGCATTTTATTGACGAAAAGGAGGATGCCAATGTTGGACTTAAGTTATATATATCCTAATCAAATATATATAGTTTGGGTACAACAATGATATGCTCGTAGTAGTCATTCGGTTGAGTGACTTATTACTGTGTATCTAAATGGAATGGGACATTTAGATATATAGATTTTAACTCGCCCAACTAAGAGTCGTTTAAGGTTGTCTTATTTAAATGGATTAGGACATTTGAATAATAAAATTTTAAACCACTGGACCTTAGATTGTCGTGTTTTCCTTATTCAGATAGAATGGGACGTTTGAATACGGAAATCATGATATAAGTTTACTGACACCTTGTATTTACTATGGTATTTTGATATGATATCGTGTTGAGAGATAGTAATACTTGAGTAGGATGACTTATAATCGTTTTGTTGAATTGGATTGGGACGCCTTTTCATTTTAACAAGAAAGTTATAAGTTCCCGAACCGTAAGTTTATAAAATCTTGTATACATGAAAGGGGACGCCTTTTGATGCAGACACGGAGTTATAAATGAGTGGGCCCAAGTATGTCTGGCTCGATTTGTGCATGTTTGGTGTGCGTACGTCTTTCTTCGAATCGTGTTTCGTTGATATGAATCGTTCGATGCCGTCGTCATGATGATAGTCGATTATCATCTATGTACGAATAACCCGTTGGACTTCTCTCGAGTTGTGATATGTTTTGATAGACCATTTCTAATGTGTCTTGATGATCGCGAGCTGTATAAGCTAATTGTTAAGAACCGTTAACCGTTCCGAGAATAGGCGACTTGTTTAAGTGTCACCAGGATTTAAGCATGTACTTATGGATCATGTACTTATGGATTGGCTGAGGATCAAGTTATAACCGGCGACTAATCGTGGAAGTGAAGATATTGTAATTTTACTTGCTATTATTAAGGGTTCATTCAAGATTTTCTCGATGATCAACAGTGGAGATCTATGTTTGATATTTATGTTTGACCTTTTGCTTTTAGATACTTACGTGGCATGTGATCTAGCCGAATGATCGTAAGTTGTGAGAACTTGAGGCGGCATTGTCCAATGACGTCCGATCATGGAGAACATGTACCATATAATATCTTTTGACTTTCTTTGGAACTTAGACGATGACTTGCCTGTTTTTCACTCTTCACTGTTAGACTGAAGACTATCGTATGCGAATTAAGTGCCGGGACGTCGCTTCCTAAAGGAGTGGATGATATAACAACCCGAAAATTTTGACCAAAGTTTAAACAAAGATTTTTCGATACATTTCCGGAACTTGTTATTTATTTTCGATAATTTAACGAAGATCGTGTTAGCTAAAATTCAAATTTATTTTGAATATTTTCTTTTAGTATATGACCTGAGAAATTTAAAATTTTTACGTTTACGTTTCATAAATTAAATAATTATTATTTAATACTTGTAGTATTTTTTGACGTTTTATTGTCGGACTGAGCGAAATTAATAAAAATAATAGTTGAAACAATCCAAAACTAAAACTTGGAAAATATATGAAGGAATGCTATTTTTCATTATATCCTAAAAAGTTGCTAATAACGTGAGTCTTGGAATTTACGTTTTATTTTTACGGTGAAATCTAACCAAAATAGCTAAAAATGATTAAACGAGCATTTAAATAAATAATAGCAAATTTTTTCCAAAATCGGCAAAGTAAGGACTCATATTTATTGGAAAAATGATTTTAAAAACGATGGCGCAAGTATCGTGTCTTGAATCGTCCGTTAAGTCGCCCAAACGAGCCTCGAACACTTGTTTTACAAAAGTAAATAAAGTATTTACATAATTTCCCCTAAAGTTTTAACTACTTGCTACTTGTTTTAAAATGTTGAGGTATATATAAGGAAAATACACATTTTTTCTCATTTACAACAAAATAAAACACACACAAGCTCTCTCTCCCACCTCCCATGGCTTCTAGCCGCCGGCCACCATCGCTGCCGCCGCCGCCACCGGAAAACTTTTCCGGCGATGATTTTCCGGCGAACTCCATTTTTTCCGGCGAGACCAAAAGTGTTCCAAAAGCCCCGATCTACCCGAATCTGATACCCACTCTTCCCCAATCCTCAAAACGCAGCTGCCACCTTTTTGTGGTGGGTTGCCAACGCCACCGCCGTGTGGTTGTGTGTGGGTGACGGATTTGTTATCCTTTTCTTGTGGGTATACCATAAAAACCCCAAAAACTTCAAATCATATTCGGATCTACACATGCATGGTGGTTACTTAATGTTTTGAAAAGTTCTTTAATTTATTTTTAATGGTGGTTGTTTATCTTGATTTTTGACCAAGAAAAGGGGGCTGCCCTCCGCCAAACCACCATTGTGGTGGCGGCAGGACTTCATCACAGCCACCACGGCCGAGCCATGGTGGTGTCGGATTGCGGTGGTGATACCCTTGATTATTTTTGTTGATAAATTATGTATTGGTGGTTGATTCTAGATCTATATATTTTTATATATAATTAAATTTTAATTATAATGTGTAAAAGAAAATAAATAAATATAAGTGTAATGAATAAAGGAATAAATAAAATTATAATCAATTATTTAATGAGTTATTTTTATTACTGTTATTATTATGTAAAAAGGGGTGTACTATAATAAATAAATATAATTATATTTGGTTTTATAATTACTATTTAAGGAGATATGGATAATAATTAAATAAATGGTAAAATAAAATATATAGTGTAAGAATATAAATATGTTGCGAATATTATAATAATAATAATTATTATTTGATTAAATGAGATATATAATTATTTGAGTACTTATAAGAAATAAATAAATAAATACATATTTAGAGAATATTGTTATTAATATTACTATTAATAAATGGTATATTAAAATATAAAATTATTTAATGATATATGGAAAGTAGTTAAAATATTGATGGGGATAATTAATATATTAATTAAGGTATTGATTAAAAATGGAAAGTAATTAGTTTAAGAGATATGGAAGGTAATTAAAATATTAATGGTGGGAATATATATTTAATATAGTAATTAGAATGATTGAGTATACCTTAATTAGAATATTGACTAAGGAAAGTATTAATTGGATATTGATTGAGAAATGTGGGAAAAATTATGTATTTTATATACATGGAAACGTTATAAAAACGACAAGGTCATGCCGAAATTTTCTAAAAATATATACATTTATAATAGAAATAGTTAACGAATAACTACGTTATATAATAACTTTCGAAACATATTATTTTAGTTAATATGAAATATAACGTTTATAGATGGTAAATATATTTTAATGAGTTATATAATAATTTTCGAACTAGTGTCGAATTATATAAAAATAACTTTGTATACACTATTATAACCGAAGGATTATGTACATAATTTAAGAAATACATTTTGAATGTTATTATAGTAACTTACGATATAAATTATGTGCGTCATTTTCATATATAAAATATATGTTGGATGTATTATATGATTTGTTTTATCATTTTTATTTTATTTGGCCAACCACCAGGGTTTTACGAGTTAAATTTTATTAAATTTATTTTGAGTCGAGTTGATGTAACCATCCATCGGGAAAACACCAAAACATAAACCTCTCAAAGCGATTGGAGCATAGCCGTTGGAATTAATTACAACCGCGAAAGGATATTGTTGACGCTACATGGTTATTAGCTATTTATGATGTATTGCGACTATTGGAACCATGCCGTATAGATTATGTGAATCAGTATTGGGTTATGATATGTCGTGTGGTGTTGATACTTCTATTCTGCTGATTGTCTGCGTTTAAGGTAAGTCTATAGCCTCGCTTTATACTATCTTGTAAATGATTTTTATACCCGCGAGGGGGAATACATGCTTGTTTTTATAAAAGGAACACAAGTTGTTTTCGGTATGATGGACCCGAATATGATGATAAATGCCTAAGTACCATTGTCTTATGAAGTCCCTGAATTTCATGTGTTGTTAATTACCTTGCGAGGTAAACGCTAATACATATGATAGATCTATTTGAGTTTGACAAACCTTATCCAGGGTATGTATCCTTGTGAGCACCTGAAAGGGATATTATGTATAAGAGGTCGCTGGTATATGACAATATTACCTTTCAGTAGGGGCGCCGTAAGTGAGACGGTTTGACGTGTTGGTTAAGGTTCAGTAGCATGAGCTTAAGGCATTTATCGATATATATGACTTATTAGTGTGATAAGCTTGAGATGATTAAAATTCTTGTGTTCAAATTATGATTTGTAAAACCTATAGACTTGCTCAACCTTTGTGTTGATGATTTTTAGCATGTATTTCAGGTAATCAAGATGGATAGCAGCGGAGCATGCAGGGAGGAAGTTGGTGCTTACTTGTCTAAACTTTATATTATTTTTCCATCCTTTGAAGTGAATAAATGACTTTTAAGTCTTTGATTAATGTATTGTGATTGGTAATGGTTTTTGGGACAACTACTCTGATTTATATATTGGGATGGGAATCTTTTTAGACAAGATTGTATAATATTTTAACGTCTCTTTTGAGGTCGTTTTCTATGATTGTGTGTGATGTGCTTTGAGTAGCGCCCCAAAGTGGTATTCCGCTGCGTGATAATTTGGGGGTGTTACATATAGACCTTCCGGGTACGAACCCGTTGTGAATGTACTCTGGTGCATTAACATCACCGAAGATGACTCGATATGAATGGTAGTCTATGGTAGCATGATGCTTGGATAGCCAGTCCATGCCCAATATCATGTCAAAATCATTCATGTCCAGCGGAAGTACGTCAACAAGACGAATCTTGTCATCAAACTCTAAGGGAAGGCTCTTGTACACATGAGTTATACGTACATAGTCTCTTAAAGGCGTGGAAATGTTTAGTACATTCTCTAATGGCATAGGGGATATCCTAACATTCTTAGCATAAGTAGTAGAAATGACCGAATGAGTAGCACCTGTGTCAAATAGAACACATGCAGCTTGACCATACATATACAAGATTCCAGTGATGGTACCTGTAGACTTGTTGGCCTGATCACGAGAAGTCGTGTAAACGCGTCCACTAATAGGAGGCGACTTAGTATCAGCATGTCCCGATGTGCCCTCCATCTCGCCCTTGCGGCAGTCCTTCATGCGATGGCCAGGGAGACCATACTTGTCACATGCGTCGCTGTCGCGGCGACATGGCCCTGGGTGCCTACGGTTGCAGGTAGTGCAAAGAGGATGAGTATATCCTCTAGCAGGTGTTCTTGCTGGCTGAGAGCCTGATAAGAACAGTATACATGAGACATGACAATAGGTACAAAGGACAATGCGGAAAATTCGTAAGATGTAATACCAGTGATAGTTGGACGGTTAGGCTGTGAACCTCTTTGGTTCTGGTCCCTCCCGTTACCATGATTCCTGGTAGAAGATTCTCTAATGTGTCAGAATTATGAACTATTTCATGTAATCATAAGAAAATGAGTAAGTATAAGGACCTGCTACTGTTGGAGTTTCCAGCGTTGTTACGGTAATTATCATTACCGCCACGCCTATTCGTAGCCGAACGGTCGTGAGTCTGACCGTTTCCCTTGGGCTGAGTAGGCTGTTGCTGAGTAGCCGGCTGAGACCGGTCCCCAGTCTTCTGCCTGGAAGATGTAGTTTAAAAGAGATATTAATATTGACATATACTGAAAGAATACGGTTTGGTCATCGCTGAATAACGAATGTTTACCTCTTCTCGGGTCTCTCTGCTTCCCCGAACTCTTCTCTTTCTAGCAGCATCTCCAGCTTACGTGCTGCATCGGCCACTTGTACCACCGTGTTGAACGTAGCACACACCAAGTTGTTTGCGACCGATGTACGAAGAGACCACCGGAAGTGGTATGCTTGCTCTTCGGGAGTACCTGCTGTTGCGCCAAGAAAACCAGCCAAACTAAGAAAGCGTTGCATGAACTCGTTGTTGTTCTCTCCAGCTCTCTGTCTGATTCCATGGTACTCTCTCTTCAGTTTGTCTTGCTCAGCCTTGGGAAAGAACTGTCCCATCACCAAATCCCTGAACTGAGCCCAAGTCAAATCAGCCACCCAATTATCACCTCCCTCAGACTACTTCAGTGCCTTCCACCATGATAGCACATCACCTTCGAACCGGTAACAGGCCAACCTCGACTTGAAGACGGGGTCACAGCCCATTGCATCGAAGATATTCTTAATGTGAGCCAACCAGCTTTCAGCTTCACTAGGGCTATCTATTTTCTCGAAAGATCGAGGGCGTAGCTTATTGATTCTCTCCAGCCATGTGACCAAGGTTGCTGGAGGAGGAAGAAGAGGTACTGGGTGCTGTTGCTGATTGTTGGCAGCCTGCACCTCAGCCCTGATTTCGTTCCCCAGCTAAGGAAGCATAGCTTGCATTGCAGCTTAGACTGCTGCATTGAGTTGTTCCTGCTCGCGTGTGAGAACCATCTGACAGTATAACATAAAAATACATGATTAAACTGATCAAAACATAAAATATATACATGAAAAAAATTTATACCAACAAATCATGAGAAAATTTTTATGCAGGAAAACTAGTACATGAATGCATAATGTAGTTTTATGAAAACTTTTATATGCGCGAGAGTGAACGCCTATGGTCGGTTCACTCAAAACAAAAGACATGGCAGGGGACGCCAATGGGTCAGTCCCAAAGTTAAAAGTTTCGATAAAACACATTTGACTGAATAGGGCCAGTCCTGTACCAACCATTACTTAGTCATAAACCTGCGACAATGACATATATATGAATGTATGAAACGATGAATGCATGAAAACTAACTGTCAGTTCTAGGAAGACCATAGTGACTACCCACTAATCACAGGTCGTGTTTTTAGAGCCTACAGGTCGAAGCCTTGGCTCTGATACCATAATTGTAACACCTCATTTTGGTAAATGAAATGTCACGCGTGATTATGGCGTGTCATCAAAGCATACAAGGATAAATGTCTTAAACATTACATGACCATAAAGGAAATACCAGAAACAAACGTCGGTACCCTAAAGTAAAGCTCATCACACACAAACATAAGTACTGTAAAGGAAAAGGACTAAACAATGTCCATGGAAATAAGTAGCAAAAGTATGATAATAAGCATAAAGAAATGAAGGCTAGAAAGCTTCCAATCCATATGCACGTACGCTTAAGGTCAACGAGCGTCCCTGAGTACCTGCCGTTTTGGGAACATGAAAGGAAAACGGCTGAGCATAACACTTAGTGCATGGATATACAAGCATAGAATGAATAACATAAGCATATATAACATATAGCAGCGGAATTGATTAAGTCTTGAAAAACCTGGTATAACTTAGTAAAACTGGTTTTATAGTTTGAAAAGCCTTATGTTTATCTTATAAAAACTGTTTAACATGTTTACCATTAGCCAATATAGGTCATGAAATATCAACGTACATGAATACTTGGAGGGGTGACCTCGTCATGCAATTAGAGGGGCTGCCTCTAATTAATATAAGTTTGGGTATGAGGGATTAGCTCCTTGTGAAGGATGGAAGGCACACACCACATTCACCTGAATAATCTGTAAAAAAGATGTAACCTAGGATGCACCCATACGCCCCACATTATAACATAATATTATGGCCAAAAGCTAAAGGGACGCCACGAGCTATCACTCCACCGTGGTGAAGTCATAACACTGGTGCCTCCAGTGTTATGGTTATGGTACCTCCATAACTAGGTGAAACTGGTCATGCCTGTATATGGCTTAGGCATTTAATTAAACATAAGCAAATCAAAACATATAAAACATATACTGGGAAAACAGTTGGCTGCATACGGGGAATCCTAATAAGGAAGAATGTCCATACTGAAAGGACGGAGAATCCGTACCTTATGTCCAGTGAACGAAGAAGACGAACGGAAGAGAGTCCTACTTCGATCCCACTAATGCTACATACATAATATACATGTATAAGTATTCTGATTACTGCGTACGTAATTGGTTTTATATCATGTCTTAGCTTGTTTTATATGTTCATCTCATGTTTTACTGATTTTTAACGTTATACTGTGTTTATCATGTATTATGGATATTCTGATTAAGTATTACTTGTATTTCTTGTATTATTATACTTGTTGTGTAATAATAAGTAACTTTCTAAAAGTAGCAGGTTTCCTAAAATAGAAAGTTTCCAAAAATAGAAAGTTTCTAAAAATAGAAAGTTTGCAAAATAGAAAGTTTCCAAAAATATAAAGTTTCCAAACATAGAAAGTTTCCAAAAATAGATTTATTGCTTAAAATAGATAAGTTTCTAAAAATAGAAAGTTTCCATAAATAGATTAGCTGCTTAAAATAAATAAGTTTCTAAAAATAGAAAGTTTCTATATTTAGAAATAAGCTGGATTATTAAGCTAAAAAGATAAGCTTAAGTTTTACTGATTAATATTCTAAGTCATGTGATTAATAGAATAGTTTATTAATTAATACATGTAAATTAAATAAACTATATATTATAAGATTTAATTAAATATAGCATGATTTAATTAAATTACAGTGTATATAATACTTAGGTTAAAACATGTATTAATATTTATTATTAATATAACCTAAGTCATGGAAATTAATTAATTATATGTCATGTTTCATTAATTAATTAATTACTTAGTCTAAATTCATGATTTAAATACTTAGGTTAATGTGACAATCCGTCAATTTATGGTTGATATTTTATTCTCGATATTTATTTGAAAACATTATTTTAATATTACAATATGAACTCACTTATTTTTGGGAAGAAATTTGGATTTACGTCTTGAAGTAGCGTCGACTACGTCTAAACCGTAGGATTCAACGTTACGTGCTTACGTTTACATATACCGTCTTTGATGACAGTCCGACACTTCATAAAATAAATTTATCCGTGAATATTATTTTGGAGTTTTAAATTTGTGTTAGTTCATAAACTCACAAATTTACGAGAAGAGATTAGGACTTACGATTTTATTTTTAACGTCCTTTACGACTAAACCGGAAACCCTAGGATTATGTATTTACGTTTTCGAACTCCGTTTTTTATGAGACAATTTTTATTAGATTCGTTTTGTGTCGTTGATTCATAATTTATAAAAACGTTTTTCGTAAAACGACCCAAGGGCACGTAAATCGAGGAAACTAGAATCGAGGAATACCCGTAAATTAGTGGGATGAGACAAGTATACACTTGTCCCACCCCACTATATGGGAAGGCTACACAAGTGACACCACACTTGTGATGTGTCAAGCTTGTAGCAACAAGCTTACACTTGTTGCTTAAGGCTTACAAAGTAAGCTACATTTCCCACTAACCTAACAAAACCACCTCAAACTTCCCATTAGCTTCCATTCTTACATGCAAAAACCACACAACACTCCTCCCTCTCTCTAAAATTCGTCCCATCCTCACCATCCACCCTATTTTGATCAATTTTAACCACAAATATTTGTTATAATTAACATATGTTAATCTCCATTCAAAAATATGAAGATTGGTGCAAGTTTTAACATCCAAAAAGGAGTTTTCAAGTGAAGTAGGGGCTGATTTTCCATGAGAAGCTTATGAAGATTTGGTGATCTTAAAGTGGTGTTGGTTTATCACAAGTCTTGCCATCAAATCCAAGCCTTGTTCATCAAAACTCATCTTTTCATCACTAATGGTGGTATAGAGATTGTTCTCCTCATCTTCTTGTTAATTTGATTATGTAATCATGTATTTTATTTCCTATTGTATATGTATATGATGATTATATGATGATAAAAATGTTATGTCGGGATTTGGTGTTGATAAATATGATTAAAAAGGTTAATAACTATAAGAAATGAGGCTAAAATCATGATTATTTAGTTGGCTGTATAAAAACAGTATATAACTAAAACTTGAACTGATAAACTTGCATGGAATGATCCATTTACAGTAAGTACAAGATGTTATACACATGTGAGAGTTGACCATGCAATGGAATCAATATAATGAGTGAGATATGATCAAAACAAGTTAGGTGTTCTAATCTGAATAAGCAGTTTGGTAGGGACTGTTAAGGCAAGATGAACTTAAAATGAGCAGTAGCTATAACTAAGTTAATGTATCACATAATATGAAGAACATGTCACCCAAAAATGAGCTTCTAATTCATTATAGAACTCTAGATATGGTAAAAATGGTGAACATGAAGATGAAAATCAGATTTTAAGAATTAATGTTTATTATTATTATATAAGCACTCACATTTTATTGTATAAAATGTAAAATAAACACCCACTAACTTATAGAACTTATTTATATAAATATGTAAAAGGTTAATTAAATGGACAAATTATATAAATGGTAGTGAAATAATACTTATAAGTAATAAAAACCATAAACTTGATTTTTACGACTTTTTCGTCTATTACCGTAAAATTAACGTTTTTCGCCAATTAAAACTTAGACGATGAAACCCGTCTAATGTAAAGTTTTTAAAAGTCATATACTGATATATAAGTATCTAAAACAAGTAAAAACCGATAAAACCCGAACTATAGGACATACGGACATTAACGAGCTAAGTAAACATATTGGACTAATAATTGGACTAAATAAGTTAAACACTTGTAAAAAGAACTTATTGGACTTAACCCATTTGGGCCCAACATGGAAAGTATATATACTGATAATATAAGTATACAATGGATTAAAACAAGTTAAAGAACTTATAATAAGCTTATTGGACTTAAAATAGGTAAATAGATAAAACTAGTAAACTAGTATAAAAGTTATCGACACATAACACTAAAATGAGTAAACGAGAATATGTAAACCCACTTGATCATATATATACATAATCATCATATGTATACATAATTGTTATTTTTATAAAGTCATTGGACATGAGTCTAAGAACGAGTATTATTTGTCTAGGTCTCCGTGATTGAAGCGTGTACTGTACGTCTGAATTGCCGATAACCCGCCTTCCCACATCAACGTGAGTTCATAGCCTCGCACTCTTTTAAATGTTTTTATGAAATGTTTTATAAACCCGTGAGGGAGATAACATGTTAGTTTTTATAAAATAGGACACCATTTGTCCCGATTGTTTGTTTATTGATTTGGACCCGAATGATTGAATGACCCGATTGTGTAACCCGATAAATGATTAAAGGACCCGATAGATGAAATTAAATGGATTATTAAAGTTAGGTTATGTCACTAAAAGTACCATTAGCATGAATTCTGAACTACCGGGAGTTGGTAGACGCTTGTGCATATAATAGTACTATTTGGGGACGATCACCCCAGTTCGCGCCTTGACGGTTGATCCCCGTCGTGCCACATTGATTGGTAAGCGAATTTATGTATGAGAAGATTTCCATAGCGTGACCTTTGTGATGACACGCTACTTTAGATGGGCAAATTGAGTATCGGGTTAGCTACCCGTTGTTGGTTTAGTAAGGTAACAATGTCATGCGGCTTATAATAATCCAAAATTAACGAAATACTAATAGACGCACCGAATTACGAAGTATTGCCTGACTAGCAATACGGGGTCATACTATTGATATTTTGTTCGTGTTTTGGTTTTCATAACCATATTCATATAACGGTTTTTATTTTCATACAACGTCATAAGACGTATTGTATGACGTTTTTACGACATTGGCTCGTATAATGATTTTTAAGGCAAACGCCTATATTATGATTTTGATGAAGATTTGTATAAAATGATTTTTGGCTATTTTATGGCCTATTACAATGATTTGTACGAAAAGATTTTTGGTACTAATTTTATACCAAAGTTATATTGATGGAATTTATTAAACTCTATGAATTCACTCGGCGTTATCGCTGACCTTTTCTTTTAACGTGTTTTATCTCAGGTACTTGAAGGTAATTCTCGGGAAGACAACAAGAATTCATGGCCCGCACTTAAACAATATTTTCCATTCAAATACTTTGTAAAACTTTGTATGAAATATAATGACTTGGGACCGATGTAACTTTGATATTTATGAATGGAAATGCTTTTATTATTAAACGACGCGATTTTTATGCGTTGTCTATGATGTGAGTAATGTGCTATCCCGTAACACCAACGAGTCTTCCGCTGTATTGAGTTGTATAAATTTTGGGGTGTTACAGTTTGGTACCAGAGCTCTCGTTATAGAGAACGAAAGATTTTTAAAACCAAGGTTTTGAATAAAACATTTCAAAATCTTTTAACCATAAAACATTTTTCTAAAAATGTTTAAAAATCTTTTGACTATAACGGTGCCGAAGAATTCCCGAGTTACCGACAAGGCCAGACTGAGAAGTGTTATTTTAATATATTTATATATAACTTGAATTATATATATATGATGTAATTTGATTACATGATTGTTTGATGATTATTTTGATATTTATACGAGGTATCTATACGACGTCGATTGTCACAAGAAACCCTAAATCTCCTAGTAAATTAATCGAAGCTATCCTGGTAGGAATTCTAGCTATCCTAGATCTAAACCAAGTTGTGGATATTTATGATCCCAACAAATGGTTGATATTCATAGAAATGTAGATATTAGTTGATTGTGATATTGAAGAAGAATTGGCGAGATTCAAACTGATATCGATGTTATGACGATCTTTCCTTATAGAGTGGAGTTTGACAAAACGTTACCACCTGGAAAGGTGTCATCTGATTCGTTGTCATCCAATTCTTAAAATTGAAATCGAAAGGGTGAATGTTGCACTTGAGGCTGTCATTGGAACCATTACCCAAAAGCCTCATGCCACTAATACCTTTCCGAGAAGTCTAATTGAATGTATGAGTCATCTCATACTAGTGACTCATTTGATAGTTGTTGTTGTAAGAGCTATAGGATTAGAAATTAAGTGTTGTTCATATCGAGCTTTTATTGCCCTATTAAGGTTTATAAATAAGGTTGAAGTATTTGAAAATAAGGTAGGATATCCAATTAAGTATAAAATTGGTTAAAACTTGAATAAAGTAAAATTTAACCCGTACGGAGTATGAGATTGTTAAGAGGAAGTCATTAAGTTCTGTGATTGAATTATAAGGTTTTAATTGATTATTGATTCGTGTTAAGGGTTGTTCCTAGGCCATTTTCCACCAAAGAGGATGCCCAGTGTCCAAGAAATAAATTGAAGAAATCTTCTTCTGAATTGGGACCGATGGATCTTCCGGGACATGTGGAACACCTAATGACTCTTGTAGGTTAGTATTCATTGTGGTATCTTTTAAAAATCCCTAACTTAACTGAGATATCAGTTGGTAGGATGAGTTCTGAGAATTGTATGACATAGTGACACGTAATGTGTTACGGTACAATTTTGACTTGTTTGTGATTAATGAAAAGACTACCTTTGATTGCTAAATTCTACATGTATCGATGTTATCTATCTTTTCTTGCTTGTCTCTAATGCTCACATTAGTGATGTAACCATTGAACAAGTACTCATATTGATTGAGTTACGTTGTGAATTATTCTTTTAGAGTGCCATCGAGATCATGAACCTCATGATTATTTGGCTAAAGCTCATTTCCTATCATATTGTAGTTAGTTCTTGGTGAACAACTCTTCGTCACTCTTTTGCAGATCACTCATTGTTTTTATAAGATAAAACAGTATCCTTTAAGAAAATTTAATTTTCATTACTATAAGGATTATTCAAAGTGAGATTTATAAGTGATTGATATCAAAATGAAGTTGTTTATGAGACGCTTTGGAAACTTAATTGTTTTCATAACAAAGAAAATCTTTGTAAATTTATTTTTGATTCTTATTTAAGAATTAAGCATGAAATTGTTTTTATTATAAACATGATGATAAAAATTTGACGAACTGAGTATTGCATCGTTAATCTTGAAATTGTATATAGTTGCGCGCCTACATACAATTTGGAAGTGACCATGGAAGGCTGATTAGTAGTCACCATAAAACTAATGAATAAACACTACATTTTCTTTGAAGATTGTGAAAGATTAAATTTTATGAGATCTGCAAGAAGTGAAAAATAGGGACATAGTGTTAGGGACACCTACATATGTGCATGTAGCATCTATTCTTCTGAGTCGAATTTACTTATCTGTGGAAATTGTCTTATTTGACAATTGCTATTCCCTTCTTGTCCAATTCTCCCGTAGTGAGATTCTTTGGAAAAGTATTTGATTACCGAGTGTTGATACCCGACTGAGTGTATCGACGTTCCTATCATTTCTTTTTATTTAATTTCATTTGAATGACCTGGGTAACGATCCGAGGAGCTTTCGAATGCGTACTCAAATTATGAAAACATGGGATATATTCATATTCGTTAAATGTTTTCGTCTGTATCTAATTTGAAATCCTCTCGCGTAGATTATGCGTTGACCTTACTATTTTAATGATAGTTATGTCTCCTGATATCCTTGAATTTGTGAAGGATTACGAATTATTATTAGTCTTTTGAGAAGCTCACATCTTATCGACGCTAATGAAACCGGAAAGTTGATAGTGCCAGTAAAATGGATTGATTGATTATGACATGACGACATTGTCTTAATTGATGGGAACTCGAATAGAATTCCCCTAAATGATAAGATGTTGATTATCAAAAGTGATCTAATAATTCTTGATGGATGACCATATCCTGCATTTAGACTTGAAATTATACCGTGAATGGTTGTGAACTAGTTATAGATATTATAATCTAGAAAGAACTTAATATGAATGTATTAAAAGATGATAATGTTATCTGAAACTTTAGGAAGTATTTGTTGATGAATTACCTAGACTTTTGCCATTAAGGCGAGATTGAATTTGGTATTGATTTTATTCCCGGTGCTGCACCTGTGGCTTGTGCACTGTATGTCAGCACCATCTGAATTAAAGGAATTACCGTACAACTGAGAGAGTTGTCGGAGAAAGATTTTATTATACCAAGCCTGTCATCATGAAGAGCTATGGTGTTATCATTCCTTATATTTATAGATTACTGTGAACTGAGTAAATTGATAATCGAAAACGATATCCATAACTCGAAATGGAAGATTTGTTCGATCATTTACAAGGTTTTTTGATCCTCAGCATGGTTATCATCAACTTCGCATCTGCGAAAAGGATTATCTATTCCAATCACTACATCCAGAACTTGTAATAAACATTATGAGTTTCACGTGGTGTCGTTTGGATTGACCAATGCACATGTAGCATTCATAAACTTGGTGAATCGCGTGTGTAGGCTGTAATTTGATAAATTCATGCTTGCGATCATTAAAGACCATTTGTTTGTTTATAAGTATAAAAAGGAGTTAATAATTAATTATAGATTGCCCTGAATTGGCCGAACAATTAAAAACTTGTACCTTGAATAATTAACACGTGATTAAAGACTTGAACCTTTACATGATTTAACCATGTGATTAATAGATAATAGAATATAAATTGACTCTTCAAAATTTAGAAGTCATTTAAGACTTTGAGTTATACTAAAGAGAAAGTGCAAAAATATTTTGACAAATGTTTTAACAAAGGATTTTAAGGGATTATTCCCTTATACACAAACCATTTAACTAAACTTCTGTTTAGGGGTAAATGTTTGTGTATACTTGATGAGACTGCTTTTATACATGGTCTCATCGTCCAAATCGGCCTTAAAATGCATAAAATATCATAAAATAGACCAAATATATGCTCGTGTTTGTTACTTGTGTATTTTTAGGTACGGATATTGAGGAATTGGCAAAAGATCACAAGAATCATTCAAAAACGAACACGGGAAATGAAGTCGCACAATGAACCGGGCCCAAGTTTGGAATTTTGCAAAAAGACCCTTGAAGTTTGAAGAATTGGCAACTTTAGTCCCTCATCTTTGAAGAACTTGTCACAATTGACCCTCCAAATATCAATTGTACAAGAATGGACCTTGATGTTTGAAGATACTACAAGATCAGCCCTTGAGATATCAAGAATATGCATTAAAGGCCCTTGGATAAAATTTTAGAAGTAATTGTGCCAATTATGACAACTTGCCAAAAGTTGTTGCAAGCAAATTGGGCGCTGATAGATTTAAATACAAAGTGAAAGAAAATGGAAAGCTTGGGGGCCAAATCTGCCAAACCACCAAACATATCAACCAACCTGCCATTGACACGTCAACAACCCACCCAAATACCCGACCCTACCCACAATCCATTACCCACCCACTCTTATTACCCGGTTTTATTTAAAAAAAGGGGTCAAATGGTCAACATAACCTTTCCCACTAAACAAGGGATTTGAATATCCCTAAACCCTTTTTTAGATTAAACACCAACCTGGTAAACCTATTTACCCATAAACCCTAATTATGATTATCACTCAATTCAAAGGGTTATGCCTTAATTAAGTGCAGATTATTAATTAACCCTCACCTCACCCTAACCCACCTCCTAACCACCCCACCAACACACCCATGTGAGCAGTAGGGACCTCCCCTGCTACGTCACTTTCACCCAAAACCCAATACCCCGACAGCATCAACGATTATAACCAACTCCTTGCTCCCAAAGCTTTATTGGACGTCCAAGATCAATTATTCCAAGCTGGCATATCACATGGGCAAGTTTTGACCGATTTTGAAGACCAAGACCCAAGGGCATTTTGGAGATTCCATTCATTAGGGTTTAGCTTTAGTTTTTTTATCTAGATAGTTCTATTAGGTCTATATAAGGAGGATGAGCCTGTTCATTCTCCTTTGTTCCAGTTTTTCTTCAAAAGTTTTTGTAATTCCTTTTAGATGAATAAAAGTTTGGTGTTTGTGTTAGACAATATAATTCCTTTTTATGTTATTTAAAGTTGTTATAAATGATGAAGAATTACTGAGTTCCAATTTAAAAAGTTTGTGTTTGATTTTCAAAAGTCTTTCAAAAGGTTTTAGAATTTGATTCAAATTTTATAAATCCCATTCCTTGGAAGTGAAAGTGGAAAAGGATTGTTGATTTGTGAATTTTGAGTGTTTTTAAAACGTGTGTGTTAAGTTTTCAAGGTTTTGTTAAAGGAAGAAAAAAAAAAGAGAAAACAGTATATTCATAAGATTGCTTGTATTTCTCCTTGATTTTCTTAAGCAGGTTGTGAGTTTGTTGATTTGTTAAAGGTTCAGCACCAACCCCAGTTGGTAGGAGGTGACAATCAGTCACTGAGGGACTTGGATGTAAGTCCCTCAAGGTAAAACTCAATTACCTTTTTAATTTACAGTTTTGAGGAATTTTGTATGAGATTGGTTTGTTTGCATGAAAAGTGTGTTAATCTGTCTTGAATTGTGCTATCTAAGTGTTATATACATGATATAAGCTTAATAAATCAGTTTGAGTAAGATTTTAAAGAGTTTGGTTTGAAAATCTTGGTTTGTAATACTTAAAGGGGTGTTTGGATCTGCTTTTTATATTGATAAATTTGTTAGATTGTGCAAGTAAAACGTGTTAGGAATAGTCAATAGGGTTGTCTTAGGTAAAATCTGGTTTTGTTTTCATCTTGGTAAAGTTTTGAAGCAAATGGTGTGATAAAAAAGGGAAAAGATAGCTTAAAATCTGCATTGGCCATTTTTCTGCTTAATTTGTTCATTATTTGCTTAAAGATTCTGAATTCTGTTAAGTGTTAGGGTGATTTAGGGTTTGAGGTTGTTTGTATGCTATTTGGTGTATGTGTATGCAAAGTTTGGGACTTTGATAATCAATTGAGTGCAAGTTTTTGGCATAAATAGCCCACCAGACCTATCTCTTTATCACAGCAACATTAAAATTCCCATTTGTGCTTTGATTGTTTGATTGAGGGGTGCTACTTGTTTATTCCTGCTATATTGTGACTCCCTACACTCAGAAAGAGTGTAGGGGTGCCTTGTCTATCCAAAAAAACAACACCCAGTAAGCTTAAAATCCAAGTCCTCTTGGATTGTTCACCTGTGAAGAAAGCATAAAGAACAAAGAACTTGTGTTCTTGAAAAGTGGAAACTGGCCACGTTTTTACTTGATCTTGTTTAATCTTGGGTTAAAAGGTGGACTGGATTGTGTTTTAAGCATCAAAGGGTATACAGTATTGGTTGTGAAGTGTTAGAAAGTAAAAAAAAAAAAGAAATAAAAAGTAAAAACGTCACCCGCACCGGACTCGAACCCCCGACCTGCAGCTCAGGACTAAGGGGTACTACCAGTGATCTAGATGCGTTTTTCTGTTAACCTTTCATTTCAATAGTTATATAAGGTGACTTGTCTTTTACTTATTTTTAATAAGCCGTGACCTAATAAGTTCATTCTAGCTTATTTGTTTAGCTTGTGGGTTTCTTTTCATTTTTCTTAGGATTGTTATTGGTTTGTTGATTTTTCTAGCTAGGTTTCATATTTTTCCCATTATTAATATATTTCTTATCATTTATTTATTAGACGTTTTTTATTAATTAATTAAAAAATAGTTAAAAGTGTTTTAATTTTAAGGAAAAATAGATTTTAGGTTTTAATTTGTATTTTTGAGGTTTACAAATCAAAAAGTTTTCAAAAACTTTAACTTTTGATTTTATTTGATTTTAGGTTTTTTATTAAACTTTAAAAATTAATATAAAATTAATTAAAAGGTTTTAGGATCTTTAATTTGCATTTTCTTCTTAGTTAGAATATTTAGGATTTTTGAGAATTTTTTAGAATTTA
Organism: Glebionis coronaria; assembly: GCA_025667525.1. Classification (NCBI taxonomy): domain Eukaryota; kingdom Viridiplantae; phylum Streptophyta; class Magnoliopsida; order Asterales; family Asteraceae; genus Glebionis; species Glebionis coronaria. The sequence continues at coordinate 594,450,807 of CM046874.1, forward strand.
TTTTTGAACTTTTAATTTTTTGGATTATTTTATTATTATTTTATTCATAAAAATTCAAAGTTTTATTTTTAACTTTTTTTCATTTTTCCTATATTCTAGACATTAATTTAGGAACTTTTTCACTTTCCAATTAATTTTTAGGTTTTTCAATTAATTTTTAGAATTAATTTAAGATTTAATAGATTTTAATAGTTTTTAGGAGTTTAAAAATAGTTTAATTTGGTTTTAAAATTTTTAAAAATAGTTTTTAGCTTAATTAGGTCATTTTAGAGGTTTACAAGCTATTAAATCTTGTTTAGGGCTTTTTAATATTTAAAAGTGATTTTTAGGGCTTTAATTAGCATTAAAAAGTCATTATTAAATTAATTAAAAGGTTTTGGCAAGTTTGGATTTTTTGTAAACTCTTAGAATTTTATTGAGGATTTTTAGTAATTTTTAGGAATTTTTAGATTAAAATTTTAAATTTTGTGCTTTTTACGTTTCTACGTCATAACTTTCTAGTAGTGTTTTTGCCTTATTTTTCTATTTTTTTCGTCTTCGTCATTTTCTCTTCTCTTTTCTTCTCATTAATAATCAAAAACACAAATCATCTTTCATTACACAACACACGTGCCTCCTCGGGAAACGAACTTGCTTGGTCATTAGTGCTCGGTTTTCCTAAACCGACACTTAATACTACCACTATTTGTCATCCTTTTCCTAAAGGGTAGTAAAAACACTACATCATTTTTTGGCGCCGCTGCCAGGGAGGCGTGTTGTGTTTTGATTGAACATTGTTGTTTTCTATATTAGCCATAATAGTAATTGTATTAATAGCACTCTATTAATACGTATTATCGTTTTTCGGTTTTTGTGTGAATATTATTAATATATTGTATACGTAGAACAATAAATACACAAGTACTCCAAATACGTGAGCAATCACAACCTTGATTCGGGATTTCATCACTCGATCATTGTATTCGAATCTCAAACCAAAGAAAAAAGGCAAAAATAGATAAATACTTTCGTGAAGCTTAATCTTGATAATACAAACTATAAGGTGGGTATAAGGCGGTTGTATTTCACAACCTAAAGGAAAAAGGCTCTTAAGTGCTTCGCGCCGCCTCGTTTCCTCCGCTTGCTTGTGCGTATTTGATTTTGAGAGTGAATCGAGGGCTTTGCCGCCCAAAGTATTATTACATATCATATATATTTTCTTGGTTTCTATTGATTAAACCCTCTTGAACGATTTGGTGTTCCACCATCGTTTTAAAGTCATCGAAGGCGTTCACTCCACATGATCGTTTTCATTCCTTGAGGCCTTTTTAATCAAGAGATTTGATTAGTGAGGAGATTTGTGGACTCATTGTCTACTTAATACATTCACCAATTTCCAAAAAGGTTAATACAATCAAAAACCACAAAAAAATTGAAAAACACAAAATACCAAAAAGAATCTTCTTTGCTCGTCTCCACGTTGTACGTGACGTTTATGCTCACTCGTAATCAAGCAAAACGTGCTCGTAAACGAAGAAACAAATCACTCACTCACTCTAGTGAGGAGTCTCCTATTGACAAACCCATTGTACGAGAAGAACCAACCATGGCGAATCGAACTATGATGGAGTTACTTCAAGCACCCACCGAGGGTTATGGAGAGGCTATTGTGATTCCCGCAATCCTTGCGGAGAATTTTGAGGTGAAAACGGGTTTGTTGTCGATGATCCAAAACAACAAATTCCGAGGTGATGAGAAGGACAATCCCCACAACCATATCCGCCAATTTAATCGTCTTACCGCCACTTGCACGTTTAAGGATGTCTCTAACGACTCGATTAAGATGATGCTTTTTCCGTATTCCTTAGCGGGGCCCGCTAAAATTTGGTTAGAGAAAGAGCCACCCAATTCTATATTGACGTAGAAGGATCTCGTTTCAAAGTTTGTGAACCAATTTTTTCCGCCCTCTAAGACTACGCATTTGAAGAATGAGATTTCTAAATTTTCACAAGAATCAAATGAAAGTTTTTCTACGGCTTGGAATAGGTTTAAGGAGATGTTACATGAATGTCCTCATCACGGTTTTTCCGATTTGCACCAAATCGACACGTTTTACAATGGACTTAACGATCATGAAAGAGATTATTTAAATGCTGCCGCGGGTGGTAATTTTTTGTGTAAAACAGTTGAAGAAGCTTTGGTCATAATCGAGAATAGGTCTAAGGTTTATAGCCCTCGTCACACACCGAGTGTTGCCAAAAGGGGCTCGTCATCATCGTCTCAAAGTATCAATGCATTACATGATGAAGCAAATGAAGAAAACCGATTTTTCGATAGATTTGCTAACCTTATGTCCCATTGGAAGGCTCAAGAAGCTTCCAACACCGCTTCGATTAAAGCGGTTTCTAAAAGTTGTTTGTCGTGTGGGGGAGCTCATGATATTTCCGAGTGCATTACCGCGGATGGTAACACTTCGAATGCTTTTGTAGCCACGGGAACTTACAACCAAATCGGTCAAGGTTCACGTTCAAATCAAGCTCCACCCAATCAAAATGCTAATAATTATCGCAACAACAACCAAGGTGGAAATTACCAAGGAAATCAAAGGAATTATAACAAAGGTAATTACCAAAGTGGAAATGGGCAAATTTCAAACCAAAACCAAAACCGTGATTTTCAAACTAATGCCCAAGGTTTTCAAAACGATCACACCAAAAATCTTCAAGGAGAGTTTTTGAATTATGCTAAGGCTAATGATGCTAAGTTTGATAATATGCAACGTGAAATGGTTAGCTTAAGATCCGAGTTGAAAAACGAGCTAAAAAACGAACTTGCTAATGAACTTAAAACTCATGCTAATAAAATGGAAGGAAATGTCACACGACTCCAACAAAATCAACAAAAAATGGAGCAAGGACAACATGAGATTAAGCAAGAATTGTTAAAAGCGGATGCTAGGCAATCTAAGTTTGAAGACCGTATGGCTAAAATGTTTGAAGCTATCATGTGTAAGCCCTCTTCTTCGGGTGGTCTTCCTAGTGATACCATCGTGAACCCGAAAGGAGAATTGAAGGTTATTACTACTCGTAGTGGTAAAACTTTCAAAGAACCCATTTCTCGTCCAAGTACTTCTATGGAGAAGGAAAAAGAGAAAGAACCCGAGGTTGTGGTTGAAAAGGAGCACATTGCAAGCCCACGAAGTACCGCTCAAAACACACCTACGGTTGAACCCACACCAATCATGGAACCCGAGATTCCAAGGCTGATGCCTATGCCTAATTTGCCCCAACCCACACCACCTTTACCCTACCCATCAAGACGAGACAAGGAAAAGGCACAAGAACGAAATAATTATCAATTTGAACTCTTTATGAAAATGTTTCGTGACTTGCATTTTAATATAAGTTTTGCCGACGCCTTAGTCATGATGCCTCGATTTGCCGCGAACTTCAAAAGTATGTTGAATAACAAAGAGAAATTGCAAAAATCGTCTAGTTGTTCTTCGGTTTTTCTAAGCCGCATACCTCAAAAAGTCGGTGATCCTGGAAAGTTTTTAATCCCATGTGCTATCCAAGACATCGAAGAATGCTACGCCTTGGCCGATCTTGGTGCTAGTATTAATTTGATGCCTCTTGAGATTTTTAAATCGCTCAATCTTCCAAATCTCACTCCTTCAAGAATGTCAATCGAAATGGCCGATCATTCTACGATTCTAGCTTGTGGAGTTGCCGAGGACGTCTTTGTGAAAGTTGGGAAATTCTATTACCCCGTGGACTTCATTGTTGTTGATATTCCCATCGATCCTAAAGTTCCGTTAATTTTAGGTCGATCTTTTTTGGATACCTCGAGAGCACTTATCGATGTGCATGCAAGAAAAATCACTCTTCGTTTCAATGAGGAAGAACTCGTCATTAATGCAACCCAAAACTCCACTCTTTCTCATGTGTATTCTATCACATCTTTGTACAATGTCAATCCCATCAAAAACATTTGTCAAAAGATTTCAAATAGAGTTTTAGGAGTTGTTGAGAACAATGAAGTTCCGTCCCCTCCGCCGATGGAGGTTAAGAGTGTTAAGCCTATGATTCCAATCTCGAGTGATTCTTCGGATGATGAATACGTTGATCCCGATGGGGAGGTTTTCTTTGTTGACAAAAGATTTGAAAACTTGCCACCACCTAAACCAAAAAGATTTCAAAATGTGAGAATTTTTAGTGTGACTAACATTGTTTTAGATACACCAAATATTTTTGACATAATTAAATCGGGTTTTCACAAGGAGAGTTTAGAAGATAAAAAAGGAAATGATCTTAAATGTGATTTAATAGATTTTTCTACAATTCTAACTCCGTCGTCACCGCGTTTATTGAGTACTACAAGCTCGTCTTCTCCTTTTGACGATGCTTTGTGTGGACTTAGTGTGGGGGAATCCCCTTGTGTTCCCTCCCCTTTCTCCACCGAGGACGAGATATTTGATCCTGGAATTGCTTATATAGGGAAATCTCGGTCTTCCACCGATGCAATAAATGGAAAATCTTTTCATTTGATTGGTGCGAGTCTACCTCGAGTAGCTCAATGTTTTGACTTACCCATTGTCCCACCCTTCTATTTCTTCTCTCCTATTTTCTTCTATCCCATTGGGATTTGTGTTGGAGTAGTGTTGTGTCGTCTTTCATCCGAAAACGAGGACGCTATCTTTGACCCCGGTATACGTTTATCGGATTTTTAAAGTACTCCACGTGCTTTTGGGCCTTGTTTATCATGTAAGCCCCACCAAAAAATTGACCATACCATGATTATCCCTAAATGATCACATTTATGGGGATTTGAGTCAAGCTTTTGACTCGGTTATCAAAAACAAGGTGCCTCGTGGGGGAGACCCATGCTTATCCATGTACATATTATTGCTTTCTAATTAGTTTAATGTGAGGGGATTTGTGCCCTTCCAACCTTTGTTCTGTGGTTGTTTGTGCATTGTGTCTTTTAGATTATCATCTTCACGATTGGAGCCTCTCGTTTTCGTTTTATGGGAGCACTCGATCGTTTGCTTTGGAGGCCTTTCCCAATATCCATATGATATATCCTTTTATGTTCTAACCTTAGGTTTATAGCACACTTCATAAACGGCTATTACTTATTGGTTACACCCTTTCCATGCTAGATTAGGCATTCGACTACGTCTCTAGTATGGGGGTGTTTGTACCCCTAGACTCGAAACATTGAGGACAATGTTTAACTTTAGTATGGGGGGTGAATAGATACTTGCCTTGCCAAACCTTCACGCTTTCCAAAGTTTATCGTTTTGTTTATCGTTTTCTTGCAAAATAAGGCTAAAAATGGCCAAATTTTAAAATTTTTCTCATGTTTCATAAGTGTTTAAAGACACGAATGTAGATTTTCCGATGGCGAGAATAAGAGTAATTTTTGACTTGACCGTGCCTGTTGAGCACTTAGCTTCGATTCCTTAACTACACATTAGGCTAAGTCTCTTAAATGAGGACGAGAAATGATAGAGTTAATTATAAGTTACTATGCTAAACGTAGAGTACTAGTATTCTTTCAAAAACTCATGTGTTCTCGTTGTTTGCTTATTCTCCCTTCGCTTGTAAATATTTTTTGCTTAATAAATATTGACTTAGCGGTTTAGTTAGGATTGTTGGGTTTCTAGTCTTTTCTAGTAGCTTCCATGTAATTAAATTAGGGAGACATTAAGGTATCGCCAGCGTCACGGTTTTGAAGTATTGGCAACCCGAATAATCAAAAGCTTCACCCAATAATAAGATTTCAAGTGCTCACCTAAATCTAGCAAACAATTTGAAGCCCCACAAGGCCGAAAAATCTATGCCCAAATTGAAAGTGAATCAAGCCTTAATCTTCGAAGCTTTAAAGATCCAAAATTCGCTTTAGCGTGAGGATATACGTCTTTGGCTAATAAAACCACCGATGAGGCGGATAATAAAAGGCAAGGCAAGACCGAAGTCATAATAAAAGCTTCATGGCGAAGTTGAATAAAAGATGGAGGTAAACCAAAGATAATAAGGCCCTTCCGTTAGGGGGCGTATAAAAGTCTTGGTAATAAGTCTCATGTTCAAAACCATTATAAAACCGTGTTTATCGATTCTTCTTGTTGACTTAATTTTTTAACATCGTTGTCTATTAGGAGGGGTTATTGATTTGATGGTCTTAGTTACACCGTTAGGACTCTATTTTTAGACCTAAATCTCTATTATCGCATAAGTCAATGATGTATCCTCGTGATCATTAAGACATAATAAAATATAAGAGATACAAATTAGGAATAATGGGAGAATAAGTACGTGATTAGGGCATATGAGTAGTGTTAGCATTACTAACTTATAATGACAATGATCTCGTTGCACGCTTGGCATGGAATTGGAGTGAAAATCGAGGACGACGAAATTATTTCTAACGAAGCATTCACGTGTTCTTATTCTATGAACCTAAACGTCCCATTTTGCGATGAAAATCATACATTATGTCTAAAACGCAAGTAGTAGTAATCATAGTATGTAGTTAGTTTATCATTTCAATAAAGTGAATAAAATGAATTTTGGAGATGCTTTTATACTTTATTCTAGCATTGCGTGAGGGCACGGCAATGGTTTAGTATGGGGGAGTGATGAGACTGCTTTTATACATGGTCTCATCGTCCAAATCGGCCTTAAAATGCATAAAATATCATAAAATAGACCAAATATATGCTCGTGTTTGTTACTTGTGTATTTTTAGGTACGGATATTGAGGAATTGGCAAAAGATCACAAGAATCATTCAAAAACGAACACGGGAAACGAAGTCGCACAATGAACCGGGCCCAAGTTTGGAATTTTGCAAAAAGACCCTTGAAGTTTGAAGAATTGGCAACTTTAGTCCCTCATCTTTGAAGAACTTGTCACAATTGACCCTCCAAATGTCAATTGTACAAGAATGGACCTTGTTGTTTGAAGATACTACAAGATCAGCCCTTGAGATATCAAGAATATGCATTAAAGGCCCTTGGATAAAATTTTAGAAGTAATTGTGCCAATTATGACAACTTGCCAAAAGTTGTTGCAAGCAAATTGGGCGCTGATAGATTTAAATACAAAGTGAAAGAAAATGGAAAGCTTGGGGGCCAAATCTGCCAAACCACCAAACATATCAACCAACCTGCCATTGACACGTCAACAACCCACCCAAATACCCGACCCTACCCACAATCCATTACCCACCCACTCTTATTACCCGGTTTTATTTAAAAAAAGGGGTCAAATGGTCAACATAACCTTTCCCACTAAACAAGGGATTTGAATATCCCTAAACCCTTTTTTAGATTAAACACCAACCTGGTAAACCTATTTACCCATAAACCCTAATTATGATTATCACTCAATTCAAAGGGTTATGCCTTAATTAAGTGCAGATTATTAATTAACCCTCACCTCACCCTAACCCACCTCCTAACCACCCCACCAACACACCCATGTGAGCAGTAGGGACCTCCCCTGCTGCGTCACTTTCACCCAAAACCCAATACCCCGACAGCATCAACGATTATAACCAACTCCTTGCTCCCAAAGCTTTATTGGACGTCCAAGATCAATTATTCCAAGCTGGCATATCACATGGGCAAGTTTTGACCGATTTTGAAGACCAAGACCCAAGGGCATTTTGGAGATTCCATTCATTAGGGTTTAGCTTTAGTTTTTTTTTATCTAGATAGTTCTATTAGGTCTATATAAGGAGGATGAGCCTGTTCATTCTCCTTTGTTCCAGTTTTTCTTCAAAAGTTTTTGTAATTCCTTTTAGATGAATAAAAGTTTGGTGTTTGTGTTAGACAATATAATTCCTTTTTATGTTATTTAAAGTTGTTATAAATGATGAAGAATTACTGAGTTCCAATTTAAAAAGTTTGTGTTTGATTTTCAAAAGTCTTTCAAAAGGTTTTAGAATTTGATTCAAATTTTATAAATCCCATTCCTTGGAAGTGAAAGTGGAAAAGGATTGTTGATTTGTGAATTTTGAGTGTTTTTAAAACGTGTGTGTTAAGTATTCAAGGTTTTGTTAAAGGAAGAAAAAAAAAAGAGAAAACAGTATATTCATAAGATTGCTTGTATTTCTCCTTGATTTTCTTAAGGAGGTTGTGAGTTTGTTGATTTGTTAAAGGTTCAGCACCAACCCCAGTTGGTAGGAGGTGACAATCAGTCACTGAGGGACTTGGATGTAAGTCCCTCAAGGTAAAACTCAATTACCTTTTTAATTTACAGTTTTGAGGAATTTTGTATGAGATTGGTTTGTTTGCATGAAAAGTGTGTTAATCTGTCTTGAATTGTGCTATCTAAGTGTTATATACATGATATAAGCTTAATAAATCAGTTTGAGTAAGATTTTAAAGAGTTTGGTTTGAAAATCTTGGTTTGTAATACTTAAAGGGGTGTTTGGATCTGCTTTTTATATTGATAAATTTGTTAGATTGTGCAAGTAAAACGTGTTAGGAATAGTCAATAGGGTTGTCTTAGGTAGAATCTGGTTTTGTTTTCATCTTGGTAAAGTTTTGAAGCAAATGGTGTGATAAAAAAGGGAAAAGATAGCTTAAAATCTGCATTGGCCATTTTTCTGCTTAATTTGTTCATTATTTGCTTAAAGATTCTGAATTCTGTTAAGTGTTAGGGTGATTTAGGGTTTGAGGTTGTTTGTATGCTATTTGGTGTATGTGTATGCAAAGTTTGGGACTTTGATAATCAATTGAGTGCAAGTTTTTGGCATAAATAGCCCACCAGACCTATCTCTTTATCACAGCAACATTAAAATTCCCATTTGTGCTTTGATTGTTTGATTGAGGGGTGCTACTTGTTTATTCCTACTATATTGTGACTCCCTACACTCAGAAAGAGTGTAGGGGTGCCTTGTCTATCCAAAAAAACAACACCCAGTAAGCTTAAAATCCAAGTCCTCTTGGATTGTTCACCTGTGAAGAAAGCATAAAGAACAAAGAACTTGTGTTCTTGAAAAGTGGAAACTGGCCACGTTTTTACTTGATCTTGTTTAATCTTGGGTTAAAAGGTGGACTGGATTGTGTTTTAAGCATCAAAGGGTATACAGTATTGGTTGTGAAGTGTTAGAAAGTAAAAAAAAAAAAAGAAATAAAAAGTAAAAACGTCACCCGCACCGGACTCGAACCCCCGACCTGCAGCTCAGGACTAAGGGCTACTACCAGTGATCTAGATGCGTTTTTCTGTTAACCTTTCATTTCAATAGTTATATAAGGTGACTTGTCTTTTACTTATTTTTAATAAGCCGTGACCTAATAAGCTCATTCTAGCTTATTTGTTTAGCTTGTGGGTTTCTTTTCATTTTTCTTAGGATTGTTATTGGTTTGTTGATTTTTCTAGCTAGGTTTCATATTTTTCCCATTATTAATTTATTTTTTATCATTTATTTATTAGACGTTTTTTATTAATTAATTAAAAAATAGTTAAAAGTGTTTTAATTTTAAGGAAAAATAGATTTTAGGTTTTAATTTGTATTTTTGAGGTTTACAAATCAAAAATTTTTCAAAAACTTTAATTTTTGATTTTATTTGATTTTAGGTTTTTTATTAAACTTTAAAAATTAATATAAAATTAATTAAAAGGTTTTAGGATCTTTAATTTGCATTTTCTTCTTAGTTAGAATATTTAGGATTTTTGAGAATTTTTTAGAATTTATTTTTGAACTTTTAATTTTTTGGATTATTTTATTATTATTTTATTCATAAAAATTCAAAGTTTTATTTTTAACTTTTTTTCATTTTTCCTATATTCTAGACATTAAATTAGGAAATTTTTCACTTTCCAATTAATTTTTAGGTTTTTCAATTAATTTTTAATATTAATTTAAGATTTAATAGATTTTAATAGTTTTTAGGAGTTTAAAAATAGTTTAATTTGGTTTTAGAATTTTTAAAAATAGTTTTTAGCTTAATTAGGTCATTTTAGAGGTTTACAAACTATTAAATCTTGTTTAGGGCTTTTTAATATTTAAAGGTGATTTTTAGGGCTTTAATTAGCATTAAAAAGTCATTATTAAATTAATTAAAAGGTTTTGGCAAGTTTGGATTTTGCCTTATTTTTCTATTATTTTCGTTTTCGTCATTTTCTCTTCTCTTTTCTTCTCATTAATAATCAAAAACACAAATCATCTTTCATTACACAACACACGTGCCTCCTCGGGAAACGAACTTGCTTGGTCATTAGTGCTCGGTTTTCCTAAACCGACACTTAATACTACCACTATTTGTCATCCTTTTCCTAAAGGGTAGTAAAAACACTACATCAATACTTCTAGACAACTTAAGAAGAATTGAGGAAACCATTTAAACCATGACTTAAAATTTGAAACGATAATTTTTACTTTTCAAACTAAGAAAACTTTGACCAAAGTATAAACAAAGGTTTTTCGAACATTTACGAATCCTATTAATTATTTTCGATAAATCAACAAAAATCGTGTTAATTAAATTCAAATTTATTTTGAACATTTTATATAATTGGTCGAACTAAGAAATTTAAAACTTTTAGGTTTACGCTTCATAAAAAAATTAACTAATAGTTATTTAATTAATTATAATAATTATCGACGCTTTAGACGACGGATTGAGTAAAACTGATAAAAATAATAGTTGAGATGAAATTAAAACATAGAAAATATGAAGAAAGAATTTTGAATAAATACGGTTATGATATTTAGTTCATCAAGGAAGGTGAATGTAGATACTGACACATGATATAGAAAGAATAAAGAACCAATTAGGACATGTTCCTTAATAATGAAGGTGTAAAACAAATTGCCGAACGATATAAAAATAAACAATGTTTGTAAAAAGGGATAATATAGATTATAAAAGAGGTTCTCGGTTAATGTGAACCATTAGAATTGAGAAGCCGATAGCATTAAATATTTTAAAGGCCACTTGTGATTGTCTAAATATGGAGGATTGTGAGATATAGTTATGTTGGAATTTGTACGTATAAGTATTCTATTTATGTCATTTATGACTAAAAGTATCTTTGTCCGAAGAAGTTGTACTAATGTCAATTATGAAGGCAGACATCGCCTCATACATTAGTAAACGTCTAGCTATTGCAAAAGTCATCATCTGAATTTGATTCGATTTGGGTCATCGTCGACAGACTGGCCAAATCTGCTAATATCATTCCCGTTAATGATAAATGCAAAAGAGTTATGCAAACATAGTGTGCCTGTATCGAACATCTTTATCAAGATCCTCGCTTCGCATCGAATTTCTAGAGATTTGCTCAGAAATCATTAAGAACGAACCTTGATGAGAGTACTATGTACCACCCCAATCGAAGGGACGAGGTAAAGTAACGATACAAAGCAATATAAGTGCTATTTTATGTTTGAATGAATGACCTTTGGTAATAAACCGTATAATCGTTTTCCTTTGGAGAGATTATCATTGATAATTATCGTATTAGGATCGAGATCGAATCTTGTTAGGATCTAAATATTAGAGCATCTGTAAGCAGGAGTTGAGATAAAGACACCCGACATACACCCATTGTGAGTTGGACATGTCTTTTAGGTTTAAGGTTTCCTATGATGGCGAACCTAACCTTACAAAATACCCGACCCGCGAGATCTGAAATGATTGTTGAAATTAGGATCTGATTATTGACTGCCGGTAGTGGGCAAGAGGTTATGTGAATATGAAATGTAGATCTTGAAGTGCCAGATGGGTAGCGAAGTTATGCCAAAATTTTTAACCTTGGAAAAAAAATGAATTCATGATCTGACAAATCATGGGATATAAGTCCCCGTTGTATGGGACCATTGAGATGATGTAAAAGTTGGGATTGAAAGGCATATAAGCTGGATCTACCCTAGGACATCAAGAGCTGCGTGAATTATGTTTCGTATATCGAACTTGATGGAATATCTATCAAGTGAAAATCTGAATTCCTCTTAGTAAAGCTTAGATCGGCGAAAAGTTGCATTCATCAAAAACCCGTGAACATCATGAATAGAGAAAGTAAGACAATATTAAGCCTGATCATATTCCCGTAGTTATGTTTGATAAAACTCGCGTATTGTAATGAATTACACTTGTGAGAAAAGACCGAATGTGGAGGAAATACTCACATGGCTTTAACTCTATAAGAAGCGAGTAGTAAGGTAAGATGATCTTTGAGGACAAAGATCCTGTTTAGGGGTAAATGCTGTGACAATCCGTCAATTTATGGTTGATATTTTATTCTTTGATATTTATTTGAAAACATTATTTTAATATTACAATATGAACTCACTTATTTTTGGGAAGAAATTTGGATTTACGTCTTGAAGTAGCGTCGACTACGTCTAAACCGGAGGATTCAACGTTACGTGCTTACATTTACATATACCGTCTTTGATGACAGTCCGACACTTCATAAAATAAATTTATCCGTGAATATTATTTTGGAGTTTTAAATTTGTGTTAGTTCATAAACTCATAAATTTACGAGAAGAGATTAGGACTTACGATTTTATTTTTAACGTCCTTTACGACTAAACCGGAAACCCTAGGATTACGTATTTACGTTTTCGAACTCCGTTTTTGATGAGACAATTTTTATTAGATTCGTTTTGTGTCGTTGATTCATAATTTATAAAAACATTTTTCGTAAAACGACCTGAGGGCACGTAAATCGAGGAAACTAGAATCAGGAATACCCGTAAATTAGTGGGATGAGACAAGTATACACTTGTCCCACCCCACTATATGGGAAGGCTACACAAGTGACACCACACTTGTGATGTGTCAAGCTTGTAGCAACAAGCTTACACTTGTTGCTTAAGGCTTACAAAGTAAGCTACATTTCCCACTAACCTAACAAAACCACCTCAAACTTCCCATTAGCTTCCATTCTTACATGCAAAAACCACAAAACACTCCTCCCTCTCTCTAAAATTTGTCCCATCCTCACCATCCACCCTATTTTGATCAATTTTAACCACAAACATTTGTTATAATTAACATATGTTAATCTCCATTCAAAAAGATGAAGATTGGTGCAAGTTTTAACATCCAAAAAGGAGTTTTCAAGTGAAGTAGGGGTTGATTTTCCATGAGAAGCTTATGAAGATTTGGTGATCTTAAAGTAGTGTTGGTTTATTACAAGTCTTGCCATCAAATCCAAGCCTTGTTCATCAAAACTCATCTTTTCATCACTAATGGTGGTATAGAGATTGTTCTCCTCATCTTCTTGTTATTTTGATTATGTAATAATGTATTTTATTTCCTATTGTATATGTATATGATGATAAAAATGTTATGTGGGGATTTGATGTTGATAAATATGATTAAAAAGGTTAATAACTATAAGAAATGAGGCTAAAATCATGATTATTTAGTTGGCTGTATAAAAACAGTATATAACTAAAAATTGAACTGATAAACTTGCATGGTATGATCCATTTACAGTAAGTACAAGATGTTATACACATGTGAGAGTTGGCCATGCAATGGAATCAATATAATGAGTGAGATATGATCAAAACAAGTTAGGTGTTCTAATCTGAATAAGCAGTTTTGTAGGGACTGTTAAGGCAAGATGAACTTAAAATGAGCAGTAGCTATAACTAAGTTAAATGTAGCACATAATATGAAGAACATGTCACCTAAAAATGAGCTTCTAATTCATTATATAACTCTAAATATGGTAAAAATGGTGAACATGAAGATGAAAATCAGATTTTAAGAATTAATGTTTATTATTATTATATAAGCACTCACATTTTATTGTATAAAATGTAAAATAAACACCCACTAACTTATAGAACTTATTTATATAAATATGTAAAAGGTTAATTAAATGGACAAATTATATAAATGGTAGTGAAATAATACTTATAAGTAATAAAAACTATAAACTTGATTTTTACGACTTTTTCGTCTATTACCGTAAAATTAACGTTTTTCGCCAATTAAAACTTAGACGATGAAACCCGTCTAATGTAAAGTTTTTAAAAGTCATATACTGATATATAAGTATCTAAAACAAGTAAAAACCGATAAAACCCGAACTATAGGACATACGGACATTAACGAGCTAAGTAAACATATTGGACTAATAATTGGACTAAATAAGTTAAACACTTGTAAAAAGAACTTATTGGACTTAACCCATTTGGGTCCAACATGGAAAGTATATATACTGATAATATAAGTATACAATGGATTTAAACAAGTTAAAGAACTTATAATAAGCTTATTGGACTTAAAATAGGTAAATAGATAAAACTAGTAAACTAGTATAAAAGTTATCGACACATAACACTAAAATGAGTAAACGAGAATATGTAAACCCACTTGATCATCATATATATATAATCATCATATGTATACATAATTGTTATTTTTATAAAGTCATTGGACATGAGTCTAAGACCTAGTATTATTTGTCTAGGTCTCCGTGATTGAAGCGTGTACCGTACGTCCGAATTGCCGATAACCCGCCTTCCCACATCAACGTGAGTTCATAGCCTCGCACTCTTTTAAATGTTTTTATGAAACGTTTTATAAACCCGTGAGGGAGATAACATGTTAGTTTTTATAAAATAGGACACCATTTGTCCCGATTGTTTGTTTATTGATTTGGACCCGAATGATTGAATGACCCGATTGTGTGACCCGATAAATGATTAAAGGACCTGATAGATGAAATTAAATGGATTATTAAAGTTAGGTTATGTCACTAAAAGTCCCATTAGCATGAATTGTGAACTACCGGGAGTTGGTAGACGCTTGTGCATATAATAGTACTATTTGGGGACGATCACCCCAGTTCGCGCCTTGACGGTTGATCCCCGTCGTGCCACATTGATTGGTAAGCGAATTTATGTATGAGAAGATTTCCATAGCGTGACCTTTGTGACGACACGCTACTTTAGATGGGCAAATTGAGTATCTGGTTAGCTACCCGTTGTTGGTTTAGTAAGGTAACAATGTCATGCGGCTTATAAAAATCCAAAATTAACGAAATACTAATAGACGCACCGAATTACGAAGTAATGCCTGACTAGCAATACGGGGTCATACTATTGATATTATGTTCGTGTTTTGGTTTTCATAACCATATTCATATAACGGTTTTTATTTTCATACAACGTCATAAGACGTAGTGTATGACGTTTTTACGACATTGACTCGTATAATGATTTTTAAGGCAAACGCCTATATTATGATTTTGATGAAGATTTGTATAAAATGATTTTTGGCTATTTTATGGCCTATTACAATGATTTGAACGAAAAGATTTTTGGTACTAATTTTATACCAAAGTTATATTGATGGAATTTATTAAACTCTATGAATTCACTCGGCGTTATCGCTGACCTTTTCTTTTAACGTGTTTTATCTCAGGTACTTGAAGGTAATTCTCGGGAAGACAACAAGAATTCATGGCCCGCACTTAAACAATATTTTCCATTCAAATACTTTGTAAAACTTTGTATGAAATATAATGACTTGGGACCGATGTAACTTTGATATTTATGAATGGAAATGCTTTTATTATTAAACGACGCGATTTTTATGCGTTGTCTATGATGTGAGTAATGTGCTATCCCGTAACACCAACGAGTCTTCCGCTGTATTGAGTTGTATAAATTTGGGGGTGTTACAGTTTGGTACCAGAGCTCTCGTTATAGAGAACGAAAGATTTTTAAAACCAAGGTTTTGAATAAAACATTTCAAAATCTTTTAACCATAAAACATTTTTCTAAAAATGTCTAAAAATCTTTTGACTATAACGGTGCCGAAGAATTCCCGAGTTACCGACAAGGCCAGACTGAGAAGTGTTATTTTAATATATATATATATATATATATATATATATATATATATATATATATATATATATATATATATATATATATATATATATATATATATATATATATATATATATATATATATATATATATATATATATATATATATATATATATATATATATATATATATATATATATATATATATATATATATATATATATATATATATATATATATATATATATATAACTTGAATTATATATATATATGATGTAATTTGATTACATGATTGTTTGATGATTATTTTGATATTTATACGAGGTATCTATACGACGTCGATTGTCAAAAGAAACCCTAAATCTCCTAGTAAATTAATCGAAGCTATCCTGGTAGGAATTCTAGCTATCCTAGATCTAAACCAAGTTGTGGATATTTATGATCCCAACAAATGGTTGATATTCATAGAAATGTAGATATTAGTTGATTGTGATATTGAAGAAGAGTTGGCGAGATTCAAACTGATATCGATGTTATGACGATCTTTCCTTATAGAGTGGAGTTTGACAAAATGTTACCACCTGGAAAGGTGTCATCTGATTCGTTGTCATCCAATTCTTAAAATTGAATTCGAAAGGGTGAATGTTGCACTTGAGGCTGTCATTGGAACCATTACCCAAAAGCCTCATGCCACTAATACCTTTCCGAGAAGTCTAATTGAATGTATGAGTCATCTCATACTAGTGACTCATTTGATAGTTGTTGTTGTAAGAGCTATAGGATTAGAAATTAAGTGTTAGTTTTTATAAAATAAGACACCATTTGTCCCGATTGTTTGTTTATTGATTTAGACCCGAATGATTGTATGACCCGATAAATGATTAAAGGACCCGATAGATGAAATAAAATGGATTATTAAAGTTAGGTTATGTCACTAAAAGTCCCATTAGCAAGAATTGTGAACTACCGGGATTTGGTAGACGCTTATGCATATAATATTACTATTTAGGGACGATCACCCCAGTTTGCGCCTTGACGATTGATCCCCGTCATGCCACATTGATTGGTAAGCGAATTTATGTATGAGAAGATTTCCATAGCGTGACCTTTGTGAGGACACGCTAACTTAGATGGGCAAATTTGGTATCGGGTTAGCTACCCGTTGTTGTGATAGTAAGGTAACAATGTCATGCGGCTTATAATAATCCAACTAACGAAATACTACTAGACGCACCGACTTATGATGTATTGCCTGACTAGCAATACAGTGTCATACTATTGATATTAGGTTCGTGTTTTGGTTTATATAACCATATTCATATAACGGTTTTTATTTAATCTATACAACGTTGCAAAACGTATTGTATGGTGTTTTTAACCACAATGATTCGTATAATGGTTTTTAAGGCAAATGCCTATATTATGATTGGATAAAGATTTGTATAAAATGATTTTGGCTATTTTATGGCCTATTAAAATGATTTGTACAAAATAATTTTCGCTAATAATTTTATACCGATGTTATATTGATGGATTTCATTAAACTCTATGAATTCACTCGGCGTTATCGCTGACCTTTTCTTTTAACATGTTTTATCTCATGTACTTGAAGGTAATTCTCGGGAAGACAACAAGAATTCATGGCCCGCACTTAAACAATAATTTCCATTCAAATACTTTGTAAAACTTTGTATGAAATAATATGACTTGGGACCGATGTAATTTTGATATTTATGAATGGAAATGCTTTATTAATAAACGACGTGATTTTTATGCGTTGTCTATGATGTGAGTAATGTGCTATCCCGTAACACCAACGAGTCTTCCGCTGTATTGAGTTGTATAAATTTGGGGGTGTTACAGTTAAAATCATGTATTATTATTAATAATAATTAACCTAAGTCATGTCTAAATTAAATTAATTATATAACATGATAAATTAATTTAATTAATCTTGTAAATAATTAAACTTGTAAAAATTAATTAAGCTTGTCAAATTAAGTCGTGAACCGGACCCGTGTTTTATCTAATTTAAACGTGTCATGAACTGGCCCGACAAACACACCCTTAACAGTGGCAAACCGGCTTGGCCGGTTGCCACTGTTTGTGTAACCATGCCACCGGCTTAAGCCGGTGGTCCTTTGGTCTATCGGCTAGCCGCCGCCCATGCGGCATTTCCCCCTGCTTGTTCATATTAGCCACCGGCTTATGCCGGTGGTGCTTTTTTTTCAGCCGAGACCCCCAAAACCACAAGGCCACCCAGACATGCGTCGGGGTCCCTTGATCCATGCGGCCGAGACACCCAAACCACACCGAGACCATAGGGTCTCGGTTGGTGGTGATTAAAAACCCACCGTGAGCTTCGGCTCTCGGTTCTATGCGTCGGCCGAACCAAACACCCCTACAACATCCATGTTTATTTACCCCATGATTAGATCTACATGTTTTAATCTTGTTATTTAATTTATCATGATTTCATGTGTTCTAATTAAATAAAAGAATTAAAAATAAAAAGGTTTAAGGATTACCAATGCGTGAAACAAAAGAGAACGATAACACGAACGATTCCACTAGAATTGGATCACCAAAAATCAACGAACACCTCCCTTGGTGTGTTTAAAACCGACGGACAAAAGGGAAGGAGAAAAGAGGCTAGGGTTTTGTGATTTTTCTAATCTTCTGTAAAATGAATACATGTTTTCCATTTTTTTATATTTTAGCAAAAATCAAAGTGGGCTTGGCCCCTTTGCTTTGTCTTTGCCGCGGGTAGGTGGGGCCTACAAGGGGAAACCCATTGTTTTCCGTGTTCTAATTATTTACGTGTTCTCAGGGTCGTGTTTACGTGATTTAATTATTTATCGTTCGTGTTATAATATATTTATACGTAATCGTAATCATAACTACGTAATTACATAATAATATATTCGTGATTATTAACGTCCATGTTTTTCATGTTCGCGATTATAGTTATTGTTGAGAATAATTATTGTGTATTACTATGCTTAAATACTTATCATGTAATAACACGTACGTAATACTTGTAGTTAACATTCGTGAAACGTAAACATGTTATATAAGGAAAGTTTTAATCATGTACGTACGATTATATACGTACTGTTTATAGTAAAAGCATGCGGGTTTTACAATCAACATACCCTTCTGGTTGCTGCATATAGATGTCTTCATCTAAGCGACCGTTCAAGAAGGCAGTTTTAACATCCATTTGCCATATCTCATAGTCATAGTATGCTGCTATAGCTATGAGAATCCTAATAGCTCTTAAGTCTGCTACAGGAGAAAAGGTCTCCTCATAGTCTTTGCCAAAAGTTTGAGTAAAACCTTTAGCTACTAAACGAGCTTTATAGGATTGTACTTTTCCGTCCATGTCGGTTTTCTTCTTATATATCCACTTGTGTCTCACTACTTTAGCATTTTGTGGTGGTTCTAAAAGAATCCAAATATCATTTACTTTCATGGATTTCATTTCCTCATCCATAGCAACCATCCACTTATCCTTCTCTGGATCAAGCATGGCGAATTTATAATTAGCAGTTTTACCAAGATTACCTAACTCATCATCATCCTCTATGTTAAGACATATATTGCTATTTGCGTTTTTAATCCTTTTGGATCTACGCAGAGGAACTAATTCTGGTGGAATCGCCAGACTTTCTGGTTCTATAGGAATTACATCGCTAGTGTTTTCAGAAGGTAATGTAACTATATGACTCTCTTCAAGATCATAATTTCTCCCACTGAACTCTTGATTTACAAGATCAGATTCAAGGAAATCTCCATACCTAGCAACAATTACTTTGTTCTCAGGTGGATAATAAAAGTAGTAACCCATAGTTTCCTTAGGGTATCCTACAAAGATACATTTTTTATACAAGATTTTTCAATAGGTTCAGATTAGTCTCGGTATCTTCTCGAATTGATCACGGCTCAAAGTGGAATAGTTGTTCTTGGTTACAAACAGGGGAGTGGTTTTCTATTCTACGGAAAAGGAATAAAAGAGCAAAGTCGTGAAAGTAAGCTAAAACAATTGACAAATGAAAATCAAGGTAAAAGAAATAAAGATCAGTCCAAAATTAAACAACAAATGAAAGTGATTAAAAATGTAACTTTAAAAACTCAGAAACTTAAAATAAGAAATGCTGAAAAAGATGTTCATTCGGAATAAAAACTTGAAACCTTGATTCGGAATAAGTTAGTTGATGCAGAATAAATGGTTGATGCGGAATAATCTTTGATTCGGAATAGAAGGCTCATTCGGAATATTATGGCAAAACCTTCATCCATAATGTTTGGATATTCCGAACGAAGGACTTGATCCGGAATGTTTGGATATTCCGACCGAAGGACTTGATCCGGAATGTTTGGATATTCCGAACGAAGGACTTGATCCGGAATATATGAATATTCCGAACAAAGGACTTGATCCGGAATATATGAATATTCCGAACGAAGGACATTGATCCGGAATAAAAGATGAAAGTGATTGATCCGGAATTTTACTTTGGTTCGGAATGCTGGGGACGAAGAACAGTAAAAACAGGGGAATACGATTTTTAACAAAATCAAGCCAAATAAACCAAAAGGTTTAAACCAAACTAACCAATAATCATCTACTAACCATAAACATCAAATCCCAACAATAAAAACACAAAATCAACCAACTTTTGAAGATCAAATCAACCAAATAAGAACTTTAAACTTTAAATCAAGAAGATGAAGATGAACAAGATAAATGGAAGGATTGTATTAAATGATTAAGGTTTAAACAATCAAAGGAAAAGATTAAAGCTACAAGATTTGTGAAAACAAGAATACAAATCACCAACACCTTAGTGGTGTTGGCTTCTTCCCTACGAAACAAAAGAAAAGAAATCTGGAAAACTAAAAACTGCCTAAAATGTGTGAAGGGCTCTCTTTATATAGGTCTTCTATTTGGTTGGTGAAGTGGGCTTTCTCCCTTTCTTCTTGTCTTCTCGTCTTTTCAGAAAAATGGACGTTTTCGATTCTGATTCGGGATTTGTCGACGAATAAATTCAACTTGTCTTTTAATTTCTTCGATTAATAGACTTGAGTTCTTCGACATATGTAAATCTTCCGTCTTTGGTCCTTTTCTTATATAAATCTTCAAATAGGCCCATTGACTTCAAATCTTTTGCATCTCTTGGACTATAGACTTCGTGTTGAGTCTTTTTCTTCGATAAAACCCGTGCAATCCCATGTTTTCTTCAATATTCATCCGGTTGACTCTAAAAACACAATAAACACAAAAACCACGCATAATTCCAAACAAATGATATTAAATACGCGTTTTGGTCTCGTTTTAGCAAGAAATAAGTGGTAAAAGGATGGGTGTTTTCGCACCTATCAAATCCCCTACACTTAACCATTGCCATGTCCTCATGAAGTGCTTAGTGACAAAGCAAAATTTACACTTTTCTCATAATCAATCAACCTTGGCCTTATTAACATACTACTAAAACAAAAATTAAAGTACTAAGAGAAATTAAAACTTTAAAGGAAACAAAAGGATAGAAAACCATTTTCACTTGAAAATAGCTATATGGATATAACTTACAAAGAGATCAAGGACTTACATTAGGGCTTTAGTGCTACGAAGATTTATCACCCTCAAGTTTCACGTTCCCCAAACTAAGCTTAAAAACGAGATCATTGTTATTATAAGTTAGAAAATCAAACACTTACACACATGGCTTAATTATATGCTTAAACTCCCTTATTCCTAGGTGTATCTCTTATATTTTATTTTTGTCTTAGAATGATCATGAAGATGCATTTCTGGACTTATTTCAATAGTTTATTTAGGCTGAAAGCAAAGTAGGACGATTTGATTAATAGTTAGCTAAAGGACAAAATCTATTAAAACTGCTTCTCGGGATATCAAAAAGTACATATCTTGGCATAACTCGCTTCACGATTTGAGACCTTTCTCGGACCGATATTTGGCATGTACTTCATACTTCATATCTTGAGAGACGTTCTTGAGATAATGGTCTTCTCTTCTTTAATAGAGTTTCTTCACTTGGAGACTTTTGAGGGGTACTCCAACTTTGTTGACCACGACTTCATCATTATTTCTTCAATCGTTAATTGGGATTTTGAGATACAACGATCCGCCTCCTTTTCGGACTTGGATCTATTTATCCTCATACCTTGTTAGGGTCTTTTTTGATAGACTTCTCCATGATCTTTATGGGAGTTGATTGCTTTTCGTTGTGAGTCTTGATCCTTCATATTGATTTTAGGAATAATGCTTTTCATATCACCTTGGATCTTTAGCAATAAAATTTAATCCTCATGCCTTGTTAGGGCCTTTTCGGACTCGCCAATCTTCACGCCCCGCTTCATTAGTTATGCCTTGGCTATGAACTCTTATCATTACCGAGCAACTTTTAAGCGATCTTGGGCTAGAAGCTAAGTAACTTTTCAAATCGTACGACCTTACTTATTGCACATAAATTATTAGCAAGTGATGGGAGAATAGGAAAATAATCACACCAAGTGAGCTTGTGCAAGAATACCGACTTATAACTGACTCTATCATTTCTCGTTCTCCACAATTTAAAATCTCAAGTAATGAGACTCGTGGATGCTTAGCCTAATAAACCAATTAAGGTCTACATGGTTAAGGATACTAGCTAGAATAAACTTGGATAAGTCTATTCGGGTTGAGTCAAAATAATCGCAACGGGCCTAATATGTCAAAGACTTCAAAACTAGCTATACCACTTTATTAATATTTTTGACTTTATTGCGGGATATATACATATGAAAGCAACGATAAAAATTTAAAAATTACGACTATATGGCCAAAGTTAATTAAAAATTTGAAAAATGTTGAAAAAGATGATTTTCCGGTTAAATGAAGGCATTTTAATGGAAAGGTCCACTTAAAACTTCGATAGAAGTCCCCCTACACTTAAGATAAACATTGTCCTCAATGTTTAAGCATGTGGGAAAAGTCTCCCCTACACTTATGACATTGTGCACGTTGGTTAAATCAAGCTAAGGAAAAGACAACTAACGTGATCAATTTCAAATGTGAGTATGAAGAAAATTGAATCACGATAGTAGAGAGATAGAACCGGATTTTGGATAACACGGGAGCACGGTTCTTCAAATATTCCAAGAGAGCATTCATCCCTGTAATCACATCACCACACAAACACAAACACAAACAACTATATAGGTCCCCCTACACTTATGAGGTTAAAACGAAAAAGGATAGATACTCGGGTTGCCTCCCGAGGAGCGCTTGTTTTTGATAACCGAGTCACGAGCCTGACTCGGCCCAAAATTAGTTCATGGGGAACGTGGTGAGGGATGGAATCATCTCATGAGAGATGTCCTCACCAAAGTACAACTTCACTCGTTGGCCATTCACCTTAAAATTAGGTCCATTAGGTTGAGCGAGCTCGAGAGTACCATATGGAAAAATTTGGGCAATGGTGAGTGGGCCGGACCAACGAGATTTCAGGTTGCCCGAAAAGATTTTTAACCGAGAGTTGAAGAGTAAAACTTTGGCTCCAACTTGGAACTCTCGGTTTTTAATCTTAGAGTCGTGAATGAGCTTAGTCTTTTCCTTATAGATCAAAGAATTTTCATAAGCCTCATTCCGGAGTTCATTGAGCTCATTGAGTTGGATCTTGCGTAGGTCACCGGCTTTGTTGATATCGAAATTAGCCCACTTCAAGGCCCAATAAGCCTTGTGCTCCATATCAATGGGGAGGTGGCATGCTTTCCCGTACACGAGACGATATGCTGTACAACCAATCGGAGTCTTGTAAGCGGTACGAAAAGCCCACAGAGTATCATCAAGTTTATCGGCCCATGAGGCACGATGCTCTCTCACGGTTCGTTCAAGAATTCGCTTTAAGCCTCGGTTAGAGATTTTAGCCTGGCCATTAGTTTGTGGGTGGTATGCGGTGGAAAGACGATGATTTACACCATACTTAGCCATGACTCTTGCGAATTGATCATTGCAAAAATGAGTCCCGCGATCACTAATAATGGCACGAGGCACACCGAATCTAGCGAATAGCGACTTCAAAAAGTTACAAACCACCCTTGCGTCATTAGTAGGCAAAGCTTTGGCTTCAACCCACTTTGAAACGTAGTCAATGGCTACAAGGATGTATTTGTTTCCTTTAGATGAAGGGAATGGCCCCATAAAGTCGATACCCCAAACATCAAAGATTTCACATTCTTGTATGAAATTTTGAGGCATCTCATCTTTATGTGTGATCTTGCCTTGTTTTTGGCAAGCATCACAATGTTTAACCATCTCGTGAGCATCACGATAAATGGTGGGCCAATAAAATCCCGAGTCAAACACTTTTTTGGCGGTGTAGTTGGGACCAAAGTGACCACCGGTGGGTCCTTTGTGGCAAGCGTCAAGTATTTGTGCCTTTGCCGGCCCATCAACACATCGGCGAATAATCAAATCAGCGCATTGTTTGAAGAGATACGGGTCATCCCAAAAGTAAGTCTTAATATCTTTGAAGAATTTTTTCTTTTGTTGGGATGTTAACCCGTCAACGAGAATTCCACCCGCCAAGTAGTTTGCAATTTCCGCAAACCACAGGGTTTCATCTTGATTCGAATTGATAGACATTAAGGTCTCAAGGGGAAAAGAGTCATTGATCTCTTTGTTCGGATGATCCCCTTGATAAGGATCCTCAAGTCTACTGAGATGATCCGCGGCTAGGTTTTCAGCTCCATTCTTATCACGAATTTTGATTTGAAATTCTTGAAGTAGCAAAACCCAGCGAAGAAGTCTTGGTTTGGAATCTTGTTTAGTTAACAAGTACTTCAACGTGGAATGATCGGTATACACGATGGTGGTAGAAAGGACAAGATAGGGGCGAAACTTTTCAAAAGCATAGACAATAGCTAAAAGCTCTTTTTCGGTTTTCGCGTAATGCGATTGAGCCCCCGTCATTGTCTTGCTAGCGTAATGGATCGGTTGGAAGTGTTTGTTCACTCTTTGGCCCAAAACCGCTCCAATAGCAAAGTCGCTAGCATCACACATCAACTCAAAGGGAAGCTCCCAATTAGGGGTAACCAAGACCGGTGCCTTAGTTAGCTTATCCTTAAGAAGGTTGAAGGCTTCAATACACTCTTTGGAAAAGATAAAAGGAGTATCTTTTTCCAAGAGGTGGGTCATCGGGCGAGCGATTTTAGAAAAATCTTTGATGAATCGACGGTAGAAGCCCGCATGACCCAGGAAACTTCTCACACCCTTCACGGTTGAAGGTAGAGGCAATTTAGCAATAACATCGACTTTAGCACGGTCCACTTCAAGACCGGCTTTGGAGATTTTGTGTCCTAGCACGATGCCCTCTTTTACCATGAAATGGCATTTTTCCCAATTAAGAACAAGGCGAGTGTCTTCACACCGCTTAAGCGTACGTTCTAAATTGGCAAGGCAAGCAGAGAATAAATTACCATAAACCGAGAAATCATCCATGAAGACTTCCATAGTTTCTTCAACCATGTCATGGAAGATAGCCATCATACACCTTGTCCCAGGAGCATTGCATATACCGAAAGACATGCATTTGTAAGCAAATGTTCCGTAGGGACAAGTGAATGTGGTTTTCTCTTGGTCTTTGGGATCGATGGGAATTTGAAAATACCCGGAGAAACCGTCTAAGAAGCAGTAATAGTCATTACCCGCTAGACGTTCGAGCATTTGATCCATGAAAGGAAGAGGAAAGTGATCTTTTCTCGTGGCATCATTGAGTTTGTGGTAGTCGATACAAACTCTCCACCCAGTAACGAGACGAGTGGCAATCAACTCGTTGTGTTCATTGGGAACAACGGTTATTCCGCCCTTCTTGGGCACACAATGGACGGGACTTACCCATGGCGAATCCGAAATAGGGTAAATCAAGCCGGCATCTAGAAGTTTGATAACCTCTTGTTTGATGACGTCATGAATGCGAGGATTAACCCTTCTTTGGCTTTGGATTGCGGGTTTAAAGTCATCTTCCATGAGAATCTTGTGAGTACAAAAGTTTGGATCAATTCCGCAGATATCGGAAATTTTCCAAGCAATTTCCTTTTTATGATCTTTAAGCACGGCGATAAGGCGAAATTTTTCTTCTTCGTTCAAGTCCTTCGCGATAATGACGGGCGACTTCTTCTCTTCTTCAAGGAACACGTACTCGAGGTGGGACGGCAACTCCTTAAGCTCTAAATCTGGAGGATTTTCGATGGGAGGCGGATTCAAATTCGGTTTATCGATAGCAATAGCCTTGGGAGATGGTGGAGAAATATGGTCCTCTTTGAGAAGTTTCTCAATGAGACAAATGTCTTCATCCCAATCGGTGGGAGAATCGACATGTTCTAAGTTCACATCTCCCATGGTGGCTTCCAAATCTTTCCAAAGGAAATCACTTTCTCCAAATAGAGATAGTGATGAATCAATAGAGGAAACGGTCTCAACATTGGGAAGAGAGGTAGGAATACTTTTACAAGCATCTTTAAAGTGTTCTTCACAAGCCTCATCAAGAACGTCGATACAATTAACACTCTCGTATGAGTAAGGCTGTTTAGAAAGCTTTCCCATGTTGAAGATGATTTTATCGTCACCCACTCTCATGATAAGCTCACCCGCTTCAACATCGATGAGAGTGCGACCGGTCCTCAAGAATGGACGTCCAACGATTAATGGCACACGAGGGTCCATATCGTAGTCGACCACGACGAAATTGGCAAGAAAAGTGAATTTTTCGACTCCTACAAAAACGTCTTCGGCTATCCCCACTGGATAAGCAACTGTACGGTTAGCTAATTCCAAAGTCATTTTGGTGGGGACTAGCTCAGGGAGAGATAATTGCTTCCAAACACTTAAAGGCATTAAGTTAATACTGGCACCTAGATCGTCTAGGGCCATGCAATTCTCTACTCCCGGGAAGTTGCAAGGGATTAAGAAGCGACCCGGATCATCAAGCTTGGTTGGCAATTTCCTTAAGAGCACTGCGGAGCAATTCTCATTAAGTTGGGTATTAGCGATATCAAGAAGCTTTTCCTTGTCACTAAGAAGATCTTTGAACATTTTTGCGTATTTGGGCATGTGAGCGAGAGCCTCAGCGAAGGAGATGTTGAAATTCAATTGTTTAAACATTTTGAGAATGTTCGAAACTTGAATATCGTCCTTGCTTTTGAGCTTCTCTTTCCTCAACCTCGGGGGATAAGGTATATCGAAAGAAGAGGAAAGCTTTGGAATAGTAGGATCACTCACATCCTTGGGTGGAGGAGGGGTAGAAGTAAGAGGTGGAGGAATTGGGGATGTAGAAGGATGAGGAATATGAGTAGGTGACTCGTTTTCCTTAGTCACAATCACCGGTGGAGGTATAGGAAGCTCGGGTTCCTTGGTACCTTTGCCACTACGAGTGGTGATTGCTTTCATCTCCCCTCTTGGATTCGCAACTGTGTTACTCGGAAGAGTACCCGAAGAAGAGGATTGATTACCTTGGAAGAAACCAGCCATCATGTTCCTTAAGTCATTCGTTTGACTTGCCAAAGTGTTTCGCATATCAGCTCGAAGATCATTTCCTTGCTTCACCATATCTGCTTTCATGTTGTCCATTTCCCGCTAGAGATTTTCCACGATCACATCATTAGTCCTCATGTAGGTTTCAACATCTTGGTGTCATGCGTTGGGTTGGTTGGGAGGAGGAGCATGGTAGGCGGGTGGTTGATAAGCAGGAGGTTGTTGGTAAACTTGGTTGTTTCTTTGAGGTGGATATGGTTGTCTTTGAGGTGGTTGGTATGGTGCTCGAGGTTGGGTTTGATTGGTTCGGTTAAGGTTTTGTTGTTGGTTTTGATTGATTAGAGGAAAACCAGGAGGGGAAAGAAAGTTGTTTGAGCGATAGCTAAGCAAGTTGCGGTCTCCTTGAGGACGAGCTTGATAAGCGGCCGGAGGATAGGTACCGTATGCTACGTTAACATTCTCAGAAGGGTAGTCTTGGGTGGAAGTACAAGTAGTGTAAGAGTGAGGACCCCCGCATATTTCACATGGTTGGCTAACAGCATTGACATGAGCATTTTTAGCGTTGATGCTGTTGGTGTTGCTAGCGGTTTGGGCAGCAAGCGATTCAAGAAGTGTAGTAATTTTGTCAAGTCTCTTGTCGTTGTCACTAGTGCTAGCACTAGCGGCATTGGTCCGAACACTCTTGGTTTGCACTCTAGACTTATTCTCGATAATATCCCAAGCGACATTAGCATTCTTAACCAAAAGATTACCCCCGAGGCACTATTTAGTGAATCTTGGTCATTCATGCTTAAACCATTGTAAAAAGTATTAATTTGGTGCACTTTGGTAAAACCATGTTGTGGGCACTTTCTTAAAAGGTCTTTAAAACGGTCCCAAGATTCACTAAAAGTCTCATCGTACTTTTGTTCAAAAGTAATAATTTCATTCCGCAAAGCGGTAGTACGAGAGGGTGGGAAAAAGTAGTTTATGAATTTGGTCTCTAAATCCGTCCACGTAAGAATACTTTGTGGCGGTTCCTTATCAAGCCAATGCCGGGCTTGTCCCTCTAAGGAGAAAGGAAAAAATTGTAAGCGGATTACCTCTTGTGGAACACCATTGAATTTTACCCTATTCGTGAGTTGTAGGAACCTTTTGATGTGGTCATGTGGATCATCAATGGTACGCCCCAAGAATGGTTGAGCAGAGACCATCTGAATAAAGCCGGATTTGAGCTCAAAGTTGTTGGCTGCAATCGCGGGTATGACAATTGGATCATTGTTGCCCTCTACATGTGCTTGAAAAAGTTCAATCATAGGGCGATTGTGTGGTAGAGGTTCATTGTTGTTGTTATTATTGTTGTTTTGAGGTGGGTTGTTATTGTTGTTGTGTACACCGACCATGTCTAAGTTATCGAGAGTCTCGGGCTCGGGATAAGACGTTGATCGAGTGCGCATACACCTGCAAAAGAACTAACAAAGCAAACAAGAAATATTTTTGGTTTTTTATGTTTTTTTTTATTTTTATTTTTAATTTTTATTTTTGTATTTTTTAAAATTATATATATTTTAGGGTTTTTGAAAATTTTTAATGCTGAAAAAGTAACGTTCACGGCGAACGGATCCCAAAATCCAATTTTCTCACAAAGTTCTGTTAATCTTTACGAGAAGATCCGGCAGCGGCGCCATTTGATACAAGATTTTTCAATAGGTTCGGATTAGTCTCGGTATCTTCTCGAATTGATCACGGCTCAAAGTGGAATAGTTGTTCTTGGTTACAAACAGGGGAGTGGTTTTCTATTCTACGGAAAAGGAATAAAAGAGCAAAGTCGTGAAAATAAGCTAAAACAATTGACAAATTAAAATCAAGGTAAAAGAAATAAAGATCAGTCCAAAATTAAACAACAAATGAAAGTGATTAAAATGTAACTTTAAAAACTCAGAAACTTAAAATAAGAAATGCTGAAAAAGATGTTCATTCGGAATAAAAACTTGAAACCTTGATTCGGAATAAGTTAGTTGATGCGGAATAAATGGTTGATGCGGAATAATCTTTGATTCGGAATAGAAGGCTCATTCGGAATATTATGGCAAAACCTTCATCCGGAATGTTTGGATATTCCGAACGTAGGACTTGATCCGGAATGTTTGGATATTCCGACCGAAGGACTTGATCCGGAATGTTTGGATATTCCGAACGAAGGACTTGATCCGGAATATATGAATATTCCGAACGAAGGACTTGATCCGGAATATATGAATATTCCGAACGAAGGACTTGATCCAGAATGTTTGGATATTCCGAACGAAGGACTTGATCCAGAATATATGAATATTCCGAACGAAGGACTTGATCCGGAATATATGAATATTCCGAACGAAGGACTTGATCCGGAATATATGAATATTCCGAACGAAGGACGTTGATCCGGAATAAAAGATGAAAGTGATTGATCCGGAATTTTACTCTGGTTCGGAATGCTGGGGACGAAGAACAGTAAAAGCAGGGGAATACGATTTTTAACAAAATCAAGCCAAATAAACCAAAAGGTTTAAACCAAACTAACCAATAATCATCTACTAACCATAAACATCAAATCCCAACAATAAAAACACAAAATCAACCAACTTTTGAAAATCAAATCAACCAAATAAGAACTTTAAACTTTAAATCAAGAAGATGAAGATGAACAAGATAAATGGAAGGATTGTATTAAATGATTAAGGTTTAAACAATCAAAGGAAAAGATTAAAACTACAAGATTTGTGAAAACAAGAATACAAATCACCAACACCTTAGTGGTGTTGGCTTCTTCCCTACGAAACAAAAGAAAAGAAAACTGGAAAACTAAAAACTGCCTAAAATGTGTTAAGGGCTCTCTTTATATAGGTCTTCCATTTGGTTGGTGAAGTGGTCTTTCTCCCTTTCTTCTTGTCTTCTCGTCTTTTCAGAAAAGTGGACGTTTTCGATTCTGATTCGGGATTTGTCGACGAATAAATTCAACTCGTCTTTTAATTTCTTCGATTAATAGACTTGAGTTCTTCGACATATGTAAATCTTCCGTCTTTGGTCCTTTTCTTCGATAAATCTTCAAATAGGCCCATTGACTTCAAATCTTTTGCATCTCTTGGACTATAGACTTCGTCTTGAGTCTTTTTCTTCGATAAAACCCGTGCAATCCCATGTTTTCTTCAATATTCATCCGGTTGACTCTAAAAACACAATAAACACAAAAACCACGCATAATTCCAAACAAATGATATTAAATACGCGTTTTGGTCTCGTTTTAGCAAGAAATAAGTGGTAAAAGGATGGGTGTTTTCACACCTATCAATTTTACAGATCATTGTTAGAGTTTGTCACCCGAGTCACGTTTCACATATGCCTCGCAACCCCAGACCTTTAAATAGTCAAATATGGCTTCTTTCCATGCCATAGTTCATATGGTGTCTTATTGACATTCTTTGTGGGAACCATATTTAAAATGCGAACAACAGACTCTAAAGCATAATCCCAAAAGGATAAAGATAAAGTTGTAAGATTAAACATAGATCGCACCATATCCAATAATGTACGATTTCTCCTTTCAGATACACCATTTTGTTGTGGAGTATAGGGAGAAGTAAGATGCTGAACAGTTCCATTCTTACTTTGATAATCTATAAACTCTTGACTTAAATATTCACCACCTCTATTAGAACGAAGAGCTTTAATCTTCTTTCCAATTGCAATTCTACTTCTGCTTTAAACACTTAGAATGTTTCAAATACCTCATGGTTATGCTTAAGTAAATAAACATAACCATAACGGCTATAATCATCCGTAAATGTTAAGAAATAGCTAGCACCTTTCCTTGACACATGTCTAAGTGGTCCACATACATCAATATGTATTAATCCAAGTAGATCAGTAGCTCTTTCAATATTGCTATTAAAAGGTTTCTTGGTCATCTTTCCAGAGATACAAGACTCACATTTATCAAATGTTCATCATTGATATTTTCCAAAAGACCTTCACGTTAAAGCTTTTGAATACGAGTCTTCCCAATATGGGCAAGTCTACAATGCCAAAGATAAGAAGAGTTCTTGTCAAACTTTCTCTTCTTACTCATGCTAAAGACATATTTATTATTCTTAGATTCATTATCATGCATGTCTATTTCAAACACACCATTCACAGAAATTGCATTAAAATAGAAGATACCATCTTTCCAAACAGAAATTCCATTATTATCAATTGTGTGAAGGAAGCCATTATTCAACAAACAAGAAAAGGAAATAACACCCCTAACAATTGTAGGTTCATAATGACAATCATTTAAAATCAGTACTAAACCCAAATGTAAAACTAAATTAAATGTTCCTACAGCTTCAACCGTTGCTTGTGCGCCATTGCCCACTTGTAGAAATTGTTCCCCATATGATAGCTTCCTTTCCAGATTAAATCCCTACAGCATATTACAAATGTTAATAACGCATCCCGTATCATATACCCAAGAATTTAATTTGTATGTTAATTTGAACAATTCAATCATAAATAAAGTACCTGAAGCTGCAGCGCTCTGCTCAGACTTCTTCTTTATTTCTCGCAATTCTTCGAGGTAAAGAGGGCAATTCATCTTCCAGTGACCACTTTGCTTGCAATGGTGACAAGTCTCATCCTTCTGAGATCTATTCTTCTTGACAAAGTTCTGCTTAGGTTTCGAATAAGTCGCAACTAGTTTGCCCTTATCACCATCGCCTTTGCCTTTCTTCTTATTCGCTTACGGTTTTGGCTTACTCACTCTACCCTTTTGTATTGTTAGTACATAAAGCGTAGTTGTAGATGCCTTGTCTTTGAACCCCTTTTCATAGTCAATGAGCATTGCATGCAAATCATTAACTGTCTTCCCCGTGCAATGCATATTATAGTTTCTAACAAAATCATTGAAGTCCTTGTTAAGGGACCTATTGATCAAGTTGATAGCCATATTATGATCATAGGGTTGTCCTAGTACAATGAGCTATTCCATATAACCCCTCATCTCCAAGTAATGGGCACTTACAGACTTTCCTGGATCTTGCTTGTAGCTATGCAAAACATCTACCAAATAGTAGATCTCCACGGCTTGTGGCTTCTCGAACATAGCCTTGAGCTCATTAAGTATTCGCTGAGGATTAAATAGCTTATACTTCTTTTGAAGTAGAGGAGCCATTTTTCCTAGCATTAAGCAAGCCACCTCAGAGTGCTTCTTAACATTAGCAGCGTGTTCAAGCCTTTGCGCATCAGACGCTCCTTCAGCAAGATCCTCCGGATAGGGAGTAGTCAAGATATCGATAGTACCGCTGCTCTCAAGACAATTCTTAGCGAGCGATACCAATCATTGAAGTTTGGGCCAGTAAGTTCAGGACGGTCAAAGAAAGCTTTGAACACGTAACTTATAGTGTTATTGGTGAGGTGAGCCATTTCTACAGAAATAAGTTCAAATATTAGTATTTTCGATAACAAAATACTTTCAAGAAAATAAAATTACCCTGGTATAAAAACCATATTATTTTCCTTGAATTCTAGAACTATATTGACATAAATCCATTACATCAGTTGATCTGCTAGTAATTAATGTACTCAACATAGCGACTTGTCGAACAATTCAATTGACAAACAATTTTCAATTTCTAGAACAGTACAATACATGAAAACCCGACAACCCTAGAGAGGGGCTAGGACTAGATTATAAACACAATCGATCAACCAAGAAAACCAACCGAATACTCCTTCGTGGTACACCTTGCGATCGACCAAGAGGAGAGAAGAGGGAGAGATTAAAGTTATGAAGATTATGAGGGGTAAGGGGATGTATTTATAGGCCTAGAATCCATTGTAGCCCAAACAAATAAAAGGCAAGTTTTGCCTTCCCCCTTTGGTGCCCTAACCGACCAACGAACACCCCCCTATGGCGTGTTCCGGAATCTTCCGTCCTTCTTCCTTTTAAATCCTCTTACTATATATTATTTAACACTCGTTAATACTTAACTTTTAATTAATCAATGATCGTTAAAGTTATATAGTTTTTTAGCTTAGTTTAATTTAATAAATATAATAAATATATTTATTAAACAAATTAACTCTTTACGTATTGAGTGCAATCCCGTATTCTCGAGTTCGATCCTATCAGACGACTATCAAATATAAGTCCTTAAACTTTCACTAAATGTCCGTTGTCGATTAATAATATAGGAATATTATTCAACTAAGACAATTCAAAATAGTGTCAGAGTGTAAAACCCGCATAAACTACCCATGAACAGTACAATACATGAAAACCCGACTAATTTAAAACCTTCTAATTATAATACAAGACACGTATCATGAGCATTAATTACAAAAATTAACTATATTAGTTGTACACGGTTAATAATTATGTATATTATTTATTGCACGACAAAAATTACTCACGACATTAAAACACGAGCATATACGATAAATATTAAGATGAGAAACGAAAACGAAAACTATTAAGTGTGTGTGTTGGGCTGTGTGTAAAACAAAAAGAAACAAGAAAGATAGGCCTTAGGCCCAACCAATAAACTAATTCAAACCACCAGGGAATTACATTCTCTTTCTCATTTACACATTTCAAGAAAACAACACACAAACCCTAGCCACCATAGAGGAATGGCCGCCGGCCATTACAGAGGGAAAGGGGAAAGAAAAGTGTTTTGATCTTGGATTAATTCGAGTTAGTGTTCGTGTTCTCTTGTTTAATCCATTCACACATTTGCAATAGTGAGGTCGGAGTAAGACTTTTCATTCTTTCATCTTTCCTCGTTCACTGGACACAAGGTATAGATATTCCGTCCTTCAGTATGAACATTCTCTTTCCTTATTAGGATTCCCCATTTGCAGCCAACTGTTTTCCCAACTATTTGTTTTATATGTTTTGATCTACTTATGTTAGTTTTAAATGCCTAAGCCATATACATGCATGACCATGTCACCTAGTTATGGAGGTACCATAACCATAACACTGGAGGCACCAGTGTTATGACTTCCCCACGACGGAGTGATTGCTCGTGGCGTCCCTTTACAGTTTTGGCCATATATTTATATTATTCAAGTAGGGTGTATGGGTTCATCCTAGTTACATGTTTTTACAGGATCTTCATGGTGAATGTGGTGTGTGCCTTGCATCCTTCACAAGGAGTTGATCCCTCCTACCCAGACTAATTAAATAGAGGCATCCCCTCTAATTAAATGATGAGGTCACCCCTCCAAGTATTCATGCACGATGGAACCTCATGACCTATATGGGCTCTTGGCTAATTAAAGTACAATTTTCATATAAAAACATAAGTCTTTTTCAAACTATAAAACAAGTTTTATAAACATGTTCCAGGTTTTCCAGGACTTATACATTTCCGCTGCTTTCAGTCTTATTTATGTTTCAGTCATTCATACTATGTCATATATCCGTTCACTGAGCGTATTGCTTAGCCGTTACTTTCCTTTCCATGTCCAAAAATGGTAGGTACCCAGGGACATACTTGAGCATTTGGAGGACGTGCATAGGATGGAAGCTGCCTTAGACTTCTTCTCCTTTTGCCTTCACATACTTATGCTTGTTTGGACACTTGTTTTGTCCTTCTCATTTCATTTACTTTATTTATGTTTTGGGCTTATGTTTGGGAACCGATGTTTGATTCCGGTTTTCCCTTTTGGTTATGTATGTTTTAGTACATATTACCTTGCATGCTTTGATGACACACCATAAATACACGTAATGGTCCACTTATCAAAGTGAGGTGTTACAATTATGGTATCAGAGCCAGGTTTCGACCTGTAGGCTAAAAACACGACATATGACTTGTGGGTAGTCACTAGGAGCTTCCTAAGCTGACGCTTATTATTCCACGTATTGATATTTTCAGCACCTTGATGTTTTAACCATGATGTTTTCCTCGAAATTGTTTTACTAATATGGATTGAACAACCGTCATCCATAATAAGTTACATGTCATTGTTTTATGCATGATGTTTCCTTGTGAACTTTGGCTAAAAGGACTGAACCATAATAGTTCATACTTGGCCATACGTTTTCTGTTAAGTTGTGACAGTTGATTTTCACTTATTTATTTTCATGTATTATTGTTGCAGGTATTTTGACTAAGTAATAGTTGGTATAGGACTGGCCATATTTAGTCGCATGTGCTTTTCATTCGAATTTTGTTTTGGTGAACTGAACCATAGGCGTTCACCCTTGCTCATGTCAATTTTGTTTTGGTGAACCGACCCATAGGCGTTCATCCTTACTCATGTCAGTTTATTTTGTGAACCGACTCATGGTCGTCCACACCAGCGATTTTTCGGATTTCATTTCATTACAGTTATAATTCTTTCATGTCCCCTCATTCATTTGTTATGTTTCTTTATGTCAAGTAAGTTTTCATACTATCATGGTTAACTTCGTTTTCATGCTGATTATGTTTTATGCTCCTTCAAGTTGATTTTGTTCCATGTTTCTTCATGATGATTTAGTCTTCATGGTGATTATGTCTTACGTCTCTTATGTTGATTATGCTTTCATGCAAGACATTGATGGATTTCATTTATTCATTTTTTCATGATAGTCATGGTTGGTTTTCATTAATCATGCTTTCATGCGAATTATCGTCGAATTTCGTTTAACCACACTTTTAGCATTTTCTCTATGCATCCAGAATGATGTCTATGCTGGAATTGCTAGGCTATCATGATGCTCATTCCAATTCAGTTTTCTAACCGCTTAACCAATTATTTTCCTTTAAAATCATGTCAAATGATCGACCCCATACCGATCATTTCATGTGTACTCCATGTACCGTATACCATGTGTATTACACGTACCGTAATCCATGTGTATTTCACTTACAATACTCCACGAGTATTCGCTAGTCGATTCTAAATCATCTCATGCGTATTCCACTTGTTGATATTCTACAAGAAGCTGATATCGCTCATAACTGGGAGATGTTACTAAATGTTGATGTTGCTGATCATTTGGAGACACTACGAGATGTTGATGCTGTTCACAACCTGGAGATACTACAAGACAAAGACAGAGGCGTTAGATCAAAGCGACCAGACGAGAAGATGCTTCACCCAGACGATTTCCATCACAATACATGTCCCTACCTTTTAGTTGTATGTCACACGTCAATCAGTTGTCTTTTTAGTCATATGAGTGAGAACCGGTACGAGCCGGCCACTCAGCTGAATAGTTACATGAATCACCGTCCTGAGAATGACCCATCATGGAACTGACACACAAGACGATAGTAACCACTATTGTGACAACAACTATTTTAACAATCACAACAGAACACCGGTCACGTACGTGATCAGAAATACAAAGGGTCAGCAGTCCAACCGATCCGCCAATTCTGGCATGATAACCTAAGAGTTTCAATTTTATTCGTTTCACACCTCGAGACACATGTCAAGACATCAGTCAAGACACATGTCATAAGCATATTGTCTCAAAACACGAGTCAAGACACATGACTCACGTCTATCTTCTGAAACAGCCCTAAGAAATTCAGGGTACCCTCCAGGGGGTATATCCATT
Source organism: Glebionis coronaria (assembly GCA_025667525.1). Lineage (NCBI taxonomy): Eukaryota > Viridiplantae > Streptophyta > Magnoliopsida > Asterales > Asteraceae > Glebionis > Glebionis coronaria. The sequence goes on from CM046874.1 coordinate 594,487,700, forward strand.
TTGTTGTGCCAAGTTCTAATCAGGCCACAAGAATTTCAGTACCAGCACTGACGTATTATTCGCGTTTAGACATGTAGGGTTCATTCTGCGCGAGACAGGCAAAACACATCCAGTGAAGATCTATCACGTTTGTTCCATGACACTTTCATTTCTTGAACCCATATTTCATATATCCATGACCATAAAGGACGCCATTCATATCACCCAAGTATACGAAGGTTTTCCTTCTGTCTAATGATAAGATCCAATCGTCTAACGCACTTACCTCAGACAGATGCAAGTTAAATATGATTCTGGTTATGGATTATGAACAACACACCATGCTATGATTGGTCGCCATTTATATCAGATTTTGTACAGCGATGTTCAGGCTCCTGAATACATGCAACATGGTTTTCCATCAAGAAAATCTATACAAGTTATGTATACTTTATGAGCACGTGTTGGTTATTCTACGACTGCGAAGATTTTCCAGCTATAAGTTATGACACAACTTCTAAGGTTCGTTTATTCATAATCAACCGATTATTTCAAAATTCCCAGATGTATTTTTAGAAAACCTCCGTGTATACTTTATCCACAAGATGGAACTTAACCCAAGCATGTTGAAGGATCAGCTGCACGAGATGTTGAAGAAGCTCATTCGCCATGTGTATCACAACGGAATGCATCGGTTCTGTTCATTAAGGAGAAGGACAGTAACATGAGATTATGTGTCGAGTACCATCGATTTAGACAGATCACCGTTCATGACCGTTATCCTCCTCCACGTATTGACGACGAGTCCGATCGACTATAGGGTGCTAAGCACTTTCTAATATCGACTTATGATCATACTGCCAATAGTGGCGAGTGAATGGGCTGGACATTTTCATGACTGCTTTCACACACAATTTGTTCATGCTAAATTCATGATTTTATTTTGGTCTCACGAATGCGCTAGCAGTATTTATTAACTTGATGAAGGGAGATTCCCATGAACTCATAAACAAATTCGTTATCATTTTAATCATTGAAAACATGATATTCTCTAAGTTTAGAGAAGAGCACGAAGATCATATTCACTCTATGTTACAAAATCTATGACAGAAGAAATTTCACCCTAAAATTTTTCTAGTACAAATTCTGGTTGATTAGAGTGACACACTAAATCATATTGATTTTCACGGTTAATCTTACCTGGACTCAGCTTACACGTAAATGAGAGAATCCTACACTAAAATATGTATTCCAGAGGATCTTACGCTAAGAGAAGTCTAGGTTACAAAGACTCATGGTGTTCCAAACTTCTATGTATCCAATTTCTATGAAACAAGGTACAGTTACGTTCATATCTAATTGCCTGACATACTAACAGGTCAAGATAGAACACCAACAGGCTAGGAGTTATTTCCACCATTTGAATTGTGAACGGAGAAGGGATATAATCTCCATGGATTTTGTTTGTTACCTGGCTACGGCAGGCTCGGAGGAAGCATTATGCTGCTTGGGTATTGTAAACAGTTTGACCAAGTCTGCAAATCCTTTCGTCCGTAAGGATTTCAAAATTAGCAGATTATCAGACATTTTCCAACCAAGGATCGTTCGATCACTTGGTACTCCCTAGCTATTGGACCATACAAAGGTTCACCTTCATGTTTCTTATTTACGTTCAAGTCATTGTTTAAATTTATGATATTATTTTTTCCGCACTCACGTTCATGACACTGTTCACGTTCATGATCGTATCATGGCTTACGATTTACGTTTCATATTTCGTTCTGGAAAGTTTTGTAGGAGCTTGGGAGACCGGATTCAAGTTTAATAAACTTTCCATTCTCAGACAGACGTTCCATGTCATATTTTGTGTCTCACCTCGTATCGTTTGGCGTTACCTCCTCAGTTATCTCATGTTCATGATATGTTTCACACGTCATGTTCATTCCACATTTTTCATATCACGTTCATGATAAGTTGCACGTATCATCATCCACCATATGTTTTCTTATATTACACTCACCATATCTCTACGTATCATGTTCACAATTGTTCACGTATCACGTTCACAATTGTTCACATACTACTTTTCAGTATGTCTCGCGCATCATTACTAAGATGCTATTAATGTCAGCTATGCCAGATTATTTTGCATCGTAACGTTGCGTTTAACCTAGCACGTTAACTTTCATCCACTCAATCAGATTCTTGAGGTTCTATCTTACGTTGATAAACTATAAACTTTTACGTACCGTCAACTCGGGGTCATGAAGATCAGGATTGCTACTTCGACAAGATCTTGTAGAGGAACTGTTTCGGGCGGGAACCCACTTGGAACGGAGGAGCCCATCCAGACTTCTCATCCTTTTCCTCCCATAATTCAGAGATGTTCTCCCCAGTCACGACGCGTTCCATGTCCTTTTACAGTCATGTCACGTCCGTGTCCCTTCCCAGATGATCGTATCTCTAATTCGAGGATGAATTATTCTTTTTAGAGGGGAAGAGTTGTAAAACCCGCATAAAATACCCATAAACAGTACAATACATGAAAACCCGACTAATTTAAAACCTTCTAATTATAATACACGACACGTATCATGAGCATTAATTACAAACATTAAGTATATTACTTGTACACGGTTAATAATTATGTATAATATTTATTGCACGACAAAAACTACTCACGACATTAAAACACGAGAATATACGATAAATATTAAGATGATAAACGAAAATGAAAACTATTAAGTGTATGTGTTGGGCTGCGTGTAAAATAAAAAGAAACAAGAAAGATAGGCCTTAGGCCCAGCCCATAAAATAATTCAAACCACCAGGGAATTACATTTTCTTTCTCATTTACACATTTCAAGAAAACAACACACAAACCCTAGCCACCATGGAGGAATGGCCACCGGCTATTACAGAGGGAAAGGGGGAAAGAAAAGTGTTTTGATCTTGGATTAATTCGAGTTAGTGTTCGTGTTCTCTTGTTTAATCCATTCACACATTCGTAATAGTGAGGTCGGAGTAGGACTTTTCATCCTTACATATTTCCTCGTTCACTGGACACAAGGTACAGATATTCTGTCCTTCAGTATGGACATTCTCTTTCCTTATTAGGATTCCCTGTTTGCAGCCAACTGTTTTCCCAAGTATTTGTTTTATATGTTTTGATCTTCTTATGTTAGTTTTAAATGCCTAAGCCATATACATGCATGACCATGTCACCTAGTTATGGAGGTACCATAACCATAACAATAGAGGCACCAGTGTTATGACTTCCCCACGGCGGAGTGATTGCTCATGGCGTCCCTTTACAGTTTTGGCCATATATTTATATTATTCATGTGGGGCGTATGGGTGCATCTTAGTTACATGTTTTTACAGGATTTTCATGGTGAATGTGGTGTGTGCCTTGCATCCTTCACAAGGAGTTGATCCCTCCTACCCAGACTAATTAATTAGAGGCATCCTGTAACACCCCCAAATTTATACAACTCGATACAGCGGAAGACTCGTTGGTGTTACGGGATATCACATTACTCACATCATAGACAACGCATAAAAATCGCGTCGTTTAATAATAAATAATTTCCATTCATAAATATCAAAGTTACATCGGTCCCAAGTCATTTGATTTAATACAGGTTTTACAAAATATTTGAATGGAAAATATTGTTTAAGTGCGGGCCATGAATTCTTGTCGTCTTCCCGAGAATTACCTTCAAGTACCTGAGATAAAACATGTTAAAAGAAAAGGTCAGCGATAACGCCGAGTGAATTCATAGAGTTTAATAAAATCCATCAATATAATATCAGTATAAAATTATTACTGAAAATCATTTTGTACAAATCATTTTAATAGGCCATGAAATAGCCAAGGTCATTTTATACAAATCCTTATCGAAAATCATAATATAGGCATTTGCCTTAAAAATCATTATACGAGCCAATGTCGTAAAAACGTCATACAATACGTCTTATGACGTTGTATGAAAATAAAAACCGTTATATGAGTATGGTTATGAAAACCAAAATACAAACATAATATCAATAGTATGACCCTGTATTGCTAGTCAGGCAATACCTCGTAATTCGGAGCGTCTAGTAGTATTTCGCTAAGTTTTTAGATTATTATAAGCCGCATGACATTGTTACCTTACTAAACCAACAACTGGTAGCTAACCCGATCCACAATTTGCCCATCTAAAGTAGCGTGTCATCACAAAGGTCACGCTATGGAAATCTTCTCATACATAAATTCGCTTACCAATCAATGTGGCACGACGGGGATCAACCGTCAAGGCGCGAACTGGGGTGATCGTCCCCAAATAGTACTATTAAATGCATAAGCGTCTACCAAATCCCGGTAGTTCACAATTCATGCTAATGGGACTTTCAGTGACATAACCTAACTTTAATAATCCATTTTATTTCATCTATCGGGTCCTTTAATCATTTATCGGGTCATACAATCGGGTCATTCAATCATTCGGGTCCAAAATCAATAAACAAACAATAGGGACAAATGGTGTCCTATTTTATAAAAACTAACATGTTATCTCCCTCGCGGGTTTATAAAGCATTTATAAAAACATTTAAAAGAGTGCGAGGCTATGAACTCACGTTGATATGGGAAAGCGGGTTATCGGCAACTCGGACGTACGGTACGTGCTTCAATCACGGAAACCTAGACAAATAATACCCGGTCTTAGACTCATGTCCAATCACTTTATAAAAATAACAATTATGTATACATATGATGATTATATATATATGATGATCAAGTGGGTTTACATATCCTCATTTACTCATTTTTATGTTATGTGACGATAACGTTTATACTAGTTTACTAGTTTTACCTATTTACGTGTTTTAAGTCCAATAAAATTATTATAAGTTCTTTAACTTGTATTAATCCATGTCATACTTATATTATCAGTATCTACACTTTACAAGTTGGGCCTAAATGGGTTAAGTCCAATAAGTTCTTTTTATAAGTGTTTAACTTATTTAGTCCAATTATTAGCCAAAGTATTAGTCCAATATGTTTACTTAGCTCGTTAATGTCCGTATGTCCTATAGTTCGGGTTTTATCGGTTTTTACTTGTTATACATGTCTATATATCAGTATATAAGTTTTATAAAGTTTTCATTAGACGGGTCCAACCATCTAAGTTTTATTTAACAAAAACGTTAATTTTTAAGGTATTAGCCGAAAAAGTCGTATAAATCATGTTTATAGTTTTATAACTTATAAAACATAACAAGTTGTCATTTTTATAAAATGTCCACTTATTTATCATTTTACATATTTATATAAATGTATTATATAAGTTAGTGGGTTTTAATTTATATTTTATACTATTAAATTTTGAGTGCTTATATAATAGTATTATACTTTAATTTCCAAAATCTGATTTTTATCTTCTCTTTCACCAAAACTGCCATATCTTGAGTTCTATATGGAGATAGAAGCTCAAATTTTTATCACATAAACTACATGATATGTGATACATTTAACTCTTCTATAGCTACTGTTGAATCATCTTCTAAATATTTTCTAAAAATCGTCCAAAACAGTGAACTCAGATTTGTATCTTAAACTTGTTTTGATCATATCTCACTCATTATTTTGATTCCATTGCATGGCCAACTCTCACATGTGTACAAGACATATAGCTTACTGTAAATGGATTCTACTTCATCATTTTATCAGTCCATGACCTGTTTCTTTACTGTTTTATACAGCCAACAAATTTAACCAAGATTTTAACCTTGTTTCTTATGGTTTTTCACCTTTTTAATCATGTTTATCAATACCAAATCCCCACATAACATTTTTATCATCATATACATACACAATAGGAAATAAAATACATGTTTACATAATCAAAATAACAAGAAGATGGAAAGAACAATCTTTATACCACCAAGATGATGAAAAGATGGGGTTGATGATGAACAAGACTTGGTTTTGGGTAACCAATCTTATGAGATATCAACATCACTTCTAGGATCACCAAGTATTTATAGATTCCTCCAAAAATCAGCCCTTGTTCTTCATGAAAACTCATTGAGAAATCAGCCCCAAACTCCCTTGAAAACTCCTTTTTACATGTTAAGATCACCTCCAATCTTTATAACTTCAATGGGTTTTCATCATATGTAAATTATACATATGATTTATGATTGAATCAAGATCAAATAGAGGTTGTTTTGGGTGAATATGGGACGAATTTCTAGTGAGAGAAAGGGAGGATGATTGGTTTTGCATGTAAGATGAATGAGAAAATGGTTTAAGCAAAAGTGGTTTCAAGGTGTTATACATGTGTCTTAGCTTATTAGCTAAGCTTGACACATAATGGGGTGAGGTGTAGTCCTCTTGGCCATCCCATATTATTGGGGTGGGATAAACTTGTTTTGTCCCATCCCGCTAATTTACGGGTATTCCTCGATTCTAGTTTCCTCGATTTGCGTGCCCTTGGGTCGTTTTACGAAAAACGTTTTTATAAATTATGAATCAACAACACAAAACGAATCTAATAAAAATTGTTTCATCAAAAACGGAGTTCGAAAACGTAAATACGTAATCCTAGGGTTTCCGGTTTAGTCGTAAAGGACGTTAAAATAAAATCGTAAGTCCTAATCTCTTCTCGTAAATTTGTGAGTTTATGAACAAACACAAATTTAAAACTCCAAAATAATATTCACGGATAAATTTATTTTCTGAAATGTCGGACTGTCACCAAAGACGGTGTATGTAAACGTAAGCACGTAACGTTGAATCCTCCGGTTTAAACGTAGTCGACGCTACTCCAAGACGTAAGTCCAAATTTCTTCCCAAAAATATGTGAGTTCATATTGTAACATTAAAATAATGTTTTTAAATAATATTCAAGAATAAAATATCAACCATAAATTGACGGATTTTCACAGCATTTACCCCTAAACAGGATCTTTGTCCTCAAAGATCATCTTATCTTACTACTCGCTTCTTATAGAGTTAAAGCCATGTGGGTATTTCCTCCACATCCGATCTTTTCTCTCTCAAGTGTAATTCAATACAATACGCGAGTTTCATCAAATATAACTACGGGAATAAGATCAGGCTTAATGTTGGCTTACTTTCTCTATCCATGATGTTCACGGGTTTTTGATGAATGCAACTTTTCGCCGATCTAAATTTTATTAAGAAGTATTCAGATTTTCACTTGATAGGCATTGCATCAAGTTCGATATACGAAACATAATTCACGCAGTCCTTGAAGTCTTAGGGTAGATCCAGCTTATATGCCTTTCAAACCAATCTTCTACATCATCTCAATGGTCCCATACAATGGGGACTTATATCCCATGATCTTTCAGATCATCAATTCATTTTTCCATGGTTAAAATTTTTGGCATAACTTCGCTACCCATCTGGCACTTCAAGATCTACATTTCATATTCACATAACCTCTTGCCCACTACCGGCAGTCAATAATCAGATCCTAATTTTAACAATCATTTCAGGTCTCGCGGGTCGAGTATTTTGTAAGGTTAGGTTCGCCATCATAAGAAACCTTAAACCTAAAAGACATGTCCAACTCACAATGGGTGTATGTCGGGTGTCTTCATCCCAACTCCGGCTTACAAATGCTCTAATATAGATCCTAACAAGATTCGATCTTGATCCTAATACGATAATCAATGATAATCTCTACAAAGGAAAGCGATTATACGGTTTATTACCAAAGGTCAATGATTCAAACATAAAACAGCGCTTATAGTATTTTGTATCGTTACTTTACCTCGTCCCTTCGATTGGGGTGGTACATAGTACTCTCATCAAGGTTCGTTCTCAATGACTTCTGAGCAAATCTCTAGAAATTCGATGCGAAGCGAGGATCTTGATAAAGATGTTTGATACAGGCACACTATGTTTACATAACTCTTTTGCATTTATCATTAACGGGAATGATATTAGCAGATTTGGTCAGTCTGTCGACGATGACCCAAATCGAATCAAATTCAGATGATGACCTTTGCAATAGCTAGACGTTTAATGTATGAGGCGATCTCTGCCTTCATAATTTTGCCATCAGTACAACTTCTTCAGACAAAGATACTTTTAGTCGAAAATGACATACATATAATACTTATACTTACAAATTCCAACATAACTATATCTCACAATCTCCATATTTAGGCAACCACAAGTGGCCTTTAAAACATTTAACGCTATTGGCTTCTCTATTTTAATGGTTCACATTAGCCGCGAACCACTTTTTATTATTTATATTATCCTTTTTACGAACATCGTTTATTTTTATATCGTTCGGCAATTTATTTTGCACCTTCATTATTAAGGAACATGTCCTAATTGTTTCTTTATCCTTTTTATATAATATGTCAGTATCTATATTCTTCTCATGATGATGTAATTATCATGTCCACAATTCACTCAGATATTCTTTCTATATTATGCGTCAGTAATTACGTTCACCTTCCTGATGAAATAAATATCACAACCGTATTTATTCAAAATTCTTTCTTCATATCTTCTATGTTTTAGTTTCGTCTTTACTATCATTTTTATCCGTTTTACTCAATCCGTCGTCTAAAGCGTCGATAATTATTACAATTAATTAAATAATAATTATTATAACTAATTAAATATTAAGTATTCAATTTTTATGAAATGTAAACGTAAAGACTTTAAATTTCTTAGTTCGACCAATTATATAAAATATTCAAAAATAAATTTGAATTTAATTAACACGATTTTTGTTGATTTATCGAAAATAATTAATAGGATTCGTAAAGGTTCGAAAAATCTTTGGTTATACTGTGGTCAAAATTTTCTTAGTTGAATAGAAAAATTGTCGTTTCAAATTTTTAAGTCATGGTTTAAATGGTTTCCTCAATCCTTCTTAAGTTATCTTGAGGTATACACAAACATTTACCCCTAAACAGAAGTTTAGTTAAATGGTTTGTGTATAAGGGAATAATCCCTTAAAAATCCTTTGTTAAAACATTTGTCAAAATATATTTGTACTTTCTTTTTAGTATAACTCAAGGTCTTAAATGACTTCTAAATTTGGAAGAGTCAATATATATTCCATTATCCATTAATCACATAGTCAAATAATGTAAGGGTTTAAGTCTTTAATTACATATCAATTATTCAAGGTTCGGGTTTTCACTGTTCGGCCAATTCAGGGCAATCTATAATTAATTATTAACTCCTTTCTATTCTTATAAATAAACAAATAGTTCTTAATGATCATACGCATGGATTTATCAAATTACAGCCTACACACGTGATTCACCAAATTTATGAATACTACATGTGCATTGTCAATCCAAACGACATCACGTGAAACTCATAACGTTCATTACAAGCACCGGATGTAGTGATTGGAATAGATAATCTCTTTCGCAGATGCGAAGTTGATGATAACCATGCTATGGATCAAATTTTCTAGAACCTTGTAAATGATCGAACCATTCTTCCATTTCGAGTTATGGATATCGTTTTCGACTGTCAATTTACTCAATTCACAGTAATCTATAAATATAAGGAATGATAACACCATAGCTCTTCAGGATGACAGGCTTGGTATAATAAAATCTTTCTCCAACAACTTTCTCAGTTGTACGGTAATTCCTTAAATTCAGATGGTGCTGACGTACAGTGCACAAGCCACAGATGCAGCACCGAGAATATAATCAAATACCAAATTCTACTTTCCTTAATGGCGAAAGTCTTGGTAATTCATCAATAATTACTTCCTAAGGTTTTAGATAACATAAACATCTTTTAATACATTCATATTAGGTTCTTCTAGATTATAATATCTATGACTAATTCATAATCATTCACAATATAATTCTCAAGTCTAAATGCAGGATATGGTCATCCATCAAGAATTATTTAGATCACTTTTGATAATCAACATCTTATCCTTTGGGGAATTCTACTCGAGTTCCCATCAATTAAGACAATGTCGTCATGTCATAATCAATCAATCCATTTTACTGGCACTAACAACTTTCCAGTTTCATTTCCGTCGATAAGATGTGAATTTCTCAAAGGACTAATAATAACTCATAATCCTTCACAATTCAAGGATATCTGGAGACATAACTAACCTTAAAAGAGTAAGGTCAACGCATAATCTATGCGAGAGAATTTCAAATCAGATACAGATGAAAACATTTAACGAATATGAATATATCCCATGTTTTCATAAATTGAGTACGCATTCGAAAGCTCCTCGGATCGTTACCCAGGTCATTCAAATGAAATCAAATCAAAAGAAATGATAGGAACGTCGATACATCCAGTCGGGTATCAACACTCGGTAATCAGATACTTTTCCTAAGAATCTCACTACGGGAGAATTGGATAAGAAAGAATTGTCAATTGTCAAATAAGACAATTTCCACAGATGAGTATATTCGACTCAGAAGAATAGATGCTACAGGCACATATGTAGGTATCCCTAACATTATGTCCTTATTTTTCACTTCTTGCAGATCTCATAAAATTTAATATTTCACAATCTTCAAAGAAAATATAGTGTTTATTCATTGGTTTTATGGTGACTACTAATCAGCCTTGCATGGTCCATTCCAAATTGTATGTAGGCGCGCAACTATATACAATTTCAAGATTAACGATGCAATACTCAGTTCGTCAAAATTTTATCATCATGTTTATAATAAAAACATTTCCATGCTCAATTCTTAAATAAGAATCAAAAATATATTTACAAAGGTTTTCTTTGTTATGGAAACAATTAGGTTTTCCAAGGTACTTTATAAACAACTTCATTTTGATAACAATCACTTATAAATCTCCCTTTGAATAATCCTTATAGTGATGAAAATTCAATTTCCTCAAATGATACTGTTTTATCTTATAAAAATAATGAGTGATTTGCAAAAGAGTGATGAAAGCTTGTTCACCAAGAATTAACTACAATATGATAGGAAATGAGCTTAGCCAATTAATCATGAGGTTCATGACCTCGATGGCACTCACGAAGAATGATTCACAACGTAACTCAAATCAAGATGAGTACTTTTTCAGTGGTTGCATCACTAATGCGAACATTAGGATGAAGAAATAAAAGATAGATAACATCGATACATGTAGAATTTAGCAATCAAAGGTAGTCTTTTTCATTAATCACAAACAAGTCAAATTGTACCGTAACACATTACGTGTCACTATGTCATACAATTCTCAGAACTCATCCTACCAACTGATATCTCAGTTAAGTTAGGGATTTTTAAAAGATACTACAATGAACACTAATCTACAAATGTCATTAGGTGTTCCACATGTCTCAGAAGATCCATCGGTCTCAATTCAGAAGAAGATTTCTTCAATTTATTTATTGGACACTGGGCATCCTCGTTAGTGGACAATGGCTTAGGAACAACCCTTAACACAAACCTACAATCAATTAAATCCTTATAATTCAATCACAGGACTTAATGACTTCCTCTTAACAATCTCATATTCCATTAAAGTTAAATTTTACTTTATTCAAGTTTCAATCAACTTATACTTAATGCAACATCCTATCTCAGTTTCTAATACTTTCAATCTTATTCTTCGGCCTTGAAAAGGCAATAAAAGCTCAATATGATCAACACTTAATTTCAATCCTATAGCTCTTACAACAATAATTATCAGATGAGTCACTAGTATGAAATGACTTGATCATTCAATTAGACTTCTCGGAAAGGTACTAGTGGCATGAGGCTTTTGGGTACTGGTTCCAATGATAGCCTCAAGTGCAACATTCACCCTTTCGATTTCAATTTAAGAATTGGATGACAACAAATCAGATGACATCTTCCTAGGTGGTAACGTTTTGTCAAACTCCACTCTATAAGGAAAGATCGTCATAACATCGATATCAGATTTAATCTCGCCAATTCTTTTTCAATATCACAATCAACTAATATCTACATTTCTACGAATATCAACCATTTGTTGGGATCATAAATATCCACAACTTGATTTAGATCTAGGATAGCTAGAATTCCTACGAGAATAGCTTCGATTAATTTACTAGGGGATTTAGGGTTTCTTGTGACAATCTACGTCGTATAAATACCTCGTATAAAAATCAAAATAATCATCAAACAATCATGTAATAAAATTACATCATATATATATAATCCAAGTTTTATATATATATTAAAATAACACTTCTCAGTCTTGGCCTTGTCGGTAACTCGGGAATTCTTCGGCACCGTTATAGTCAAAAGATTTTTAGACATTTTAAGAAAAATGTTTATAGTTAAAAGATTTTGAAATGTTTTATTCAAAACCTTAGTTTTAAAAATCTTTCGTTCTCTATAACGAGAGCTCTGGTACCAAACTGTAACACCCCCAAATTTATACAACTCGATACAGCGGAAGACTCGTTGGTGTTACGGGATAGCACATTACTCACATCATAGACAACGCATAAAAATCGCGTCGTTTAATAATAAATCATTTCCATTCATAAATATCAAAGTTACATCGGTCCCAAGTCATTTGATTTAATACAGGTTTTACAAAATATTTGAATGGAAAATATTGTTTAATTGCGGGCCATGAATTCTTGTCGTCTTCCCGAGAATTACCTTCAAGTACCTGAGATAAAACATGTTAAAAGAAAAGGTCAGCGATAACGCCGAGTGAATTCATAGAGTTTAATAAAATCCATCAATATAATATCAGTATAAAATTATTACTGAAAATCATTTTGTACAAATCATTTTAATAGGCCATGAAATAGCCAAGGTCATTTTATACAAATCCTTATCGAAAATCATAATATAGGCATTTGCCTTAAAAATCATTATACGAGCCAATGTCGTAAAAACGTCATACAATACGTCTTATGACGTTGTATGAAAATAAAAACCGTTATATGAGTATGGTTATGAAAACCAAAATACAAACATAATATCAATAGTATGACCCTGTATTGCTAGTCAGGCAATACCTCGTAATTCGGAGCGTCTAGTAGTATTTCGTTAAGTTTTTGGATTATTATAAGCCGCATGACATTGTTACCTTACTAAACCAAGAACGGGTAGCTAACCCGATCCACAATTTGCCCATCTAAAGTAGCGTGTCGTCACAAAGGTCACGCTATGGAAATCTTCTCATACATAAATTCGCTTACCAATCAATGTGGCACGACGGGGATCAACCGTCAAGGCGCGAACTGGGGTGATCGTCCCCAAATAGTACTATTAAATGTATAAGCGTCTACCAAATCCCGGTAGTTCACAATTCATGCTAATGGGACTTTCAGTGACATAACCTAACTTTAATAATCCATTTTATTTCATCTATCGGGTCCTTTAATCATTTATCGGGTCATACAATCGGGTCATTCAATCATTCGGGTCCAAAATCAATAAACAAACAATAGGGACAAATGGTGTCCTATTTTATAAAAACTAACATGTTATCTCCCTCGCGGGTTTATAAAGCATTTATAAAAACATTTAAAAGAGTGCGAGGCTATGAACTCACGTTGATATGGGAAAGCGGGTTATCGGCAACTCGGACGTACGGTACGTGCTTCAATCACGGAAACCTAGACAAATAATACTCGGTCTTAGACTCATGTCCAATGACTTTATAAAAATAACAATTATGTATACATATGATGATTATATATATATGATGATCAAGTGGGTTTACATATCCTCATTTACTCATTTTTGTGTTATGTGACGATAACGTTTATACTAGTTTACTAGTTTTACCTATTTACGTGTTTTAAGTCCAATAAACTTATTATAAGTTCTATAACTTGTATTAATCCATGTTATACTTATATTATCAGTATCTACACTTTACAAGTTGGGCCTAAATGGGTTAAGTCCAATAAGTTCTTTTTATAAGTGTTTAACTTATTTAGTCCAATTATTAGCCCAAGTATTAGTCCAATATGTTTACTTAGCTCGTTAATGTCCGTATGCCCTATATTTCGGGTTTTATCGGTTTTTACTTGTTATACATGTCTATATATCAGTATATAAGTTTTATAAAGTTTTCATTAGACGGGTCCAACCATCTAAGTTTTATTTAACAAAAACGTTAATTTTTACGGTATTAGCCGAAAAAGTCGTATAAATCATGTTTATAGTTTTATAACTTATAAAACATAACAAGTTGTCATTTTTATAAAATGTCCACTTATTTATCATTTTACATATTTATATAAATGTATTATATAAGTTAGTGGGTTTTAATTTATATTTTATACTATTAAATTTTGAGTGCTTATATAATAGTATTATACTTTAATTTCTAAAATCTGATTTTTATCTTCTCTTTCACCAAAACTGCCATATCTTGAGTTCTATATGGAGATAGAAGCTCAAATTTTTATCACATAAACTACATGATATGTGATACATTTAACTCTTCTATAGCTACTGTTGAATCATCTTCTAAAAATCGTCCAAAACAGTGAACTCAGATTTGTATCTTAAACTTGTTTTGATCATATCTCACTCATTATTTTGATTCCATTGCATGGCCAACTCTCACATGTGTACAAGACATATAGCTTACTGTAAATGGATTCTACTTCATCATTTTATCAGTCCATGACCTGTTTCTTTACTGTTTTATACAGCCAACAAATTTAACCAAGATTTTAACCTTGTTTCTTATGGTTTTTCACCTTTTTAATCATGTTTATCAACACCAAATCCCCACATAACATTTTTATCATCATATAATCATCATATATATATACAATAGGAAATAAAATACATGTTTACATAATCAAAATAACAAGAAGATGGAAAGAACAATCTTTATACCACCAAGATGATGAAAAGATGGGGTTGATGATGAACAAGACTTGGTTTTGGCTAACCAATCTTATGAGATATCAACATCACTTCTAGGATCACCAAGTATTTGTAGATTCCTCCAAAAATCAGCCCTTGTTCTTCATGAAAACTCATTGAGAAATCAGCCCCAAACTCCCTTTAAAACTCCTTTTTACATGTTAAGATCACCTCCAATCTTTATAACTTCAATGGGTTTTCATCATATGTAAATTATACATATGATTTATGATTGAATCAAGATCAAATAGAGGTTGTTTTGGGTGAATATGGGACGAATTTCTAGTGATAGAAAGGGAGGATGAGTGGTTTTGCATGTAAGATGAATGAGAAAATGGTTTAAGCAAAAGTGGTTTCAAGGTGTTATACATGTGTCTTAGCTTATTAGCTAAGCTTGACACATAATGGGGTGAGGTGTAGTCCTCTTGGCCATCCCATATTAGTGGGGTGGGATAAACTTGTTTTGTCCCATCCCGCTAATTTACGGGTATTCCTCGATTCTAGTTTCCTCGATTTGCGTGCCCTTGGGTCGTTTTACGAAAAACGTTTTTATAAATTATGAATCAACAGCACAAAACGAATCTAATAAAAATTGTTTCATCAAAAACGGAGTTCGAAAACGTAAATACGTAATCCTAGGGTTTCCGGTTTAGTCGTAAAGGACGTTAAAATAAAATCGTAAGTCCTAATCTCTTCTCGTAAATTTGTGAGTTTATGAACCAACACAAATTTAAAACTCCAAAATAATATTCATGGATAAATTTATTTTCTGAAATGTCGGACTGTCACCAAAGACGGTGTATGTAAACGTAAGCACGTAACGTTGAATCCTCCGGTTTAAAGGTAGTCGACGCTACTCCAAGACGTAAGTCCAAATTTCTTCCCAAAAATATGTGAGTTCATATTGTAACATTAAAATAATGTTTTTAAATAATATTCAAGAATAAAATATCAACCATAAATTGATGGATTGTCACACATCCCCTCTAATTGCATGATGAGGTCACCCCTCCAAGTATTCATGCAAGATGGAACCTCATGACCTATATGGGCTCTTGGCTAATTAAAGTACAGTTTTCATATAAAAACATAAGTCTTTTCAAACTATAAAACAAGTTTTATAAACATGTTCCAGGTTTTCCAGGACGTATACATTTCCGCTGCTTTCAGTCTTATTTATGTTTCAGTCATTCATACGATGTCATATATCCATTCATTGAACGTATTGCTCAGCCCTTACTTTCCTTTCCATGTCCCAAAATGGCAGGTACCCAAGGACAGACTTGAGCATTTAGAGGACGTGCATAGGATGGAAGCTGCCTTAGACTTCTTCTCCTTTTGCCTTCACATACTTATGCTTGTTTGGACACTTGTTTTGCCCTTTTCATTTCTTTTACTTTATTTATGTTTTGGGCTTATGTTTGGGAACCGATGTTTGATTTTGGTTTTCCCTTTTGGTCATGTATGTTTTAATACATATTACCATGCATGCTTTGATGACACGCCATAAATACACGTAACGGTCCACTTATCAAAGTGGTGTGTTACACAGAGTATACTTGAAAGTATACAGTCAATTTTGGATGATATTTGTTTAAAATACTGGACTTATCCCAACTATGTGATTTTTACTTTATGGATCTTTGTCATCAAGTAAATCATAAATATTTATCCTTAGACCCGAGATACCAGAAATCTGCATTGAATGTAGCGCATTTCTGTAAGGTAACCTAACGCTAAACGTAATTGGTAGCTATAAGGGTTATTTTCAGAAGTGTTGCAAAATTCATAAGTTTTTCTTGTAGTCAAAATAGGATTTGTTTCCTTCAAATTATTTTGAAGTATAATACAGCTGGACCCCTTGGGGGATTAGTAAGATGTTTGTGTGGCTGCACCCAAATTTGTTTTGGTATCTTGCTATATCCGTAATGAGAAACAGAATGGTTAATGTAAGGAATAACTAAGATCCATATCCTATTAACGTTGTATTTGAAATGAAAGGATAATAATAATGATGAATCATTAAAAGTTTTTTGTCCAGGAGACCTTACTCGAGATCGGACAAGGGCATTGATGTGTAACTAGACGCTAACCAATATGATCACGATATTTTGAAATATGTCCAAGTGGGAGCTGAAAGTTTTATGGACTTATATTTAAATAGTCGTGTGTTAGGATCGAACTCGGGATTACGGGTTTGCACACAATACGTAAAGGGATAATTTATTTGATAAATATATTTATTGTATTTATTAAATTAAACCTAGCTTTAACTTAAGGGTCGTTTAATAATTAAGAGTTAAGTATTAACGAGTATAAAATGAAAGTTGGAAAGTTCCGGAAGACCCCTTAGGGGGTGTCAACCGTCGGCTATAACCACAAAAGGGGAAAATATTTTCTTTCCTAATTTGTTTATGACTTGGAAAACAAGTTTTGCTTGCCTATATAAACACCCCTTGGCGTTATTATTTTTCCATCCCTTCCTCTTGTCTCTCTAAAACCGATCGACTAAAACCAAATTGGCCCTAGGGTTCAATTTGTTTTCTTTGGTTTTTTGGTTTAGCTATAATCTAGTCCTAGCCCCTCTATAGGGTTGTTGGATATATTTTCCATAAGCGTAGAAGCTCGGTTTACTCATGCTAGAATCACTGTTAGCTCGTTGTATTACGTGTGTACAAGAACGTAATATAGTGTTACTTTAGACTGTATCTTGGCCGTGTTCGTTATAAACCCTAATTGGAGATTTGTTGGTGTTCTTGTGGATTGATTTAGCTAAAAGGTATGTAACACAAACTTGATTAATTATGAATGTGTTATTAATTATGATCTTATTAAATCGCTTCCTCTATACGTGTGCTTTGATCTTGTTTAGGGTTTTGTATAATTGTTATGAGCTTAATAAACCTTCAGTGGTATCAGAGCCAGGTTTAACATGTTATAATTATCGAGATCAAAAGTTTTTTTAACTAATAATGATTTGAGTTAAAACTGTTAGGAATAAATACATGAGTTTCAGTTCCCCCTGTTGGTTGGTCGAAGTTTCCCCTTCTAGAGTAAGTTCCCCTACTGAATAACAAAGGCAGGGGGATTGGTCCCCCTGCTGGAAGTCAAAGACCCTACTACAAAGATAAACTAGGAAGAGATTATAACGTATTTTTGTTACTACTCCATGATAGTTTCCTTGTTTGTTAGTAGTAATCTTGTACGTGAGTCCTTGTGCTATAAAAGGACTCACTAGGGTTTCATGTAATATATCTCTTTATGTTCATTTCATTTCACACTTTAAGGTTGTAGAACCCTAATACCATTATTGGGTATTCGTATATCTTTGATATATTAAAGTTCAACGTTTGATTTAAACACTTGTTCTTGTGCGAAACATTATTTTCCGCATCTTTTTTAGTTACTTTATGTATTACAAAGTTTCTCTAGTGTTAGTTTGAATTCATTCTTTCTATCACAACCCTTAAACAAGCTAAGGTTTAAGATCTGAGTTTGAGATCAACAAGTGGTATCAGAGCTTGTTGAGAAACTTTGATTAAACCAAGAACAAAACACTCATTACCACCAATACCAACCATGTCTTCAGATTCTCATTCATCCTCAAACAAAAATGCTCTCAAACTTCCCATTCTGGATCCTGAAAACTTTGAAATATGGGAATTTAGGATTCAACAATACCTCAAGATGCAACACTATGTTCTATGGGAGGTCATAGAGTTGGGTGATCAGTTCCCCAAAATAGTAGCAGTTGAAGATAAGAACAAAGATAAGGCAGAAATTGGTGAAAGCTCCAAAAGTAATAAAACTAAGTTTGCTGCTGTTGCAGACAAAGAGATTCAGGCAAGAAGGCATGATGTCACAGCTCATAATTCTTTGTTGTTCGCTCTACCTGATAGACATCAGCTAAGGTTTAGGAAGTACAAGACTGCTAAGGAACTTTGGGAAGCAATAGGTAACACATTTAGAGGGAATGAGGCCACCAAGAAGAAGAAAAAGAATCAGATGATAGACCAATTTAATTCTTTCAAAGCAAATAGCGATGAAGCAATTGGTTCCATCTACAATAGGCTTCAAGATCTGGTTGCTCAACTAGAATTCTTTGACATAGAGGTGTCAAGAGAACAGGTGAATGCAAGATTTCTCAACAGCCTTCAGAAAGAATGGTTTGTTTACAAGGCCATCTGGAAAAAGAGAGATGATATTGATGATAAGAACATTGATGATATCTATAATAATTTGAAAGTTTTTGAGCCTGTGGTCAATGAGATGAAGTCACCAGGAACCATTCCCACTAATTCAAGTGGAACTGCTGATTCCCCTGCTAATATGACCTTTATATCTCATAGCAGTGGAATCTCTAAAGGCAGTGGGATTGAAGTTTCCCCGGCCACACATTCCCTTGCTGCAAGGTCAGGACCATCAAATGATGAAGAGAGGCCTGCAACATTCAGTCTTGACACTGCTTGTGCTTTCATTGCATCTCAAGGATCTCAGGGATCTACTGTACTACATAAAGATCTGAATAAAATCAGTAAGCAAGGACTGGAGGAGATGGAAATCAAGTGGAACATGGCTCTACTCAGCATGAGAGCCAACAAATTTTACAAGAAATATGGGAAAAATATTTCCATCAATCCTTCTGATGTAGCTGGATTTGACAAATCAAAGGTGGAATGCTACAACTGTGGTAAGAAAGGCCACTTTGCTATGGAGTGTAGAGGACTAAAGAATAGAAGCAGCTATAGGAAGGGAAGCAAGGATGAGGATTCTGGGGCTAAGGCTATGGTAGCCATGCAAGGAATAGATGGAGTAGGTGGATGGGACTGGAGTGCTATGACAGAAGGTGTTGAAAGGAATCAAGCTCTAGTTGCTGAAGTGAAAGAGGAAGAGTTTGCTCTTATGGCCATGTCAACATCTAGTTCAGACAATGAGGTATATGATGATTCATATTGTACCAAAGCTTGTAGAAAAAATTTTGAGTCATTAATTGATCAAATAAGAAAGCTAAAGTTGATTACATAAATTGTGATATTGATTTAGACAACTACAAACGCACTCTAGAACAGTTAGAGTCCACCATAAGAGAATATAAACAAAGATAAAATGATTATAGAGATCACATTGGCATATTAGAAAGAGATGCTAGAGAAAAAGATGATTCCATTAAGGAATTAACTACTGAACTAGAAGTCTTTAGATCTAACAAGAAGATAGATGAGCAAACTGTTGAAAAATTTGGAAAAGCTTCTAAAGATCTCACTAAGGCAATCGAAATTGGAAAATCTCCAAGAGATAAAACAGGTTTTGGAGTAAAAAATGAGCATGCTACTATTCCACCACCACCTGCTAATATACATGGACACATTCCTAGGAAAGATCTTTCTTGGACTGGTCTCCCTTGTTTTAAAAAGCAGGACATTGAGTTTGACTTAAATGCCTACATACCAAAGAATATAGAAACAGAAGAACCTCTAGTGAAAACCAGTGCTGTTAGGGATTTTGAAAAGGAACAAATTGCTTTGAAACTGTGAAAAATAGATAACCCTGTTCTCTTTTCAAAAGAAGGATTATTTGGAAATGATTTAAGTTCTAAAAGTAGTTCATCCAAAACCTCTAGCAGATCTGATTCAACACCAAAACCTCTTAAAACCATTGTTAAATATGCTTGCATGTATAGACCTGTTAGAGGTAATCAAAGGAACTGGAACAACCAAAAGTCTCACCAATTAGGAGAGGACTTAGTGAAGAACACCAACCTTGTTTCACTTTTGGCAGTTTTGATCATTTCTATCAAGACCGTTAAGCACCCATGGAAATGATGGTTGCAAATCCTTTAAAGGAAATGCAACTAAAAGCCATTCTATTGAATGCAGGGGCAAAATCTTTAACCCTGCTAAATATATTCTCCCTGCTTTGAGAATAAGGTTTCTGATAAGTATGTTGTTCCTTAACTAAGAAAGGTAACTGATGCATGTCCCAAATCTAGTTCTTATGTGACCAAACCAGCACCTCATAATGCATGTAAAGCTGCCTATAGACCCTACCAACGCACTTATAGAGGCCAAAACAAAAGATGGGATCCCTCTGCTAAGCATAGGGATTCCCCTGCTAAGTTTAAGGTATCCCTTGCTGGCAAAGTTTTGCCCTCTAAAAACATGGGTAGATGGGGAGAAGCTATTAAAGCCTCAGCTTGTTGGGTTTGGGTACCCATAAGGGATACTCAATCCAAATGGTGTATCTTTAGTCTTTGACAAATTATCTTACATTGATACACGAGGTAGATCCAAGTCAGTAATGGCTTGGGTCCCCAAGAGAAACTAAGTTGTTTTTCTTTTTGTAGGTGACTAAGTAGACCAGGAATGATAAAGCCTATTGGGATAGTGGATGTTCAAGGAGCATGACTGGGCATAAATCTTATATGTCAAATTTTGTTCCCCTACATGATAATGATGGTGTCTCATTTGGAGATGGGCATGGGACAATTACAGGGAAATGGACCATTGTTACTAATGGAATGACATTTGATAATGTCTACTTGGTGAAAGAGCTAAAGTACAACCTCTTTAGTGTGTCCCAAATGACTGACAACAAGAACTTTGTCCTCTTCACTGATACTGAGTGCTTGGTGTTGGGAAAGGAGTTTGTTTTACCACCAAACACTCCTATTGTGCTCAGAACTCCAAGACAGAAGAACATGTACACCATTGATTTAAAGGACATCACTCGTCAAGACAATGATAATTGCTTCATTACCAAAGCATTAGTTGATGAATGCAAGAAATGGCATAGAAGACTTGGTCATCTTAATTTCAAGAACATGAAAAAGCTGGTAAAGTTCAATCTTGTTCATGGTCCTCCTTCCAAGACCTTTTCCAATGATCATACTTGTGTTGCCTGCCTGAAAGGGAAGCAACACATAGCCTCTTGTAAATCCAAACATGTTCTATCCACCACCAAGCCATTGAAATTGCTGCATATTGATCTGGTTGGTCCCACATATGTGGCAAGTATAAAGAAGAAATGGTACTGCCTAGTGATTACTGATGATTATTCTAGGTTCACATGGACATTCCTTCTGTTTGAAAAGAGTGACACATCAGGTGTACTCAAAGACTTCATTACTCAGATTGAACTATCCAAAAGCATGAAGGTGGTGAACATTAGATCAGACAATGGTGGTGAGTTTAGAAACAAGGAGCTGGACACTTTTTGCACAAACAAAGGCATAAGGAGGGAATACAGCATAGCCAGGACTCCTCAGCAAAATGGAGTTACAGAAAGAAGGAACAGAACACTAATAGAAGCTACAAGAACCATGTTATCTGACTCTAAGCTTCCAGTGATATTTTGGGCTGAAGCTGTTAGCACTGCTTGTTATGTTCAAAACAGGGCCTTGGTGGTAAAGGCACACAACAAGACCCCTTATCAGCTGTTTAATGGCAGACCCCCTTTGATTGACTTTTTCAGACCATTTGGATGTCATGTGATCATTTTGAACACTATTGACAATTTAGGTAAATTCAATGAAAAAGGGGATGATGGGTATTTTGTAGGTTACTCATTGAACAGCAAAGGATATAGGGTCTTCAATAAGAAGACAAGCAAAGTGACAGAAAATCTCCATGTAGATTTTATTAAAGACAAGCCCGAAGATGTACCAACAGGTCCTGATTGATTCTTTGACATTGAAGTACTTTCTAAATCAATGAATTATATGCCTGTTGTTTTGGAGAATACTAACATTTCAAGTACAAAAGAACCAACTGCTTTGGAGAATCCACCAATGAGGTACATGATTGTACCCTCATTGTTTCCCATTGATGTTGCTGCTACAGGAATGGATGAAGAAGATGACATCTATCAAAGGAAGGAGCAGCCAATCTCTTCCCCTGCTAAGTCAAATCCTGAAAGCAGTGGAATGGCTGAAAGCAGTAGAATCCTGGATTCCTCTGCTGGACCCAATGTTTCCCCTGTTGTTAAAGAACCAGTTGTACATGATGTTAATGATGAAGAAAGAGAATCCCCACTCATTTCTACATCCTCACCTATTCCTTTATCAAGTAGTGGAAGCAGAATCATTAGGCATGGATGTACAAGTTATTCAGAGCTGCATTCAGCTCACCAACATCCATCCTTTAGCCATGCAGTATCATTTGGAAGCTCTTTTGAGGATTTGTTTCCCAATCAAGATAGTACAATAGATCCTGATTTAGGAAATGATGAAACTGAGGTAATCATGAGCATGCAACCTACCTATATAATCAATAAAGATCACCCCACTCTCAAATCATAGGTGATCTTCATACTCCCAGACAAACAAGGTATTTAGCAAAGTAACACAGCTTCATTGCCAATATCACTATGAAGTTCAATCATGACAATATACAATGTTGTCTATTTACTGCCTTTTTGTCATAAGAAGAGCCAAGGAAGATTTTTCAAGCTCTCAATGATCCAAGCTGGGTTGAAGCTATGTCGGAAGAACTCTTGCAATTCGATATCCAAGAAGTATGGATTCTAGTAGATTGTTCGAAATGGGCAAGACCCATTGGGACAAAGTGGGTGATTAGGAACAAAAAGGATGAAAGGGGTATTGTGGTAAAAAACAAAGCCAGAATGGTAGCATAGGGATATACTCAGGAAGAAGGCATTGATTATGATGAGGTCTTTGCTCCAGTTGCTAGAATTGAAGCTATCAGATTGTTTTTAGCCTATGCTTCATTCATGGACTTTATAGTAGATCAGATGGATGTTAAGAGTGCCTTTATATATGGTACCATTGATGAGAAAGTCTATGCGATGCAACCCCTAGGTTTTGAAGATCGAGAACATCCAAACAAGGTCTACAAGGTGAAGAAGGCTATGTATGGGCTTCATCAAGATCCTAGGGCCTGGTATGGGACTCACTCTAAATACCTGTTGGATAATGGCTTCAACAGGGGGAAAATTGACCAGACCCTATTTATCAAGAAACACAAGGGTAAATTTCTTTTGGTGCAAGTATATGTGGATGACATCATCTTTGGATCCACAAACTCTATGCTTAGCAAAGAGTTTGCCAAGTTGATGCAAGATAAAATCCAAATGTGTGTAATGGGTGAACTTAACTTCTTTCTGGGGTTACAAGTTCAGCAGAGGAAAGATGGGATCTTTATCTCATAAGACAAGTATGTTGCTGAAATTGTAAACAAGTTTGGAATGTGTAAAGGAAAGAAAGTCTCCACTCCCATGGATAAGGAGAATCCTTGGGGAAAAGATGGCCCAGGAAAGCCTATTGATGTCAGGAACTATAGGCCTATGATTGGATCTCTCATGTACCTTACAGCTTCAAGACCTGACATCATGTTTGCAGTCTGCTTATGTGCAAGATACCAAGTGACACCCACTGAGTGTCATCTGTTTGCTGTGAAAAGAATATTTAGGTATCTGAAGTGGCATCCAACTTTAGGACTTTGGTATCCTAAGGAGTCACCATTTAAGCTGGTGGACTATTTAGATAGTGACTATGCCGGTGACAATAATGATAGGAAGCAGGCTTATATCTTGGCAATGTAAAAAGCAAACTATCATGGCAACTTCCACAAGTAAAGTTGAATATGTGGCTGCTGCTGCATGCTGTGGACAAGTTCTTTGGATTCAGAATTAGCTGCTTGATTATGGGTACAATTTTCTTAAAACCAAGATATTTATTGACAATAACAGCACAATTTGCATCATTAAAAATCCTGATTTTCACTATAAGACTAGACATATTGAAATCAGACATCATTTTATTAGAGATTGTTTTGAAAAAGGATTAATTGTCCCAGAGGCAATTGACATAGAACTTAATGTTGCTGATCTTTTGACAAAAGATTTTGACTTAGGGAGGTTTCAGTACTTGCTTGTAAGTATTAGAATGATCACTTCCTAAAATTGATGTTTGACATGTCTTGTGTATTTAGGAGTGTATTATTGTTGTTGTTGTACATGTGTTAGTCACTTTTTCCATGATTCTTCATTCCACTACTTTTGAACAAAGTTTCCCCTGCTAGGGTTAATTCCCCTGCTAAGGAAATTTCCCCTGCTAAGAGTTTTTCTCTTGGTTGGGTTTGTTCTTTTTAAGTGGTTATATGTGGTTTTAGACTAACAATGCAGAGATCCTAATGCAGCATACTATATTATGGGAGAATCAGGTATATGCTCTATGTTTCAGGGGAGGTTAGGTCACACCTTTAGGACTCATGGTATCCTTAGGATACTCATATACGATTCTAGATCATATCCACTGGTGAGTAGGGGTTTGGGACAATAAAGACTTGCTGTAAAGCTTGTTGGAGTTCTAAAACCTTGAGGCACTGTAATGTGTACTCAAAATTCTTGATTGAGCAGCTTGTAGTCTAATCTAAGATTCTGAGTGCATATTGCCAAGACGAATTAACCATAGAAAGGAAATGGTAGGGAAGGAGTCTGGGGTATGCTTATTTTATTGGGTTGACCTGGTACAGGGTTACTTATGTGTTAACTTTTTCTGTTTGGAACTTTGCTGAATAGAGCACTCTTGGGATTCTATGTATCTAGCTTGTTTATGCAAGTGTGTGCATTAGAGCAGAGCTGTTTAGCATTGATCTATACAAGTTAAGTCTAATACCCTTAGGAAAGTTTCCCCTACTTTAATTTTAGATACCCCTGCTAATACAACTTTCCCCTGCTTTGCAAAACATTCCCTTGTTTGACCGTTGACCTACAATACCGTTGCCCTGCTTATAGCCGTTGGGCCTGCTTGCTAACTTTTTGCTTAGGGAATATTTTATTCTTTTCAAACGATAATTAAGGCGCTATCTTCGCAGATTGGTAACCTTTTATTATTATTTCAAATAAGTTACTTTCTTAACAAGATTTATTTCTGATCTTTTTGCAAATTGATAATTTGGTCCAATCACAGTCCTTCAATTTGCCTATATAAACTCAATTCTCTTAACCAGCAGGCCTAACTCACTCTATCGATCAAATCCCACTTCTTTTTCCAAAATATAAACCTTTCAGTTCTTAACATGTCTTCCACGACTCTCAAAATTGCTCTTAATCATAACCAAATTGCTATTTTATCTAGGGAGCCTGCTGAATTCACTGATGTTGTTGCTTACCTTAAATCCATTTATTTCAGGTTAGCTCTGGTACTCAATCCAAGGATTTACACCTCACACATCCAATTGTTTTGGTCGAATGCAACGACTGAAACGGTGGATGGAGAGGTAAGAATTAAGAGCCTGGTTGATGGCCATCCCAAGGTGGTTACACTTGCCTCTATTCAAGGCAAATTAGTCTTGGATGATGAGGGTGGGGTGGTTACCTTCCCAGAGGCTGAAATATTTGAGGGTCTTACAAACTTGGGGTACAACATTTCTGCTAATAAAAAATGTAAGTTTGCAAAAGGTCGGTTTGCACCCCATTGGAAGTATTTGATTCATATTATTTTGCAATGTTTATCATCCGAAACTACATATTTTAATGAATTTGGGAGTAAAGTTGCTTCTGCTATGATTTGCTTAGCAACAGAGCGAAAATATTGTTTTTCTCAAATGATTTTTGAAGGTATGGTCAAAAATGTCAAAAACAATTCAAAATTTTGTATGTATCCAAGGTTTATAGAAGTTTTGTTGGATATGAGGCAACATGGTAAAATTCGTCACAAGGATTATTTTGAAGCTAACCCCCATACAACCAAATTGTTCACCGCTCTTGTAGCACCTACCATACAATTTTCTGACAGGGCAGTTCCCCTTACACAAACCATGATGAACCAGATCAGAAGAGAAGCTGTTTCCAAACCAAGAACAACCCAAACCACTCTTGTTGATGCCCCTGCTACTGATGCCCCTTTCAGCCAACTTCCCCCTGCCAACCCACAACAAGAAAGGAGAACTAAAAATAGGTTTGCTAGGTCTCCCTTTCCTGGTGAACCTTCATAAGTAGCAGAGATGAGAGTCTCCAAGCGTTTGGAGTACACTATGGGTTTGGCTGCCACTACTGTCTCATCCCCAAGGGGTGAGCAGGATAGTGACACCATACGTAAGTCCTCTCCCTCACTCAATGATACCCAAAGAGGAGAGCAATCTCCTCCTAGGATTGAGAGCAGACTGAATCCACTATCTATAATGGAATTGACGACTATGTGCATTAGCTTGAAAGAGCAAAATGCACAACTGGTACAAACTGTCACAAAGCAAGGTCTGGTTATTAATAATTTAGAGAACAGACTTGCTACACTTGAGGGGAGGAGAAGACCAAAGCTAATTATTTCCACAGACAAGGATGCTTCCAAAGGGGAGGAAGTACCTCAAACAGATGAGTCTACTTAGTGGTATGCATTTCCTAGTGGTCAGGATCTAGGAAAAGAGGAGGTGGCTAGTGAGGAAAAAGGGAGTGACAAGGGGAGTGCCACAAAAAATGTAGCCCAAGATTTGTTAAATATGGGCAATCAAGAAGAAGCCCCTGCTTCTACAAAAGTATCCCCTGCCATCATTGATCCCCCTGCTGTAAGTCCTTCCCCTGCAAAACACATTACTTAAACATTTGCTAGGAAGAAGAGAAGGCAACCAACTCCGAAGGGGATAAAGATTAGAGAGGCTATTCCCAAGGCAATACCAGCAGTGGATCCAAAGGAAAAAGGAAAGGGGAAGATGATTGAACAACCCAAGAGGAAGTACAAACATAAAACACCTGAACACATAAGGGCTCAATCAGAACATGATGAACAGGTAGCTCTAAGAGTACATGAGGAAGAGCTACACATGCAAGAACAGAGAAGGAGAAAGGAGGTACAACAACTAGATCTCTCATAACAGAAATAGGTACAAATGAAGCCTGGAGAGATGCTGAAACAGGTTGAAATAATGCGTAGAGAGCTGGATGATAGGGTACATCATGTAAAGGTGTTTCTGGAACAGTCGGACAAGGAGCTAGTGAATGCTCCTTTGGAAGAAAGGTATGAACTGACTCTTATGATATTCAACTATCAAAAGGAATACTTGGAAAGAAGAGTAAGCCAGATTCAGAAGGAAAATTACTTGAAGTCTGAAAAGGGGAGGCTGGCACATTGCAAGGTCATGCTTAAAAGATTCAAGAGGTGGACTGATGCTTACTTAAAGGATATGACTTTTGAGGAGATAGAGAGGGAAACCAGGCTAGTACTAAGGGAGACAAATGTTGAGGGTCTCATTGGTATAGGCACTCCTGAAGATGTTGAGTATATGAGGAACAAAGAGGAGATGCTACAAAAAGCCAAGAAGGCTAGAAAAAGAAAGGCAGAAGAACAAACAGGTGGATCATCCCAAGCAGGTGCAACTTTTCCAGCAGGTGAAAGGTCTGTTCTTAATTCACAAAGAGCAGCCAAAAGATTAAAGCGGATGGAAAATATTGGTACAGTCACCAAGGAAAGTCAGCATCCTTCCAATGAAGAAATAGATCAACATTTGATTTTGGAGGAGAATGATGAAATTGCACCAAGTGAGTTTGGGAAGAAATACACCATAGTAGAGTATGTAGTTCATGAGCATAAAGGTATGTCCTGGTGGAAGCTTACTAGGGCTAATAACACAGCACACACCTTTCTAAGACTAGATCTGTTATTTGAAATATTGGATAGAGAAGACTTAAATGATCTATGGAAGATTCTGAAAGGGGAATTTGCTGCAAATCCTCCTAGTTTGGAAGGTGTAGAGAAAGACTGGGTAATTTGGGATAGCATGCACAGGATGTATGAGCATGAGTTGAATGATCCTCTCTTTGATGAAGTGAATGGGGCAAAGATGTTGTATTGCAAGCTGTTTACCAATTCTGATGTTTATGAGATGGCCATGGAAGGGGTAAGTGTTTATCTGCTTAATAATGGTTATTATCCTTTCACCCAAGAGACCTTGAAGAAGATGGCACAAGCTGATTTAATTGTGGATGCTAAGGAGCCTGTTGCTTATGATTTGGTAAGATTCATTCATAGTCAACTTTGGCCAGGAAGTTTGTAAGCATCCTCATCAACCAGCATTTATTTAGAAACTTGTCTTTAGGATAAAGCACAAGTTTAGGGGAGGATTGTTGGGAATAAATACATGAGTTTCTGTTCCCCCTGCTGGTTGGTCGAAGTTCCCCCTGCTAGAGTAAGTTCCCCCTGCTGAATAACAAAGGCAGGGGGATTGGTCCCCCTGCTGGAAGTCAAATACCCTGCTACAAAGATAAACTTGGAAGAGATTATAACGCGTTTCTGTTACTACTCCATGATAGTTTCCTGGTTTGTTAGTAGTAATCTTGTACGTGAGTCCTTGTGCTATAAAATGACTCACTAGGGTTTCATGTAATATATCTCTTTCTGTTCATTTCATTTCACACTTTAATGTTGTAGAACCCTAATACCATGATTGGGTATTCGTATATCTTTGATATATTAAAGTTCAACGTTTGATTTAAACACTTGTTCTTGTGCTAAACATTATTTTCCGCATCTTGTTTAGTTACGTTGTGTGTTGCGAAGTTTCTCTAGTGTTAGTTTAAATTCATTCTTTCTATCACAACCCTTAAACAAGCTAAGGTTTAAGATCTGAGTTTGGGATCAACAAAAACCACATGTTGTTTTTTAGGTTTTCATAAAATTAGGGTTTTGTTTTTTAAACCATTCGGCCTAGCCGAATTTTTTATAAAATAAAATAAAATTTTGAAACCCTAAAAGTACATGGTGTTATAATCTTTAGATGTTTGCATGAATTAATTGTTATGTCATGAATGGTTACGATCCGTAGAGATTTAATTGTTAAGATTATGTGGGAGATCCGTGATGAACATGCATGTTTTTCACGGATCATATGATTTTATGTGTTATTTGCTTTATTTGATTCAAAGTTTTTAAAATTAAGGAAGACTTTTATATGTTTATAAAACCCTAGATTTAATGTTCTTTGAATAAATTGTTATACTTGTGGCTATTTGATATAGTTTTTTTGTTCTCCTTGTTTTCATGCGTTTTATATATTGCTATGTTGTAAACATACTTCCTTTGATTTGTAGAATCTTGATAACCTATGAATCTATGAAGTAGGTTGATGTTTTCTAGAGAGAGAAACTAGAGAGAGAAAGTGAGAGAGAAACTATGTGTATTTTATTAAGTGGAACTAGAAAAATGACAACAACCACCCCTTTCCAAGGAGGAAAGGGGTATTTATACTTCCAAGTCATATGTGGACTTGGGCCGGCCCATGACAAGCCCATGGACCGGTTCTTACTTAACTAAATAAGTAACTATAAACTACGAGCTAATACAACATTAATAATATTGTGGAGTGACCGATACCTCTAATATATGTAAAAACGTATTTCTAACAATCTCCCCCTTAGGGAGGTCACTCCACGTTACAAAGTTCTAAACCTAGCATACTATACTAAGTCTTCGTTCTTTAGCTCGTAGTCTTTTCTTCTTTTCTTTCTTTTGTCGTGAATATGTTGGTTTGATCTTTTTGGCTTTGGCTTGAGAGCATTGTTCTTTTGGCCTTTCACGTGCGATCTTTGCCTTCTTGTGAATTT
Source organism: Glebionis coronaria (assembly GCA_025667525.1). NCBI lineage: Eukaryota > Viridiplantae > Streptophyta > Magnoliopsida > Asterales > Asteraceae > Glebionis > Glebionis coronaria. Next base: position 594,518,102 of record CM046874.1, read on the forward strand.
TGCCTCCTCGTGACTCCATGTTCCACACACTTATGTCTTTTTGTTGAATTCTCGAAAGCTTCAGAGTTTGTTACAGCGGAAGACTTTAACTTGTACTTTCTTGAATTTTTGCTGAAGTTTGATGCAGAAAAACATAAGCATGTGGGAACGAATTCTACAGGAACACCGCAACACCACCGTCTTTAACTGGTACACAGCAACGCCACCGTCTTCAACAGGTACACAGCAACGCCACCGTCTTTAACAGGTACACAGCAACGACACGAATAAAATGGCTTTGAACATTTTATTCTAATTCGGTAGCATTTTACCTCCGGTCGGTGAAGACCGTTGGACGATATTAGATATCGTACCCGTGACGGATAGTTTCAATTAAGTAACTTCCTGACACGATTTCGCGGGTAAACCCGTTCTCTTTATTCGACCGTCCAAAGCTGACTGCGAACATAAAGAGTGAATAACTTGGATAAATTATCCTTGTGATTTGAAGCCGTCAATTCATGAAACCTGGAACAAGTGAATTTCAATTAAGATTTTCACCATCGTTGCTTTCCAGTTGTCACGAGCTCAATTCATAAAGAATCTTGCACGTCACCTACCAAGTGTTGTTTGATGTTAACACTAGAAGGATTTCCACTCGTCACTGTGATCAATCAAGAGTCACTCTGTGTGTTCTGGCAAGATCATATGATAATGCGAAGAGGCCTGGAACGAGTTTAAGTTCAATTAAGAATTAAACCACTGTTTCTTTCCAGTTTTTCACAAGATTGGTTCTAAAAGAACCGCACGTGTAACCTACCATGAGCTTGTTTGATGTTGGCTCAAGCAGGATTTCCATCTTCATTGTAATACTTGCGTATTACTCGGATGTTCTGACAATATTACAGGAATACTGCGTAGGACTCATGAAAATCTCTTACTTTTCGCAGTGTGTGAGAAAGCAAGGAATAAATGGAAAGTGTCCTAATGAGACTTTTGATGATCTCTTGGCTCTAGACTCGATAGTGTGTTTTGATTTAGTGAGCGATGGCTGGAGAGGAGTGCCACCTTTTCAATACCAGTCTATTCGGAGTGAATAAACCAATAGATAACGTGTTGATCTCCGTGTGATTAAAACAAATACCTTTTGAGAGATATTTGAGTTAGCTGGGAAGGGTTGTGCATTGCATCACTGGGTCCATGATGTCTTTCTTCAATACCGAGAATCATTAGCAAAAGTAACCTCAATAGCATATGTATTGACCCGGTTTCTACCTAAAGTTGTAAGGAGGGCTTCTTTCTTTACACCCTTTATCTTTACAATTCTTTTTCATTCTTCAACCCCTTCAATGCTTACCAATACGTCATCACTAGCACCTTGTTGTGATTGTTCCAGTGCTAGCTTAAGTACTTGGTCGGCATTCAGCTACGTTCACATTCTTTCTCCATCTTTCATAGGACTTCTAATTCTATCTAGGGAATTGTCCTTGGGAAGATTCCATCGGCTCTGATGAATCATTGGACTAAACCTATTCCTACCACCCTTTTGTCACCACATTCGTCGTGAATTAAGCGTGTTTTGGGAAGGAATTGCCACCATGAAAAATCATTGAAAATCACCTAAAGTACTTGTGATATTGAAATCAAAAGTTTCGTACCTTAGGTGTTTTTTTTTATCATCAAAAACGCTCCCCCTTAATACGTGCTTTACACATATTAAGTTGGATTATCGTTAAGTCTTTTTCATCTTTTAGCCAAGTATCACTTAAGTCTCCTTAATCCCATTTTCTCCCCTTATCCAAAATGTTAACCATTAATATTTGGGATATTGAATGGATTAACCGGTCTTTGGGTAAAAAATGAAATCGATGTTTGGCCATAGAACATGTGAATGCCCCCCCTTAAGTTAATAAGGGATAGTTGTAGTGCTTTAGTATGATATATTTTGAAAGATTTTGAATCTCATGAGAAATTCTTGAAAAATTATCATACCGTAACACTACATCAAGCCATTAAAGCACAATATTCACAAATATACATATTCACAATTGAAAAACCAATATAAAGTGGACCTGAAATGTACGACCCATTAGATGGATCGTTGCAGTAGCTTGTGGTGCACTAAATATGGTCTACCACCAACGAATCTTTCCAAGATCCTCATCAATCTACGTTCACGGAGCTTTTGATCAATCTTCTTGATCACGTACTTCGCCATTTGCCGATAACCCGGATGCCAATCCTCCGTCATCTCTGGCAAAGTCCCACCCGAGTTAAGATGCTCCAACTTTCCTCTGACTTGTAGAAGAGTCCCATCACTGTACTTATAAAGCTCACCCACCCTCATAAACTTCATTAAACCTCGACTGTTCAAGTAGAAAATGCCGCAATTCGGGACAGAAATGCCGGTATAGGGACATCTATCTACATGTTGAGGTAGAACTTGATTCACTGGACGGGTTAAGTTGAGCTTCCTTTGGTAGCTTTCGACTCCCAACTGAAGATCTTCAACTCGTTTCTTGATAACAACGCTTCGTGTGAACATACGAAGTGCTGTATTCAAGGCAATGAGGTCTTCATGAGGAATATGTGTGAGTTGATCTCGGGTCATCAGAAGCAGCATATCTTCGATATCCTCAAGGCGAATGATAGAAAAATCTCCCTGCTGGATTTTGTATTCTCTGTCATCCTCCCTTTTCAAACGAATCTCCGTCACATGATAATAGCCATTCTTGGCTTCAGTTTTCAACCCTAATATGCTGGAAATGCGGATATCGGATCTAACGTTACTCCCTGAATTGATTAGACAGCAGCCCCTGTACGCCCTTCGAACTCGTTCGTCCCAGTGTGATGCACCTATGACAGCATACATATCATAATTACGATTTACCTTTGGGACCCAGAGTCGGTTTACCTTTTCCTCGATAAAGGGTATTGTCCCCCAGTTGGCAGCTTTCAGCAAGGTCAGGGAGGTTGCGTACTTTGATGACCCCTTCAGAAGATACACAAGATCATTGGTGACGAAGAAGTCAAGAGCAATCTGATTATCTTGAGAAGGATCAAGTGGAGGTGGAGCTCTTTCTGATTCATGAAGTCCTGGCCGTTGAACGGTATTCAGAGCTTTCAGGATCTCATCAGCATAGTATTCGAACTCCATTCGGGTTAACCGGGTTTTGGCGCGAAGTCTTTTATCCTTTAGAGCTCTCTTCACCAAAGACAGAGTAACCGAAGTCTTATACTCGTGAGCCAGAAATGCGCACAAGTCAATCGGACTACGGATACGGAGATATAGAACATCTCTGTCTGCGTCCGTGATTGGATCATATTGCGCCGCTGCCGTGATCCAAGCCTGTGGCGGTGCAGTCTCGTCAATTTCCAACGTGTCTGCCCAGTCTCGTGTGCTTGGTTCAGGAACAGTAGATTGTGGTTCTTGTTGTAGAGGAGTGGAAACATGAACATCTGCTTGTTCTGATTCAGGCATCTCAGCGGTGTCATGAACGGGTCAGTGTTGTGCAGCTTCAGGTTCGGTTACCGATTCTGCAATCACATGAGCAACAACAACAGGACTAATATGGTTAGTGGTAACAGGTATAGATACAGCAATAGAAGTACCGGGAATCGATGAAGCTGTAGTAGCATTCACATCGTGGCGCCACTTAGATCGTCTTGATTCCGTTGATGTTGATTTGTCCTTCTGCGCTGCATCTTTCTTGGACTTGGTTCCAGACTTAGCAGGTTTCTTGGAGCTGGTATCCTTATCTCCCTCTTTTGGCTGTTTACCCCCATCATCATCCCCATCGTTATCCTCATTGCTCCCCCTAGCACTCTCCTCATTCCCATCACCACCATCATCGCCATCATCATCATCATCATCATCCTCATCATCATCATCACCATCATCGTCATCGTCATCATCCTTTTCTTCTTCTTCTCCTTCTTCTTCCTCTTCTTTACCAGTACCCTCCTCTTCTTCACTTTCTTCCCTTTCTTCCTCAGGCAGAATGTGGTATGGTACCACACTTCTAAACGTTTTAAATAACCTATCATCCTCCATGATAGCGTCATTCAGGGATTTGTAAAGAGCCCGTTGAATCCTAGATTTATCAAACGATCCAAGTTCCACCATACGAGCTTTGAGGATCTTCTTTAATTCAAAATCCGTTAACTCATAAGCAATTTTGTAGGCGGATTCTAAAGGATTGGATGACTTGATCATCAAGTTCTCAGCCGCGAGTGTCTTCAACTCATCACGCAGTTTTGGCATAATGGACTCAACGGATTCTTTCACTCTTTCTTCAACAGAAGCTTCAAGTGCTTCTTTCTGCTCCTTGTATTTATCCCTCATCGCTTGAAGTCTGGTGATTCGTGCAGCATGCTTATCAGCCTCAGCCTGCTTAACCTGAGCTAGTTCTTCTGCATGAGCTTTTCGCGTCAATTCCATATCTGCAGCGAACTTAGCAAGCATCTCTTCTTGGGCTTTCCTCGATGCTTCTTCACTTTGAACTCGTCTACGTAGCTCTTGGCGAAGTTCATCCATTTCTCTTTTGTGATTATCCGTATGTTTATCCAACATTTCGGCCATCACCAATGCAGCCATTGTAGATGTTGCAGAGCTGCTCTGGGTTGATTGAAGAGGCTCGGTTGTGACCACGGTACTAAGGATGGGAGTTATTGGTGGTGGAAGGAATGGTGTTGAAGCTGGTCTGGTTGGTAAGGGTTGTATTGGTGGAGGTTGAGTTGCTAAAGGTTGAGTTACTAACGGTTGAGTAGACACCATGATAGTAGGAGCACCGGACTCCTTTTCAACACTTGCTGAAACCGGGATGGATGTCTCCTTCGAAGTAGAATACCTTTCAGGTGACCCAAACTCATCAATATCCTCTGGCTCCTCGTACTCTTCTTCAATATTTACCCTTGCACCTGAACCACTACCGCCAGTATCTTTCCTACTCCTTTGAATTGCTATCTTCATCATTTGTTTCTCTGCCTTGTCAAGAGTAGAATCAACAACATCTTCTTCGTCACGTAGAACCATCTCATCAGCCTTACCCTTTCCCTTCTTAACCTCAGTCTTTTTCTTCTTGGTTTCGGGTTCAGGTAAAGCAGCTGGTTGCTTGCGTTTACCTTTACTCTTGACTGTAGTAGACGAGTCTTCTCCAGTCTGAAGGCTTGCTTTCAGCTTCTTGATCTCTATCAGCAGTAGTTTGTAATCAGCAGAGCCTTTGATTTTCTCCGTCAGAAGATAATCGGGAATAGGACCAGGAAGCACACCACCAGATGGTCCTTCATGCATTAGATCCACAGTATCATCAGCTTCTTCAGTGTGATAACGACTTGCTGCACGCCTATCAATAGTAGCATCATTTTTCATAAAATAATTAATGATAAGCTTGATAAACCGAGGATAAGGAAAGAAATTTGTCTTCAGCTTCTTGTTTTGGAAGAGTTGAAAGGTGAATTCTTCCCATATCAACAATGCATAATCTGCATTTGCACCTTTGTACATGCCATAGAAGAGGTTCATTATTGGACTACGCAAAGCATCATGCCCACTTGTTTTCGGTGTAAGACATCTACTGAGAATACCCAACATTCCTCTCCAAGGTTGTCCTACTTTAGCAGTGGTAAACTCAGACGCAACTCGTATGTCAGGACATCCAAGAGCCTCGAACATCTCCATTAGTTCATCTTTAGTAGGATCCCTCGAAAATGACATGCCTTTGGGTGTATCCCGTATACCAAAAATCTTACGGAAGTCTGAAACTGTGAGCGTCTGCTGCTTGTTGTCGATGGTGAAGGTGATCTTGTTTGAAGTACTCTCCTTGGTAGCCCAGAACTCATACATGTACTCATAAGGCACCGAGGCAGTACTCCTAAGGGCGTTCTTGAAATGAGAGTGATCAAGGATTGCTATGGCTATTTTAAATCCATGGTGAGTGGATTTTGAGACTTGCTTCAGCCGGTAATTATTTGGTATGAACTTGAGGGTTCGTGCTTTAGCAATAGGCGGCTTCTCTAGAGTCTTGGATTGCTTGTACAGTTGGATTAGTCATTGTATCTGCTTAAGATAAGACATGAAAGGTTGATGCACAAAAACATATATAGATATGTTTCATTCTTATATCTAAGCATAACATATTTCAACAACATAATTCAACAAGTACTTATAGCATGCAAATACTATCAATCAAACAACACTTCATCCGGAACTTTCCTTCATTCGGAACTTCTTCATCCGGAACATTCCTTCATTCGGAACTTCTTCATTCGGAAGTTCTTCATTCGGAACTTCTTCATTCGGAAGTTCTTCATTCGGAACTTCTTCATTCGGAAGTCCTTCATTCGGAACTTCTTCATTCGGAAGTTCTTCATTCGGAACTTCTTCATTCGGAAGTCCTTCATTCGGAACTTCTTCATTCGGAAGTCCTTCATTCGGAACTTCTTCATTCGGAAGTCCTTCATTCGGAACTTCTTCATTCGGAAGTCCTTCATTCGGAACTTCTCCCTTGATCCGGAACTTTCCTTGATCCGGAACTTTCCTTTGATCCGGAACTTTTTCCTTGATCCGGAACTTTCCTTGATCCGGAACTTTCTCCTTGATCCGGAACTTTCCTTGATCCGGAACTTTTTCCTTGATCCGGAACTTTCTCCTTGATCCGGAACTTTCCTTGATCCGGAACTTTTTCTTTGATCCGGAACTTTCCTTGATCCGGAATTTTTGGTTGATCCGGAACTTTTTGGTTCGAAACTTTGGTTGATCCGGAACTTTTTGGTTCAGAACTTTTTGGTGTTGGTTCAGAACTTTGCTGGGTAATCAGAAACTTTGTTCGTATGAACAGTCGACCAACAAAATGAAGATTAAACCCAGATTTTTACCAAATGACCCAAAAAGTTTTGTGATTTAAACAATAATAAGTAAAAACTAATACTTTTCCACTAATCCCAATCACAAAAACACCAAAAACTCCAAGAATCAAGATGATCTTCTTAAAGAACACTAATACAATCAAAAACTAAAAAACCACACAAATCATTACCTTAAATCACCCCATAGCTCTTGATACCAAATGTAGAATCTTGATAACCTATGAATCTATGAAGTAGGTTGATGTTTTCTAAAGAGAGAAACTAGAGAGAGAAAGTGAGAGAGAAACTATGTGTATTATATTAAGTGGAACTAGAAAAATGACAACAACCACCCCTTTCCAAGGAGGAAAGGGGTATTTATACTTCCAAGTCATATGTGGACTTGGGCCGGCCCATGACAAGCCCATGGACCGGTTCTTACTTAACTAAATAAGTAACTATAAACTACGAGCTAATACAACATTAATAATATTGTGGAGTGACCGATGCTTCTAATATACGTAAAAACGTATTTCTAACATGATTCAAGCAAATGCCACAATCAGTATCAACAACTTCAGTACCCAAAAAGTATTTTAATTTCCCTAAGTCCTTAATCATGAACTCAGTTTTCAGAAAGGTTTTAAACTTATCAATCTCAACAATTTTGTTCCCAGTAATGATGATATCATCAACATACACAAGTAAGGCAAGAAAAATATTACCATGAGACTTAGTGTACAAAGAGTAATCAGTTTTACTTTGAACAAAGCCATTTTCATTCAAAACAGAAGTAAGCTTATCATTCCATTGCCTAGGAGCTTGTTTACACCCATACAAGGATTTATTAAGCCTACAGACCATGTTATCACCCCTAGGAAGATATCCTTGGGGTGGTTTCATATAAACAGTCTCATCAAGATCACCATATAAAAAGCATTGTTAATATCAAGTTGAAAAAAGGCCAAGATTGCACAACAACTAGATTAAGTAAACATCTAACAATAACCATCTTAACAACAGGGGCAAAGGTTTCATCAAAGTCAATTCCTTCTTTCTGACCAAATCCTTGGGCAATAACCCTAGCTTTGTATCTTTCTATTTCACCACTAGACTTAAATTTAAGCTTACAAACCCATTTACTACTACCTAAGGCTTTTCTACCTTTTGGAAGTTTAACAATTTCCCAAGTTTCATTCTCAAGAAGGGCTGCAAGTTCAGCATTCATAGCATCAATCCAATAAGGATTTTGAGAGGCTTCAAAAAACCTTTTTGGCTCATTGTTTTTGTTAAGTTGGGTGACAAAACAGAAGTTCTCATGATTAAGTTTAAAATAACCAAAATTTTTTTCCAAACCATACTTAACTTTAGACTTAACAACAAAATCATTATAATTCTTAGAAAAACAGAAGTTCTAGTAGACCTTCTAACATTTAGATTTTCCTGAACAGAAGTACTTGGATTTTGATCCAAGTGACCTTCAGATTCAACGTTATCATCAAGTGTGGCTTCCCCCTCTTGAGCATCATCCCCAATGAGTGTGGAATCAACAGTGTCCACATTATCTCCTTGGTTGGAAGAGTGGCTACCCTCACTATGTGACCCATGGTCACTATTCTACCTAGGTGTTACTCTATCATCATCATTAGGAAGTTTAGGGTAATCTAAATCAAAAAATTTTAACAGATTTTATCTTGATTAAAACTAGGAACATTAGACTCATCATGTTTGGTTTTGGAGACAGAATCCTTAAAGGGAAAATAGATTAAAAGAAACTAACATCTCTAGAGACAACAAATTGATTTCTATCAAGACTAAAAAGACTGTATCCTTTTTGAGAATTAGAGTAACCCATCATAACACATTTTTCAGATCTATTAGACAGTTTATCATGACTATTTAAAATAGTAGCAAAGCACAAACAACCAAACATTCTGATAAGAGAGAGATTAGGACTAGTATTGTAAATCATTCCATAGGGGGTCTTTCCATTCAACACAGGAGAAGGTAATCTGTTAATGAGAAAGGTAGTAGTTAGAATACATTCAGACCAAAATTTCAAAGGAATATCCCCCTAAAACATAAGACACCTTGCAACATTTAAAAGTTGTCTATGTTTCCTTTCAGCCACCCCATTTTGATGTGGAGTATATGCACATGAGGTTTGATGAAGTATGCCATTGTTATTACAAAACTTATTAAAGGTTTGGTTAACAAACTCAGTGCCATTATCACTTCTAAAGACTTTAATGTTCTTTTTAAACTGATTTTTAATCATTTTATAAAAAACATCAATAAAAGTGACAACTTCATCTTTGAACTTAATGAGATATACCCAAAAAGCTCTGGTAAAGTTTCCACAATAGTTAGAAAGTCTCTATGGCCTGTGTGACTTGTCACCTTATAAGGTACCCATAAGTCAAGGTGAACAATGTCCCCTAAGAACTTGGTTTTATGGTCACTTAGAGGAAAAGGTATCCTGGTCTGTTTAGCTCTTTGATACACTTCACAATAATAATATTTATCATGCTTATTAATCTTTAGAGTATCTTTCAAGGTGTCTAAAGCAGGGTCTGTAGGGTGGCAAAGTCTGAAGTGCCAATCATAGTAAGATAAAGAACATACAGTAATAGTCTGACTAGCATTACTCTTAATACCTTTAGTATCTAAGTAGTACAAACCACCACACTGATTACCAATCCCTAGAATGTTTCTTAGATTCAAATCCTGATTAAAAAATAGACATTTATTATCATCAAACACAACAAAGATTTTATTATCCTTAGCCAACTTATGAATAGATATCAAAGTAACACAATACTCAGGTATAACCAACACATCAAAGAAGACAAGACCATTTCCCAACTTAAGGTTTCCAATTTTAGATATGAAAGCTTCAGTATAATTAGGATGACTAACTTTAACTTTGAGATGAGATATGTCATACACACTGTCCAATTCTTTTTCATTGCTTGTCATGTGTTGGTTTGCCCAGAGTCAATAACTTTCCCATGCTGAGTCACTTTAGAATGAATATTAAAACATAAATTTTTTCCAAAGTTATCATTAAACACTTTGCTAAAATTAAGATATGTACCTGCCATATTGGCCTGCACACTTTTTTCAGAACCAACATTTTCTTTGATAAGAGCGAGTAAAGTAGAAAGTTGTTCATCAGAAAACACAAAGTTGGAGTTAGATCCAATAGATTTGTTAGAAACATTTTTCTCTTTAAAATTTTGACCAGGTTTCTTCTTTCCAAAATCAGCAAGGAACCATATTAGTCTAAAACACCTATCAATAGTATGCCCATTGTACCCACAATTTTCACAGACCACTTCAGAGTTCCCATTACGCCTATAAGTATTAGGTCTATTAGCCATGTTGGGTCTAGGGTTGCTATTATAGTTAGTTCTAAAGTTGTTGAGTCTTAGGATCTAGACTCATCTGGGATATATAACAATTATTGTAATAAGCACAGCGGAACATAAAGAACACAATCAAAGTTATGAACAAGGATTTCTTATTCATAAAATACTAATAAGCTACTACTATTCTTGGTGCCTAATAGGCTTGACACCAGGAGAACGCACACACACCTTTAGTTTACATTGTATATGAATCAGTGAATAACCATGTGTGCCTAACCCTCTTTATATAATAGAGGTACTAGGGTTACATCACAACCCTAGCTTACTTACTAAGCTAACTATTTATTATTAAGTCCTTCATCTTCTTTTCTCATATCAACTCAAGATATATAAGTCCTAACAATCTTCCCCTAGTTGATTTGACAAAACCAGTAAGCAAAAGCTTCCCCTGAAGCTAATATAGATGAAGGCTAAGCTTCCCCTCGATCCATGCATTCTTCCCCTTGTTGGGTTCGCTTCTTGAAGGATCTTTGAAGCCTTGATCACAATACAAAGAGTGTGCGGAAACCGATCTTTATATATAAGAAGAACAATAGAAATAACCAAACATCCAAGCCTCAATATATTAATATGATCACTCTTAATAGTGATAGGGTTTTACAACCTTGAAGCTATAACAAACAATGAGATAAATGTGTAGAGAATGTGTGTGTGTAGAAGTGTATTCATATCTACACCCTAGGACCTCCTTTTATAGTGCAAGGGGTCCTAGGTGGTTACAACATAATTAATACTTGCTTAAGTATTATACATTAATACCATATAATTATTTCCTAAGTAATCTTGTAACCTCCTTATCATAATCAATATATTTAATACGTTCCATATGAATAGGAAGACTAAATATTTGATCCTATCTTCTACAATCTTCCTTGATCATATCTTCTATAATCATCTTGCAACTTTATAATATGACCAGGAGGAACGAAGTACTCCAGTAGGAACTATTATATGACTAGGAGTAACTTCTAAATACATTATTCCTTACAATCCTCCCCTAAACTTGAATTTAACCTGGTTGAGTTCAAGTTTCCAAGTAGATGTGCCACCAATAAGCATGAGGATTGGAATATGAACCACAGCAACAACAATCTCAGTTGATAACACCAGAAGAAACACAAAAGTAGTTGTTGATACACTAATTGCTGAACTATTTTAAAGCTTGAAAACATTTGCACATGTTGAATCTTGACAGCAACAGGAGCAGATTTGATAAGCCTTTACCAAGTAGCTACTCACTCTTGGGCTAGCCAGCCTTTTGGTGGAATCATGACATCACCCTGGGAGACTAGTACCCAGTCCAACTCTTGGAACGTGAATCATCGGTGAGTTGGATTACCCTAATGATTTTAGGCAAACCATCATAGCCTTCAACGGATTTGATTAAAGTCTTTACCAGAAGCCGTACCCTTCCGGACTAGCCAACTCTTAACAATAAAGCATCGGTGAGTTGATAACCTTATAGCTTTGAGCAAGCTATTACAGCTATCAACTGATTTGATATGAGTCTTTACCAAGAGCCGTACACCCTTGGACTAACCACTTTTCAGTTTAGGACCAAGGCAAGTGAAAACCATCCAATTTTAGGTAAACTGGCAACCATCAACGGATTTGAGAATCACACCAGAGCCGTAACCTCATGGTGAATCAACTCTTTCTTGTCTGTGAAACATGGTGATTTGAGCACCATTTGGTGTGTGTGGGGCAGCCAACACCTATGTAAAACCCGCATGCTTTTACCATGCATAATACCCTTACGATAATACCCTTACGATCACGAGCATAAAATCACGAACATATAATTATGTGCTTACGTAATTATTAAAACGACGAATGTCGTTATGTAATAGTAATTATAATAACACGAATAATTAGTAATTACGTAACACGTAAACACGAACATTTAACACGATTATTATTATTATTATCACGTATAATCAATTTAACACGACAAGTAATGACATACGTAATATTTACGTTTAAACACGTATAACGATAACTATGAAAATACACGACATAAAAAAAGACATGATTACGCGTAACATTTTTAGCTAGTCGCGAATTAATTAAAATAAAAAGAACAATAAGGGGGTTTCGGGCTTTTTGGACAACAAAGGGAGGGGAAGGCAGATGGGCCGTGGCCCAAGAAAAACCCAAACCGACCCTTCACATTAATAAAACGTGGGTGTTTTGTTTTTTTTTCTTTCTTCTGTCGACACAAAAGAAAACATACAGGAAACCCTAAATATTGTAACAGCCGCCTCTTCCCTTTATTGTTCTTTACTACCGTCGACCCACACCAAGAGAGACAAAGACGAGATCGTGGGTTGCGTATCAAGAAGATGTTGATTCACGTTTGTCATTCCTAAAAACCCTAAACAAGGTAAAACCCTAATCTCGTTTCTTTTCTTTCTTTGCGTAATGAATCGCGAATCCAGGGTGTGTGATTAAAAACATGTTATATTTATGATAGATTAGATGTGGGATGTCGTTGGTTTGTTCTATGATTCGAGGGGCACACAAACCGAGACTCATAGGAGTCTCGGTGGTAAAAATCAGCCACCAGCCGCAACCCTTAATGGGTGCTGGCTGGGATTGTCCTAGCTGTGGGAACCCATCAGGGTGTGTTTGTTCTAGCGGTGGGAACCGAGGGTTGGTGCTCTCGGTGGGATATTGTCACAGGCAGGGGGAACTCGCCACAGGCGGGGGCATCACCTAAACTGCCAGGGGTAACTGACAGTTTAAGGGGGTGTTTGGTTTATGGTTTAAGGGCAGATTTAAGGGGTGTTTGGCAAACAGTTTTAAGGAAAATTAAGGGGCTGTTTGGTTCGGCTTATTTGTTAAACACAACATGTTTTTCACGGGTTTAATTTACGACACGCTTGAATAAATAATACATGAGTCGGGTTATTACTTTTACACGTTATTAGCTTAAACATGTATGTAACTTACAAGGTAAATTAAATTAGTAAAACGCGACTTATAATTACAAGATTATTTATTACAAGATTAATTAAATTAATTTAACATGCTAGATAATTAATTTATACTACTTTATAAAGAGCTCATCACAAAAGTTGAAAAAGTTTGAATTTTCAACATTTCCAAATATAAAACTTTACTGGCATATATCTTAGTATATCGCTGGCAACAATACATCCTATCTCATTCCACTCTCTCCAAAAACCCTAACCCTCTCTATATGCAGCCACCGCTGCCACCACCCTCTACCAAAACCCACACCTTCATCGAAAGCCCGACAACCAGAAAACCGCGAACACCAAGATAAACACCCATAAAAAGGTTATTGTTAAGTTTTGTGGAACTTAATTTTTAGTTTTTTATATTGATTATTGTTGGGTTTTTGGGTATGATCCATTTAGATTTTATATTGATTTTGCATCTCCATCGGTTCCACAATCTATAGGGTAAGTTATCTGCGTGTGTTATTTTATTGTGATTTTTGTATAGGGAATGCGTTGCGGCCTTTTTCCAATGACGTTTTAGAGTTAATAGACATAAGTAGTTAGTTTTGCCTTCGACATAGTGTATCCCAAGAAGTAAGTGAAATCTTAATCTTTAATGTACAAGCTTCTAAAATTATAACGGTTGTGGTAGGATAACCTACAACTTAAATTTTAGTAGATGTTGAAAAATATAGTTTGTTGCTCATTATTTCGAAACAAAGCTATAGTATAAATCTTACTTCTTACAACTAGCTGCAACTGTATGAGCTGCTTTGAAGCTAACTACGATCCTTTCAATGTATATCAACTTGAACTGCAGGAACAACCTACTGTATATGCGAAGAAAACTGGTAAATCCGTGTTTTTTTGTATGCAAGTTTCTGAATCCTCCTACAACTGAAACTTGATGGTTAAAACTCACACCTTTTCCTTTGCAGGTTTGATGCTGTAAAAGGGTTTTACAAAGGAGTGCGGGTTTTGGGCAATAATTAACGTATAACTTCACTTTGAAAGTTGACTTTCATTTTCTTATTTTAAGGTAAACATATGAATCATAAGTATCAAATTCCAGGACTTGGAATCTATTTGTAATGTTCTTTTAAGTTTTACTAATACCCAATCATTGATATCATGTTTTATACAGGAATACTTTAATCAAAACCATACCCAGAACAAAAGAGAACACCAGGTGTGTGTAAATTTTATTAGCTAATTTGGAAATCCTTTTGCGATTCATATATCAAACAACTTTTTAAAAACCTTACAAATATTGTTGAACAGAAAACGAGCAGATGAGGTGATGTTTAGGCGGCTGGGTTGTAACACTCTCATTTTTCGTATCGGTACAGCGGAAGGGTCTTTCAGAGTGTTACGGGATAGCACAATAACTCCAATCATAGACAACACATAAAAATGGTTGTACAAGGTTTAACAAACATTCATTCGATAAAAAGGTTTAAAAGTGTACAACAGGTCCCAAATTATACAGGTCATTAAGTTTACAAAACACAGATCGAATGAACATTTTTAATATTAAGTGTGGGCCATCAGAGTCGATCTCCATCCGGATTACCTTCAAGCACCTGAGATAGAAAACATGCAAAAATCATATCAGCGAATGCCGAGTGAATTCATAGAGTTTAATGAAAACCGTTATATAAAACAATCATTTACAATCATTAAAATCAGAACACAAGTATAATATCGGAAGTAAGTCCACATATTGCTAGTCAGGCAATATATAAATCAAGCATACATCTGAAACCGTCCATGAGACCGCAGTCTCTATATTACCATGATAGGTAATATATTCATCGTTAATAGCGTCGTTATCATATATAGGATACATTTTTATTTGGATTAGGTAGGATTATTATTAGCCGCATGACATTGTTACCTTACTGTGAAAACAGCGGGCCGCGAACCCGACAAACAATTTGCCCATCTAAGTTAGCGTGTCGTCACAAAAATCACGCTATGGAATCTTCTCATACATAAATTCGCTTACCAATCAATGTGGTACGACGGGGATCAACCGTCAAGGCGCGAACTGGGGTGATCGTCCCCAAATAGTACTATCAAATGCATAAGCGTCTATTAAAACCCGGTAGTTCACAATTCATGCTAATGGGACTTTAAGTGACATAACCTAACTACTAATAATCCTTTTAGTCTCGTTTATAGGGTCATAGCATCATTCGGGTCCATCTCATTAAGCATACAATCGGGAGTACTTGTGTTCTATTTTTATAAAAATCTAGCATGTTATCTCCCTCGCGGGTTTACAAATCATTTTATAAAACATTTAAAAGAGTGCGAGGCTATGAACTCACGTTGTTAATGAAAGGCGGATTATCGGCTACGGGCGTGCTTCGGTCACGGAAACCTATATAAATAATAATCGGTCTTAGACTCGGTCCAATGACTTTTATCAAAATAACAATATACATATATATGATTATTGTACATATGATGATGATCAAGTGGGTTTATAAATCCTCATTTACTCATTTTAGTGTGTACGTTTTAGTATCGTCTTACTAGTTTACTAGTTTTACCGATTTTACCTATTTTAAGTCCATTAAGTCTTTTATAAGTTCTTTTACTTGTTTTTACCCATTATATACTTATATGATCAGTATATATACTTTTCATGTTGGGCCCTATTGGGTTAAGCCCAAATAATTCTTTTTACAAGTATTTATCTTATTAAGTCCAATTATTAGTCTAATAGGTTTATTTAGCTCGTAAATGTCCGTAATTCTTATAGTTCGGGTTTTATCGGTTTTTACTTGTATTAGTTACTTATACATCAGTATATATCTTTTATAAACTTTACATTAGACGGGTTTGGTCGTCTAAGTTTTATTTGATGAAAAACGTTAATTTCACGGCGATAGCCGAAAAAGTCGTAAAAATCAAGTTTATAGTTTTTATTACTTATAAATATTACTTTTACCACCATATATATATTTTACCCATTTAATTAACCTTTTATACATTTATATAAATAAGTTTTATAAGTTAGTGGGTTTATACTTTACATTTTATAAATTATAAAGTGAGTGCTTATATAATTATAATAAACATTATTTCCAAAATCTGATTTTTAACTTCACATTCACCATTTTTATCATATCTAGAGTTCTACAATAACTTAGAAGCTCATTTTTAGATGACAACTTCTTCATAATATGTGCTAAATATAACTTAGTTATAGCTACTGCCCATTTTAAGTCTAAGTTGCCTTAACAGTCCCTACAAAACTGCTTCTTCAGATTGTACCACCTAACTTGTTTTGATCATATCTCACTCATTATTTTGATTCCATTGCATGGCCAACTCTCACATGTGTATAACATCATCTACTTTACTGTAAATAGATCAAACCATGCATTTTTATCAGTTCTTCATTTAGTTATCTACTGTTTTTATACAGCCAACTAATTAGACATGATTTTAGCTTCATTTCTTATGGTTATCATCATTTTTAAGCATGTTTATCAACACTTGATCCCCACACAACATTTTTATCATCATATATACATCATATACATATACAAAATGAAAGAAAATACATTTGTTCTTTACAAAATAATAAGAGAAAAATGTAGAGGATGATCTTCTTTACCAATCCAAGTGGATTTCTTGTTTTAGGAAGGCAAGAACTTGATGAATACAACAAGTATCTCCAAGACCATCAAATAGCAAGATCATATGTTGGAAAATCAGCCCTAGGACATAAGCAAATCACCTCCAAAGTTGGTTATATGGCCACCAAATGATCAAGGTTTCAAGGAAACACCTTAATAGGACTAGTAAACATGTGGTTTGTAGTTAGAAAAGATCAATAAGGGTGTTTGTGGCTTGATGTGGGACGGCACAAAGTGGAAGTAGAGAGAGTTTTGAGAGGGAAATGCATGGGTGAAATGGTTAAGTGAAAACCATTTGTTGGTTTTGATAAGTTTGGTGGAAGTTTAGCTTAAAGTGTAAGCATGAGCTTACACTTGTTATAAACAAGTTAAGTCTTGTGCCACCTATGTGTGGTGAGTCACTATGCCGTCCCATATAAGCTAGTGGGATGGGGCAAAGTGTTTTGTCCCATCTCACTAGTTTACGGGTATTTCTCGATTCTAGTTTTCTCGATTTGCGTGCCCTCGGGTCGTTTTACGAAAAACGTTTTTATAAATTATGAATCACCGTCACAAAACGAATCCAATAAAAATTGTCTCATCAAAAACGGAGTTCAAAAACGTAAATACGTAATCCTAAGGTTTCCGGTTTAGTCGTAAAAGACGCCAAATTATGCACGTAAGCCCAAATTTAAATCCGTAAATTGTGAGTTCGTCAACCAACATAAAAATAAGTTTCAAAATATTATACGAGAAAATATTTAACTACCTGAAAATGTTAGATTTGTCACAGCTTTTCCTCCTAAAAGGGATCAACGTCCTCGTGATCCATTTCATTTGGATGTCCGTTTCTTATTGAAATCGAAGAGGTGCGGATATTTCTTCCACATTTCATCCTCTCGTTCCCAAGTATACTCCGGTCCATGCTTTGAATTCCATCGGATCTTGACAATAGGTATCCGACTTTGTTTCAGTTGCTTTACCTCACGGTCCATAACTTCTACGGGCTCTTCGATAAAATGCAACTTCCCATCTATTCGAACCTTACCTAACGGAATTTTCTTATCACTCACTACTAGACATTTCTTCAGATTAGATACATGGAATGTGTTGTGAACACCATGAAGTTCTGGGGGTAACTCTAGTTTGTAAGCCACCGAACCTACTCTAGATAAAATCTTAAAGGGTCCAATATAACGGGGATTCAATTTTCCACGTTTTCCAAATCTTATAACGCCTTTCCATGGCGATACTTTCAACATTACCCGGTCACCCACTTCAAACTCCATTGGCTTCCGCCGCACATCCGCGTAACTTTTCTGTCTACTACGGGTAGTCAACAACCTCTTCTTAATCTGAACTATCATCTCCGTAGTCTCCCGGATCAATTCCGGTCCCGTGAGCTGGGTATCCCCAACTTCACTCCAACATACAGGAGATCTACACTTCCTACCATACAAAGCTTCAAACGGTGCAGCCTTAATACTAGAATGGTAACTATTGTTATACGAAAACTCTGCTAACGACAAATGTTTATCCCAATTCTTACCAAAGTCTAACACACAAGCTCTCAACATATCTTCCAGTGTTTGTATCGTCCTTTCACTCTGCCCATCAGTCTGGGGGTGATAAGCAGTGCTCATGTCGAGATTCGTTCCCAAAGATCTTTGGAGAGATTTCCAAAAATTCGATGCGAATCTAGGATCTCGATCTGAAATGATCGATACAGGCACTCCATGCTTGCATACGACATTATCCAGGTATATTCGAGTCAGCTTCTCCAGTGAGAACTGCTCCTTAACCGGAATGAAGTGTGCTGATTTGGTCAGTCTATCGACAATAACCCAAATCGAATTGTTCCCAGATGATGTTCTAGGAAGCTTGGTGATAAAGTCCATCGTAATTTGCTCCCACTTCCATTCAGGAATCTTTGGTTGTTGAAGTAGTCCTGATGGCTTTTGATGTTCAGCTTTAACTCTAGCACAAGTCAAGCATTGAAGAACATACATAGCTATGTCAGCTTTCATATTCGGCCACCAATACAACTTCTTCAAATCATGGTACATCTTATCAGATCCCGGATGAATGGAATACTTAGATTTATGGCATTCTAACATAATCAAGTCTCTTAATCCTCCAAACATAGGTATCCACATACGACCTCTTTAACATTTCACTCCATCAGCTCTAACCTCTAAAGGATCTCCTTCTCTTCGGAACCCTTCATTAACAAAATTCTCCTTCTTACAAGCTTCTATTTGCGCATTTCTAATTTGCTCAGGCAAATTATTGTGCATGGTCAAGACTAGAGAATGCACCCTGATAGGCTCTCTATCTTTCCTACTCAACGCATCAGTAACAACATTGGCTTTTCCTGGGTGATACTTTATATCACAATCATAATCACTCAACAACTCTATCCATCTTCCTTGCCTCATGTTCAACTCTTTCTGGTCGAGAATATACTGTAGGCTTTTGTGATCGGTGAATACCGTACACTTGGTGCCATACAGATAATGTCTCCACAACCTGAGAGCAAAGACTACAGCTCCTAACTCAAGATCATGAGTAGCATAATTCTCTTCATTCTTCCTTAATTTCTTAGAAGCATAAGCTATCACTTTCTCCCTCTGCATCAAAACAGCTCCATAACCTCTAATAGATGCATCACAATACACTACAAAATCATCACTCCCTTCGGGTAATGATAAGATTGGCGCACTACATAATTTTTGCTTCAATGTCTGAAATGCTCCATCTTCATCACTTCCCCAAACGAAAGGTTTATTCTTCTGAGTAAGCTTAGTCAAAGGTTTAGCTATCAAAGAAAATTCTTTAATGAATCGCCTATAATAGCCAGCCAATCCTAAGAACTGTCGCACTTCCGTTGGCGTTGTCGGTGCAGACCAATTCTTAATAGCTTCAACCTTTGCAGGATCAACATGAATTCCATCTCTGTTAATCACATGACCAAGAAATTGCACAGAATCTAACCAGAAATCACACTTCGAAAACTTAGCATACAACCTTTCATCCTTCAACAACTTCAAAACAATCCTCAAATGTTCTCTATGCTCATCTTCATTCTTAGAATAGATTAGAATATCGTCAATAAACACAATCACAAATTTATCCAAGTAGGGATTGCACACTCGATTCATTAAATCCATGAAAACCGCAGGTGCGTTAGTTAACCCAAATGGCATTACTTGAAATTCATAGTGTCCATAACGAGTTCTAAATGCAGTTATAGGAATATCTTCTTCACGGACGCGAAGTTGGTGATATCCTGACCGCAAATCTATCTTAGAATACACACTAGATCCTTGCAGTTGATCAAACAAATCATCAATCCTAGGTAAAGGATATCGATTCTTAATTGTCAACTTATTCAGTTCCCTATAATCAATGCACATACGAAAAGATCCATCCTTCTTCTTAACGAACAAGACTGGAGCTCCCCAAGGCGACGAGCTCGGTCGAATAAAACCTTTATCGGACAACTCCCTAAGTTGCTCAGATAACTCCTTTAATTCACAAGGGGCTAATCGGTAAGGCGCACGTGCCACCGGTGCAGCACCAGGAATTAAATCGATTCGAAACTCTACTTGCCTTATCGGTGGAAGTCCCGGTAAATCTTTAGGAAATACCTCAGGAAATTCACAAATAATAGGTACATCTTCCAATCGTTTCTCCCTAGACTCATTCCCGGTCACTTGAGCTAAGAATAACTCACAACCGTTCCTGATGTACTTTTGGACTTTAATACATGAAACGATTTTCAAACGGGATTCACCTCGACTACCATCAATTACTAACGTTCTATTCCTAAGAGGAATCTTAACCTTCTTCTCTCCACATAAAATAGTAGCATTATTCAACGACAACCAATCCATACCAATAATAATATCAAACTACCTAATTCTATCAACATCAAATCAATCGGAAAGGAATGGTTCAAGAGATTTAGAGAGCATCCTTCTAATAGCTTATTAGTTTTCACTAATTTACCATCAGCCAATTCCACCTCGTAACTGGTACTTATCTCAACAGGTTCAATATCAATAAGGGCACTAAATTTAGTGGATACAAAGCTCCTATCGGCACCCGAATCGAATAAAGCAACAGCATAATGATTGTTGAGTAAAAACGTACCGGTAACGACATTCGGATCCTCTTTCTTCACCTTAATTGTTCCAAGTTGGTAGATACCACCCTGGGGGTTTCTTCCAGGTACAATCGCTTTCAACTTGGGGCATTCCGATTTCCTATGACCTTCTTCATTACAGTTGAAGCAAATCGTTCCCTTCTTACACCTTTCAACCTTGTGTCCAAGCTTTCCGCAATTTCGGCACTTCCAGCAGTCGCCAGGATGCCTCTTGTTGCCACACTTAGGACATCTATCATCGTTGCGCGGTGCATTGTTGGTAATAGCATTTACATTCCCCTTTCTCTGGTTCTGACGGCGATTGAAATTCTTCCTATAATCACCTCTATCTACACGATCACCGTCTCCCTTTCTTTTCTCACCTACACGGGCTTCATCTTCCTTATCCTGAATTATCTGTCCAATGAGTTGGTAAGCCATTCGAACAACATCATCAATGGTCAGTGGTTTCGATGATGTCACGTCCCCCCGGATATTCCTGGTCAACCCTTTCACATATTGCTCAATTTGGATCTCTTTGGGTTCAACCAATCGAGGACATAGCAAGGCCAACTCATGGAATCGATTCGTGTAACTATCAATGTCCACACCTTTCATTCTCAGATGAATCAACTCTTGTTCTAACCTAATGATCACACTACGAGGACAAAACTCCAAAGTCATCCACTTCTTGATTTCAGCCCAAGGAGTAGCATTAGCAGCATCAAGACCCATGAAAGCAATTCTCCCGTTCCACCAAGTCAACGCACGACCTTTAAGAGTAGCCATAGCAAAAGTCACCTTATCTTCCTCCTTACACTTACTAATCCTAAACACCGATTCAATCTTCTCGATCCACTGGCTTAATCCTACAGCACCTTCAGTTCCATTAAAAGGTAGAGGTTCACACTTCATGAACGTCACATAAGTACAGCCACCAACTTCAGGTGCATTCGTTCCAAGTCCTCCTACATTTCCTCCAGCATTAGCATTCACATTATTAGCATTCACATTCACATTAGTACCGCCAATTCCACTACCACCAGCTCCACTACCGCCAGCTCCACTACCGCCAGCTCCACTACCGCCAGCTTCATTTCTAGCATTTGCCATGAATTCAGTCATAGATGCGGTAACCTGCTCCGTAATAATCCTACGTACATCATCCTCAGTCACAGCCTTCTTGGGCGGCATAGTTCTATAATTCCAAAATTTCAAAGCATTAAGCATTCACCCAACAAAGGATTCATATAATATGGATCGAATTCATAATCAAGATACAAATAAGGCACAATATGGAATTCAAGACAAGATACATATTTCATTCGATCTGAAACAAAAGTATTGTCTTAGTACATCCATATCAAAGTTCTAACACTATATACACTCAAAATTCGTGCCAAGTCTACAACTAACAAGTCGGTTCAGTCAAAGCTATAAACACAAAAGATATAAAGGTCCCTACTAAACACAGACTGGTCTACTGAGAACCGCCAGATGGTCCATCATCCATCGTCTTCTGGATCTTCGCCGGACGATCACTAGACACATCTTCAGCTGGGCGCTTACGGATTACTCCTCTTTCAACCATGTCGGCATAAAATCTACTGTTCCAACCCACGGATACATTCAACTCCTTTTCGGCTTTCTCACGCATCGCACGAGCCACACTCAACTGAATCTCCAAAGAATTCACCTTTCTCTTCATAGCAGCATACTCACCACTTTCCAACACCGATAACCTCCTAAAAGCCTCATTCAAACCACGTTCTACATCACTCAAATCCAAACTAAGCAATTCTCGCTCTTTCTCGCCAATCTTTGCCTTCGACTCCAAATAAGCAACCTGAGTCTGAACAACACCTAATCCAACCTCTGTCACACAACTCTTAACACGGGAAGCATCTAGATCACGTCTCAAGGCCCATGGTGCAAGACCATCAATATGAGTAGCCTCTCGAGCACTAGACGACTCTCCTATCTCACATCTACGAGCAGCAATACCATCGGTACCGTCAGGTGCATCGTCATCCTCATCATCCTCTGATTCAGAATCAGATTCAGACGATTCAGACATTTCATCCCTAGGTAACTCATCCTCGGAATCAGACAAACAAACTGGTGGGGGCAAAGGCTCGCCCTCTGGAACATCATACGGATATATAAGCTCAGCTTCCTCATCGTCATCAACCTCAACATCTATACCTACATCCTCCTCGACATCCTCGTCGTCCATCTCGTCATCTAAATTATCTAACCCAATCTCATTCTCATTCTCAATATCAACATTCTCAATATCCACGTCCTCATTACCCACATTCTCAATCTCATTCTCTACTAAGTCTTCCTGAGGGGCAATCTGATCTCCTAGTCCTAACTCGGGCTCGGGATCCTCAAATGGTTCCTCCTCGTCATCAATATCAAAATCTACTAAGTCTAAATAAGGATCATCTTCTATATTAGGTTCGGGAATAGCATGGTTTTCTACAGGAATATTAGGGTCAGCCATGACAATCTGCATTTATATATATTTATCTCGTATTAGGATAACATACTAGTTAAACAATTACATAATGAAATCACGATATATACATATATATAAATTAAATTATATATATCAAAATATATATCTTCTCAATAGGGCTTGTTGGTAACGTCGGAGATCTCTGGCACCGTTATAGTCAAAATATTTTTCAATTATTTTCTCAAATGTTCATTGTCAAAAGATTTTGAAAAGTTTTGTTCAAAACCTTGGTTTTTAAAATCTTTTGTTCTCTATAACGAGAGCTCTGGTACCAAACTGTAACACTCTCATTTTTCGTATCGGTACAGCGGAAGGGTCTTTCAGAGTGTTACGGGATAGCACAATAACTCCAATCATAGACAACACATAAAAATGGTTGTACAAGGTTTAACAAACATTCATTCGATAAAAAGGTTTAAAAGTGTACAACAGGTCCCAAATTATACAGGTCATTAAGTTTACAAAACACAGATCGAATGAACATTTTTAATATTAAGTGTGGGCCATCAGAGTCGATCTCCATCCGGATTACCTTCAAGCACCTGAGATAGAAAACATGCAAAAATCATATCAGCGAATGCCGAGTGAATTCATAGAGTTTAATGAAAACCGTTATATAAAACAATCATTTACAATCTTAAAATCAGAACACAAGTATAATATCGGAAGTAAGTCCACATATTGCTAGTCAGACAATATATAAATCAAGCATACATCTGAAACCGTCCATGAGACCGCAGTCTCTATATTACCATGATAGGTAATATATTCATCGTTAATAGCGTCGTTATCATATATAGGATACATTTTTATTTGGATTAGGTAGGATTATTATTAGCCGCATGACATTGTTACCTTACTGTGAAAACAGCGGGCCGCGAACCCGACAAACAATTTGCCCATCTAAGTTAGCGTGTCGTCACAAAAATCACGCTATGGAATCTTCTCATACATAAATTCGCTTACCAATCAATGTGGTACGACGGGGATCAACCGTCAAGGCGCGAACTGGGGTGATCGTCCCCAAATAGTACTATCAAATGCATAAGCGTCTACCAAAACCCGGTAGTTCACAATTCATGCTAATGGGACTTTAAGTGACATAACCTAACTACTAATAATCCTTTTAGTCTCGTTTATAGGGTCATAGCATCATTCGGGTCCATCTCATTAAGCATACAATCGGGACTACTTGTGTTCTATTTTTATAAAAATCTAGCATGTTATCTCCCTCGCGGGTTTACAAATCATTTTATAAAACATTTAAAAGAGTGCGAGGCTATGAACTCACGTTGTTAATGAAAGGCGGATTATCGGCTACGGGCGTGCTTCGGTCACGGAAACCTATATAAATAATAATCGGTCTTAGACTCGGTCCAATGACTTTTATCAAAATAACAATATACATATATATGATTATTGTACATATGATGATGATCAAGTGGGTTTATAAATCCTCATTTACTCATTTTAGTGTGTACGTTCTAGTATCGTCTTACTAGTTTACTAGTTTTACCGATTTTACCTATTTTAAGTCCATTAAGTCTTTTATAAGTTCTTTTACTTGTTTTTACCCATTATATACTTATATGATCAGTATATATACTTTTCATGTTGGGCCCTATTGGGTTAAGCCCAAATAATTCTTTTTACAAGTATTTATCTTATTAAGTCCAATTATTAGTCTAATAGGTTTATTTAGCTCGTAAATGTCCGTAATTCTTATAGTTCGGGTTTTATCGGTTTTTACTTGTATTAGTTACTTATACATCAGTATATATCTTTTATAAACTTTAAATTAGACGGGTTTGGTCGTCTAAGTTTTATTTGATGAAAAACGTTAATTTCACGGCGATAGCCGAAAAAGTCGTAAAAATCAAGTTTATAGTTTTTATTACTTATAAATATTACTTTTACCACCATTTATATATTTTACCCATTTAATTAACCTTTTATACATTTATATAAATAAGTTTTATAAGTTAGTGGGTTTATACTTTACATTTTATAAATTATAAAGTGAGTGCTTATATAATAATAATAAACATTTTTTCCAAAATCTGATTTTTAACTTCACATTCACCATTTTTATCATATCTAGAGTTCTAAAATAACTTAAAAGCTCATTTTTAGATGACAACTTCTTCATAATATGTGCTAAATATAACTTAGTTATAGCTACTGCCCATTTTAAGTCTAAGTTGCCTTAACAGTCCCTACAAAACTGCTTATTCAGATTGTACCACCTAACTTGTTTTGATCATATCTCACTCATTATTTTGATTCCATTGCATGGCCAACTCTCACATGTGTATAACATCATCTACTTTACTGTAAATAGATCAAACCATGCATTTCTATCAGTTCTTCATTTAGTTATCTACTGTTTTTATACAGCCAACTAATTAGACATGATTTTAGCTTCATTTCTTATGGTTATCATCATTTTTAAGCATGTTTATCAACACTTGATCCCCACACAACATTTTTATCATCATATATACATCATATACATATACAAAATGAAAGAAAATACATTTGTTCTTTACAAAATAATAAGAGAAAAATGTAGAGGATGATCTTCTTTACCAATCCAAGTGGATTTCTTGTTTTAGGAAGGCAAGAACTTGATGAATACAACAAGTATCTCCAAGACCATCAAATAGCAAGATCATATGTTGGAAAATCAGCCCTAGGACATAAGCAAATCACCTCCAAAGTTGGTTATATGGCCACCAAATGATCAAGGTTTCAAGGAAACACCTTAATAGGACTAGTAAACATGTGGTTTGTAGTTAGAAAAGATCAATAAGGGTGTTTGTGGCTTGATGTGGGACGGCACAAAGTGGAAGTAGAGAGAGTTTTGAGAGTGAAATGCATGGGTGAAATGGTTAAGTGAAAACCATTTGTTGGTTTTGATAAGTTTGGTGGAAGTTTAGCTTAAAGTGTAAGCATGAGCTTACACTTGTTATAAACAAGTTAAGTCTTGTGCCACCTATGTGTGGTGAGTCACTATGCCGTCCCATATAAGCTAGTGGGATGGGGCAAAGTGTTTTGTCCCATCTCACTAGTTTACGAGTATTTCTCGATTCTAGTTTTCTCGATTTGCGTGCCCTCGGGTCGTTTTACGAAAAACGTTTTTATAAATTATGAATCACCGTCACAAAACGAATCCA